>VWZX01008738.1:140203-746339 GCA_013399015.1 Galbula dea | reverse complement strand
GTATTCACACGGAATCTCCTATGCTTCAGCTTACAGCCATTGCCTCTTGTCCTGTCACTGGGCTTCACTGAGAAGAGCCTGACCCCATCCTTTCGTCACACTCCCTTCACATATTTAAAAGCACAGATGAGGTCACCCCTTATGCTTCTCTTCTCCAAGCTAAAAAGACCCAGCTCCCTTAGCCTTTCCTCATCCGGAAGATGTTCCTTCATCAACTTTGTGGCTCTGCGCTGGTCTCTTTCCAGCAGTTCCCTATCCTTCTTCAACTGAGGGGCCCAGAACTGGACACAATATTCCAGATGTGGCCTCACCAGGGTAGAGTAAAGGGGGAGAAGAACCTCTCTTGACCTACTAGCCACACCCCTTCTAATCCACCCCAGAATCCCATTGACCCTCCTGGCTACAAGAGCACACTGCTGGCTCATGGTCATTCTTCCATCCACCAGGACCCCCAGGTCCCTTTCCCCTTCACTGCTCTCCAACAGGTCAGCCCCCAACCTATACTCACACGTGGGGTTGGTCTTTCCCAGGTGCCAGTCTCGACACTTGGCCTTATTGAATCTCATTCATTTTTTCCCTGCCCAACTCTCCAGCCTGTCTAAGTCTCGCTGAATGGCAGCACAACCCTGTGGTGTGTCAGCCTCTCCACCCAGTTTTCCTGCGTCCATGTCATTTATAAAGATATTAACCAGGACTGGCCCCAAGATGGATCCCTGTGGGACCCCACTTGTCACCACCCTGACATAGCTCCATTCACCAAAACCCTCTGAGCTCGACACCTAAGCCAGTTTTCACCCACCTCCTGATTCTCCTGTCTAGTTGAATCCTTGACAATTTATCCGTTAGGATGCTGTGGGAAACAGTATCAAAAGCCTTGCTCAAGTCCAGAAAGATGACATCAGCTGGTCTCCCTTGATCAACTAGATGGGTGATTTTGTCATAAAAGGAAATCAAGTTAGTTAAACATGGTTTCCTCTCTATACAGGCTTTACTGGGTGTTTTTTAAGAATTGAAATAAATGGTTTGTTTCCTCTATTTATTTTTTTATTTTTGAATGAATTGTGCAATACATTTTTGGATGGGTAGCAGCTGAGGTGATTTTCTGGATGGACTAGGCACTCTTGATGACTACTCTCTCCCAACTTGATCTTCTGATTGTTTGCTAAAGGTCACTTCTATATGCTTTTGCCTACAATAAATCCAAATTGCAGTACCTCATTTGTTTACTCCTAGCTTTTGTACTTGTATTTTCTGGAGGAATAGTACATGACTGTAAATTGTAAATAGTTAATACAGAACTGTACCATATGCTGATCTGTGACTGTTGACAGCACTAATGTGACAAGAGCTGAGATGAAATAAAGTTTTATTTACTGTATAGTCTTGCAACTTCTTTAGTATGATTTTTCTTCTGAAAGGACCCCACCAGCTGTGTTCTTACTCCTATTTGAGTCATCCTTAACTGAGTTATTTCCATGCTAAAATCCCTCTCATAAGAAGAACTATTGAAGTACATTGAACTACTATGAAGTCAATGGAGACCTCCAGATTCTCGAGGGATGACAATCTGTGTGACAGACACATGGTGAGCTGAAAAGCTGGCAGGAGATTAAGCAGGTAGGGAAGTTTGTTTTGTAGAAGTTTTAAATTAGATTTTTGTTCTTTTAAGTAACACCTGTCTGGTCATTTTGGCATGTAAGTTGTGATTCTCTGAAGCAATATGCAAGCATAGAATCATAGAATTGTCAGAGTTGGAAGGACCTCAAAGATCATCTAGTCCCAACACCCCTGCCTGGCAGGGACACCATCCACTAGATCAGGGTGCCCAGGGCCTCATCAAGCCTTGTCTTAAAAGCTTCCAGGGATGAGGCTTCCACAACCTCTCTGGGCAACCTGTACCACTGTCTAACCACCCTCATAGTGAAGAAATTCCTCCTAATATCCAAGCTAAATCTACCCTGCTCTAGCTTACACCCATAAAGCATGGGAGGGTTGAACTTTTTCTCAAGCTACTTTGATGCTTAGTATATCAATAACCATCATCTGTAGTATGCATGCATGCTAGCTGGCCCAGATGGTTCAAGGTAATCAGTCCTCTGTGAGTATGGATTTAACAATTGTTTCTAGGAGGAGCAGTCCTCTAAACAGGTGATCTCTGAACCTAAGCAGGCTGCCTAAATATACTGCCTGCCTGAAAGATGTTTCTGAATGTTGTTAGAAAGTGATGGTCAGTTGCTGATGCTGTCAGGCCTGCAACATGCATCCTGCTACAGGCATGCTCAGCCTGTTGCTCTGGCTGCTGTCCTGTTAGCCAAGGGAAACAGTGGGTCCTCCTGACCACAGAAACAGGTTTAGCTGGTGTGGTCCAAACTGACAGATGTGATTTGTTGCACTTCTCCAGCTGTCAAGTCCAAGGGCTCTACCCAAAATTTTGTATTTCTCATCCTGTTACCTAGCTAATCTCAGCTTCCTAAGGTATTAGAGTTGTGGTTACCTCAGCATTGTTGGCATTCCAAGAGTCTGCATCACCAGTATTCACCTCTGATTCTCAAGTTCAGCCTTTTCTCCTGTAACCACCAGTGAGATCCTGCCATTCCTCACAGCACTGTCCCTTTTGTCAGCTTCTCATACCCTCTTTACCTGGCCAGTTCAGCATTTCTCTTGTGGTGTCCAGTGGTTTTCCATGCCTTGTTCAGTTAGCTTACCCCAGGTCAGGGCACAGATAGCAGCCTATTATTTGTGTATGGCTCCAACAGATAAGTTCAGGCCAATGACATGTTTGATACAGTTGGGGTTTGGTTTTGTTTTCATTCAAATGCACTGGGATTCATCCTTTTTGTCATCTGTGGGAAAAGAAATAAAGAAGTTAAATTAATTTGCACAGTTTTATATCCTAATGAAGCTGGGAGAAGTGCAACAATTTGAGTGCACCAAGGTCTATTGTGGCCATTTGCTGTCTAGAGAATACATGTGGCTTTAAATTACTGTTTATAATCTAAAGGGACATGGCCTGTCTTTCATAGTTAAGGACACAGAGTTACATCTTTATTTCCTACTCCATTGTCTTCAGCAAAATCTCTTTAATTTCCATGCTGCTTTATTATATATAGGTGGGTTTGGGGTATTTTGTTTTGTTGTGTGTGGGGGTTTTTTTGAGCTTTTCCTTTTTACCAAATGTACCATATTTAGGATAGAAAAAAAGCAAACCCTTCTTTGTGATAGTTCCAGTTACAAAGGGGTTCTTTGCTTCTGTTGCATACCAGAACAGATCTTTCAGTACATTATGTGACACAGCAGCAGCCTAGACCAGACTTGACATGGGTATGTTGGGCTGTAAAAATGCTTGTTCCTCTTGTGGCTGGCTGAGGATTTGTAGGATTTTGCTCTCATTATCATTCCAGCAATCTAAACTGTAGATTTGAGTTTCAGATTTCCATGTAAGGTATATGTTGCCTTAGGCTTTGGGAAGTTAAATGCAGGGATCTGTTACTCCAACAGCAAGTATCACTATGATCATTTACAGTTCTTTTGTCCTCACAAATAGGCTATTTTTCACATTTTCTTTCTGTTCTTTTCCCTTGCTGTGAAGGATACTAGTTATAGACTGTGTTTTGCCAAGCATGACCTAAGTGCAATGACACAAACTGAAACAATCTGTATAATATTCATTGGATTGAGTAAATATTTTTCCCCCTTAACTGACCTAATTAAAGAATGCAAATGAGATTACAGAGTTATCCTTGACTTTCTTTTTAAACTAAAATCAGATAACCACTCCCCAAGTTCATATTTTGCAAGAGTTAAATGTTTTCTTTTCCCTTCTATATATAACTCATAAGCAATCACATAACTATTCCTTAAGATAAGGGAAAGTGTGTTAAGTACAAGAGTTTTGTCAGACTGAAGTTTTAACTGCTTCTAGATATTTTTTAAAGAGAATATGTAAATAAGGCATTCCTTTAGAGTTTAAATGAAGGAAAGGACTTAGGGTGAAAGCATGAAAATGAGAGTTTCACTTTGAGTAGTGGGGTTTTTTTGTTGTTGGAGTGTCATAACATGCTGCTAGTAATGCCAATGTAGCTATAAACTAATGTACTCCAGGCCACAAATACTTCTGATTAGAATATATCCTTGTTTAGACACATGTAGCAAAAAGCCAAAGAGTGTATCAAAGTTTTGGCTGGCTTTTTAGCAAAGGTTAGAAGATCCCAAGCTTGTCCAGACTGGATTATTAAAAGATGCTGCTGCAAAAGAACATATTTGGATTGTCTTGTGTTGAACTTTCCCCCTGTTTTACATGCAATATACATGGTGGTTATAAATAAATCCCCACAACTTTTTCTATGCACATGTGTGTGGGTCCATAAAATTACAAAGAAAAGACCTAAATGTTTACCAAGTGTCTCCTAGTGTCTTCAGGATTAAATATTGTTAATTTAGATTAAAAATACCAGGTTTGTTATTCCTGTATTATTTCTGTGCCTAGGCTGAGATTTATTGGCAATGTACTGTTTCAAACTTTTGTAAAACATTTTATATGTAAACTTTTATATAGAAAACATTTTATATATAAACTTCCAGTTCTGCCATTTATAGTCCCTCTTTCTCTGAGCTGTACTAAAATTTATTTTCTTTCCTACATAGTACATGGTATCTGGTTCTCCTCTGAAGTGAGGATTCCAGAATCTCTGAAAACTAAAATGAATCCTAAGAAGATTGGTTTCATTTTGTAATTTGTACTTTTTGAAGACAATCTTATTGTCTGTCCAGCTGTACTACAGCAAATATATTTTTGTGCTCTGTGGAATTTGTTAAATTGAGAAATGTAGTTTTTATTTCCTCTTCCAAGAGAAGACAGCTCTTTCATAACACTGGTTCATTATGGAAATCAAGATGAGCAGAAACTGGCCACCTCTCCCCTGCGTGTGGGAAATCAGGACCCAGCTGTGTATAAATCCTCCTGGCTGCTCCTAGACCCTGGTCCTCAAAGCATGGCTAGAGTGCAGTTTTCAAACTCTGACTGTGTATATGCATAAGGTTGCAAATTAAGAGATGCTAGAACAAAAGTAAGCAGTAAGTTGTATTCATGATCTGGAAGCAGCCACCTTTTATTTTCTCTTGTCTTGCAGGCTCTCATTTGCACTCTAGAATTCTAGTCTTCCTCTGTTAACATTGAAGTAGTTTCCTGTATGTATTAGAGTAATTTTAAAGTCATGCTAACTCAAAGTTAGCACATCTCTAAACATTTATTTCCTCTTAGAACAGTGACAGCTATTATTTCACAGAATCACAGAATGTTAGGAGTTGGAAGGGACCTCAAAAGATCATCTAGTCCAACCCCCTTGCCACAGCAGGATTCCCTAGACCAGTCCTATGGTTGCCACTTAGAGTCACTGAATCATAGACTAGTTTAGGTTGAAAGGGACCTCTGGAGGTCATCTAGTCCAACTCTCCCTGCAGTGAGCAGGGACATCTTCAGCTAGGTCAGGTTGCTCAGAGCCCTGTTCAACCTGACCTTGAAACCCTCCAGGGATGGGGCATCTGCTACCTCTCTTGGCAACCTATGGCAGCATTTCACCACCCTTGGTGTAAAAGAGTCTTCCTTATATCCACTCTAAATTTCCCTCTTTTAGTTTAAAAGCATTTCCCTTTGTCCTGTCACAACAGGTCCTGCTTAATAGTTTATCCCCATCTTTCTTAAAAGCTCCCTTTACTGATTGGCCACAATAAGGCTTCCCCATAGCCTTCTCTTCTCCAGACTGAACAACCCAACCTCCTCAGCCTGTACCATGTGACATTTCAGAGAAGTGGTAATTAGGCCCATGGTAATTATATGTTACTTTATGGCTGTGCTTAGCATATTGTGGTACAACAATGGATGGTGATGGAGTTGTGTGATGCAGACATCTGCTGCGACACGTGAGTTGCTCCTCTTGGTTGTACCTTCTAGAACAGCCCAGGTCACCTGGTGGCCATTGGGCAAGTGAACAAGGTAGTTGTTCTCTAATTAGCCATGATGCCATAACCAAAGCCACTTTGATTTGGCAGGTAGCTTTTCCAAATGGAGATCCAGGCTTGTGTGGCCCTGGAGGCTGATGCTGAAGCAGGTCAGCATGCCCTCAGCAGAGACACCTTAACCTGCTGAGCTGAACAACAACAGAGACACCTCTGCCTGCTGACAACTTAAATCTCCAGCATTTCTGTAAGCATTTAACTTCACTGAAAGGAAGAGGGCTGAATAGCAGAGTGCATGTTGTAATCTTTGCCACTGTTTATATTTTGGAAACTTTAGTTGTCCAATAAAGTATTTAGCCTTCTTATTTAGATCTATGATTCCTCCTTACTACAGTGCTGATGTCTGCAAGAAAAATAGCCATTGCATTAGTCATTCTGCATCATCCAGTTTTATTGGAGCAAGAGCAGCACTTAGAAGTTTTCTAACTTGGATGAGTGCATCTTTTGCAAGTAAATCCAAATGATCAAACAGCATGTACAAATTTAGACCAGGCATCAGTCTGTGCAGCTAACATGGCAGAGGCTCTGTGGTTCCTTCACTGTAGGCTGCTGCTTCTGCTAAGTCTTGCCAGTCTTTCTCACTCAAGCCACAAGCTCTGGAGAAACAGTTGAAATGGGAAACTAGGAGAAAATAAGTGAATGAGGAGGAGAGAAGGAAGTACAAAGTAAAGTTATTTGAGATGTAAGATTCATCATGGCAGATCAGATGACAAGTATTAAACATATTTGCAGTTTTGTGTAGAAGTTTTGGGTTTATCACATCTCTGACCAGTGCTTTAGCTGTTCTAGCAGCTGATCAGCCATTGTGGAAGGGGCAGAAGTAGTCAACAGTATGCATCCACAAGCTGTCTAGAAGTAGACCTCCCCACTGGCCATGAGATTTTGTGCCCCAGCACTTGAGAACTGCTGTATGCAATATCCTGTGTAAATGTAACTGGGTATTCTGGTTTACTTACCCATCTCTATATCTTCATGGATGGTACTGAATTATTATCCTTACCAATGCAATGAGCTCTTCTGGAAATGAACTGTGACCTTCAAAATAACAGACATTCCTTTCTCCCTTAACAAAATGGACTCAGAAGTCCATTAACAAATTTCTTTCTCCCTTAACAAAATGGACTTCCCTATGCCTGGAAATGGAAAAGCCACTGGAGATGGCTTACAAGCTTGAAATAACTGAATTAGAAAATATATAAAAAGAAGATGCAGCCAATCCAGAGGTTCTTACTGGGTTGTGGTGTTGTGATGGCTACCTAGGGCTTATAATATACAGCATAGTATGCCTTAAAGATAATGAAGGTTATTTCTCCTCCTCAGAGCCTAGACTAAGACCACAGTTTCATGGCCCTTTAGGAATGGTGATTAAATAAGTGATGAAAACATAGGAGGATGAGGAGGGTTGAGGTGAAAGACTAGAGTCTTCCTTTACAGTAATGAGAATAACAAATAGGCTGAGCTATCTTCAGAGAGTTAGTGTTTTGCTTTCCCACATTGAGTTCTAGCTTTGACTTCCCTGAAAACTTCTTTCACATAGAAGTTGTCCTCACCCTGAAGCCCTGCAGCCATGGCCAGTATTATCTGTGTGTTATTTAAAGCACAGCATGCTTCAGCCCTGAGATTCCAGGGCTGTTACTCAATGAATTAAAATCTGATCCAACCACACATTCAGTACAGAAGGTGTCTAGCTTAGTTAACTGTGGATTTTTTTTCTTTTCCCCCTCAGCTTCAGGTAGCACATGCAGGACATGATGATTCTCAGGGTATTAAAACACCTTGAGATGAAGCACAGTTACTGTGTATTTTAGACAGTTTCTGTCATGGTGGGACCTCATTGCCATAATAAATAGAGAGGGAGCAGGAGAGATACAGGTTGTCTTTGTTTTTCCTCAAGACACAGATAACTCTGTGCTACCAATGGAAGGTGTGCTGGTCTTACAGTGCTTTCTTTATTCAACCAGTGAATAAATACAAACCTGCCATCCCAGTCCCTTGGCATTGGGATGTGCCTTTACCTGTGGGCCTTCCTGACCTACATCTGTAGGGTAAGAGAGGAGACTGCCCTGCTGGCAATGGCCAGCATCAGTAAGGTCTCACAAGATGTGTGGTTGCTTTGTAGTGTGCTGTGCATAGCCACACGTAGGACCTGCAGTGTTTAGGCTTTTAAGCATGGGCAGAGGTACTGCCTTAGTTACTTGCAGTGGTTTGGAAAAGATTTAGTGATTAGAGACAGCCTTTCTGCTAGGAGAGCTAGACTGGACCTCACACCTTCTGGAAGGGCACATGTGGACACCTCACTAAACCAGCAGGGCAAGTCAGAAGTTTGGGCAGAGCTAAGAGCTGCTGGGTAACAGCCAGTGTGGCATTTCACATGTGGTCTTAGAACTCCTTTTTTATGTGCAATTATTCATTAGACATTTCTCATTACACACTTTATTTCATTTGTCTGAGCATTTCCAGGCTTTGTGCATCAGTGCCTCCTTGGAACTGAGTTTTTAAACAGGTAGAAGGTAAGGATGACTTTCAGTAAGCTGCTAGGCACCATAGGTCTGCTGCTTGTTCTATGTAGTGTGGGGAGACTGGGGATAAGAGGCAAATGCATGAAGTTACTGGATTATTTTTAGGTTGAGAATAAGAATGTGTGTTTCTGGGAGGGATGCTAACTATAGAGAAGCTGGGATTAATGTTTACTTTAGATAAGCTCTAATATTGACTGAAAATAGAAGTCAATTTATGTATTGTTGCAGACATCCTTCAGCAGGCTCCTGATGGTTTTCAGAAAGCCCTTTGTGGCTGCAGTAATGGCATGCTATAGTTAGGGAATCAAATAAAAGTGGTGGACAAGAGGAGGTAAAAATAACTTGAGTTCATGCCCTTTCGATAAGGTGACGATTAAACTTTGTTTATATCTCATATCACTGCTGCTGTCAACTAATTGTGAGCATAATTTGTTTAATGTGTGGCACTGGGATGCCTGAGCTAATTTATCATGTGTCAGGGAAGACTAGGTAATTAAACACCTCACCTGACTTCTTGCAGTCCCAGTTTTGTTGCTGTTGCTGAGGACAGAAGCTTGCCTTGCTTTCATCTGGGACATGCAGAAGGTCATGCACTGGCAGGATGTGTGGGGAAGCATCACACACACTTAATTTTTTCCAAAGGTTCTGCATGTCTCTGAAATTGATGCTGAGCTTGAACTATTTATTTCTTAAGAGAGGAGCCTCCACCAAAACCCTAGTCTCACTGCTTAGGGATGGAAGTTGCTGTCTCCATTCTGGAAGACATCCCAAGGCTTTTCTACCATTGCCAGTCCTCATCAGCTGACCTTAGGAGTGTGCAACTTTGTTTTAATAGAGTGATGCTAGAAGCAACTCAGTAGAAATCAGCAGGTGATCCACAGGACTGTCACATGGACCTCCAGATTAGTCTTGGTTTTTTGCTGGTCTATGGGATGATAGTGATTACTGCCAAATTCCTCCCAGAACCTCTCATATACCAGGGCCAGTCACTGAGGTGAGTGAATAATGTCACTCCTAAACAGGAGAACCTGCTGTGTCATCACAACTGCCATGATTCTTGCTTCATGTTATTTGTAGTGAATATCACTCTGGGGATTACAAATTCCTTGCCTTAATTCCACTGATGTTGTCCTAGAGGGTGGGAGGGCTGAGGGGTTTGGGGTTGGGTTTTTCAGCTGGTGGTGGTGGTGGTTGTTTTAATCATTGGCATCAACACAGCATCCTTCTTGCAATCCAGATGCTCAAATTCAATGTTTTTCATGTTACTAAGCTGGATAACTATGCTACTAAGGCATATCTCATGCCAATAACAGCTCTATGGAGTTCCCACAGTTTACTTTTCTGAACTACCATGTATGTGCAGTACACACCATATTAAGTCATAGTATAGTAGACAATTTAGGAATAACTGGGTCACAAAAGGGTCCTGCATATCCCAAATTATTTGGGTTTGGACTCAAGCTTTGAGTGCCCATGCACAAAACTGCAAAAAGTGTCTTTTCTGTGTGGGGAGAAGAGGTTTAGATCTCTTAAAAACAGTACCTAGGTTATTGTTCACCTAAACTTTTCACACAAGCAGCAAATGATAGTTAACATATGGAATAATAAACACTGAGTGTCCCAGCTAATGGGAAGCAGATGTGCCAAGAATGCCAAGCAAAACGTTGAAAGCTGTGCTGTAAACTGCCCCTTTCGACAAGTGGCCAAAGCTCGTGTGACCACCAGGGGGCTCAGACTAACAGATTTAGAAATGGAGCCTAAAAAGGAAAGCAGAGGCAACACTTTGATGTACAAATCAGTGAGATTTAATATCCTGCAGAAAAACGGTGGCTCATAGGATCTACCACATGGCCAGTATTTCATTACTTTCACATGGCTAGTACACATTTCCCACTTGTGATTTTTGTTGTTGTATACTGAAATGAGAGAGACGAGACAAAGCTCACTTGTATTTGGCTTAAAAAATTCTTAACAGTTCAGCTCCATTAAAGGTTCTGAGAACCCTTCCCTGGGTTTGTGTGGGTTATGTCTAAGCTATTCAAAAGGACCTCTGTCACTGGAGGGTCACTAAAAAGTGAAAATCAAAAGAAGGAGACAACTGACAGTCTTTTTACAATTATATACCTAAGAACCTTTGTCTTAAGCTGTAATGTTATAGCAAATCAAGACACAAATTTAATGCTGTGGAAGTTAATATAATCAAGTCTAGCTAATTCCACTTAGATTTAAGTGGATTCCACTTAAAGAAATAAGAGATTCCACTCTTATTTCTGAAAAAGGGATAGGCCCTGGTTTACAATACTGTATTTGTTTTGTAGGTCTCATCATCAGCTAGTCGTTTAGCTGTATGGCCACTGCTCAGCAGGTAGGAAGGGTTAGCTGCTTGTAAAGCAACAGTTCCATAAGCTGCTGTGATAGCACTGCTGAAATGCAGAGTGCAGTGTGGCTCTCCCCACCTTGAAGAGCAGCAGGCTCTAGGTGTGCTTAGCAGTTGAAATGTGCAGGTTGAAATCTGAGATTTCTGCATGGGAGGTAACACTTGTAGAATTTAATTTTTGATTTACCCTTTTCACTGCAACATTGCAGCACATTGGTTCTGGTCATGAGATTGCCCCATTGTCCTGGGGATCCTTTAGGAGAAAGATAAGAGCTGTTGGTGGTTTGCAACTCAGATATCAACTGGGGATAGGGCTAAGTTACTGAAAAAAACTGTGATAAGGACCCATTGTGTCTCTGTCTCAGATACCTGAATTCTTGTCAGCCTGAGGCCAATGTACAGCTGCAGATTTTGTGGCAGGTCTAATCTCCTGATGTTGAACAAAGAAGAGTAATCAGTAGGGAGATATGATTTATCATGTCTCTTTGATGTATTTCTCCAGGTAGCCTAACATTTTTTCCCAGAAGTCCCAGGGCTAGCAGTGAAGAGGTGCTCTTCTGGGGAAAAGAGCTCTTTTGTGAAAAGTCACAATTTCAGCATCCACCTCCTTTACTTACAATCTCTATGAGGTTATTAAGAACATTATGGAGAAAACTATAAGCTGGGGCAATGCCTTTTGAAAGCTAGTGACACGTTTTCCTCTAACTTGTATGCTATATTCAACACCCTCAGCTAGCCTCAGTTTAAAATTCAGCTGTGGGTGAGAGCTGGTGTCCCAGCCAAAACCAGCACAGCTTGCTAGTTAGCCAAGCAACATTGTTAGACAAGACTGAGATGGTGCTAGCAAACAAGCTCAATTAAAAGCATATCAGACTTCTTAGGTATGAGTTATGTTTAGGGTCTATCACATTTTTGGTTGCATTTCAGTGATTGTTTAGGAGGTACTGACCAAGGCTGGCTCTGGTGCAGTGTGGTTAGTACTTCTGGAGTTTCTCTATAGTCACAGATGAGAGAGAGGTTTTGTCTCTTGATCATTTTTGAAAGCCCAGCTTCAGGTGCTCTGAATTGTCCACTGGTGGAGCTTCACTTTTCCTTAACCATAGCTCTTGTACCTTGATAACCTGTCCCCTTTTTCACTGTGGCCCTGATGGTCATCTGTCGGTGGAGATGAAGGAAACAGGATTTCTTTGTCATTGTGCTTAAGAGAGACCTTGTGGGACAGGCACAGCTATTTTAGGGGTAACTACCTGAGTCATTTTGGTTGTGCTTTTGGAATATATTGCCATGTGACTTATTTTTGGATTTGTGCATTTTTATTCACTGATCTTCCATATATATATACATCAAAAGAAATAGCACATAGAGGATTTGATTACAGGACATGGCCAAATATAAGCACATCTCATCTTGTTAGGCTGATAAAAGCTTTTTGATCCATTGATCCCTGGGCTGTGGTGATGAGGTTCAATCAACTTGAATTGGGGTTGTTCAGCCTGGAAAAGAGAAGGCTTTGAGGGGACCTTATAGCACCCTTTCAATACCTAAAGGGGATTACAAGATAGAAGGGGAGAGACTCTTCAGCTGGTCAGATTGCAACAGGACACGGGGGAATGGTTACAAGCTGAAGGAGGGGAAATTTAGACTAGAGATTAGAAGGTGAGGCACTGGAACAGGTCGCCCAGAGAAGTTGTGGATGCCCCAATCCTGGCAGTGTTCAAGGCCAGGCTGGATGTGGCCCTGGGCAACCTGGTCTAGTGTGTTCCCTCTTTATCCAAAATAGGTGATGTTTAGCATTTTTTTTATGTATATATATAGTTTGGTCTTTTGTAGTTACTCCTTTATGTATTTGTTACAAATTGGGTTTTTTCTGAGCTCTACAATTCAAGTTATTATTTAAAAGTATTGTCAAGGATGCTGGTTCACTGAAGGTCCTCAATTTACAAGAAACTTTTCTAATTTAAAAACTAATCTGGCAACTGAGCCCTGCCAAAATAGAGCATCTAAATTCCAGTGAAGTGTTTAATTAATATAGATGGGTGTAAACTACTAATTAGCCCAGCAGTGCAGGCACAGAGCTCCCCTAGGTGATGCAAACATTGAGGTTCAAGCAGCGAGAAAAGGGATCTAAAAATGCAGATAAGACTATTCCTAGTTTGAATGGTTCCTTCACAAAGGGTTAGCAGATGATGGAACCTATGACTCCTTTTTGTCAGCCTTCATTTTTACTGCCATATTCATTTAGCAGTCCAGTAGTATTACACTTGTTGCTGCAGTTGAATGCTCCCCATTGCTTTTGGAAATGGTATGCCAGGATTTCGTCAGCTCAAGCTACACCATTGAGACTGGCAGTGTCTGTTTCTGCTCACACTGACAGCATTCCTGTCAGATTAAATGTTGTGAGATGACTTCAGTATTTGTGTGTGCAGAAAATGGATAGACAGGTAGTGTTCCTGGTCCATCTCTAGATAGTCTTCCTTGCCAAGAATGGAAAGAGAAATTTTTTTATGGACTGACACAGTTCTGTATCATATCATTCCTAGCTGAAATAAGTCCTCTCAAGAGTGCTCTACAATGGGAAAGACAAGCACTTCATTCACCTCATCCAGCCTCTCTGCTTCCCTCCTCCCTCCAGAGACAGATCAAGCCCATGGCTCCCTCCACCACGTCAGCTCACATTTCCTTCAGCTTTCTGAGAGAGCTGTCTAAGCATCATCACCCAGTGTCTGGGTAACTAATTGAAAAGCCCCATTGCTTGCTTGCTTCAGAAGGCAGAGAATTTGGCTTGGTAGTGCTAAAGGGATTTCATGTCATTTTTGGAATTTGCTTAATCGCAGCATATTGACTTGCTGCCTAAATCAGATTACTTTTATCCCCATTGATTGCACTGTTAAAAAACCCCTGTGAAAATCTTTTCATTAAATGTTACAAATCTCCCTGCTAACATGGTGTAAGTGCCTCATTGTGCTCATTTGGTGCTGTAATTGAGCACATCAGGTCTTTCAGTTTTATCATACACTAAAGGCTGAAGTCACTGATAAATGAGTTTTTATTTGCATGGTGTCATTTAGATTGAAGACTGGAAAATGTTCACTTCTTCATAACCTTGGACATTCATGAAGAATCACAGAATGGTTTGGGTTGGA
This sequence comes from Galbula dea, assembly GCA_013399015.1. Lineage (NCBI taxonomy): Eukaryota > Metazoa > Chordata > Aves > Piciformes > Galbulidae > Galbula > Galbula dea. The sequence continues at coordinate 732,285 of VWZX01008738.1, read as the reverse complement.
AGGGACCTTAAAGATCATGTAGTTCCAACCCCCTTGCCATGGGCAGGGACATCTTCCACTACACCAGGTTGCTCTAGGCAACTCAACTGCTCAAGGTTTTGATCACTGCCAGGGATGGGACATCCACAACCTTTCCAAGGCAACCTATTCAGTGTCTCACCACCCTCACCATAAAGAACTTCTTCCTACTATCTAATCCAAACCTAGCCTCTTTCAGTTTAAAACCATTACTCCTTGTCCTGTCCCTCCATTCCCTAATGAAGAATTCATCCCCATCTTTCCTGCAGGCCTCCTTTAAGTACTGGATGGCTGCTCTAAGGATCCCCAACTACCCCAGCCTTTTTACATGCCACCTTGAAGAGGAGCTTTAAGTATTTACACCATCAGCTTTTATGCAGCACACATCAAGTACCTTGATGGCTGGAAACCTTCCTTCCCCCATTGATTATTTTTTTCACCACAAAATCCTGTAATTATTACTTCTCTATTAAAATTGTTCCTGAAATATTCCCCCACAAATGTCCACTTTCTGACATCATGGTCAACATTAAAAATGACAGTTTCTAAACAGCAATATGTACATATGGCACCAGGGCACTTGCCCTGGGGGTGATGCCCAAGGTTAGTGCTTCTGAACAATCTTTTTCCTAAGGAGGATGCTCCCTGCAGAAGCAGGCTATGCTTTTGAAGGGGCCACATGGACATCACGAAACAGTGAACCATAACATTCCCTCCTCACTGAACACCCATCCTGGTGCAAACCCTTTGCAGAAAATGATTAAGCTTTTACCAAGGGCTTCCTCCACTGAAAGATGACTCCACCTGCAACAGCATTTTCTCACACCAACTTTCAAACAGCCTGACATCCAGTGCTCTTCCCTGGAGATCACTGTTGGAATCAGAAGCAAACTCCCCATGAACCACCATGTGCCTGTGCAAGAGCTACTGGACCTGGCTGCCCATTTCCAGTTGCCTACAGAAGCACCAGTTTCCTTTGTACCAGAGTTCCTGGTCTGTCTGCTCTTGTGTTTCCCAGGATCTGCTCCTCCCAGTGCCCCTCCTCATGGACAAGGGGAGTAAACAAATAAATAGCCAAAGCCAACACTAACAACAACAACAAATGAAGCTCCTAGTTACCTCTGAGAGAGCATTTCTTCTCTGAGAGACTGGTCTTGATCCTCAGAGGGATCTAAGCACAATTTCTCGTGGATCCTAAGCACTAACATTTATTGCTTTTTACTGAAAAATAAAAGGATGGACTCTGGGCCAAATGTACAAGCACAACTCCCATCCTCTTCTCCTCCAGGGTGACAGGCCACCCTTGTCTTACCCACCAGAGGAGCCTTTCTTCTTACCTTTGCTCTTGCTCACCTTTCACTGCATATTTGACAGATTATTTTTGCTCTCAGATAGTTAAGCTCTATTAAAATATTAGAGCAATTATTTTCAGCTTTTACTTAGCTGTGAAGGTTGCTGCTTCTTTTACAGACCTGAAGGACTTATGCTGGAAAGCAATCTTTTTAGCAGGGCCTGTAGCAATTGGACAAGGGGTAATGGTTTTAAACTAAAAGAGGGAGATTTAGACTGGATATAAAGAAGGAATTTTTTACACTGAGGGTGGTGAAACCCTGGCCCAGGTTGCCCAGAGAGATGGCAGATGCCCCATCCCTGGAAACATCCCAGGTCAGGTTGGACATGGCTTCCTTCTTCCAGGGTGCATTTCTGTTGGCAGTCTTGCCAGGTATTGCCCTTGCATAAATAATAATACTGTAAACATTGAAACATGCCTAAGAAAGCTTATAAGCATTCTGATTATAAACAAGAAATAGAAAAGTGAACCCATATTATTTTTGGCACTGTTCAAATGCTGTAGAATGCTCAACTGTCAAATTCATGCTCCATCCTTTTATGGGTGATGGGGCATCCCTTGTGTGCTTAGACCCTAGGGTATGGTAAGTCTTGTCTCCATTGGTTATCTTACTCAAGTTTCTGTCTCGTTTGTGACCCACAACCTGCACAGGGGCAAAAGGCATTCTGAAATAGGACAGTTACAGTGCAACTTGAGCAGAGACACAGGAGTGACCCAGTCAATCTGCTGGCTCTAAACCAGTTTTGTTTGGTAGGAAGGACAGGAGTTGCCACAGGACTCCTCTCAGTTCAGATGACAGGACTTGCTTCTGTTCTGGTAAAGATGGAAAGTAAACTGCTGTATCTAAACAAGAAACACTTTCTGGGCAGGTCAGAACAAAAACATGCCTAGAGGTGTCCTGGATTGGGTTAGAACAGAACTGATTCTGTTCTGTAGATACTGCCAGCTTCAGAAATGCAGTTACTTAGGAGGAGCTTCAGCTGAAAAACAAAATCATTGAACAGAATCAGTTCTGTTCTAACCCAAACCAGGACAAGAAGATTAGCTGTAGTCAATAAAACAAAAGTCAGGTTTCTGTACTTGGTGATCCCAGGTGTAGTGGTTGATCTTGGCTGACCACCAGGTGTCCACCAAGCCACGCTATCACACCCCCTCCTCAGCCAGCACTGCCAGAACTGCTTAGCAGTAACCAAAACACTGGTGCGTTCTCAACATCTTTCCAGTTACAAATACAAAGCACAACACTCTGGGGGCTACTGTAGGGAAAAGAACTCCATCCCAGCTCTGAAAACAGCAGTTCTTCTAAAGACAGGTGAGTGCAAGACGCTGCCACACCTGGGAAGAAGCTCTTTGAAGGTCATTTGCTGCACGGTGACCTCTGCGTGCAGGCCTTCTGCTCTATGGCAGGCACACGTTGGTTCCACATCCCTTCACCTCCGCGGCAGCGCTCCCCCCGTTCCCTGAGTGCTGCCGCTCGGCGACCGAAACGCAGTATTGCCGGTAGCTGCCGATGCCGCTACCCGTTAAGTCTAGATGCAGGCAGCTTTCTGCCTCATTGACAATCTCTTCCCCAGTACCTTGGCTTACGTGAGAACCTCTGTGTTGGCCTGTTTCCTTCTATAAATAGAGTGAGTCCTTGTTAATTAAAAATATATTGAATACTTTGAATCCCACTGTAGCAAAACCACTGTGTCATAACAGGTAAATTACAAAGAAAACCCGACTGCTAGCGTTGTGCAGTGCTCATAGTAACAGGCAAGCACACGAGGTGTCCACTCCCTCTCACCTTAGTCTTACAGCCTTTTGCTGCAGCAATCTTCCTGCCCCAGCAGTGGGGAAGGGGCCAGGGGGTCATATCTACTCTCCCCCTGTGAAAATCACTGTTCATTTCCTTCTGTGGCTGCTTTGGAGGGTGAGCTGAGGAGATTCTGCCCAGGTAGAGCCAAGATACTAGCAGTACAAGGGCTGGACGTTTTCTAAGACAAAAATCATGGTCTCTCCTTATAAGTACAATTAGAACTCATTTCTGTAGGGAATAGAGAGCAGATGTTACATGCTGCCTCTCAATTTTTTACTTCTGCAAATTAAAAGGGGTAGGAGGACAGGTAGTGCTCTATAATCTTCTGTCCTTTCAGATTACACTGCAGTAGATTATTCAGATTTACCTGGGTCAGGACATTTCTGTGTAAAGTAGTTGCATTGCAAAAAAAAAATCTTCTAATTTTTTTATTTGCTAAGCAAATATGGATTTTTTCAAGATTTTGTGTGTTTCTCTTTGATTTTTTTCCCCTGGTCTTTTATAGAACAGTCTGAAATTTAACCATAGAACTGGTAACTTTCTGACTGTAGTGAGTTTCCCTGAAACTGGGATATCATGCCTCTTTCTATACAAGCTTGTTTTATTTCATTATGCTTTCTTAAAGCTCCAGTTCTTTTATAAAATATTTTGTAGAAGTACACTAGTGAGGTGATCGAGCATAATGATTCTGTGTGATTCTGTGATTTTCTTTATCAGTTATTTCCTACCAAATTTGCCCATGGTGTAGGTTAAAGTCTCTCTTCCTCTGCTGCCAACTCAGATATAATTAATCATGCAATTTAGTCTGATAATTTATTCCAGCTAATGATGTATGAGATATAAAAAGCCCAAAGGAGGAGTTTGTGGGACTGGAAATTAGGAGGGGGAAAATTCCCAGACCAAACATTCCCACCTTTTTTCTCTTGCAAGCTTGATATATCTTATGCAGTAATGACTGAGAGGCCATGGAGCCCTACTATTTTATTTTATTTTATACAGTCTCAGGGCAGGTGTTTAGGGCAATGCAAGGCAGGTGTGGGGTAGGTAGGCAGGTTAGGCAGGCAGAGTAAGACCCTCAAGCAGTGCAGGTAAGCAGGGCAGGAGAGGCAGGACAAGCAAAGCAGGTAGGCAGAATGAGGCTAGAAGAGCAGGGCAACCAATGCAGGGTGGGGAAGGTAGGATGGAGCTGGCTAGAAGGGCAGGGCAGGCAGGGTATTGTAGCCCAGCAGGGTAGACAGGCAAGGCAGGAATGCAGGGTAGGCAAGAGAGGGTTGGGAGGACAGGCAGGCAGAGTAAGAAACTCAGACAGGGTAGGCGAGCAGGGTAGGTAGGGTGGGGTGTACAGGCTAGAAGTGCAGAGCAGGCTAGCAGGGTAATGCAAGGCAGGTAGGGCACTGCTGACAGGCAAGCTAGGTAGGGCGCTGCAGGCAGACAGTGCAGGCAAGCTATGTATGGCCGGGTAGTCAGCCAAGGTGGGCAGGACAGGTAGGCAGAGTAAGGCACTCAGCCAGGCCATGTAAGCAGAGCAGCATAAGGTATGGGAGGCAGGGTGGGGCAGGTATGCAAGCCAGGCTGGCAGGGCAAGTTAGGTAGGCATGTCAGACAGATAGGGCAAGCTAGCAGGGAAAGGCAGGGCAGGCAGGAAGGGGCAGCTAGGGCAAGCAAGCAAGCAGGCAGAGTGGGGCAAGTAGGCAGGGCAGGGCTGTTTAGGCGAACAGGGCTGGGTCTGGGGAGACAGGGTGAGTTAGGCAGAGCAGATTAGCCAGGCAAGACAGGCCAGTAGGGTAATACGGGGAAGGCAGGCATGGTGGGGCAGGTAGGGTACAGCCAACAGGTAAGAAAGGCAGATAGGGCAGGCAAGCAAGGAAGGCAGGCTGGGTGGGGCAGGCAGGCAGAGTTAAGACACTCAACCAGGGTAGGTAAGCAGGGCAGGGGGGGGCCCAGATGAATGATGGGGAACAAGGTCTGACTCCTCCGACAGTTCTTTCTGGCCCTCGGCTTTGTGATTTGATGGCTGGAAACCTCCCTTCTTCCACCGACTATTTTTCACCACAAAATTCTGTACTTACTTCTTCTCTATTAAACTTGTTCCTAGAATGTTCCTACACTAATGTTCACTTTTTGGCATCGCAGTCAGTGTCAAAAATGGCAAGACACTGCTTCTCCTCATAGCTTCCCTTTTCCCAGGAACATCTCCCATTCCTTTCGGTGTGAAGCCGATCAGACCCTTCCTCTGTCACACTGGACATGAAGCATTCGTCTCCATGTGCCAAATCCAAGCAGGGGCTGATGGCCCCAAAGGAACGATGGGGAAGGAGCTCTGTCTCTTTCAACAGCTCCTTCGGGCCCTCGTTTTTGTGACTTCCCTCCTGTGCCTCCAGCCCCTTGTCTCAGGCCATGGCTTTGGCAGCGGCGATAGAGGCAGGACCAGAGGGACACGCCAGAACGGGGAGTGGGGAAGGTGGAAAAAGGAGATGAAACCGCAGCCGGAGGGATGGATGCTGAGGGGCGGTGGCTGAGGAGCCGGACGGCCGCAGGGACGAGACCCGATGGATCGGGGAAAGGAGGGGAGGAGCACGTCGTGTGTGCCGCCGGGGCGCTGCCCTGTGCTACCCCGTCGCCGCCACCAGAGGGCGCCGGTGCCGCGGGCCGAGCTATGCAGAGCGGACAGGGCGCGTAGTCCCCGCGGGGCGCGGAGTGGGGCCGAACTGAGCTGAGCCGCGGGGCGGGCACAAAAGCGCCGCTCCCGACGGCGCCGCCTTGGGAGTAGGCGCCGGGGGCAGCCAGCGTGGGCTCGGCTGGCCGGTGCTGAGCGCTCAGCTGTTCCGGGACGGGACAGAAGAGGACAGGACGGTCCGGGAGGTTGTCCCGGGGTTCGCAGGATGCCAGCTGGTGCGCGGCGGCACGGAGCGCGGGTGCTGTGGGCACTGATGTGGGTGTCCTTGGTGCGCTGCTACAACGTGGACGTGGGTCGCCCCGTGGTTTTCCAGGGTCCCAACGGCTCCTTCTTCGGGTACTCTGTGCTGCAGCACTACCACGACAGTACGCGGTGGTGAGTAGCCCGGACCCTGGGCGCCCGCGGCGCGAGGAGCGCTTGCTGGGGCATCCCCCGCGGTAGCCGCCGGGGAGCTGGACCCGAGCTTCCCTCGTAAGGGCAAGAGCAAGGCCGGACAGGGAAGGGGCATGTCCCCCCCGCTCTTTCCGGCCCTGTGCAGCCCATGCCCCCCCCTCCTCGGGCGGTGTGCTGACTCGGGGTGTCCCTCCCCGGCGCTCGGCACCGCCAACTCGCTGTCCCCCGTGGCCAGCAGTCCCTGCACCCGGGGGTTGGGTCCTTGGCGCCGTCCAGCTGCAATGCGGGGAGCGCTCAGCGGTTCCTCTGCCTGTCAGAGTGCCTGGGCTGCGGGAGATGGGGGATGTGAGAGACAGGGAGAGTGCTGCTAGCGGTTAACCTCCAGCGGGAGCGCCGTGGTTAGTGCTGACACTGTTCATCCCTCCGAGCTCCGCCGGCCAGGAGGAAAATCCCTCCTGTGGGTGCAGAGACGTTCCCAAACCGCGAGGTGTTCGCTCCCGCCCTGGGCGTGAGGGACCGCGGAGGAAGTGTCTGTGGAACTTTTCTTTTACAAAAGAAATAACAGAAAGTTTGTCTACATCTCAAAAAATTGTGCAAACTGGCAAGTTTCTTGTTTTTCCCGTTGGGTGAAAAGAGCCTTGGAGTCGTAGACTGTCTCTCTCATGTCTGGGTCAGAGGCTCTTTGTTAGCATTAAAATTGATTTTTCTTAATTGGACCTAGTTGATGTCTGGTGCACTTCTAATGTGAGTAGGAGGCACTGCTGCCAATAAACGTCCACAAAGCTTGTCTTTATCTCTTACACTTAGATATGGCCTGAGAGTACTCAGCTGTTGATGTTGGAACTGTGGTGCACTGTGATATAAATAAATGTATTCATGCCGGCGTCCGGTTCTTTAAAAAGGGATTTCTTTCACACCCTTTAGTTCAGCAGTAGCTGTATGCTCTGCCTTGCTGCAGAGTGGCTTTCATGGAGCATGCATTTTAAGGACTTATCAGAAGACTTCATAGAGGAGAAGCATTGTGGGAGAAGAAGAGCTCTCAGTTTAAAGCAATGCTTGAATTGGGGCAGGAACTGACAAAAGTTGCAAAGGCTGAAAGCAACTTGTGTTCACACAATTGTCAGGGATTCATTGTGGTGTGAATGAAATGCTGGTCTAGTGAGCTGTGGTGGCATGGAAGTGATATAACTTGTTGATCCTTGTGCATTTGTTGATTAGTCTGATTGATAACATGAACTATCTTTAGATAGCACCTGCTGGTATGATGAATTTTACTTTTTGTTTGAAAGGGGACGTGGAGCAGGGAGGAGGAGTCTCCCAGATATCCCACTATGTTTGGAAATGATTCTGAGCTAGGAGTGTTAGGTGTCTGTCTGCAGGCAGGTGTCTGTAAGTCATCTGGTGCTCAACAGCAAAAACTCCAGTTATGCAGAAAATGAAGCTTCTCCATGGAGCCTCATCTGTGGCACCAAGAAAAAAAAGTATCTTAAGGTCCTGAAGTCTTTTAAAATAAATAAATTATTAGCCCTAACACTCAGAAGGGTTAACAGCAGCTTAATATGGTCAGCATCAACACTGGACTGTCAAACGATGGGATTGCCACCACTGATGGAAAAGCTGCTTTTTTCGTTGTGTAACTGGGGAGCTTGTTTGTATAGATGCTTCAAACTCCTGCACCTGACAAAGGCTGGGATAACAAGTTTGGGAGATATATTTTTTTTTTCCTCTTTTTTTCTACAGTCTCCTTGACTCTAGTTTGCTATGTGCAGTTGTGCTCTTAATGTGTGCGTGCAGCCTAAAGATCAAGGAACAGCAATGAATCTCTCTGCTCATGAAAGTATATGCAGACTTCTTCCAGGTTTCTGAAGATTCCATCCCCTGTGCTGGATGGGCATATTCTGAGTGCAAGCAGTTTTTGCTTCATACTGCAACAAAATATTGATTTTAAATATTTAACATATTTTGTCTGGAAAAGCATAAAAGATCTGGCTTATCTTCCCTGACATTCAGATCATCAAAGGGTTGAACCCTTGCCAGTGCCTTCGGCTATGCCCACTTCAGCTGAGCATAAAGGCTTGCAGTATTATATAGTACTATTTTAAAACCATATTTATACTGTACAGAATCTTATCTCTGCCTCCAGACATCACTTTGGAGCGTGAAAGTCTCTGAGTTGCAGTTCAAAGTGATTACCAGTTGCAGGTTATTGAAATGAAAGACAGTTTATTGGATAAGTGCAGAGGGAAATGTGTAGTAGAAGTGATGACATTTTTCAGATTTGTGAGGTTTTTCCTGTGTGAAGCTTTTGTAAGCAAAGCTATCAAGCTATTTCCCTAACTGGCTGGGTGATTTTTATTGGTTTTTTCTCCCTTCTCTTTCAAATGTGGTATTTTGGGAAAAGGTTGAAGTCTGTTACAAGGAATATGTAGTAAAAATGGGGATATTCATCCTGTTCTGGTATATAGCTTCTCTTAATAGTCATAGGGTTCTTGTTTGGTTTTATACATCTGTTTTCTTAGCTTTGTAGCTTTCCTTTACCCAGAGAAGAGTTATGATTTCAGTGCCTCCTGTACACCACAGTGGGCAGTAATTAATTTCAGACAGTGATATTTGGGGTATTCATGGCTTACCAGGTGAGCTGTGCACTATGTGAGCCTGCAAAAATGTGACTGATCATACCTGAGGCTGATAGGGCTCCTGCCTTTCCAGAATTGCTTAACATTTATATGCTCTCAAGCATCTGAGAGTGTTGTCTAGGTCATTCAGGGCTTCTTGATACAAAGGTACTTGTGACCATGAGCTGCAGTGTGTTATTCTCAGTAGCCTGTCTGTGTGGATATGTCTGTCTCTATATATGTGTGTGTATAGTCACTGTTTTGCATTAGAATTGTGTCTGTGATGCTCAACTCTTCAGTTTCAGTGTTTCAGCTGTTTGTTTTCCAAAGGCACCTGTATCTAGAGTATCTGTCATAGACCTGCAGGTTTCCAGTGAACTGATTCAGGGTTTGGTGATTGAGGATTTACATGAGCCAGATATTCTTGCAGGGGAAAAAGGGGATATTTGGTCTGAAATATTACATCAGATAAATGTGAACAGTCAGGCTGCCAGGCAGCCCTCAACACAGAAATCATAGTGGAATATGGGTATCCAGCCTCCACTGTGGGAGTGGAATAAGGCAGTGCCTTTGACCTGTCTGAAAGAGTTAATTGCAGCAATGCTTCTGTTTAGGAGGTTGTTTTGCATGGTTTTCATCTCAAGAAATCTTTGTCCTCACAGATGTGCTGGGGTTATTGTGTTTCTGACAATGTCACCCTTTCCTTCCTTAAGTGGGTTTTATGACTGTAAATCCTGCAAGATTTACCATGTTCCACATCACTGCCATTTTCAGTTGAGTAAGGACCCAGGTGGCTGCTTGCATTTGGAGCAGAGACAAGCCAAAATGCTTCTGTTCTCTGGATATAATTTTGAAGCTTGGAGTAAAGACTCTGCAAAGTGACCAAGAATGTTGCTTTCTCTGCTTTCCTTCAGACAGTTTAAGAGCAAACAAATGTCAGTTTTGCCCCAATAAAAAAATGTTGATATTGTGACATCTCAGACTGTTTTGTTTTTTTTTTTAATGAGGTATTTCTTTATCATTGTCCTTTCCCCTACCTATGCCCCTTTTTTGTTGCACCCCCAAATCCCTCAGCAACTCCAGAGTAACAACTTTATCCTTTCTGGCAGCACTATCTGGCATGAAAAAGTAGCAGAGTCAGTGTAGTTTCATGGCATCCTGCTGTGAGTCTTAACAGTAAGGAGTGAGTCTAGTGTCTGTGCTGTTGCTTCTTTGGCTCTGCTCTTCACTGGCTTGTGCTGCCACTGAAGCAATGAAGGGTGTTCTGCATCTAGGCTGATGGATACATATTGATAGTGCAATGATGAACTTGTGTGGGAACAGCCTGAGTGTTGTGTCAGTGATACTGTGTTGCATGAACACTGTAGTCATGCTGTGGGTGCTGCCATGGTGTTTTGGGGAGCCTAGGTTTGCTGTTGGGGGTCACAGGTCATCTGCCTGGAACCCAAATAACAGCCCACCCCTGCTTCTTGCTCTGCATGTAATGGATGAGCCACTGGGGTTTTTAATTTGAGTGACAGAGACATTTCTGAAGGGAAGAAACTCAACTGGGGTATGCTGGTGGTGCACCCTTCTCTGGTGCTGCTTTAAAAATCCACTGTGGTATGCAAAGATATTTAGAGACTTTTTCTCTGCCACTTAACATTGCAGTGAGGTGAGGTACCTCCACTCCCCAGTCCTTGAGCTGTGATTGCCTAATCACTGCTGGCATGCTGTAGGCTGATGCTTAATGTACTTGGCATTTCTCCATGCCATCGGTCAGCTCGACACTTTTGTTCTCTGTTCCTTCTGCTAAATGTAGCATTTAATTTCCAAATCTGTATGTCCCAAGGGTCAATCACCTGCAAAGTGATAGCTACTGTTCTGCAGGAAGTAATTTTAAGGAGGTGTGGATTTCCATGTGGCCAAAAAAGCTTCTTGTCCTCCATTAATATCGGCTGCTGCAGCAATGTGATGGTTTCTGGCCACAAAGCTGTGTAGTTGTCTCCATACAGATGAGGGCATTTCGCCTTGATGGTGCAAGAGTGAATGCAAGAAAAGAAGGTTATATGGCCTCTCAGCCTAGTGCTCCCCATATTGGTTTAGACTTCAAAACTTTGTTCACAGAGCCAGTGGCATGTGGCTGAGTTTTCCAGATTTTTCTGCACATCAAGCAAAAGTGACCCTAAAAGGGCTCTAAACCCCACTCCTGCTGCCCTTGGTTTTCTTCCATAGAAAGTCATCTCTTGATGGGTTTTCCCTTTCAATGTATCTTCATGTAGCTACTCCCAAACATCCTAGGGGCTTCCTGCAGAGTATTATGGCTGTGGTGAGAGCTGGCACTTACTGATAATCTCTGCAAAGAGTACTCCCCACAAGCTGACAACCCAAGTAGTCCTATAGCAGCAGTGGAAATCAATATCCCAAAATAAGGCTGTTTGAAATGAGAGCTGGTTAAGCTAGTTGGAATATATTGGAAGGTTGCCTGATATAAGCAAGAGGATAGGCTTGTACTGCTAACTGTTTATATATCTTCTGCGTTTATGCCAGGCAAGACTCCACGGCAGTGAAATGCAAGAAGACTGTATTAGGCTCTAAGGCTTTGCTTTGAGATGTAGTTCTGTTTCAATGTGGTACCAGGGAAAAACACCTTCTCTGGTTGCAGTGTTGTTTCATGGAACTTGCAAAGCGTTTCAAAGGTGTTTTAGCGAAGATACAAACCAGGCTTTCGTTTTGCTCGCGAGTCCCAAAATATTTGGCTACAGGTGAGTCTTCTGTCAGGTCTGCTGAAAAGGCTCCTGACAGTTAAATGACATGAGCCACAAGTCATGACAGGTGACATTTTTCCAACAGACTTTTTTCTGTTGAGTGCAGAAACTCATGAAAGAGTAAAGGATTTTTTTCTTGACAAAGGAAATACTCTCCAGTCTCAGCCCTTTGAATAAAACTGAAGTGAGTGGCCTGTAGCAAATGCCAACTTGACCAACCATAAAGGCATATGAACCAACAGAAAACCTCCCCTTTCCCTGAAAGTGACAGTCTTGGGGCACTGGCCAGGATAGGTTATGTCAGAAGGAACACAACATCTGCAGAGGTTTCACCTGCTGGGATCTAGGTGCAAGAGTGAAAGATCCTAAGATGACACAGTGTGTGTTGTAGGTAAAGTATCAAATTTGAATGTATGGACATTCAGGACAATCCAAAATAGATTTACTTTTGGCCAGTTGCCTTTGCTGGCTACTTCCTTCTGCTCAGTTTACATGAAGAAATGTCAACAGCGTTTTCTTTTTGAAAGGTATATTTGCTCAGACAGCAATATTATCTGTGCCAGTAGCCTACTCAAATCATTAATTACCAATTTTTTTCCCATTTGGCTTTTTAAAGAGGGCTGAAGAGACTTTGTTTTAAGCTCCTTCATCTCCATCTTATGTTCTGCAACCCAAGGTACCTTATGCACTAATCGCTGAATCATATTTACTTTTCTTATGTTAGAGGAAAGCTGCTTTTAAACTGGAGGTCAGTATGGCCTAGATTATATTATTGTTGTAACAGGTCACAGAAACAGTTTCTTACCATTTGCAATTTGAACCTGCATCTCTTTAAGCTACTAATATCCCCCTCTATTTATTTTTGTTAGACCTCATGAATGTCAATAAGTGAATGACATGCATTCATCGCCTGTGTAAATGAAATGATTGGCATTTGATTTTCTGCCTGCTGCCTTGCCTGGTGGGATTTCCATTTGGAGCTATTATTTCAGGCTCCTTTGCACTCACTCTCCAATGTGTGCAGGCTTTGTAGGTTTTAGCAACTTAAGTATTTTGGACATTAATTCTTCTCACTTGTGAAAACATGATGTGTGTTGTAGAGTGCAGCCCCACCAGACTTCTCCAAATGCTACAGTGTAGCTTAGGAAACTCCAGAGAAAACGGTCACCTACTGTAAGGCTTTCTCTTCTTTTTGTAAATGTATTTCCAAGGGCCACAGGACAGTTTGGTCATATCCCACACCCAGGGAAGTGTGTAGGGAGTAGAAATGTGCTGCTGTTTGGAACAGACTAGACTCTGGTGCAGGAGCAGCTCTTGCAGGTGGCTCAGGTTGACTCTGCACATGTGTACCTTTTGTGCCTCAGGCCTCCCTGTGTTTACAGGGATGGTGATAATGGATGGTAGTTGGGGATGGAACTTTAACTTAGACAATGAAGGAGAAGCTGTTCAAAACAGGGAAAACTTGCATTCTTGGGCTGGGCTGTCCCTCTGTGCTGTGGGTGGACTGTGTACGCAGACTGACTTGATGCTAGTAACTCTTTATCCCTTTAGGGAATGAACCACAAACAGTGTCACCTTGATCAGCTGTTGTCTCCCATGTAGCAGGTTGGCTGGATCCATGCATGTGAGAGTTAGAGGCTCAGTCTTTTAGGGATGATCACCCTTAGTTCCAGACCTGGGCTTGTCTTCAGTGAGGGTTTTGCTACATGCAGAAACTCTGCCCTGCCTCACAGTGCAGGGATATTGGCAGAACTGATACTAAACTACCTAGTACTCCCTGCCAGCTTTCCTGGGAGCAACCTTCCTCCTGCTTAACCTCCTACCTCACCCTCATGTACTCACAACCAGATGAGAAGGATTGTCCCTTAAAATGAGCAGGTGGTTAAAGGGCTCCTTTAATACTTATGCTTCCACTGTATTCCTCCACAAAAAGCTTCTCTTGGGGCACGAGCAGCTGCCAGCTAGTTAAACAGTTAACTGGATTATAACACAAGTGATTAAAAAGTGCTCATCATTTTTCAAAGGTGCATTAAGGAACTCTATGGTCAGAGCTTCTGCACTGGTGCTTCCCAGAGACAGTAGCTCTCACATGGGATAAGTAGATCAGGTATAGTCTTCACAGCTTCAGTGATAAATGTTGGTTGATAGCAATGCATGGTGGAAGAGATTTGCTCCTATGTTGTAGCTTGGATGTTTTTATTCTTTAAAGCTGTAGTTACCTAAACTGTTCTGAGAATGAGGTGCCTCAGCTTTCTGAACAACCTTATTAATCTTTAGCTGGCAAGCATGCAGGTTCAGATTTCAGCCTCTCCTGGGTGTATGTATTGGCTCTTCTGGGTTCATGGTTGATAGGTATATAGTTAAAACTGAGGAAAAAATGGATGCAGCTGCTGTTGTCTGTCCTAATGCTTTCCTAAATGCTTTTGGGGATGGGCTGGTGCTTTAAGTGTGTTACAATCTCAATGGAAATTTAACTTGTTAAAGTATTTGTAGCTTCACTGAGGAAAAATGTCTTTATTGTGTATGGTGTCTTCAGTTTGTGAGTTGATGTCATCATTTTATAAGGTTGCTGGAGAAAAGTCCTTTTACTGAGGAAGCTCTGGCAACATGAACCTTGCTGTTGGGGTTTTTTTTGTTTACTTTTTCTTTCCTCCTGAAACTAATCACTTGTTACTTTTCTTTTGGTTTTCAGGGTCTTGGTTGGTGCTCCCAAGGCAGAATCTAGGTACAGCACCTCTATTCAGTCCCCAGGAGCAGTGTTTAAATGTAGAGTCCATACCAATCCTGAGAGAAGATGCACAGAACTGGATATGGGTCGAGGTAGGTAGTCATGATGCTTAGGGAGGAAAACGGGGAAACCAGAAAAAACAAAGACCCACCCAAGTGGCTAGCAATCCTCCTGCTGTTTCAAAGAGGCTTCAGGATGCTGAGAGGGCTTTTTCAGCCTCTCCTGGTGGATTTTGACCACTAGTAGCAAAGGTGTTGTATTCTCTTCAGCATTAGGAAACAGCATCGTAGTTGGTGCCGTGTCCTCCCAGTAGCTCTGCTTGCTCTCTCTAGTGGGTACCCAGGTAAAGGTGGGCTTTTCCCTCCTTATCATAAGCCAATGTCTTTTCTCCCCTTGCTTCAGCATGACTTTGCACTCTGTTGGTGTATACATGAGGTTTGGGAGCCCTACTGCCTGCTCCAGGCAGTGCTGAAATAAGGATGCATGGGATGACCCCAGGCAGCATGGTGCTGGACCCATGGTATGGGTGGTGTTATTAGCAATGGGATGATCTGTGGGTTCCCTCATAATGCAGAAAATCATTCCTTGGGTTTGCTTTTTGGGCTAAAGGAAATAAGCCTCCCAGTGAGAGCCATGCTTGTAGGCTACTGCACATGATCAGGATCAACTTTGGTTTCTCTGATGTACTGAGTCAGGGAAGTAGAGTCCTAAAGGCTCTGATCTAAAACCTCATGCTGGATTCTGAACATGGCAGCCTTTTAATATTTTGGTTTTCCTGGAGACTTGCATGTTATTGCTTTCTTTGCCTATAAAAAAGGCATTGTTCATCTCTTCATGACTGAGTCAAGTAGAATTTATTTTTATGAAGCAGTCTTTTGGCCAAGTTTGATTCTTTTTTTTTTTTTTTTTCCTCCTGCTACTGTAATGTAAACTATCTCTTATGGATTCATGAATACTGCCTGACAGGACTAAAGATTTAGGCCTTATAATTTAAGTGCCTCAGATCTCATTTTGAAGGGTGAGTTTTGCTTTGATTGCATTCTGCAGGCAATCTTGGATTTC
Organism: Galbula dea; assembly: GCA_013399015.1. Taxonomy (NCBI): domain Eukaryota; kingdom Metazoa; phylum Chordata; class Aves; order Piciformes; family Galbulidae; genus Galbula; species Galbula dea. The sequence goes on along the minus strand of VWZX01008738.1, from coordinate 716,896 downwards.
TCCAATTGACTTCAGTTGGATAGTTTATTCAAGCAGAGCTTTGGACATGCTGTAATAGCTGCTGGCTGTTTGGATCTCTCCTCTACTGTGTATTTGTGTGGTGCCTAGTAGGAGTGAGAGCGTTGCTCTGATTTATGCCTATGAGAACTAATAGGATGAAAGGGAAAAGCACTTTCAGGCAGGTATTTGATGGGCATTTTCTTTTCTTGTAGAGGTTCTGTGATGGGATTTTAAAACTCATGTCTCCTTGCTTTCTTGCCTTTCCCCTCTTTCTGTAGGCAATTCTCGGGGCACACTCTGTGGAAAGACCTGCAAAGAAGACAGAGATGATGAATGGATGGGTGTGAGCTTGGCTAGACAGCCAAAGGCTGGTGGCAGTGTGCTGGTAAGTCCACTCTTTTCTTTGATCTCCTTAAAGCTGTGGCTGCTGTCTGACTCTAATGCTAAACACGTCAGGATTAATGTGATCCACAGTGACTGACGGAGTCCAGCTTTACAGACAGCAAGTTCTGCAGAGCCTTCCATCAAGCGGAAGGAAAAGTGAGCCCCAGCCAGAAAGCTTTATTTATACAGGGAGGACTTCAAAGCTGTCACACCTGACTTGTGTCACCCAGGGGCTTCCTTCTAAATCTAGGGGATTAAATCTTTGAGCTGAATAAATAGAACCTTGTCTGGGAGGTACCTGCTAGTTTGTTCTTTGTATCGTTTGCCTGTGTTTATGTAGGGAATATGTATGCATCCATTTTGCCTGAGCCTAGGTATCGTGTGTCAGAACTTACAATGCAAAATGTAAGATGAATCTTTGTGGTGGTGTTTTTTCTTTTATGTATGTTAATTTTCCATTAGCAAGGCAGAAGACTGGAGGAGGAGAGATTTAGGTTGGAGATTAGAAGGGGGTTCTTTACCCAAAGGGTGGTGAGGCACTGGAACAGGTTGCCCAGAGAGGTTGTGGAGGCCCCATCCCTGGCAGTGTTTAAGGCCAAGCTGGATGTGGCCCTGGATGACTTGGTCTACTGCATGTGGCGTCCCTGCCAATGGCAGGGGGGTTGGAACTAGATGACCTTTAAGGTCCCTTCCAACCTCAGCCATTCTCTGATTCTATGACTTGTGGGTAGAGATGTCTTAGTGGTGTGTGGGTGGCCTTGTTTGTCTTTTGTATGGTTACCATGCACATAGACAGGTCAAGGAGAACAGATGTGGAATTTGTCTTTACAAAACATTTCCTGTGTTGGAAAAAAGATAATGATAAAAAGAGCTGGGGAAAAACCTTTCTAAAAGATGTTAGTTTATTAGGATCAATAATTGTCTCTGCTTTTATCTGTGTTTGGGTTCTGACTATCTACCTGAATGAGTCTGTCTGGAGGAGTAGTAGCTGAAATAAAACAGAATTGCAACAAAATGTTAGGCATAGAATACATGTCAGGCAAATTTCAAGTTGGTATCAGAGTAACCCTGACAACAGCCTAATTCTAAACACTGCTGTTTAGGAGACAGGAACTTGCAGTATGACCCCATCTTTCTATTGAGATAGGGGATTGCTCTGGTCCATGGCATCAAACTCTTCACAAAGCTGCTAATGAGAAAGATCTTGTACAATGGTTCCTGTGCCAACCACCTCTGTCAGGCAAATGGACAATGCTGCTTCACTCCAAGGCATTTTTCTTAATGTTCACTTAGAGTCCAAACACATGTCAAGCCTTTACACACCATCTTTCCCATGGAGGAAGCAGGTGGTTTTGATACCTTTCTGCAGTAGTACTAGGCTATTTTATCTGGTTGTCTCTTTTGGTGTAGATCTTGCCATTTCTATAAGGGCTGGCTCGTGCTCTACTTTTCTTGGATGTTTTAAATGTGAGGAGGAGGGGAAAAAGGAGCATAAATAAATTACACTGTAAACATGTAGAGCAAAGCACAAAACCAAGGCATTCTTGCTAGTGTAAGCAATTCATTTATTCAAGGGATATCCTTATCTGTATGTGCTCTCAGAGTCCTGCATGACAACCGAGGAATAACTTGTCCAGGTGAGGATAATACTTCCTGGAGCATCCTTTCCACTTTCCAGTCATTGTCAACCAGAAAAGTTCTTGTCCCATTTTCAGAAGCTAGCACACACATTTTTTCAAGGCAACACTAAGACTCTTTTGTAAAAATATCTTAAACCCCCCGATATTTAAGAAAAATATTCTTATAGTTTGGTTTGAAGGGGAACAGGTTGCAGCTGATGCTTAGGTGTAATCTCTCAAAACAGAAGCAGCAAAGGAAGGAAAACCTGGTGAAGAAAAAATCTGGGCAGCTACCAAAGCTGGAGCTGGCTGAGGGGAAGCTACAAGGGTGAGAAACATGGGCAGGCTGTGAGGGCTTAGACTGGGGCTGAAGGGATGGAAATTTCAGATATGAAGCTAGTTGAAAGCAAAATGTAGCTATAGTAAAATGCAGAGCTGGTGGTGTTCTTATTCTGATGCAGCTTAAGCTGGTAAAATGTCTCCACAAGTTCCAGTGGACTTTCTTATAAGCAGATGGGTTTTAATACTTCATACATGTGCTTTTTTAATTGTAAAGATTAGGATTTCTTTATCATGCAGCTCTTCTTTGAAGCCCCTATGAGAAACTGGTGTTCTGAGATGATGTCTCAAGGTGTGTTCCCAGCTGTACCTGCCCATTTATAGCTCTTTCACAAAATTACTAGCTAACTCTCATGAGGGATTCCTTGCAGTCAGGAGTTTGTGCAGTCTACATTGTCAGGCATTGCAGCTCTTTTTACTGCATCTTTTCCATGGATTCCTTTTAGTCAGAGGGTGATCCTGGATAGATTTTGGTTTTGTTTGTTTTTTTGCATAAATGTGGGTAGTCACTTTTTAAACCTGTGTGAACTATTCATGCCCTTGACATCCTGTATTCAAGGAATTAGTCTCACAGTTTAACTGTGGATTGAACAAAGAAGGTGTTGCTTGAAACTGCTTAGTGGCTTAAATTTCTGTCTTATCAGCTTTCCCTAGTTGCCTGGTGTAAGGGTACCAGCTTTAGTGGACAGGAGTGGTAGGGAAGCTAAGGAGTGTCCAGGGAAGCTTGGACTGGTGCTTGGTAAAAAATGTCTAAGCCCATACAGTGCCAGGATGCTACTAAACCAGAGTTTTGTTTGTGTGACAGACTAAATAGAAAGGCATCAACCAATGAGGATTTAAGCAAATGAAGAAGTAAGATTAGCTAAAAAAGGTTCTGAGTTTGCAGTTCAGTGGCTTCCTGTCCATGGGTACAATATCAGTCAATATTTGCATTAATCTAAGTGCTGCAATAATACAGCTAAGACTGCCAGCTCTTTCCAAACTGAAAGAGCAGAAGTCCTCATTTTTCTCTCTTGTTGGGCAAGAAACCAGGAACAGTGCATTATGATTTGGAGAAAAGCCACATCCTTCAGTCTTGCTTTTCCTAAATACCTGCCACATCTGTCATGACTCTTGGGTTTTTTTTATCTAGTGTTGCTGTTTTTCATTGTAATTCATTGACTTACTGGCACATTTAGTGAATGTGTGTATGTCTGTAAAAAACAAACAAACAACAAAAGCAATCACTGCAGCAAAGCCAAAGTCCTCCTAGGGGAGAGCAAATCAGATTTGGTCTGACAGTGGCACATTCAAAAAGTTTCTTGTTTAGACTCTGACTTAAGGAGTCAGCAGAGGATTCTGTAAAGACCATGCATTCAGGTGAGCACTTGGCCTCTAAAGTGAAGCCTGGGTCTCTTATGTTGCTTCTTCTGTCATGCAAAGCCTATGGCTGGTGTTCAGTATGCAAGAGAGGGAACAGACTGTAGTTCTGAAATGACATATTCATTATATTGTGGTAATGCAGTGTCTGCCACCAATAGAGATCTCTGTGTGCTTTACCTAAGAAGCATTTTATTTTCATTGAACCATAGAATTGTTTAGGTTGGAGAAGACCTATAAGATCATAGAGGCCAACTGCTAATCTAACCCTGCCAAGTCACTACTAAATCACGTTCCTAAGCACCATGTCTGCATGTCTTTTAAATACCTCTGTGGATGGTGACTGCACCACTGCCCTGGGCAGTCTGCTTTAATGCTTGACAACCCTTTCTTTGAAGAAATTTTTCCTAGCATCCAATCTAAACCTCCCCTGGCACAACTTGAGGCCTTTTCCTTTCATCCTGTCACTTGTTACTTGGCAGAAGAGACTGAGCCCCACCTTGCTAGGGTCTCCTTTCAGGTGGTTGTAGAGAACAAGAAGATCCCCCTAAGCCTCATTTTCTCCAGACTAACCAACCCTAGTTCCCTCAGCTACTCATCATAACACTTGTGCTCTAGACCCTTCACCAGTTTTGTTGCTCCTCTTTGTACATGCTCCAGCACCTCAATATCAATATGATTTGAGGCGTGGCCTCAAGGATTGTTTCAAGGGTTTACATCCTTTCTTACTTGTTCCATGGTAGAGCCAGAGCCTCAGGAGTAGCTCCTGAGTACCAAAGGGTGCTAATGTACTCCTTGTTGCACAGAGGCCTGCCTATGGTGTGCATCTAAAAATGAGTACAAGCTGTCAGTTTTTTGTGGTCACCTTAGGATAAACAAAAACAACCAGAAAACCCCTCTCCATAGCATCAAATTCAGCTAACTCCTCTCTGTTCACAAGAGCTTTTGTGAATAGATGTGTGATTGAAGAAGGAAGGTGATGAGCTGCCAAAGGTGGCTTTAGTAGCACATCAGTTTGCCTCAGCAGCATTGAATAATGCAGGGACTGCCATGTACTGTAATCTAAAGATTTTTGGGAAGGCAGGAGATCCAAAAGCAGCTGCAGACAAGCTTTGCTGTGGCAGACAGACAAATGTGCTGATTGCCTGACTGCAGAGAAGTGAGTTTCAGAGAGGAAGAGGAGCTACTGAACTCCTGTCCATTGGGAAAATGGTCAAATTCTGCAGCTGTGGCATTAAGGGACTCTTTGGAAGCCTCTGCTGAGACAACCAAGGTGGAGCTGCAGTTATTAGCTGCTGTCTGAAAACTCAGGGAGTCAGTGGTGAACTGTAGTGTGCATGAATACACAGCATGGTGAAGGAACAGAAAGAAGAGTGATCACTTAGCAAAAAAAACCCCAACCAACCAAAAATCAAACCAAACCCAAAAACTAACAATAAACCACCAGACAACAAAAAACCAACAAACCCAAAAACTCCCAAACCCTGACAGATTAGGTAGGTGTGCCCAGAATTGCTAAATTGACTCCATAGCCTCCAGCTGATTCTGAACATACTTCTTATGCAGCAGCTCCTTTTTTCCTCTTTATATTGTTCTACCTTTCTTGGCCTCTGCCCCTCACTCCTGAGCAAAGCTTTCTGCTTGTGATAAAATGCTGCTGCTCTCCATGACTGTTGTTTATGCTCCTCTGGGAGAGATTAGTTGGTTAATTTATGTGAGTCCTTTGCAGTTTCCAAGATAGAAAATGTCAAGGAATTTACAATATCCCAATCCTTTATTTATCTTTCCATAATTTTTTAAAAATACTTTTGGTCTGTTTCCATTTGAGTTTCTCTCTGGAGCTGGGCTTGACTTGATTGTTGCTTTACTGGTATGTGTCTTTATGGGACTGTCTTGTGCCATGTGTATATTTGTGCTCCCAGCATAGATCTGTCAGGAGAGAAACTATTTCCTGGTTACTCTGCAAATGAGCATTACATGTCCTGGTTTTTTTTTTTCTTGCTGTTGAATTTTGAATGAGTGGTGTGTGGGGATTAAAGTCATAACTGAGCTTCTTTAAAGCACATAAGGGAGTCCCCAAAGCTGCTCTTTGCAGGACTCCTGATATGCATTTAGCATCCTTTGCATTGTGGGGTGTGGTGCAGACCTTTTCATGGCCCTGGAGTCCCTTGTTATCCCCCTGCTATAGTCATCTTCAGGAGATATGTGCTTCTCCTTGAATACTGGAAGTTAGGAAAGCAATAAATATCAAACACCAAATGCTGTGCTGCTAACAGCAGAACAGACTTTTGCACAACTGGGTTTTTTTCTCTGTTTCAGTTTAAAAAAAAAAGAGTAATGTTAGCCTTTTATGTCTTCCTGGGGTTAACAATATGGGAAGTGGCCTTTGTTGACTTCTGGATTGAATTTTGAGTTTCCCAGTGGTTGATACACTTCCCAGGTCCTTTACAGGATAGGTGGCACAACTGTGCCTGTCTTATGGATATCTTTTTTTATGATGCCAAGGTGATCCCATGGGCAAGTCTGAAGTGCTGAGGCAGAGAAGTGGGGTAGCACAAAGGGAAGGAAGACAGAGGGTGTCTTGTCTGGGGAGGATAGGGTCAAATGTAGGGACCAGGGAGGGGGCTGAAGCCAAGTTTCTAGGAAAATTTGTAAGTATGTAAAAGATGTGATTTGTGGCATAGAGGCTGCTCTGTTTGCATGGGACCAAGCCATAAATGATATAAATTGACACATCTACACTGACTTCAGCAATTGAGGCCAGCTGGAGATATGGCCCAGCATGTGTTCAAGTTCAAAGCCCTTTGCTGTTTAACATTTCATCTCCTTTTATTCCAAAGAACCCTTGGGCATCAGAAACTTGTGGCTTGACTGGCAGCAATATTATGTTAATTTTTGGAGCAAATGGGTTTTAGGAAGGTGTGAACCAGGCTCCACATTGCTTGTATGTGTGCCTGTGTGTGGCAGTTGAATGGAGCAAGAGTCCTAGTGAGACTGGTCTAGCTCTGGTTTTGCAGGGAAGTCTTATTCTTCACCACAAAGGTAAAGGCACCCCAATCTTTGCAGCTCATCTGCACTTTCACTAATGTTGCCACAAAATCTCTGGCATTTTCACTTAAATTCATTACCAAGAAGCAAGGCCCAGCTTTTCTGTCAACAGAAACAAAGCTGACTTTCCCAGTGAGGAAATGTAGCTTTGCATCATGCATCTTCTGGTGGAATAACCTTCTCATATGGTCTTGATAACCTTCTGAGTCTTGGCATCCATTCTGATCCATTTATGGGTAGTCTCAATATTTTTGTTCCTGTTTTTCACCCTTCTCTAGCTTGGCTGGGTTTGGTTGGTGTACCTCTAGTTAGAAAAGCTTCACTGGCCATGAGCATTCACACACAGAGATCTTGATATCTCCAGCATGGGCTCTGTCTTGCTTGGAGACTTGTGCTGAGGTCTGAGCAGCCACATCAGGCAGTGTCATGAGCTGCAGAAGATAACAGTGAGGATATAATTTATCCAGAAGGAGTGAGATGTAAGGACAAAACAATGGGGTTGTGAAGGGAAGGCAATGCTGAGAGATGCTTTTCATGCATGCTCTGCCTTGGTCAGAGGACTGTCCTGTAACTCTGGGTCAATAATGAATGTGATGTGCTCTGTTTAGGCATGTGCACACCGCTGGAAAAACATCTACTACGAGACAGAGTACATCCTGCCTCATGGCTTCTGCAACATCATTCCCCCCAACCTGCAGCCCAAAGGGAGGAAGCTCTTGCCCTGCTATGAAGGTAAGGAGCATGGGGTCTGCGAGCAGGGCTCACCTCCCTTGCTGCACTCTCATTTTACAGCTGCTGTGTTTTCCCTTTATTTCCAAACCCATCCACAGTAACCCTGTCACTACTGACATTATATTTTATTTTTTTTTTCTTGGTAGCATAGAGTTGGGGTGGCAGTTGAGTTTTGGATGAAGTTGGGAGAGTAGCACAATGACCAAATGGGTTCTGTGAATTACTGTGCATGGTTGCATCTGCTAGAGAAATAATATGTTTCTGAACTGTGTTTTTGAGACAATAGCTCTCTTCCCTTATGTGACTAATCAGTAGATACTGATCTGAGCTTGGCCTCTCATGTTTCACTGTGGCACAGGGTAAAAGCTCTGAATTATGTTGCAGTTTGGAATCAATTAGCCTGTCGTATCGTAACACCTATGTTTTTGTGTTGTGATTTATCAGAGGACTAGTGGCAGGGGAAAGGGCTACTTTTAACACCTTTCTCGCTTTGGGAACTTCTACAGCAGTTTATATTAAATTCCTGCTGTGTTTTAGGTTCCATAATATGTCTTAGTCCCTGGTTGCATCCTCTGAAGGTCTGGGTCTTAGGTGCGTGGAGAGGGAGGGCTCCAGCTCTGAGCAGTGAGTGACTGCATCTGTGTTTCTGCTCCAAATCCCAGGTGTCAGCGTTTTAATTTTCCAGCTCTCTGGTGCATATAGACTCTTCTATCATGTTTCCTTTCCTAAAGACTTCAGAAGAAAGTGTTTCCTCAGCCAAGAGCAGTTAATGAAGCTAGAGACATGAGTGTGTTTCTTAGGAGATAACCTATCTTTTTCCAAAGATTTCTTGGGCTTCAGAGAAACATTTGAGGGAAAGCATCTTCTTGAGTTCTCCTCCTGTCTATCCTGGGCATTGTCTTTCCCCTCTCACTTGTAGGGGCCCAAGGAAGCGTGGAAGTTTGGAGGCCAAGAAACAGCAGGGTTTGTTGAGGGCAAGACCTCTATTTTTTTTTTTAAATGTATTTGAGTTATTCATTTACCTCTGTCCAAAATTGCCAGCAGAAGGCTTGCTGCTGACAATAGTAAGTGGGAGAGGGATAAGATGGTGGATGTCCCAGCAAGTTTTTCTGCTGCTGAACAGCTGTGTCCCAGCTCAGTGGCCAGTGAAGCCAGCTCTGTGCCAGAACTGGGTCTGCTCCATGCCCACTCTTTCTTCTGAGGTGGCTCCTCACCTCCTTCCAGGTTTTGGCTCAAGGACCTGCCATCACAAACCTACACACCTTCTGGAGGTGAGATGTACTCATGCACTGAGCATTTCCCCACCCTGAAATGGTCACTATTTGAAATGCGAGGCATTTTGAGTCTTGACACAACTGTGCCAACTACTCTGCAGCAGAATGCAAGTAAACCAGATACAGGACTTCCTGTCATAAGCATTGTCCTGCTATATTTGTCCTACTTTCCTCTCCCCTTTGCTCCTGTCAGCAAAATCAGGATAAGGCCTCACCATGAGGTACTGAACCACAAATCATCCAAAATTAACTTTATGGTCCTAGCACATGCAGTAGAATGCTGCCAGGGCTCCTTCTTAGCCTATGGCTCTGCTCCTGTCCTGCCTGCAAAGTGACTCCCCTGAAGCCATGGTAGGGAGGTGGTTTCTGGAAGAGATGAACAGCTTGTGTTGTACTGTGCGTCATGTCTATGGAGCAGAAGTGCTGCTAATCTGACAGGAGAGTTGCCAGGAATTGCTAGAAAAGAGAAATGTGTGGGCCTAGGACACGCAGAGCAGCCAGTGGAAAGTTGGCAGGGCTGGTGCAGTGTGATGTTGGCTTAACTTCACTGCATGCTAGAGTGAAAGTTGGAGGTTTGGGACTGATTTTTCTCTCCCCCAGGAGACGTGAAACCACAAGTATCACAGGGGGTGGCTGCATTTGTTTACTTCTGGATCTTTAAGGTTTCAGTAAAACAAACTCAGAGAAACAGCCATGGTATGTCATGCTGTTAGAGATTTGCTGTGAAATAAGGCTGCAGTCATCCATGTAACTTTTTTCTTTCACTTTCTGGAAGCAGCAGAAGTCATTTTCTTCCTCTGACACTGAGAAACAGCCCAAAGGGGAGAAGCAGTGGCCATCAGCAGGAGGTTCCTGCAGCAAGGAGTGCACCTTTGCCTGCTAAGGTCCTGAAGCCTTGGTCTCCTCCAGGACTTGCCATGGGCAAGTGGATGCAGGCAATCATAGAATCATTGAATCATTAAGGTTGGAAAAGACTTCAATCACATTCTCATTTCCAGAAGCTCTATTGTTAGTGCAGCTAAGGCAAAAGCCCCGTGAGAGGCTGGTGTGGTTGCACTGTCTACAACCAGAGCTGGCTGTTGCCTAACTGGAGAAAGATATGGGCCAGTTGAGTGCATATCAGTCTCCATCCTTTTCTGTGTGTGTGTGTACCTTGAGAAGGGTTAGCTACTTGTATAATAAAGGTCTTGTGCCAGAAAGGAAGAGGAGTCTGACCTTGGGACAGATATATTTAATGCATACAGTGTGTTTTTTCTCCACATAAAGCAGGCTTAATAATTAAAGACAAAGGAGGAAATGGAAGCTTCCTGACTGTATGGTAGTGGTGCAACAGCATAGTAGTCTCAATCCATCTTATTTTTGTCTGGCTTCTCTGAAAGGGCTGACAGAAGTCTGGAAGTGATTGAGAGCTAATGAGAAGAGCAGCAAGCCTAACAGTTAAATGCAGTATCTCTGAGTAGGAACTAATCTGGTTTATGTGAGCTGGATGTCCTTTCTGGAATAGCTGGCGTATGGAGCCACAATCTTCCAGTCAGTGCTTTCACTTGGTTATTTTTCTTGTAGTTCTAATGACCTTCCAAAAAAAAGGGAGCTGCCTCTTCAATCCCCCAGTGCATTCAGTTTGCAAAGAAGGGTGGCTGCCTCTACTGTGAGAAGCAGCCCAGCTGATGGGGAGAGCTGGAGTGGTTTCCTACTCTTCTGCTGTGGTAGAAGTTGGTGGTAGAAGTGGGCAAGACTGATGGACCCTTTGGTTAGTAAATAAGGGGAACAACACATGCTCACATGCCTTGCTTGCAAAGGGATAAGCAAGTTTTTTCACAGAGTCCAGACCACATTTGGTTTTCTGGGAGCCATCAAAACATCCCTGCTTGCACCATCTGGTGCAAACCCAAATGTGGTACAAACCACAATGCTATGTCAGAAAGATTACTAGTTTCTTCCTACTGTAGTGAAGCACTTGAAGATAGGAAGAGGCTTCCAGTGCAAATGATAGTCTACTGTAACTGTCCTCTTTGCTTTCATCTGCCAAGATGGTAGATACTGGATTTCATTGCACTCTGAAGCTTAGAGAGGTTTGCTTAGAGAAGAAGTTGAGGAGCATTTGCCTTCAGAATCATTGCACATCATGGCTTTTCCTATTTGTTTGTATATTGTTTTATACAATTCCTTAGCCTTACTTCTCATATAAACTGAGATCATCATGGCTAGAAATCACTACCAGCTTCTCTTTTTGGCCTTATGTATTTATTGATGGCACATCTTCAAAGTGTCAGAGGCAGCCACCCCTTCCAGACTCAACCTCATCTTGCTGGTTTATCAGCTTTGCTGCAGCAGTTAGTTTAATAGATGCACAGCAGTCTACAGGCAGATGAGAGAGAACAATAAAGAAGTGGAAAAACAAAGAATTTGTTCATGACAGCAGTTATTGCCTGGAGCTATGTGGAAACTACCCAATCGACTGTATGCAGTATCTAAACCTCATGCAAATGTTGCTATTCAGGTGTGTAACAGCTGTGAGCTGACACAGTAATTGCACAGTTTGCTGCTGGTTGATTGTTTCACTGCATTAATGGATGGATGGATGGCAGTGTTGTGGGAGTGACAGGTGTCAATACTGAGCACTGAAGTGGAGAGGAGGTAGAAGCAGTCCTGGTTTTCATGCCTTTTGAGCTTATCTGCTGCTTGGCAGAGGCAGACCAGCTCTAGGGAGGAGGTAGAAGTCTGTGATGCTGGGATGTGGCTGTCCAGAATGGGGGAGTGCCCTGGGCTGTGACCATGGGTGCATGCTTGGGCGTGGAGAGAGTATGCTTATGCAGATGGGAGTTAGGTGAGCTGGCAAGGAGGGGTGGTTTTGTGCTGAAGAGATTATTCTGGAATCTAGGAGCCCAGTGTCCATCTAGGCTGGGCTGCTGGCTCCCTGAGGAGTGCTATGTCTGTTTAGATCACCCCAAAACGTGATGCTGATTGTCAGTGGAGCTTTGAATGATCAAATAGCCTCAATGTCTGGGATGTTTGGGCCTCTCTACTTCCATTTCCTCTTGTAAATGGTCACTGAAGCTATTTTCTCTCTGAGGTGTTAGGGAAAGAGGTTAATTGGTATGTGTGACATTCTCAGACCCCGTGATGATAGGATGGAGTCTTGATACCTGTAGGGAGGAAGGACAGTCCTTGCTTTGCATTGTTGCTATGTGTCATTGTTGCATTACTGTCAAGAATCCCTTTATTCTTCTTCTGTAAGCTCTTAATTTTTTTCCAGAGAAGTATTGTTAGGTATTTATTCACATCAAAATGTTCCCATGTCCTTTTGTCTGTTCACAGAAGCCCTGCTTATATCCCAGCTCTGAATTGACTTGAAATGCTGCAGTTGCATCTATCCACTGTTATAACCAAAGTGTAACTAGTTATTTAAATGAAATGTAGGGCCATTATGTTGAGTAGATAGTACTGGCAATATAACAGACCTAAACTGGGTGCCACATAAAAGCCATGAACAATATCTGTGAAAGTATGAGCTTCAGTGGATATAGCAAACCAGTTTATTGTACTACCATTTAAACCACCAAATATTTCCATTTCTTCTGCATTGAAGTTAATAATGATTCAGTTCATTTAAGGAGTATGTGTTTTTTTTTCATTACCTGACAATGAAAATAATAATGTTTATGTTCCTTTCCTAATACCTGTATTGCTGATGGAAATCAACTGGATTGGGTCCTCTGATGTTGGTACTTTTGTTTCAAGTTACTCCTAAATCTGAATTCACTTGCTTTTCTCTTCAAGTAGGCAAAATTTATATTATGATAAAACAATGCTGTTTTTATAAGCTTTTTGATTTGACTGGAGAAACGGTTTAATTTTGTACATGTATTTGTTTTATCAGAAGAAAATACTCCATTTATCCAAAGGAATGAAACAATTTTGCATGTTTGCTAAATACAACTGCATGAAGCTACAGATCCATCTGCCAGTCTTCAATAACTGCCTTGTTCCATTGCTAAAGCCACTGCCATTCCTTCTGCTGTCCAATGGTTTTGTATGCCCTTGCTCTTTCTCCCCAGCCTGATTCAGGGACAGCTCATGCAGGCTGAATCACTTCACACATTCAGGTGTGCACCACTTGTATGTGACAAAGCTTTGATGGCTGGGGAAGCCACCATCATGTTTGAGGCTTTTGTGTGTTACTGTGGGGGGGAAAAAAGTTCTGGAAAGCCTGTTTACAGAAGAAGGAGAAATTTGAAAATCCAAAATAAGAAACAAGTTTTATTTGCCTCCTGGTCCATGCTGAGGCATTCCCTGCAGTTGGTATTCATCTGACCTAAACCTTTCACTGCTCAAGTTAAATATCCTATGGCAATTTTCCTCTTTTATCTTAAACCAAATCGAGCTGTGTGATTTTTGAAGGAGACACTTAAAGAAACTGTGAGCCAAACATAATACAATTTTATAGGGAAACACAATGTTTTAAATCCATCAAATTGTAAGTGGGGCCTCCTTGCAGTGGTTGATTATGGGACTGACACAGAGCCATCGAGGCTTGCTCTCAAAAGAAAGATGTGCTCTCTTCTCAAGTCTCAGATGAGGGGCCCGTTTGGCTTTTAAGAGGCCATGCTCTGGCCTGGTTTGTGAGAAAATTTAACATGAACCACAGCCTGTAGTGTCTAAAGGGATGATGAGCTGGGTTGGCCATGGCTGTGGGCCCTGGGATGGCTTGTCCGGCTTGCTTGTGCTGCCAACAGCATCCCGCCCTCCATCCAAACATACATAGATGCTGTAAAGTGGGAATTAAGAAGGCAGGTCTCTAAAGCCTTGAACTTTGGCATTGTAAAAGCCTCCTGCCAAGTTTAGCAGGTGAGGCAGAAGGATACTTCCACACCTCTAGGGCCACGGTGGTGTTTTGTTTCAAATTACAGTAGGTCAAGTGTGAAATTGGGAAGGGGCAAGGTCTGTTCACACTTCAGTACATGATGTAAAGGGAAAACCTTGTCTGGAAGTGAAAGCATCTGAATGGGTGAACGTAGAACTTGCTGCATTTTGTCCTGTGCAAGGGTGGGAATCTAGTTGTAGAGAAGGCAGGACCTTTAGGGCATGCACAGCATTGTTTTTCAGGAAATGCCAGAGGGAGAAACCTCATCTCCTTGGCTCTCTGAATAAAAAAAGTTCATATCAATAAACAAGAATTTTTTTTCCCAGGCAAGGAGTGTCTGTCTGTGTGAGAGACTATATGTAGAGAGGCAGCGATTCAGAGCCTCAGTGCTTTCTGAATAGTTAAGAGCAAATATGGGCTTCATTTCTCAGTGGAATCATTGTCATGCTTTCCCACTAGGAAACCCAAGTGTGCTTCTGGTCCTCCTGGTCTGCTGGGACACATCTGCTTTGGCAGGACCCTGTCTCAGCCAGGAGTGCTAGGCATTTAGGCTGTAATCTGTTAATCAAGTCACTGTTCTGCATGGTTTCTCCAATTAAACCTCTCCCTGTGTGACTGGTATGACCTCAGCAAATTCCATAAAATCTGAGCATCTTTATGATACTAGAAAGACACTATATGTAATATATTAAGTGGGAGTGGGGGATGTGTGTCTATATGTACACATACAGTGTTTTAAAAAAAATTCTGTAAAAAGGTAGCAGTTTATAATTAATTCCTTTTGATTGTCAGTAAGGTAAAATGCAACTCAAAAGGAATTTGCTTGGTTCCAAAGAGGCAATTTGCTTATTGAGTTCATTAAATTTTTAATCATTTAGCAATGAGTTAATGGTACTTACTTAAAAAATAAATTCACAATGTTGAATGTTTTTGGAGCATGAATTACTGTCATATACAGGAAGTGGCAATCTGTTGAAGCTAGACACTCATTAGTATAGTAAATATTTGAAAATAATGCTCTGGAAAAAACCTGCAAAGGTTCTGATCCAGCTCTGAGTTTTAAATGAAGTTTGGGTTAAGGTAGCATGGAAACTGATTCCCCTCTCCCCCCTTCTTCTCCCACACTCTCCCTCTCTGAACCTTAATGTATATCTAAACTTTTTTTTTCCTTTTCTGCATAAAGTAAAAAAACCTAAGGTTTTAATTGCTGCATAAAATATGTGAACAAAGACTGTAGTGATGCTCATTGGATCACCAACTGAGATCTCTGATCAGGCAGCCATGAGAAGCAGCAAACCTGAGCATCCCTTTAGTGAAACTGTTGTCTGATCACTTAGAAATGCAGCACCTTCCCCTCATTCACTGCCTCCCTCCTGGGGCTAGTGTCCTGAAGCATGCCTCCCCCAGAAATGTTTATGGGGACTTTGGTGATTGTCATTGTAGGGGAGAATCACTCCATTTCTTGGAGGTAGCAGTGGGTATGAGGATTAAACCTCCTAGTGAAGGGTTGGTGGCACATGGGCATGTGCATCTCCTTCTTTCCCAGCTGTGATGATCTTGCTGCCAGAGGCAGAAGCCTATTCATAATGCACCTTTACTGGAGCGATGCTGTGTTTTTAAGGCTTCCCTAAGCAGTGTGCCAGCTGTAGTGCCAGTTTCAGGCCCTTTGCTTTACCTCCTGATGTGGGTGCTGATGGTGCACATTGGTGGCAGATCCACTGATAAACCCCAAAAGCCCTGTGTGCTGGTGTCTGTCTGGGCTGTGCGTGTGCCATGCCAGGGTTAATCAATGTTTGTTTTCTTCCCTTCTTTCATCTAGAGTACAAGAAAAAGTATGGGGAGGAGCATGGCTCGTGCCAGGCAGGGATCGCAGGCTTCTTCACTGAGGTGAGCAGGGGCACACACATGGAAGGGATGGAGTTGGTGAGCAGGTCTCCTACCACACGTTGCAGAAGAGGACTGCCAAGGACTGAGTGCTGAGCACGATCTCTTCCTGCCAGCAAGCACCGTCCTGCTTTGTCTGGCCTCCCAGGTGCCTGCATCTTGCATAGTGCCTACTCAGTGGTTCAGAAGTAGGTGTATGTGTTTCTCAAGGTCTGTGGACAAGGATGAATGAAATGACACTGAGAAGTATCCTCAGGGAATATTTTTTATTGTGTACATCTCAAAAATTTGCATAGAGATATTTCTGTGTCTGTCATTAACTCTTGCTAAGTGATGATGTAGAACATTTCTCCCTGACTAGTTTTATGTATGTGTATATGTGGGTATTTTTATCTATGTGACTATATATGCATGCATGCATGCATAAGACAAACACTTCTTTAATCAGTTCTGCTTCAGCTCTTTATTGCAAAAAGATGGAGAAAAAATAGTATGGTGAAATATATGCTCCANTGTGAATATATATGCATGCATGCATGCATAAGACAAACACTTCTTTAATCAGTTCTGCTTCAGCTCTTTATTGCAAAAAGATGGAGAAAAAATAGTATGATGAAATATATGCTCCAAAGCTCTTACAAATACCCAACCATGTTCTTTCCTGGANAAGAATTTCTTTACTGGAAGAGTGGTTAGGTACTGGAATAGGCTGCCCAGGGAGGTGGGGGAGTCACCATCCCTGGAGGTTTTGAAGAAGAGGATAGATGTGTTTCTTCAGGGGATGATTTAGGGGTAAGAGTAGTGTAGGGCTATCTGTTGGACTAGATGATCTTGAGGGTCCTTTCCAACTGTAGTGATTCTGTGAAATACCAAACCATATTCTTTCCTGGGCAGAAGCCTATCAGCCATATTTTAGTTACATCAAGGATTAATGTGTTCCCTTATGTATGTTTTGATGGGTTTTTTGTGATGTTTCAGGACTGGTTGTTTTTGGTTTGTTCGTTTTGTTTTATTTTGGATTTTTTACAGAAAAGGAAAAAAAAAGCTATTTGAGTGTCAGGCTTCTTGTTACTGTCATATAAAGCTTGAATCCACCCCTAGTTATATATGCACTGGTCTGTAGAATTTGTCCAGGCTGGTAGAAGCAGAATAAAGGTGTCCTCTCTGAAATGGCAGAAAGTGATTTTCAAGTAAACGAGGATGGCAGGCGATGCTGCCACAGTGGCACTGTCTGATAACTGGATGTTCAGCTAGCAGCAGCTGTTTCCTGGCCTGTCTGCTCTCTCCAGCCTGTTTCTGTTTCCATGCTTTAAATACTCCTTTGCTACCCTAGTTCAAAAGATATCTTTGAACTTTCATTGCTTCAGCCCAATGGCAGCTCACTGAGCAGGAAACACAGATAAATAGCTTTTCGGGTCAAACAGCCAAGCCCCTACCATATATTCAGCGTTGCTGATGGTAGTCATTCCTGCCGGTAAATGATCCCTTGACCTCAAGAGCATGGTCCCTCCTAAGGAAAAAAACTGTTGCCAAGCACGTCCTGCTCCTTTGGATTTGCAGTCCTGTCCCCATAGTCTTATTAGGCAAATCCCTTGTTTAATGTCTCACCCTGACTGGAACTGGTCATCCAAAGGGATTCTGGGTGTGGGAGCGTTTTCCCATGAGGATGGAGTCCACTCGTGGCCTTGCATCGAACGGAGATGTGAGGGAAAGCAGCTGTCCTTGTGTCTCCTCCAGGGATGGAGAACTTAACAGAGCTTAAGTGCTCTCTAGGCTTAATTTGGTCACTTGTTGAAGGTATTTAAGACCACATCTAGGAGTAAGGTTTTGCTTCAAGGATTCTGAGTACTTTGGGACAATTCTTTTTCTTAATCCCTCTTGCATGCCAGTGTCACTTGGATTTTGATTCAAAAGCATTATCCATGAGCATCTCCTTTTGGATGCTGGATCAAACTTTGCTTGATTTCTAGTCTTTTAAAATCCTGAATTCTGCTAGGTGTCTGTAGTGAAATATAACCAGGTTGTCTTTCAAAGAGCAGAGTGTATCTGAGGACAGGGCAAGGCAAGATGTTCCAACCATTATGTAATGCACACCCTGCTTGTTGAGTGCATGGCAGCTCTTTAGCTTTAGAGTGGTAAAATCAGAATCCTTTGTGCTGAATCATTCATGATACAGATTGATGTAGCATGTCAGCCAGCACTGGGGCATGGTCTGAAGCTGAGAGGTGGGTCTGGATGGGTTGGGGTGCTTCTGTCTCTTGGTGAAGGTCTTCAGGTCTTCTGAGGCATGGTTGAGGTGAAGAGAGATTTGTGGGAGTACTATCTTAGCAGGGATAAGTTTGATGGTTGGTAAGGCTGAGGAAGGTCTTATTTTGAAGCAGCAAAACAGCTGAGCAGAAGTGGGCCATAAAAAGAGAGACTGTCTCTAAGGTTTGCAGTGGCCTCCATGTTTGGGAATAAGGATACTCTCTACGTGCACACAGATTGGAGGTTGTTATAGATGGACTTAAAATGGGTATTTTAAGTTAATATTGTGTCCCTTCTCTGCTACTGTGTAAAGCATGGGGTTTTTGGTCCAGTTTTGACTGCAATTTATTTTTTTTCCCCCTCATCCTTTCCCCCACACCCTTTTGGTTTTTCTATTGTAGGAGCTGGTAATCATGGGGGCACCAGGATCCTATTATTGGACAGGAACTGTCAAAGTACTGAATCTTACTGACAACACATATTACAAGCTGAATGATGATGCTGTCATAGCCAGGAGGTACACATACCTTGGTAAGCAACTCTGTGGGGCTCACTGTAAGCATGAATCAGTCCAACAATGTATTTCAAGGTTTTGATGCTATAAAGTAAACACTAATATTTTTTTTTGGTGGTGTAGAGTGTTTTTATGAAAAGCATGAAAGGAAGGACATCTGAATTAAAAGTTTGCTTACCTAGAAATGAAGATCAGCAAAGCAACAACCAGAATATTCTGCTTGCTTGTTTAAAAAAAAAACAACTTTGCTATATTTATTTTGACTAATATAGAAAATACAGAAAATTTGACTGAAAAGCAGGTTGCATGGTAAGTGGGCATCCTACTTTCGCCCTGTGGTGGAGACATTATTTGTCATTGGTTAGGCTGTGTGTCTGCTCACATTGTCTTTAAAATAGGTACAACACATAATTACAGAATGTGTATTGCAGATACAAATTTCTTTCAACAAAAGTAGCACCAGAAGTGAGTTACAATAAGTTATAATAACTCACAAATAAGTGAGTTATTTGCAACAGAAGGAGGCTGTGAAAGGACTGGCTATAGGTTTGAGTACATCTTTAGCTCAGTTGGTTTTACTTGCTCTATATCCAGCTAATGTCCCCAAAACGATGTAGAGGCTTCCCCCTAATCCCCAGTGCCTAAGACTGTTGAGTCCTGAAAGGCATTTCAAACAGTCAGAAGCTTGATATTGTTTGACTAAAGACTTGCACTGACCTCTCTTTTTCCTCTTAACCTTTAGTCTTTAAAAAAAATACCACTTGGAAGATGCTGCTTGGCAATAGCTAAATGAGTGTATAAATATATATACACAAATTTCAGGACTAAATAGGTTTTGCCACCGATAGCCCTGAATTATAGTGTTTACCATGTAGACAAGAGCCTCATAATTTACAGCAGCAGAACAAGGCAGCCTTAGAAGAAAAGCACTCTACTCCTCCTTAGTTATTATGAATCATTTTACTATATCAAATGAGACTGGATCTTTGATCTCCTTCTTTCAAATACACTCCTCCTTTCTTTGATCTATCCTCACATTTTTCTTCCTGCCTAAACAAAAACCTTATTAAGCCATTAACTTCTCTGACCTCTTTGCCTACTGTCCTCTGCTCTCCCTCCTTGCCCTGACCTAAAAGGCACATAATTTTCCAAGCTTTCCTGGGCAGTGACTTCAGGCAAAGGAGGACACTTCTCTCTGGTCCATGTGATTAGCATTGTCACTGTTGCTCTTTGACATGATACTTTCTCTGTGGTGATGTGGTCTCTTTGGTCTGTTTCTGCATGTCTGTTCCTGTTTTACTGCTTCCCTCTCTGGACTTGTGGTTACCAGACTGCTTTCCATACCTTCTTCATGTGTCCTTTGCCCAGTTCCACACATACCTTTCCTCTCTCAGCTTCTGGAAGAGTATTGGAGGGTGTACTGTCACTTCCCACCACCATGAGCTTTTTAATACATCCTGAGTAGGATGGTTGTTGAATGCTACCAACGTGCAGCCCAGGAGAAGCAGTGAAGCTCGATGAGCGTGATCCAGCTGGCTGACCTGTTTCTCAGGCTCTTCCCTTTCATGATTGATTATTTATTTGTATTTTTCCTCTCTCCTCTCCCACCCCATCTCCTCCTGCTCAGGATATGCAGTCACAGCAGGTCATTTCTCTCAGCCAACTACCACAGACGTTGTAGGAGGAGCTCCCCAGGATGGAGGCATCGGAAAGGTGCGGCTTTTTGACAAACAATAATGTGGTCAAATGCAACAGAGCAAAAGAAAAATTACTACTGGTGCAGTTCCTGTGTGTCTGAGAAGCCAAGACATTTTTGCCTATAGGGTAGTTTTGGAGCACTGAGCAGAGCAGAGTGAGGTAGTTTGATGAAGTCATCACATTTTTCTTGACCTGTCCCTCCTGGTGCATCACATCCCTCACCTCGTCTTTCCTTCCTTTCCCACCCAATCCTTACAATAGTTATTTTAACAAGACACAGGCAACATTTGTTTCACACTGCTTTTGTTTAGTATTTGTAACATCTAGATATAACTTAAGCCTTGCCTGAAAATGAAAAACCATGGAAAAAAAGAGTTTGTCTTCTGCTTCTTTTCTTCATACACTTGGCTGTTACAGTATTTATTTCAGGGTAGCATCCCTAATAGCATGAAAAGCCATTTACTAGGCAATTTGCTGTCCCTCTGAAAACTTCATAATACATTGATGTTTAGTGGATTTCTGCCAGCTGTACTTGGAAATCTTGGTAATAGTCTTTTGAGAAGGAAAGAAGAAAAAAATGTTTTCCTGTAGGCATACCTATGTTTGAAGTTCCAAAGATGTAAGTAAGTGTATGGCTAGATGGAAATGGCTGGTGAGTTTGGTGTGCCTGGTGTTCCTCTGCCAAGTGCCTGGCTGCTATCGAGGAGCTGGTCGAGGGTGAGTGCTGTGACCCCTATAATAGGTGCTCTGTTACGGCTTCTCAAATGCACCTTCCTTCCAACCTGTGTTCTCAGTGGAACAGATTTAATTTCTGTATGAGGAGAGAGAAAATACCATCTGATAACATGAGATCCATGAGAAAGCAGCTGGCTCTGTAGTTTAAAGGCTACTGCTCTAATTGTAAAAGGTCCTGTTATTCTCCCTTGGCATGGGATATGGGTAGCAGGAGCATGCTGTAAGAGGTGTTGAGTATGGATGTTATGCCGAGCAGTCCTGTTGTGCTTTCTGCACACTCTAATAAGCTAATCTTTTCCACATCTTCCAATGTGTTTAGCATTGTCACACCCTCTTCACTGAAGATAGAGCCAAGATACTTAATGAGACTGAGTCATTTATCCAAAGTCACCAAGAGTCTCATTATTTAAGGCTGAGTTTGGAGTTGTGACACCTGGAAGCACTCTCTCGCTGCTAAACATGTTGCTACAAAACATAGGGAGTCCTTTATTATCTAGAGCAATTATCCACAGTAAATCTCTGCTGTGTTCTGGGCTGAAGACAGCTTTGAACCCTGTCTCATCACCAATTAATAACTTGCCACTTATTCAGCTATGTCAAGTGCTTGTTTCTGCCACGTGGACTTGGAAGTAAGGGATCCTCTGTCCTGCAAACTGTGTGAGTACCTGCTAGGAGGGAGCCTGACAAACACTGGAGAAGTCTCAAAGGTTGGCTGAGCCTTTCTGCCAAAGGGAGTTCCTTTCTACAAACCATGTATTTTAGGTCTTCAATCTTGGTACAAGAAGTGTTACTGAACTCATATCAATACTTTTGTCCCTGAGCAGTCCTGGTTAAACAGTTTCTCCTGTGGAAATAAGCAAGGAGTGCACTATGTTGGAATGATTTTCAGATTTACAGATTGTTTCAAACAGAAACAATGCAAATACTTCGGGGGGGATTTGACTGGGATTTCCACTCTGACCTTCCTAAAACTTTGTGAAGTTTGCAGTGCAGTATGTGCAGGCATGTGTTCATGAGTAGGGAAAGCTGGATAAGGAAAGGGGGAGCAGTGTTGTGCCTTCTCAGCTTTTTGCCTTGCTCATTTCCAAGCAGTCTCAAGATGCCACTTGTTTGAGAACTGGAAAGTTCCTTTACTAGGTGATTCCAAATACTCTCATGTGCACAGAGACACATATGCACCAAAGAAAGCAGACCACAAGATGCTATTCAAGCATTTCTTATGATAAGAGGGAATGGTTGATTCATCAGGAAAATGGGGAACTCTGTTTTGTCTTTCAAAATAAGACCGAGCAATAAAGTGGTCTTGAAATTGGATCTTGGCAGTAGACATGGTCAGGATCATGATTTAGATATTATTTGGAAAGCCCCAATGCTGCACCCTTTTGTGCCTCAGTTAGTATTGGTTAACTGTTTTCTTTTTTCACTTTTCAGGTCTATATTTTCAGAACAGACAGACGATCAGGCTCTCTCATAAAGATTTTTCAAGCTTCAGGAAAGAAGGTGAGCTTTTAAGTACATGTGTTTTCTTATGAAAGCAGCTGTGAAGAGCTAGAGAAGGGAGAAATGGCAGGGTCATCTCAGCTCATTGTTTTCATTGCACTGCTTCATCAGTTGTCAAGTGTGTTCTCTTTCTTCTTATCGTCCCAGAAAAGCTAAACCTGTTGTAGAGACCAGCTGTATGCCCAATGTCCTGTAGCAGTCATGACTGCAATGTCTGCTCAGTCCCCATGTGACTGAAATGAAAGATCTTGCTGAAAATTGTACTGGTGGTTTTCTTTAGCCTTAAGCAACTGTAGCAGTGTCTTCTATGACATGGCACAGGAAGCACCAGGTCATCCTGAACACAGATTTCCTCATAACAGGTGTTACTAGGAGGTGTAGGTAGCCTGGAGATAAGCCTAATACACAAGGCCCCAGTCTGTATTCTGTGTCCTGTTATGATAGGGGGACATTAGAGTTATGCTGTTTTGTGGAGGAGTGGCTTCATTGCCTCAAGAGGTGGTGATTTCCCCCTTACCACCATGAATCAGTTCTGCATTTTGCTTTTAGGACTGGTATCTTAGAGCTGAACTACCCCTCCTCCCCTCTGAAATTTAATGAATGCTAGTGAGATCCAGCTCCCCCTGTGTGGTGGTGTTTGAGTGGGGAACAGCTTGTGTTCTTCACTGGGGGCTTGCTGGAGATGTGTTGCAGGGGAAGCAAAGTGGACAGTATGTCTAAGTAGAGGTTATAAGAATAAGATGTCTTATTTGAGAATAATGCAGTGAGGAAACAGTGCCCCTTGCCTAGGGCTGTCTGTGTTCTCCTGGAAGGAGATGAAATACAGGAGAAAAAGGTTGCTGGTGGCTTCTGGCTCTAGGCTGACTTGCCATCCTCAGAAGGATAGAGTGTTTGACTGTATCATCAAGTTGGGAATGTTGGCATGTTTTGTTAATTTATTTTTTTTTCCACAACAAACCAGAATCTTTAAAAACATGCCTGGAATAGCGGAAAGCTGCAAGGATGTATAATTGGATGGTGTGACTTGTATTTTAGGGCCTCTACAAAATTGGTCTTTCTCTGCACTAGCAGAATTACAGGGATCTTGAAAGGAAAAGATCTCCCAGTTCATCCAGGGCATCTCCTGTGTTTGATTGCTTCCTGTTAATTTCTTTCCCTGTTGACTTTTAAATGTCCCTAAGGATGTGCTTCTGGAGAACTATTCCTTAGCCTAATAAACAGAGCTATCAGGAAGTTTCCAAGTCTCAGCCAAAAACTTTCCTTGTTCAACTTAATTGTGTTTTCCTTTTATGTAACTTGACTAAGCAAGTATTTACATCCTTCAAGTACATCTAGATTGTCATCTCTTCCTTCCCCTTTTAGCAAAAAAATCTCCTACAAATTCTCTAAAATCCAAATCAAAATTTTATGCTAAAAAGAAGGCTGTCCTAAATCACCTTATTTGTGTATTTGTTTTGTGATTGATCAATAATCCACAATGAGTGCTGTGTGGAAATGAGCTCTCACAAAATGCTGTGTCCATCCCAGTGGTGTAAAAGTTTGTTGCCCTGACATTCTTGTTTGACAGACACTAGAAGCAGACCAGTTTCTCCTTCCCTTGTTTTATCGCTAGAGGCAGAACTAGGAAATCAAATGCAAACAAGAAAAAAGGAAATGCAGTGCTGTGTTACAAATGTTGTGTGTGCAAACTTCAGGTTCTCACAGCATGCTGAACTCCCCCATGCTGCAGGCAAACCATGTTGCAGTTAAGTAAATAATGGCCTTTCCCTGCAAACTGCCTGACTACATAGTGAAATGCTTTACATAACTTTCGCTCCTTACCCATGAGAAATTTGTTTTAAAACCTTAGTGGGTAAAAATAAGTAAACAAATACAAAATCCACAAGGGAACTCAAACTACAAAATAACTGGAATCAAATGATGTTTGAGGTCTGACCTTAAACCCACATAAACACAAAAATCTGAATTACACACTGAAACTCTATCCTTAATTCACCCCACTATATATATTTAGTAGCTTTTAAATCTTAGGGATTGCAAAGAATAGAGTTGCTGCTGCCCATCTCCTAGCTTGCCCAATACCTCTGGTTTGTGCATCTAAGCTTACCAAGCATGAAAGGCTGTGGGTCAGAGATCCACAATGAGGAATGTAAAAGCATGTGAGAAATGTGATTCATTCTTTATAACCTAAATAATTATTTCTGTAACCTCAATTTTTCCTACCATGTAAACAGCTCTCTATTTCAAATAAGAAATGGTGTGTTTTCCTTTGGAAGTTGCTTTTAATTTTGAGCCTATGGTTTGCAGTTGTTCACAAAGACTGATACCTTTTGGAACCTTTGCAGAAGTGCTGAAATAAGGGTGGAATATAATTCCTGATTTTGGTTTCCTTTTTGTATTTAAATGTGTGTTGAAATTTGTAATATGGGTGCTGGCTGGGAGATTATTGACATTTAATGTTAACTTTTATGGAAAATGATGTAGTGAAATTAATGTATTTCTTAAATTTAAGCACTTAAGTTTTAACAAGCAATAATAACTGGAGATTGAATGTGGCTTAGGTTATTTTTGGCTATCAACTGAAAAGCTTTTATTGAAAGCCATCTTTTTGTGTCAACTCACCTGCCTGTACATGAGAGGAAAAGCTATGATCAAAATCCACAGCCAGTACTGCTACTTGAAGGTGACTGATAAAAACAGAGCAGGGGAAGATAGTCCACAATCAGGAGGTAATTTTAGTTGCCTCTTTTCATGGATACCCTACCCCTTGCCTATTTTTTTTTCTTTAAGGTGTCAGTGGTACCCAACTTCAGGTCTCTTTAGGAGGACTGGCACTGGTCATGATTAATCACTAAGCAGGTCTTGATTTGAGAAACTTATTTCATCCTTATATATTTCTGGTTTAAAACCAGAAAGCTCTTTAATAGTTTCACTGAAGCATGTCCCAGGGTATGAATTTTATCCTGTTGTTATAACATCCAAGCTGATGCACTGTTACGGTAAAGTGTTTAATTCCTGCCAGAATTATCCCCTAGGCTTTTTCTGTAGGAGTGCTTGTGAGTAATAAAGCAGCAAATCATCATTTGAAATGAAAAAAAACCCCAACAAATGCCTAAATGACTTCCTCCTGTGTGTGGGCAGATACTGAATGCTTTGTTGTGACTCGGCTTGGTTACAGATGGGCTCTTACTTTGGCTCCTCCTTATGTGCAGTTGATCTGAACTCTGACGGGTTGTCAGACCTGCTGGTCGGAGCACCTATGTTCTCTGAGATCAGAGATGAGGGTCAAGTCACAGTCTATATCAACAGAGGAAATGTGAGTATGCACAGGAGATGACATGGTAAGGGGTGAGGGTGTGGGGCCAGGCATGGTGAAGCTGATGTCCTTCTAGTGCAGGGTGGTGAAACTTGATGTCTCAAATAGTGGGGCTCTTGTTGTCTCTAGCAGAGCATGAAGTCACAGAAAACTCACCTGGTATCCTGGCTTCCCAGACACCAGCCCACATTCTTCACAGAGCTTTGAATCTTTCGAGGAGGTCTTGGAAAGTTTCTGGTTTTATTTTGAAACTTGCTGGTATTTGTGGTTTTACATGAACCTGATGCCAAAACCAAGTAAGAGTCAGCAACTTTGACTCGAATTTCCTTTGTGTTTTGGGTGGTCACTATGACCTACAAATCAGAACACATGTCTGGGGATGTAGGAGACTTTATGAAGAGAAACCAGAGATTGAATTCTGCCCCATATATAGGCTTCAGGGGAAGTTCTCATTAGTTGGTAATGTTGAATTTTACATGACCCAACTATTGTCTTGGAAAAGTCTGAACTTTCTTGTATTGGTAAAACAAGACCATTCTTATGTTGCATTTATAGGAAAACAATGATTACTTATCTAATAATCATGATTAAATATCTAATAATCAGGTCTCACACCTACAAAAGTGTCTCAAAGTGGGAGTTGTTATGGACTGAAATTAAATTTCTTTACTTCATTGGTACTTTTGAACTTTAATGTATGGCATCTGTTAATGCTAGACTTAACATTCACCACAAGTCCTGTAGGCAGCATTTGTGAGACTTCAGAATTGCTTTTGGTGTAATTTTATTTTCTAACTCCTCCTTTAAATGAGCTGTATTTTTTTAGTTTGATCCTCAGGCTGTCCCACTTTTTATATTGCAGTGTTGCTGCTGGCTTCTCAGGATAGGGTCCAGAATGCCAAGCAGATAATAACCAACATTTCTTGCTGACAGTGAGAGTGTGCATGAGTTATTTTTTTATCTTTTAGAAAACATTCAGGAAGCTAGTAGTAGTTTATTGTACTCCTGCAGCAAGAATTACTTGGAGGAGCAGTGGCTTGCAGGATTGGGCCTTTTATTTTGGGGCCTGGGTATTTTAAACTGATTCTGCAAGTGCCATTGCTTAAAACATCCCTGCAGTGGATCAGAGAAAATCTGCATTATAATGCAAGATGTAATGTGCTTATATTTTGCCCTTTCCTGTGAGGACTGCAAAGAAATGAATCACACATACAGGCCTGTCTGTCTCCTCTCTGTTGTGTTTCAATTTCATTATGTGGGATTTTCTTAAAGTCAGCAGCTCCCTGCAGCCAAGAAAAAGATTTTATTACATGTTCCAGAGGGCAGTTTACTCTCATTCACAAAGGAAGCAAAAGCAGAACAACACAACCCTTGAGATGGGTACAGAGTTGGATTGCGTAACTAAATTTTGTTTTCTTGTGGAAATGTTCCTTTCCCTTTGAGGGAAGACTGCAAGAAACTAAAGCTTATGTATCTGACCAGAAAGTGGGTGGGCAAGAAATACCAGATCCATATAAGGCTTCTCATGGCATATGAGTACAAAGCTACTTTATTCTGAACTTTTCTCTGTCTCTTTATTGCATTAAGTCCCTTTTCCGTATTCTTCCTTTCAGAAGGGGTTTGGAGGACTTTGCTTTAATCCTTTTGTCCAATACTTTAAAAGTTTTCAAATCTAATTGCCTAAATATTCCTTGCTTAGGGGAAAATTCTCCTTAACTTGCTGGGGTTTAGCTGAATAAGCCTGAACTGAGGATTTCACTCGTTGAATGTAATCTGCCAGTAGAGCAAGATCTGGGCTATTACACTTTAGGCATCTGGAAACCTTCATGAGTTCACCAAGCCCTATGAATACATTTAGTTACATCACTGAGTTATCATTTACTTAATTTAGCATTTTGCTTATATCACTCATGTACTCCTCCCCCCCCTTCCCCCCTTCTTAAAGACAGACAATGATTTAAAAACTGAAATAAATTAGATTTTTGGTGCCCAGGTGATCTGTGTGCAGTAGAGGCAAAAGTCAGACTGCAACCCTGCCCCAGGTGTTTCCCATAGTGCTTGGGCAGCTCCTGCAAGGAAGACTCAGCTCAGCCAGGGCTCACACCATTTCCCTGACCCTGTTTTATTTCCCCTTTGCTAGGGAGTGCTGGAAGAGCAGCTCATCCTCAATGGTGACAGTGCCTACAACGCACACTTTGGGGAGAGCATGGCCACCCTCGGTGACATCGATGACGATGGCTTCCCAGGTTGGTGCAATTTCCTCCTGGATAATTTCCTTGGAAATGCCAGCAGGGCTGGCATCCCTGTTTGTTTCCTCACATGGCTGGGTGCTGCATGGTGTCCATTGCTCCTCTGGACCCAACTGGCACTTGAGCATATGCTAAGAATAAATGTTCTCACATCGGATTTGTCTGCTAAACTTTTGTAGCTGGTTGTCCTTGCTGCGGGTTTAGTCCATGCAGCTCTCACTCCAATCTCAGGAACATTGCTTTGCTTTCCTTACTGTTACATTTTCTTCTTCCCTGTACAGTTTATAGAAGGCTTTAGATACCCACACCCTGAGCAAAACAGAAACCTATCTCTGACATCTTTCTCATTTCCTAATGTCTTCAAGCCTTTCCAATTATGTTGACATATGTTTCTTATCACGAAGCGTAGCTAAGAAGTGGCTTCTCAGTCCTGAGAGCATGTACTCTATTAGTAATTTCTTTTGTTTCCTCTATTCTACCCTGGCTCCTTTTGCAGGCTGCTGTGTGTGAGGCCCCATGCTGTTATAGTAATAGGTGAGAGCAAAGTGTTGATGCTGGCACCTTTTCTGCCCTGATTTCTGGCAGCACAGATTAAGGACTTCCAAACAAAGGTCGACTTACTCTGTGTGTGCCTGGATTTATTTCCTCCAGGCCTCTCTGGGTTTGGTATCCCATGAAGCATAATCCAGCTTCATTGCAGGTTGCCCTCACAAATGGTGGGCATCCTCTTCCTCTGCACTTGGAGATGCATTTGTGTGTTCTTGCTGGTGCCTGTGGGTTGGTTTTGCTTATGGAGAGATTGCAGAGTGAGTTGGATCAATCTTTTGGGTAGGAAGCCATGGGGAAGAGTTTAATTTTTGCAGTTGTGTAGTCACTAGATCCATGTAGGAGAGGAGAATGGGAGGTGGGATCACTCTTTCTGCAGGAGTTTGCAGTTAAATTGGATCAAATGTAATTGGAAAGTGCATTCTCAGCAGCCTCTTTTTTTTTTTTTCCTTCCTGCCTATCCATTTCATATACCCAGCCTTATTTTAGAGCCTTGGATTTTCAAGCAAACTTAATGTAGTGCTAACATATATGTTTTGCCAATACTGTCTTGGTTCACAGAGCTGATGTTCCCCTGCATTGATATGAAAGGATTCTAAATTAACTTCTTGAGCATGGTTGCTGGTTAATAAACACACATTTTTCCTAATTAGCACATGCTTCAAATTAGGCACAAGATAGCCACATGTATGTTCAAATTAATATATGTTTGTGGGATTCTTTAAAGTTTATCTTAACATGAGCTTTTCATTAAATAAAATAAGTTCCTTCTAGCCAGGTTCACATGAACTGTTGAACATCCTCATCATGGGGAACTATTTTTCTATGGATACCTGGCTTCTAAAATTGGGAAAAAGTTGGATTAATGGAATGGACTGTGAAATATTTATAATCTGCACTGTTTTACAGATGTTGCCATCGGGGCACCTAAGGAGGATAACTACATAGGAGCAGTGTACATTTACCATGGGGATGCCAATGGTGTTGTACCTCAGTACTCTATGGTATGTGACACTATTGTTTACATTACCTACCTGAAGTCACTTTCCCAGGGCCAGCAGAGGTAAACCATATTTAAGGGTCCCTTTATAAGTAGCCTAATCTCTACATCCCTTTCTCAGTCCTGGTTTGAAGGTGACTTCTCCCAAAGTTTGTCCATATCTATGCTGTAGGGTAAAATTATGTTAGTCAGGAGATTACTTTTCACTGTCTTTTGTTACAGTTATCAGCTGTAGCCTTCTTCTTGGAGCAAACAAACTTTTGAGGATTAAATATAGGTTTTTAGAGAGAGTACTACTACACAGGAGAAATGAGAACCCAGGAGAGGTTGAGCACACAAATTATGGAGAGGCTAGTGGTGAGTTGGGAGGTTGCACTTTCTTCCTGCAGAAGCAGGCTTAGCGAGAAGAAAGAGGTACTAAGTTTTCTTTTGTGCCCCACTGAAGCCTCTTTACCCATCTTGTCAGCCCTGACCTTGTGATGTGACACTATTTCATAAAACTGTTCTTGGGTGCTGTTTCCCTGACCATTATTCTGCAGTAAAACCTTGGCTGGGATATGGTACAGATCTTTTGCAGAGATCATAAAATGCAATTTAGCTACTGTAGGCAGGCAGTAGAGAAGATACATTTCTGCTCATGCTGCCCAACATGTGGTCCTTAGGCTCTGTCTAGCACATTTCTATTTTTCAAAGAGCCTAAATCTTCCCTCCCTCCATGTGTTTGAAGTTCTGCTTGTTTTGTTTTGTTGCTGGGTGGGATCCTTCACAGTAAACCAGTTTAAGCAGAATTAAAGAGTTTAGTGGTTATATTGGAGATTCTTCTAACAGACCATAGAATTTAGTTTTTCCTTTTACCATAGCCATGCACTGCTTTTTAGAAAAAAAAGGAAGTTAAATGACTCTTTATAACTTCTAAAATGCACTAATATATGGCATGTGGAGGACTCTGCCCATTTCTTGCTGAGAGCCACTGGTTAGGAGGTTCTTCTCTGGCTGTCAAAAAGCCTGGAGCTTTTGCTGGAAAGGATCAAATTATTTGTTTTGGTCATTCAGGGGAAGTTCTAACATTTTTGAAAGAGGTTAGATCAGCAGGGTGAGAAGCAAAACATCTGCTTGTGATGTCTCCCTCCTCATCAGTGCAAGGCCAGTGGATATGGATCATGTGTCTCCAGTTGGTCAGTGGGACGAAGCCCAGCTCAAGAATGTGGCAGGGTACTGTACTCCTTGATTCTTGGTACCATTCCTATCATTGTCCCATGTCCTAAGGCAGCTGAGGAGGAACCATTTACAGGCCATGTCTTTGTGCCATTTCCCAGTGTCTGCTGCAGGGCACCAGACACACCACCAGTTCACCTTCCATGTGCAACCAGAAAAGCTGTGTAACAACCTCAGCTCTTTACCTATCTGCCCTAGATTTGAACCCACAGGTGAAAGGCCTTTTGTATCTTATTTCATTACCCCTGAGCCATCTTAATGCCCTGGATTTCCTTTTTTAAATAAGCTGAGAGAAGCAGAGGGAGGGCCTGGAGGGTGTATGTTTTCACTCTTAATTTTGTTGGCTTTCTTCCCCCTGACTTTTCTTCATTTAAATTGCTGATCGGTGTCATTCCCTCCTGGTTCCTTCAGCAGCTTTAGTGATGGCTATAAGCAGAAGCAGCTTAATTGACTTTGTGGCCTGCTGTTTTCATTCATAGCACTTAAAAGCAAAGCAGCATTATACCTCTGCCTTCTAGGCCATAATAGCCTGCAGATGTCCACTGGGATGTTTGCAGGGGGGATTTACCACCTTAGCTGGGACCCCCCAAAAATGTGATGCAAGTGTAATTTGGGGAGGAAGTTACTTCCAGTGGTCTTATTCTTATCTGCCTGTGAGTAGGAAAAGGAGATCTGTGCATGGCAGAGCACTGGTTTCCTTTTTAACTGGCTGTCAAGACTGCAAGATACCTTTCTTCCCCTCAAATTGCCTGTTGAATTTCCTGCCTGACCTTCTGTCCACTATTATATCCTTTTATGGGAGGGTCAGGAAAAGCTGGTCACATGTTGCAAGCTGTGAAGCAGCACCATCAACCTCAAAATTACTTCATGGGACAGATTTCCTCGGTCTGCAACTTCTACAGTCAGATGTTGGTTTGAGTTCACATCTTGCACTGGTGGCCCAGCATAATGAATGAAAGCTGGGAGACATCTAATTTGCCTACTTAGAAAATAGTATTTTGATATATTCATTTGCTTCAGAAAAGAACATTCACAATTCAAAAGTTTTAGGGAAAGTTTTTGTGTTAGTGATTATAAAAAAAAAAAAAAAAAATCTATGTTGGGAGTTAATTGATCTTTGCATTGAGCAGGGAGGAACAAGATACAACTTCCAGTCTGACACAAAATACTGCATAATAGCTGATGGAAACCAGAATTTCCAAGTGGGATGAAAATCAATCATTTTAACTTTTGAGTATGCTGGCAGACTTTGTGAAAAGGAATAGTTGTGCAGGATTTTCTGTTTCAATCCATCATCAGTTTTGCTGAGATGCTGCTTAAAACTTTTATTTATGGAAATGAAGGTAATGAGGGGAAAAAAAAAAACCCCACAACAAAAACTAACAACAAAAAACCCTCTAGGGTGCAGTTACATTTCCTCCCCCGCCCAAGAAATCTGTTTGATGTGTTTTTTATTTTGCTTGGGTCTGCATGAAGGTTGTAATGCAGGTGTGTTTTTAATCTGAGTCGACACTGGCCTCCCCTTAGCCCAGAGCAGAAGGGCTTCCTGCAGTCAACAGCCTTCCTGCTCAGGGCCGTGCGGGTGAAGTGCAAGCCTGCAGATGTGCAGCACTTCCAGCCCACAAAAAGGAGCCCTGGTGACTGTGAAGATCAGGCTTGAAGGTGTTGGTTTTGGGTTTTTTTGTGTGGTTCTCTGTTTTGTTTTGTGGGGGGTTTTGTTGTTGTTGTTGTTGGGTTGTTTGGGGTTTTTTTTAGATGATTCTATTGTGTTACTGACTGATTTTGCTCATGTGTTTTCTTCTGCAGAAGCTGTCTGGGCAAACAATAAACCCGATGCTGCGGATGTTTGGCCAGTCCATATCAGGAGGAGTCGATATGGATGGCAATGGTTATCCAGGTATGTCCACTACTTGGGCAGGAGAGAGTGCTGGGGAAATGCAGCAGCAGGCTGAGGAAAACAGCAGAGCTGGTTGTTTCCACCTTGCTGCTTCCCACCATTATGAGAGGCCAGTAAAGCTGAGTGTTTTCTGCCCTTTCCCATTTGTTATTTAAAGCTCCTGATAAGAATTTGAGCCAATTGTGTAATTCAGGTGCTTGGGCAGTCATCATGAAGATATTGAAGGAGAGGATTTCAGTATCTGGCCAAGGTTGTAAGTTTCTTGGAAACTGCTCAGTCATTATGACAATCTTAAAGAGTAGACAATAATCATAGGAATAATAAAAATCAAACAATGAAGGAGAAGTGAAGTAACACCACTGACCTAATCCTCCAGTTGTAATACCTTTGACATGATATTTGAAGGGACCAACTGACTGATTTAAGTCAGGAGAATGCTTCTTTTAGATAGAAGCTCTTTAATTTGGCAACTTATTTCAGAGAACTGAATTCTATGCCTCCTTTGTAACTGTTTCAATGGTAAAAAAATTTCAGATATGACTGTTGGAGCCTTCTTGTCAGACAACGTGGTGCTTCTGAGGTGAGACGAATGTGTTTTTCATCTGCTGTTGTAATCTTTTTGTCTGTTTTCTGTTTATATCTTATGTGGCCTAAGTCCTTGACCACTCCAGTTTTCCCCCTAGTTTACTAGGGAGAAAGAGAAGTAGCAAGTTGGATTACTTTTTAAGCAGAACCTTAGACATGGATGATGTCAATGAATACACAGTCTAGTTTGAACAGTGAGGGATGGCATTGTGTAGAACTCCCAGGGCTATGAAGAAAACAAAGGGTTAGAGCTGGAAGGAGATGTGTTGCATCTCAGTGCCTCTTTAGAAAGGTTGCTCTGAATATTTGAGAAAGCTTTTTTTTTTATTGTTCTTACATTTACATAAAGTAAATAAATTATGATTTAAGGGAACATAGCTGAACAAAAAGCCAGCTGGGCGTGATCCAGGATGTAATTTTGCAAGTTATAATGGGATGCAGCATGAAATAGGAGTCTTCAGGGAGATGAAATACAGCTATTTTCATTGCACACAGAATCTGGGCTGCTGTTACAAGTGCATGAGTTAAGTGCAATTGCTTATTTCATCTGATGGAGAGAGGTGTGACAGCTTGCTTCACCAAATTGTGGTGGAGAGTTAGAGAGAGGACTGAGCTTGAGACGCACTGACCTTAGGAAGCGAATGGGAAGTTTGAATTTTGCCAGTAGCTCTGTTGTTAACACTTGTTAGAGTTAATAGAAAAATCCTGTCAATACCTAGCTGTCATTAGAACTAGAAGTCACTAGGGACTCCTGCATCTTAATGGGAGATCCAGGGATGTGTTGAGACTGGCAAGACATGCTGGAGCTGCAGAACAGATGTGCCAGCCTGCTTCCTGTTCAAGGCAGGAAAAACTTGGCTCTATTTCCATTAGTATCAGTCAAACAAAACACAAAAAGAAAAGGATAGGGTAGGAAGAAATGCTTTTGATGATCAGCATAGCAGGTGGCCAAGTCTTTGGAGGAGTTTTCTGTTCCTTCATCAGGCACTCAGAGGAAGCCAACTTTTGCTCCTGTGAGAAGGTGTGCCATGGGATCTTGCAGCTCCACATCTCCAAAACCACTAGAAAGAAAACTGTGCATTTTTCTCCTGAATTGTTATTACTTGCAGGGGAGAGAAGGCAATCTGAATGGCTTGCTGTGATATTTAAAACAACAGACATCACAACAGCATGGTGACTTCTGTCCATGCCCTCAGTCGTGCTTGTGTGTTTCAGAGGAAATTAGCTCCTTACCGACTGACTTTGTGGGCAGCCTGCTTAATTGCTGCCTACTGTCAATTTACAGCATGTCACTCTTGTTGTTTAGATTCAGGTTGGGATAAAGAAATCAGCTTTTTCTTCCCCCTCCAACCCCTCCAGAAGCCTTTGTGAAGTCTTTTGGCCAAAACCAACAAGTGTTTTGCCAAGTGATATTAAGGGCTTTGGTGGAAGCCGCAGTGGCTTGGGGCGGATTGTGATTGTCGTATTACTCGTGTGTGTGTGGCTGTTTGACAGATGCATTGGGTGGGTTGTTTTTTTTTCTTCCCCAGTGCATAAACAAGTGAGCTAACTTTAAGGAAAAATCACACAAGTGCATCATGGCTGGAGAATTTTTTCTTTTTTCTGGGTAGAAATATTTTTCTAGATCAGTAATAACATTTGCTTTTTTATATCTCCCTAAGCTTTTGGAAAGAATTTTTTGGAAGGAGTGAAATGGTCCTAGGAAGCTCACTCTTTTTCTTCCCCTTGCCACACTACTGTACATATTTCTAGGGTTAGCTTTTATTTTCATCTTTCATCTCAAAATGTGAACTTGCACTGTTATTTCAGCCTGTGGTAAAAGAGTTGGAGCAGCTGTCTTGGAGATTGATGTGAATCTTGTTCCAGTCAATATGAATTAGGTGTAATCACAATCCCTGCTCTCTTCTTCCCCCTTTCCCTGCCTCTAAATTAAGTGGCCTGTAGAGTGAGAGGCCTGAAGTGGTTTACTTACATGGTCTGGCCTTGCATGGCTGCTGGGATTACCTTAAAAGTGAGTCTGCTGGTTGCTGCACATTTTTTTTTTTCACTACTGGAGTTGGTTTTGGAAGAACATGTTCATGTTGAACATGTGCAGGATTGAAACCACGAAGAATAACACTCCTGAGTTTTTGGGCTGAAGTCCTACAGTGGGAAAGGCTCAGGAGAGCCTGGGTTTCTGGATTGCTTTTCCCAACC
Source organism: Galbula dea (assembly GCA_013399015.1). Classification (NCBI taxonomy): domain Eukaryota; kingdom Metazoa; phylum Chordata; class Aves; order Piciformes; family Galbulidae; genus Galbula; species Galbula dea. Next base: position 681,695 of record VWZX01008738.1, on the reverse strand, counting down.
AAGCTGACAGGGCTTCTGTATTGTGTGAGAGAGGAAACCCACCTGGGCCCTGATGGTACTTGCTCTGCAATTCTGATTGAAGTCATCTTCAACTGGGAATAGCTGAAACAATAACCCGATGCCAGAGTTGCCAGGGTTTTATTCACAGTGCACCAGGTAACTCCTGAAACAGAAAACAGCAGCATGGAAAGAGGATTCAATCCTTACCACTTGCTTGCAGGGAATTAGCCAAAAGTTTTCTCCAGAAAATATGAATGTGATGTCTGTTGTCCCTCTTATACTGCCAGAAAAAATTTGTATGAATTGATCTTCTACCCCTGCGCTCACTCTCTTCTTGACTTTCAGGTCACAAATTTAACTGTAGACATACCATTCTCTTGAAACCCAAGGTCTCTGCCTACCTGTTCCTGACCATGTATGCTGCTTAGCATGAGTTTTTGGCCTTGGTTGCCACTGTGCTATTGTTCTTATCCGCTTCAGTCATCAGGAAGGTTTTATGCAACTTTTACTGGAGATGATTATTGTTACATGTTTTCTGCTGCCTGCCTGATGTCTGTACCTGAACAATGAACTTAAAGCTGACTTTACATTCATTCAGATGCTAGTAGTCCTTGCCAGCTAGGTCAAATTTATCTTTTGGTTCAAGTGCACTCTCTTATTTTTCATGTCTGCTTGAAATTGTGCAGTTTATCAAATTTATTTTATTTTCCTTTGGCTGAGAAATTCCATCTGACAGATCACTCAATGCTGCTTCTCTGTTACCTCCAGATCTAGGCCTGTCATTACCATGGACATCTCCATTTTCCTGCCCACGTCCATCAATATCACAGCTCCTCAGTGCCATGATGGCTTGCAGCCAGTGAACTGCCTCAATGTCACAGCATGCTTTCGCTTCAGTGGCAAGCGTGTTCCTGGAGAAATAGGTAAGGTATTTGCACCAGCCCTGAGCAGGGACACTGCAGCAGCTTGACCTGGAGTCAAGGGCTGGCTCCCTTTGGAGTTAGTTACAGCTTTTATGTGAAATAAGTTGTTTCAAGGTGAGCTGGACGATACAATCCCAGAAATTTGGAGGCTCCCTGAGAACTTCCTTGGGAATGTTTTTACTGTCCAGTGAAGCTTGTGTAATACTGGGACACTTTCTTCCTCAGTGAAAGGAGGGAAAGAGATCCTTGGGCTTACTGCAAGGACAGAGAGCATAGAAGCAGTTGATGCGTTGTTAAGTTCATATTCCGTGTTCACTTCTGGGTAACATGTTTCCATATCCATGTCCTCTATCACTGTTACCAGAAATCAGGTGTGATTTGCTCTGGATTAATAGTTTTTGAGTGTACAAGAAGCACTTGAATCAGAGCACTATACATCTGAATTTCTACCAGAGATGAACAAATCTTTTTCTATGCATCGGTTACCTGTCTGCAAAATGATTATGAAGAGCCCAGTATTTTCCTGATGACAAGAATATCTTCCAGGTTGGTTAATCTCTATAGAACATATGGAATGGTGTAAGATGTGTAATTGTGCAAACCTTTATCTTGGCTGCATTAGAATACTATTTGTCTTTTACCTCCCAATGTTTACAAGTCTTAGATGTTGTGTGAAGTGACATGGGATAGATAACAGCATTTCTAAATCTTATCAATTATTGTTTATTTAGTTCAGCCATGATATTTTACCTTTGCCATGCTTTAGGAACACCAGAGGATTTAGTGTGCTTCTCAGTGAAGGTGTCTCAGCCTCACATCATGCTGAGTCTCTGCAGTGGGTCTGTGAGGAGCTAGGGGAAGCAGTGTTGCCTCCTGCTCTGTGTCCCACCTGATCTGAGCTGCTAATTGAGAAGGGCAAGAGTTGCATCTATGCATCCTAGAATGCAGAGCCTGCTGCAGTATTTGGATTTTAAATGAGTTGGAGAAGAAAAAGGCTTCTTGCTACTTCTCCTGCCATTCACATGGAGTGAGAACTACAAGCTGCTTGGTGAAGTTGCTCTCTGCAGCTTGTCACTTGAAGAGCTCAAAAAGGTGGAGTTACTAGATTTAAGGTTCCTCTGGATTCTAGCATTCTTGCAACTGAGACTTCAGTTTCTACTTTTGCATTTTTTCCTTCCCTGTAAATGATGACTCTCAGCAGACAAATTCATGCTTTGATACAGTATATTTTTTTGTACTGCCTGCTACTCTCTCAGTTAAGAAGGCACTTATCTCTGAATGCTCCAGGGGTGCTAATTCCTTTGTGAAAATCAGTTAATACATTTTCTAAATACCAAGCTTTTCTTATGTTCCTGGGGGTACTGTTTAAAATGTTTCCTTTGCTTTAATTTCATATCTCTGCACCTGTGGCTAAGAAGTGAGCTGCCCTTTTTTCCAATCTAAGTATTTGTTCCCTTCTTTTCAAAAGACCTATCTTCCTGTTCATCATGTCTTGTAAGAGCTGGTTGAGTTCCCCTGTGTTGTGTCACAAACTGTACTCCTGATGATTTATTGTGGTGAAAGCACATGTGCTGCATCTTTGGCAAGTAATATCCATCTCATTACAAGGAATTTTTTTACTATTAAGTGGATGATTATAGAACTTCCAACCATTGTCCTTTTAGACAATGCTTTTAGCAAAGAGATTTGTCCTGAAAACATTGCAGCCAGAACTATCTGACTGTATAAAACCCCTTGGGGGTGTGATTTGGATAAAGTATCTCAAAGCAGCTTTCAGTTTGTAATCTAACAGTCAGGCCATTTTAATTATGTTGCAGTTGAAGAGTATCAATTAACAAAGAGTGGAACAATTCATGGAAATATTGCAATGGTTCCTCTCTAGCCTGGCTAAATATGTGTGTGGGGAAAAATAGAATAGCCTGTAAGTACATTGTTGTCCAGTTCAGTCTCTGAAAGGCATATGGAGGTGTTAAAATGCTATGTCAAGATTTTGTGGCTAAAAGTGTTGTGATTGTCTCCTGTTCAGGTATCTGGGGGTGGTTGGTTGAGTTACACAGTGAGAACACAGGGCTCACTGGGAACACTACTCTCTTAAGGCTTGGCAGTGTTGGATGCTTGAGACTGCTGCTTACTGGTGAAAAGCTGGACATTGCTCTTGTTTTTGGGCAGCTGAAGTTGGTCATCTACTACACAGTGTCTAGGAAGTCAAGCTGAACATGCAGGTGACATTCTTCTGTGGCAAATGTGTGTCTTATTTGAACATGTGGTTATTTTGTTAACTGGCATGTGAAGGAAAGCTGTCTTGGTCTAGCAGTGCCACACACTTGCATATAAACCTTCCCCACCCTCTTTTTTTCCCCTTCTAGTCATGTAATAGCTGAATATCTGTGTTTAATGATACTGCTTGAAACTGCCATTGACAATATAATTCCCATCCATTTTGTGGATGCTGTTTGCAGACTATGCTCTTCAGAAGTATGAATTTATTGCTGAAATGCTCTTGTCTGAACAAAGAGCCATGCCCAAGTGAAGCATGTGCTCTGCACTTTGTGCCAGGCATTGTCTGACCCTTTTCTCTGTCTCAGTGCTGCTGGAGAGCTGAGCATCTAGTCACACACCCACTGACAGAGACAGCCTCTTGGATGAGTGAGAAACATGACACTTAATTTTTACTCTTTCGCTTTGGAATCTTAATGAAGTTCTTCCTTCCTCTCTTGAGGGGCCATTGCTTTGTCTCTCCTGGGGTCTTTGTGTCTGTAGCAAAGGCAGGGATGAGAGAAAGGCCTTTCCTAGCCTGGATGAGCAGGCTTCAGCTTGTTCAGACCAGGCGATTCTGGGTGACCAGAAAGGGAAAACAGAGGCTGCTGGAGCATCTCTGTGCATCAAGCACTGCTTCTGCATTCATGCTTGCAGGAGAATGGAAGTAGACTTGTGCTCACAGTCTAGATAATTTCCTCTACAAGAATAGCAACAGCAATAATAATAGTGCCACTGTGAGAATTAGGTGAGTTTTAGTGGCTATGAAAATGGAGTTTGGGGCATTGGCTAGAGTTAGGCAGATGTGTTAGAAACTACTTCAAAGTTTCTCCTGTGCTCATCCCTTCAGGACTGCAGTGTTTGGATGTTATCCATTTCTAGGGTAGTCCTTATGTCCCAAATTCTGTTGCCTGAAAGACTGGTGTGAGATTTAGTGTTTGATCTGTGAGATTTAGTGTAGACCTGTTGTTTGACATTTTCACTCTGAATATGTTTCATGAAGAAATATGCCCTATCTAAGACTTGACAAAAGAGAACACTCCTGTTCTTACCTGTATCCTGCTGTAGTTTGGTGCAGGAGTATTATTTCTGTCTGTCTCTCATTTTTCTTGTCTGCTTGGAAGCAGGCCTGAATCAGGAATGACCTTTGAGTGCCTCAGAAGCAGGGATGCCATGGGGGATGTGGTGATCAGTAGATGGAGCAGTGAGGATGGCTCCCTACTTAAAAGCTGGGGACAACACTGTGAGAGAGGATTTGAAACAAGATTTGAAGTAAGGGAAAAGGGAAGCATTTTGGAAGAGGATAAGGGGAATGTCCTAGGTATGTTGCCATTTGCTAGGACAACTTTTTTTAATCCTTGTTTTACTTAAGAATTTTCTCTGCAAGCAAAGTTCATGAATCATTTTCTCCTTGTAATTACTGGTAGAGATGGCAAAGAAACATATTTCTCCTCCAATGGCTTTTTGATATTATTCAGTAGTTCTTAATTTTGTCCATGTGGTGCATCTGATTCAGTACTACAGCTAGTAGCTTATCAAGCACTTATGGGTGTCCTTATTCTTGCTGAGCATTTTGCCACCTGCTTTTTGTGTGCTGTTGTATCATCTGAGTGGGTGATGAAGGGATGTTCTGGGCTTGTCGGGGTGTGTCACCCCTCCATTAGCACAGCCAGCTGTGATCCCTGTTTTAGCTCATGGGATACTGCTGCCCAATTTCAATCCCTTCTCACTCCTCTCTGCTTTGGGACTGCTTCCAGCTCTGTGAGAGGATGGCTCTTGCATCATGAGTACTTATGTGCCACTTAGGATAAAAATCCATTATAACATGCTTTCTGCCTTTGACCTTGTGCTTCTGTTGCTGGCTGAACTAACTTGCTTGGTCTGCTGGCTGGTGGTCCTTTTGCAGGTATGACCAAACATTTCTCAGAGGAAGCTGTTGTGGAAACTTTTAGGCACTTAATTTTAGTTATGGAAAAGTAATAGTCATTAGAAGAATCAAGCCCTTCATCTGAGCTCATCAAATCCATGCCAGTTTTATTTTGATTGTCCAAAGTTGGGTGAACACATCCCTAGAAACATTTCTAACCAGACATGCTTAAAGCTGCTGGACAAATATCTGAAGGTGGCATCTGCAGGAGTTAATTTGCTTGTGAAAACTTGTGTCCTGATCTTCTACTGGAGTGAGCTGGAGGAACTTACAGCACCCACAGAGCTGAGTTTGGCCAGTTATCTCCCCACCCTGGTTTCTTTTTGAAAGCAATGAAGCTGGGGAGGGGAAAAAAATAACCTAACACCTTACTCATGATATTTCAGTTTTTCCACTGGTGTGATATCATTGGATATAACCTAGAAACAAGTTGTCAAAATAAAGGGGAGGCAGGGTGGAGGACGGGAACTGGGCTGCTTGATTGAAAACATCCAGTGCTGTTTCAGAGAGACAGTAGCTGGGATTGCTTTGCTGGGAGGCCTTGCACGGGGTTTGTGTTGGGATACGTCTCTGTGCCTGCAGCAAGGAATTGGTCACTGTCAGTAGTATGTTGTGCTTCCTTCAGAGCCTCTGAGCCCCACCAGGAGCCCCTGCCAAAGCTCTGCAGCCCTCCTTTCCTTTGGTGCTTCTCTTTTGAAGAGGGCTGTGGCTCCCCACAGGGCTTTTTGCCTCTGCCTACACAAACCCTCTTGGGTTTGCCAAGGGGTTTTCTTGTCTTTTTTTTGGGGGGACACTGGTGCAGATCTCAGCGTGTGTGCATGCACATGAGATCTTGAGAGCAGAAGGGAGACAATTTGAGATGGCTGTGGGATGTGAACACTTTACAAAAGAAAAAGAAAAGGTTAAGAAAACAGACTATTGGGATTTTAAACAGGCTAAACCCTATGCTTCTGTCTATTTGGGTGTCCCTTAGTGGGACTGAGAAGACACCACTGCAATGAGAGTTTTTGGTGCTGAGCTTGTCAGTTTGAAACACTTTAAAGGCATTATCCTTCTAAAGAAGATTTTTCATGCAAAATCAAGAGGAAAAAAAATGTTTAGGTGAGGCCCTGTGGTGGTAGTAAATCCTCAGCTGTAGCTTTTCTTACTAGCTATGTCTCTGGTGCTTTGCATGAACTTGTGAGTGTGATTTTCATCAGACTGCAACATACTGCAAATGCAACTGAGATCTACTTTGAATTATGTGAATTATCCTTTTTCACAGAGACTTTTGTACCAAGTTCTGTAACATATTTAAATAAGTTCTTCAAAGCAGTGATATTTTGTTGGAGAAGTGATTGAAGGTGAGAGCATTGGCAGCCTTGTTAATTTAAAGAAAAAAGAATTTTCATTGATTTTTTTCTAATTAACTAATTAAGCCATTAACTAATTAAGCCATTTATAGCAAGCCAGTCTCATGGTATTCTCTTAATTGCCTTGATAGCAGCTCAAATCAGTATAGGCTGTGGTCTGTGATCAGGGAAAGGATCATCACAGCCAGTGTTTTCCTTGTTTGTAGCCAGCAGCAGAGCAGACATGCTTCTGTTGCAGTTTCATTGCTACTGTTGCTGTATTTGCCAACAGGAAAGGTATAGGCATCTTATTCAATCACTACACCTATTTCAGGTAATAAATAGATTTTCTTTCGGATATAGATACTTTCATTTGCAAACCAGCTGATTGTGTTAAGCCACCTATCCTGTAGAAGAGCAAGAAACAGGATTTACAGAGCTACAGTTCATTAGTCTCTGGGTATATTTTCTGTGAGCTGCCAGGGATGTGTAACATTTAAGAGAGGAATACTAAGTGCAAAGCATTGACCTCTAGATAAGGTCTAAATGCTAAGATGACTGCAAATGAACAAAAGTAATTTTCAGGAAGTGCTACATCCTGGTTGATATTTGCATGGTTTGTGCTGTTCTAGAAAGAAAACAAAGCTTGAGGCTGCTGCTGTTGTTTGTGTTGTTTGTTTTTTTTTACCTTTCCTATTAGCAACATAGTTTAAGCATCTTTTGTTTCTTTTTATTTTCATTAAGTGAGCATGTCTGGATGTATTTTTACATGTAATTTCCTATGGGAAAGCACAGGCTGGGAAACGATGTGGCAATGTGAAACCTGGGAGTAGGTTAGTAATTGGATTGGGTTTTGTGCAGCCACAGGAAACTTAGTGATTGATTGAGGGCCTGCAAGGGTTGACCTTTCTTCAAGCACACATGCCCCAGAGGCAACAAGATCCATTGATAGGTGGCTAGAAAATAACTATTGTTCACTGACATCCTTTGTTTTCTTCTTCTTCCTTTTTGAAACAGGTTTGAATTATAACTTGACTGCTGATGTGGCAAAGAAGGAAAAGAGCCAGCAACCCAGAGTTTACTTTGTGACTTCTGGAGAGACAGCAGTGCAGATCACAGAGAAGTTGCAACTGTCATACATGCAGGAAAAGTGTGAGCATTACCTAGCATATGTCAAGGTCAGTCATTCCTGTCCTTACTTACGTTTGCCTCACTGCAATTCCACTCTTTTGTTTGTTGGTTTGTTTTGAAATATTCAACCAATTGAAGTGGTGCTGCTTGGCTTCAGATGTTGTTTTCCTGACAGGTGCATGAAGTTTTTTGGGTGGAAGCTCAGAACTTCTTGCTTGGCATAATTTTTTCAGTCTGAGCACCACTGAGCCTTCAAGACCTGGTGCCAGGAATATGTATTTTACTGATTTTTGATCAGTCACATTTGTGGGAGATTTCTTTCTTCCTTTGGCTTGGTTTTTATTATACTCCAAGTAAGAAAGCAGAATTTTGTTCTGAGAGGAGCAGCAGGTTTAGTGTTTAGTTTTGTGTAAGGTCTGACTGCATAAGGGGCTGGTGATGTGATCTGCAGAGGGAATAGCAGGATAATGTGAGGTCTATCCTGAAGCAGTTCGGCTCTTGGGTTTGAAGAGCACTTTGGAGTTCACCTGGCCTTGAAAATAGCAGTGGGATAACTTCATTTCATGTGTGTCATGATCCTCAGGATACAGAGAGCATTTTCCAGACATGCTGGGACATAGAAAGTGTCTTTTCTTCCTGTGACAAACTCTTTGCTTGGCAGCTGTTGTTGAAGGAATGTCACCCAGGTGCCATTCCATTTGCAAAGCAAGCACAATAGTTTTCTTCTCAGCTAAGAAATGTATGGAATGGGTTTTGAAATGATGTAGAAAGGATTTATCTTTCAAACCACATGTGTCTTACAAGAGCTAAGTCATGTCACCAGTGTAGTGGGAAGTCTGTTTGTGTCGTGAACTGCATATCCTCTTTACTGAAGGACATATTCCCATAGATAAGTGTGACCTAAATACAGTGGAAATCTTTTGGCATTGTCTTGTTTTGAGAATTCAGCAGGTCCAGAGATCCCTAAATGTATAAACTTTTCCAGGAAGCTTGTTTGTATCTAAAAACTGTGAGAACGGGAGATAAAGTTAATCCTTTGACTTTATCAACAATTTGTGCATGGCTGTTGAGAGAAAATAAAATAAATGAAGTGACCACAAAGGAGGAAACACTTTTCTGTTATGTGGATCTCTGGGAAGAGACTAGATATCTGCCATGTTTTTTTTTTCTTTCTGGAACAACCTTTTCTTTCTGCTCATGGAAAAGTTCATTGAAGAAAATGTAGACTTGTGAGATTACCATTACTTAAAAAGTATGGCTGTGAGTTTACTAATTCTGGTCTTTCTCAAATGAGCACATCTGGTTAGGTTTTTAATGTATTGAGTTTGGATGAAAAGGAGCCATGTGCCTTTCTGTCTTAAGCCAATAATTATTTCTTTCACACTAGCTCTGTGGTAGCCTTTGGGTGCTACACAGAGTTCATTAAAGAGTTACATATGCCCAGGAAACTATTTATTGTAGCATTTCCAGCTGATGGCAGGAATGCAAAAGTAAAAGCTTTTTTTTTTTTCTGGAAAATTCCTGGGAAATTTTATTTTTATAGGCAAGAGAAATGTTTAAGTGTATTTAAAAATACCAACAACTTAAAGCACAACAGCTGGTTAACAAACAAGGCTACTGGCCTTTTATGTGGTATAAACAGCTATTTTTCACAGCTGGAAGAATAACAGGAAGTGTTGTTCATCCATGTAAGGGAGAATGCCAAGTAGTGGAGAAAGATAATCCTTGTGCTTTCAGGAAAGGTGATATGATCCATGAGGCTACATGACATTAGAAACATCAAAGAGGGCCCTGCAGACTCTGGAGGAGTGGTAATGGGGTCATAATCTTTCACTGCTATCCTTAAGTAACAGCTAGTAAAACAAAAACTCTTAACTTCTCCCCCTAAAAACCCTCCCCAAACTCCAAGTGGAAATCTCCTTGATTGCACAGTTTTGTGATGGAAGGGGTGATAAAAGAGGTGGGCTTTAAATATATGAAGTATTTCACTTAGGCTTTCCTCCTCCTTTTTATTTTACTGCATGCCTGCTGAATTTGCCACCATGGATTCAAATGAAGAATAACAAAGTGAACCCGTTAAGGATGTAACTGCAAACAGCTCAGTTTGCCATGCAGGTGAACAGGTGTATACAGTAACATGAGGATGTAGATTTTGGACTGCTTCTGATCAAGGATAGAGAATCCCTTTGGACTTGTGCATGACCTCATGTGCTACCTTAACAAAGCCTACTAGGTAAATAAGATGTCCAGCCCAAGTGGCACGCAGCAGTGCTCTGTAGGTTGTGTTAATTAAATGAAAGCCTGTGCCATGCCTTGCTGGATGTCATTGTCTTACCAACGTGTAGTTCTAGCATACTGGAGGCATAAAACAGAAGGATTGAGAAAAGTTGTGGAAAAACTAGACCTAGACAAGCTTGCTGCAATTTCCTTTGACAGATTTGATCTCAGGAGACCCCAATGAAGGACTGAAAGGGTTTCAGGCTGCAAATAGGCTGACAAGGATAATCGTTAAATTGTTTTGCAGTTGATAAGTCCCAAGTGTTTTGAGCTTGACTCCTTTCCTGTTTGTGGTCCTGTCTCAGGACAGATGCTACTGTTCTTATTGCTACTAAAGAATTTTAGTATTGATGTCTGCCTTTCCTCATAACTTCATGACCAAGATAAATAGATCTTAGAGGTTTATAAGATGTGTGTAGCTTAGAACTTGATCTTGTACAGGGCAAGCTACTGAGTTACTGTTCAAGTTGCTAGAATTATGGTAATTAATGAGAAAATGTTTGGTTGAGAATAGACAATGAAATGGAAATGTTCAGGACTTCAAAATGCCTTGAGTTTGATTTTGTAGGTGGACATAGGGAAGTAGAGGAGAGATGCAGTTTTCTGATTCTTTTTATTTTTTCCCCCTCCCATCTATTGGAACCCGCTTGATTTCTCATTAAGTAACTTTAATTCTTCAGTATACCTAGGCAGTAATTCAAATACTTGCAGCACCTCAGATGTCATCTGCAAAAGCTGCATTCGTTTTAATTTAAACAAACTTTAGAAGTTTGAGTGGTACACTCAGTAGAAAATCAAGAGCTGGTGCCAATGGCCATTAGTTGAGGAGTTCAGAAGCAGAGCTGGGATTTTACCTTGGTGAGTAGCTGATCTCCACTGTGCTCTGCTGCTGGACAGTTCCTCCTCACCACCCAGGGCTGATGGTGCTGCCAGTCTTCTCCAGCTGTGGTAGGACTAGTAACTGGAGATAAATAAATTATGTGGTAACCTTCTGTCAGTTTTGCTGGACAATAAAATGAAGCAGAAGTTTAAATCTGCTTAAGTTTTGTGCTTTGGGGTTTTTTCAATGGATTTGATTTTTTTGGTTGGAGGAGTGGCAAAGAAACATGAGAAATGGAACGTAGTACTAGGAGGAGGAGGAGCAGAGGTGCAGAAATAAAAGAAGAAGAAGAAAAGAAAGAAAATAAGTGGGTTTGGAGCCTCTACAATTGTCTCCTTAATTGTGGTATCTGGGCGAACAGCTGAAACAAGTTTTCCCTTGGGAACTGTACTCCTTTGGTGCTCAGAGTACTTGAGCTATGTGTTTAAGACCTGCTGTGATCAGGGCATCAGCTCTGAGGAAACATTGTTTTCTACTTCCCAGGAACTGCTCTGATTGTTTCCTGCTTTTATGGGCTCCCCTAATATTTAGGATAGATTTATCCGTGGATAAGACAAGAGAATTTGATGTAGACAGCAAAGTATATTATGCCTGTAGGTGCATCTGCCTTGATTTATCACAAAGATGTAATGGTGATGATGGTGAAAGGCCCTTGTACAAGTTCTGCTTTTATTAAGGAAGCACAGTCTGGTTTCTTAACCCACCACAGGCCAGCCTGGGCTGCTTGTTGCTACTAGTCACTGCTGTCTATGTGCAGAGTCAATGTTGTAGTAGCTTCAAACACCATCAGCAGTCCTGGCACCTGATTAAACCAGACACAGCATTTATATTTTCCAGAGATCTTTATCTGGGTGACTGTCTGGTTGTTTCAAACAGTCTCATGTTGCTCATCTTATTAACTCTTAATGGATCTGGTCATAGCTCATGGGAGGATGGGGCTGAGAAGCAACAGAGGAGTGGTGATGCCAAAGGCTCTTCATTAAGGCCTGCAGGTGAGGAGCATGTGCTGTTTGTAAAGGCAGATTTAGAACAAAATGCTGCCTTTTCAGTAGACATTGCACAGTGGTGTTTTGTTCACTGCTCATTTCTGTAGCCAAAAATTTGCCCTTCTATGTTTCTGGCCTTTGTCTGACATGCATCACTGTTACCTCAGGTCTCTAAAGATACTCTGGGCTGCTGATCTGACACGACTTCATCGCTAGTGCTGGCCAATTTTAGTCACTGTCTGTGGTTGTGGTTGTTCCTCCCTCTAGTTGTTTGATCTCATCTGAGGGGGTGTGAGGATGTGTGTGTTGAAGTCTTTTATTCTTAATCCATAGTAGTTGATTTTTTTCTGTAGTCTGGGTAGCAAAGCATTCAGTCTCACCATCAGATGTAATGTAGAGATGATATCATTTTGATCACTTGCAAGATGAACTTCTGAAAGTTGTCTGCCTGTGAATTACCTTTTCTGTGTTAAGGTTTGGTGGTGGAATCAGAGGCACTCGAGCTTGTGTGAAGCTTTTCGTGGGTTGTTTGGTTTTGGTGGTGGTTTGGTTTTTTGTTCTTGGTTTTTTTGTTTGTTTGGGGTTTTCTGTGTTGTTTTTTTTTTGTTTGGTTTGGGGGGTTTTTTTGTTTAGGTTTTGTGTTGGGGTTTTTGTTTAGTTTTGGGGTTTTTTTTGTGGGGGTTTTTTGTTTGTTTGTGTGGGGTTTTTTTCCAAATAAAATGAGGTTATTTTCTCCCATACTGTCAACAGAAAGCCTTTGGGTGGAATGTTTATAGGCAGAGCTTGCTGCTGAAGCACTCAAATTAGGTTTGGTGGCTCTATGCTGAGCCTGGTTGCTCATGTTTGGTGAGGCCTTTCGTAGGATCCTGCTGCTACAGGTGATGGATTGTTTGTTGGATGTGGACAATAACCATCACTTTGAGGCAGAAGAGGTAAAAAACAGTCCCTCAGTGAGTGCGACTCTTGTTGGTAGTGACCCGTCTGGTCCTGCTCACCTCCCTCTGGGAGAGGGGAGAAATCAGAGCAACTCAGAGGATAACACTTGAATCAGAGAGAGAACTTTCACAGCAGCAACAGCTATAAAAACTTAGTCATGGTTATCTAGAATTTCACAGGGTTTGGACCACTGGGCAGACAAGGGGAGCAGTGACCTGTTCCAGCCTGAAGCAGGAAGTTTATCATCACTGCAAGAAAGGCAAAAGCTGCTCTGTAGTTCTGCCAGGAATTATGACTGCAGTGAGAATCAGCACTAAGACCAAAAGCAGAGTAAATACATATGTGTTGGTTTTTGTTCTTTAAGAAAATTTTTCCTCCCTGCTTTTGCTAGGCCAATGGGAGAAACTGTCAGGCTGAGCTAGATGCAGCCATAGCATAAGTTCAACCACGAAGGGCTGTGGGATATGTTAGGTGATCAGGAAGCACAGAGGTTAATTTACAGAAGCATACTTTCCAGAACAACTTTGTTTTCCAAAGCTGTGCAAAGTGTGCTCATAATCTATTAACACAGTGCTTGCCTCCCCTCCAGCAGGGCAAAATAAATACAATATTAGCAAAATAAATGAAGGGTTTTCTGTTTCCTTCCTCTGTTGTAGTGATCAAGTGTATCTCCTTGGATACGCTCTGGCCAGCACTATGTGGAGCTGATGTCTCACCTTGAAAAATAAGCCAAGAAGTAGAGAAGCTGCATTTTTCTTGGGTTGCTCACATGGGCAAGGGAAGAACAGTTGTTAGCTGTGTAACTCTGGGTTCATTTTCACCAGATCCTAAGTTCAGGAATTTAGAGGTGCCAGAAAGAGTATTAAGAGTTAGCATCACAGTATGTTAGGAGTTGGAAGAGACCTTGAAAGATTGTCTAGTCCAACCCCCCTGCCAGAGCAGGATTGGGTTCTTTGAGCTGAGCATTAACTGTTATCAAGCTTTAAATGCTGCTGTTAATGACCACAGAGTTGTTTATGGCTTTTCCAAAGGTTTTTTTACAAGGTTCACCAAGAGCAAGTAAGATTGTCTTGCAAGGATGAACTTATACTTAAGTTCCAAACTGTCCTGCACAATGTAGCTAAAATAAAGCTGCTAACTATACCTGGCACTAGCATCTTTTCAGAGGGGACCTATGCTGCAAGTAGAGTGCTCTAAGATCTGGTAGGGCTGATATTACAGGTACATAGGAGAGCAAATTGTAGTAGATGTTGGGCTGTTTGTGGGCTGTTTACTGGGCAGTGTAGCTAAGTTGGGCTGTTACAGTTTGTAACCCTAAGGGTCTTGTATCCTGTGGCTAGTGGGAAGGTTTCAGCTGTAAGGTGAAGGGAGGGATTTTGTCCAGATGCTCTCCTCTGCCCATCTTTCCAGGTTTTTAAAGAAATTATTTCCCTCCCCACTCAATAGGTGGTATAAGTGGGTAACAAATGTCTACTCCTTTCTGTTTGGAGGGTATCTTTGTTTTCTGCTCTATATGAAGCTTGTCCATTATAAAAACAATGAAATGAAAAAGAAAAATCCTGTTTCAAGTTGTAGCAAGGTAACTAATTTTTCTTTAGTTCACAGTTGCTCTTTGACTTTTGCCAACATGTATGAAAAAGGCCACAACTGGCCCAGGCAGAAACTTGGTTGCTCTGATGGAGCTGCTGTCAGACAAATGCCTGGTTAATCAGGTTCATGAGTCCAAGCAGAGAGATTTCATGCTCCTCAAATGAAATATGTTCTGGAGTGAGACTCAGTGAGTAGACTTACAGCACAGGAGCTGCTGAAGTTCTGTTTTGCCTGCCTTGTATTTCTTTTGTAATGCTTGCCTTGTGTTACCTAAAGGGATCCAAATCTTTCATCTTAAGCCCTTTGATAAGTTTGTTCCTTTGATACATTTGTAATAGGAAAGAAATATGATTTATTAAATAAGAATTCTAAAGTTTTAGCAGAGTTAAGAATGACTTTTATTTCATATAAAGTCTTAATGAAGCATGACACTTCACTGCTGCTCTTACACATTCAGTAGCATATATATGCCTGGCTTTACAGTCTGTTTGCTCATGCATTTCTGGCTCATGCTGTGGTTCCTCAAAAAGAGATTTCATTTGCAGATTAAATCTACTGGAAGTCCAGGAGGGGCCATTTTGGCCTGGGCAAAGCATGGCTTTTGGGGAAGAAGATACCATAGCCCACAGTTTGGAGAGGCTGCCCACGGGGCTTTTGTGTGAGAGGAGTCATTGTATTTCCCAGTGATAGCACTTTTAGGAAGTGAATGGCCAAACAGAGATAAAAGAGGTGCTACACTTTGTGCTAGGAAAAGTAATTTCAAAAGGCAGGTAATGATGGATAGGAATATTTTTGCTTTCTCTGGCACTCCTGGTTAGCTAAAGAGCTTGTTTTCTCAGGTTGGAAGAAGCAACAAAGAAGGCAACACTACCATTTTAGAAATGTTATGAGCTTGTATTTAGTTTTGTTGGGTTTTTTTTTTTTGTACAGAGTGATATAAACTAAACACATGATGGCAAATTGTGCAGTAACATTTTATTAGTACTTCTTTGGGACTAATTTACACTTAGGGGGAATACGCTTAATGCTAGAGTGTTGCTGCAGAAAATTACAATAGGGAACAGCTTGTTTATCTTAGTGGTTTTCCTGTTTATAACACATGGAGGAATATCAGTCTGTGTGGTAATCTCAGATACACACATGAACACGGTCATCTTATCCTGTCCAAACTGGGGAGTGCCTAAAATTATCACCCTTTCATTTTGCTACTCTTAGGAAGGAATGAGTAGGGCACTTCATCAGGAAACATCAGAGGCAATTTGCAACAGAAAACTCTTCTCCAGGCTAAAAAGAAAACAATTAATTTTGCTGGCTGTGGCTCCTGGGTGTGTTCCAAACCTATAACCTCCTTGTAGTCAGAA
This sequence comes from Galbula dea, assembly GCA_013399015.1. NCBI lineage: Eukaryota > Metazoa > Chordata > Aves > Piciformes > Galbulidae > Galbula > Galbula dea. The sequence goes on along the minus strand of VWZX01008738.1, from coordinate 666,097 downwards.
CAGACTTGAGACTCCTGGGAGACGCTTACAGATGCTGTGTTTGGTTTGGATGGCAACATGTAATGCTAATCCAGTGCCCTAATTCATACTGAAAGTGCCTGACAAGATGTTTGAAAAAATGTGGGAGTAATAGGTTGCAGACATAGAGCTTCTTTGGCAGAAAATTTCTTTACTCCTTTTCTCCCCCACTATTGAACTGAATATGTCTTAAATTCCTGAGGTCCAGAAACAACTGAGGAAAGGCCCATCCCCTATGACATTACCCTCATCCCCTCTTCCACCCACTGGCATTTCCATATGCAAAGGGATAGTTACAGATGGTATGGTTGTGCTGGTGATCAAAAGTTGTATCCTTGGTCATAGGCTCCCAGTTTATTGCATAATTTAAAATATCAATTCCCCTTGCAGAGCTCCATGACCTTTTCTGGAGTCCCAGTTATTTTGGGGAATGTTTAGTATTGTGTACCTTGAGCCTGCATATTTACCTATGCTAGCTTCGCTGCTCTGGAGATTTGAAATAGGTAGTTATCTGGGAGTTCAAATTGTTTTCCATTTGCCCACAATATTTTTGACCTGATTGTGTGTGCTTAAGCTGGTGTCCTGACTTTGTATGGAAGATGTCCTTATGGATTGGATACATGAGGCAAATTAGCTTGAGCTTCTCAACTTTGGTGTGTCATGATCGACTGTTTCTCCCATCAAAGACTTGTGGCCACTGTGCTTGCTTTGTGTGATTGTTTTTGCTTTGGTAGAAGGATCATCTTTGAACATAAGTGTGCTTTTGAGAAGTATCCTCAAAGCTGGGATGTAGCCAAATTTTAGGAATGTGTTCAATCTAATTTTGAGGGTTTGTTTCTTCCACTGGCATTCTCTGGCTGACTAACATTTGTTGTCATCTGATATTAAAAATTGTATTGCTGCATGTGAATGACATAGCTTTCAAAGAACAGCTTTCAGAAGGAGGTAGTGTAAAAGCTGTGGAGAATGTAATTAATGATTGATTCTTAAGAAAAACTCTGTATTGCTGCTCCAGAGGTTTCTCTGATTGCATTCCACCAAGAACACAACATAGCCACTTCAGTGTTTCAAAGAAAAGTTTGCAACAAGATTTTCTGGTCTGCCTTTATTATCAAGTTATTGACCACTTGATCTGCCTAATTTACACCTACTGCTCTTCATGATTTCTCATATGTAGTATAAGCTGTGAACATTTATCTTCTTTGTTAAAAACAGGAAAATAACAAATGGCTTTTGCATGCTTTTTATGCCAGTTGGATTATTTCATTGACATCTTGTTGTTCTAGCTATTCTTAATCTCCATTTATGTGAAGGTTTTAAGGCACCGAATAGGTTTTACTCTGTGATATGTGACTGTCCCTAACACTATAAGGCTGGGACTGGGTAATAGCCTGTCTTTAATAACAAATAATAATGAAAAGATTATTGCAATAGTTTATATTGCCACTTTTTTTTTTTTCTAGACTGAAATGTGAAGAGTGAGCTCTAAATCTAAGGGAATCTAATGTGAGACTAAAGTAAATTTACTACTTCCTTCTTTTGGCTCACACACTGCATCATTTAAGACTCAGATGACAAAATAAGTTAAATATACAACTGGTTAAACTTGTCATGACTTAGTAATTTTCATCCTATTAGCAAGCACACAGCTTCTCATTTGGCAGGCCTGACTATAAGGGAGCTGAGATGAATGTAACTTTGGTGTGAAGGAAAGAGTAAAAATAGAAACAACTAGTGAAGAATATAAGTTAAAGCAGAATATGTTTTATATAAATTTATACCTTCTTTCACATGTTGTTGACCTGCTAGACCTTCAGAAAGCACCAAATAAAATGTACCATTAGCCATGAAAATGTTTTTTGTGAAATCAAAGTGTGTAGGGGCAATGGTCTGATGGAAAGGCTTTTAAAATCCCTTCCTTGTAAGAGTCTAAGTTCTATCAGTGTGCATACAAATTTGGCTTGTGTGACCTTGCTCTAGGAGCTAGAAAGGATGTGAAAATTGAAAAGCCGGAAACAATGTGGAGTTTTTACCCCCATGCCTTCTCTCCCCCTCTCACTTGGGGACAAGCAGTGGATCATGGATGCTTTAAGAACTAACTGGATAGCTAAGGATGTCTGAAAGATACCTTGAATGTTTTTAGGAAGTGTTGAGATTTTCAGTCCTTAAATAATAAAATATGGCAAGTGTTCCTGTAAGTGCAGAAGCAGCAACGGTGTTGGAGTGACACAACCTGTAAAGTTTCTTTGGTTGTTTTTCTCTTCAAGCTCTGCTCTGTCATTCAGATGCAAAGTTTTTGAGACTAGAGTGAAAAATTTTAAAGTGTAACCTCTGTTGTTACTGTTTTCTCAAAGATTTTCTCTATTCAGAGAAAACAAGTGGCTTTGTGCAACTGTAATAGTTATAAATTACAGAGCAGATCGCTGAGTGGTTCAGAATTTCTCTTTTGGTTGTGCATCACCAGGGGAAACCATTGCTCCATGCTCTGCTGAAGTATGGAAGCCTGGCAAATTCACATGGTAATAAACTCAATTTTGCATGAAAATTATTACCCCTATGAAAGTGAGTGAGTCCAGTTCCCAGTTGTGGTGGATGACCCCCACACTTGCCCAGGGAAGGCTGCTAGTTTGCCCCCATTCAATGACCTCTGCAGTTCATGGTGAAAAGGAAGCTTGAGCCCTCTAGCTGTGATTGGCAACCCATGAGCTCCCTGTGACTTAGAGATGTCAGTGGGGCCCTGGCACATGTGAGTGTTCAGCCCATCTGCTGCTTGGCTGCAGGAAGGGAGCTGGAGGAGGTAGTTTCCATTTTGTTGTGTTACCCATGTGATTATTTGCATGAAAGCAGCCCTGTCCACTCAAATGTCATGAGCTGGCTTTGAGAGGCTGGAGCGTAGCCAGGTTTGGGAGTCTGCAAGCTGTGCCAAAACAATATAAATCAGTGGCAAAAAATTACCTCAGGCCTCAGAAAGGGGTGAGGATCTCACCTGGAGACCAGAGCAGACCCTACCTGCATGAGACAGCATTTTCAATCCTTCACTGAACCCACTTAAATCTGGTGTAGGGGAATGGGTGAGAGTTTAAGCCGGTTGGGATGGTGCTTCCACCTGTGCTAATTCCATTCCTGCTAAATGCACTGGAGGAGGCTGTGTGCCTCTGTCACATCTTGACCAATGCAGATGTGGTCAGTGTGGCAAAATGTGTCCCTGAAAAGGAGATACTGTGTGAAAATGTGCTGTGACACTGTAGGTCATTCCAAGCAATGAATACTGCCAAAAGCACTTGTTTTTATTTGTCTCTTCCAAGAACTTGGGCAAATGCCAGAATTTATTTTTAACCTCTCTGTAAGGGATTTAAATATTTGTGATGGCTCATTTTAATTTCCCTACTATTTTGGGAACAGTCTTAATTTTGTCCTACATTGTTTCTGTTGGTCTTTTTTGATGTTGGTTCTCTATCTCCTCCCCTTCTCTAGCAAAATGCTCTGATGTCGTGTGTTGACTGGTGGGTTCAACACAAGGTTGCTTGCTTTGTGGAATGAGCAGAATTTAAATTTACAGGGATTCTGCCATGTTCCCCTCCTATGCACTAAGACAGCTATCTAAAAATCTAATGCTTCTGACTGCATAATCTGTATGTATCTTACTTTTGGTGTAAACACTGACTTTCATCTTTAGGGAGTAACTCTGAGTGTGGCTCTGGAGAGCTGTGTGGTGGGCAGCCAGCTTAATGCTTTATGTATTATTGCTATTAATCTCTTAATCTTGTAAGCATTTACATGACTGTCCCTAATTCTTTAATGCAGTGGTTCTTATATTGTCATCCTTGAAAATGTTGCAAAGGCAATAAAGATAAAATACAGCTTAGTAAGGTTCTGTAGATCTCTTCCTATTGCTTTTCTGGCTACCAGTACTGTTTGGGAGGCATCACTCCCACCTATGCCAGAGACACAATTCCTAACTGACTTCGTCCCACAAAGTCAATGGGATTATTAAAGTACAGTAACACATGCGTTTCATGATGATACCTCCTAAGACCTATTTGTCTCTTTAGTGCATGGTTACATCAGTCCAGTACTTTGGATTGCAAGTGGTTGGGATCAGGGACTGCCTTTGCTATAGACCCTTGTATGAACGGCAGCAGTGTTCATGGCTATGAACAGTCACCGTGATGGATGAGGAACTCGTAAGGTTTAGATATTTGAGAGGTTGTTCTCTTAAAATAGACAACCTCAAAATAATCCAAAATAGTGTATAAACTGTCTAAATTTCTTGAGAAAGCAAGATTTAGACCAGAGGTCCCTTAAGAGAAGGCTTTTCTCTTCTGCACTTCCCAGTTCAGGCTTGTTGGTAGATGCTTTGTTAGGAGTACCTCTATCCTTCTAGTTCCAATCAGAGTTGGAATCATAGAATCATAGAATTGTCAGAGTTGGCAGGGACCTCAAAGATCATCCACTTCCAACCCCCCTGCCTGGCAGGGACACCATCCACTGATCAGGTTGCCCAGGGCCCCATCCAGCCTTGTCTTGGAAGCTTCCAGGGATGAGGCTTCCACAACCTCTCTGGGCAACCTGTTCCACTGTCTCACCACCCTCATAGTGAAGAACTTCTTCCTAATACCCAACATAAATCTACTCTCCTCTAGCTTACACCCATTTCCCCTGGTTCTATCACTGTCTGACCTCATAAAAAGTCCCTCACCAGCTTTCTTGTAGGCCCCCTTCAGATACTGGAAGGCTACAATAAGGTCTCCTTGGAGCCTTCTCCTCTGCAGACTGAACAATCCCAACTCTCTTAGTCTGTTCTCGTAGGAGAGGTGCTCCAGTCCTCTGATCATTCTCATGGCCCTTCTCTGGACTCGCTCCAGCACACCCATATCCAAAAAGAAACATGCAAAATAATGAGTATCTTACTAAGAAAAGGGAAAAAAAAACAATTCCAACGCCTGAAAAAGCTTATGCAAAGGTTTGTTTGGGTTTTATTTTCGATCTAGCTACAGCCTTTGCCACCTGAACAGTGCAGTATTCTGCTGGTGGCTGAGAAGCAGGAAATGAAATAAGTAGGTATGAAGGAAAAAACAAGAGCATCAGTGAGATATATATATATATATATATAGGTGTCTATATCTCATAGTGATATATGTATTTAAGTATATGTATCTCATACTTCATAATTTTAATATGCAAGGACTATTTAAATGAATGTAGGATATGGTAGCGTTTGCAGTTTTCATGCTTCTGTCATCTTCCTTTTCAGCTTTTCTCCCCAAGTTCACTGTGTGTAGGTTTGGAGAACTTCTTAGAGCTCCATGTTACATGTGAGACAGAGAGAAATCTAGTCAAACAGGTAAATTTTTATGCTTTGCAATGCATTTTGCAAAGACTTGTTAAAAGATATAATAGACTGATACCTGGAAATCATCTTCACAACCAAATGGATGTTGTTTACCATGTTGGTTTTTCTACTACTAAATCTCTTTCTGCTGAATGCATTCCTTCAGTGCCAGGCTGGTTGACAGATGTAGGACATAAGACAAGCATTGTGTAGCAGTTTTCCTTTGCCAGCAGCTCAGGATTATCCAAAAAGAGCTTGATTTATGATCCCTGGAGAGCATGGCATGTAGGTTAGCTTAGACTGCCAAGAAGCCTACTGCCAAACTTAGACTTCACCTAGGAGCTCACTGGTCTGTGCTGGACCTACAGCTAACTCCAGGCTTTGGCAGAGAAATTTAGTGTAACTGTTGCAAATCACTTCTCTTTTCAAACCTTTTTGTCAGCTGGCAACTGTCAAAACTATTCATCTGTAAGTACAAGTTACAGTGTTTCAGACCAGTGTGCTAATTTCCTTAATGGGTATTTGGTTGGTAATAACATAGTGAAGGAGAGGTATGATCAGGTTTTGCTGATTTGTGTTTCACTTGCAATTTTGAACAGACAGAATATTCTTATTCAGCTTTGTCTTTATCATTTGATCTGGGCTCTACCCTCAGAAAAGTTTTTCCTTTTGAGGTCTTGCAATGTAGTTGTTTTTGTGAATGCATACTATGGAATGTGGGTATGAAAGACAGGGCTACATCAGGCTGTGGGCTGCAAATTATTATCTTATGTATACAGTAAACACAGCTGATGGAAGTCTTGACCTATGAGATTGTTTCACTAGACAGATGGATGAAACTAACTAAAACCATGCAAGTTTATTCCCTCAGGAAAGGCCTTTGGGTCATAAAGTGCCTATACAAATATTTATTTTTTTTAATTTACTATTATTATGGCTAATTTACAAATTTACTTACAACTTTTTGATATGCATTTTCAACTTATCCTTCATCTTGTATAGACCATACATTTCTGAGTAATGATCTGGAATAAACTCCAGTCATTTGCACAACTCAGCCTTTTGCTGTTCATGTTTTCTCTTGCTTTGGAGCAGTCCTCTTCATCTGAAGAGAGCGGGAGTAATGCTCTTGTTTCTGTTAATTATATATGCAGAAATCCTAATCAAAATTTGCTTGAAAAAGAAATCCTCTTTAGGAGGAAGCTTAGAAGACCACAGAAACACAGAATGTTAGAGTTTGGAAGGGATCTCTAGAGATCATTTAGTCCAACCCCCGTGTCAGAGCAAGTTGCAGAGGATGACGTCCAGGCGGGCTTGGAATGTCTCCAGAGATGGAGACTCCACCACCTCTCTGGGCAGCCTGCTCCAGTGCTCCACCACTCTCTAGTGGTGTCTAGAGATGTCTTCTCTAGGAAAAGAAAAACAGTAAGGGTGTATTATAGTAGCACCTAAACATTCCTAAAAAGACATGAACTTTTACTGTGCTAGTCATGAACAAAAGCACATTTAGGAACAGACCTTTACCTTTTGGATGTGATAGTCTGGCAGGACTGCTCTTAGCCTCTTTGCTTGAGAATCACCACTGGGTAAGCCAAGGAAGAAGTCACTGAAGGGAAGGAGAAGTGGCTGCAGCTCTTGCATACAGTTAGGTCTCTTTCAAGCCTGGATTTTATGAATGTGATTGCAAGGAGTAAAGGGTTGAGTGTCCATGATTCTTACCAGACCGTGACACTAAGCCATACTCCCAAGACGTCTGTATCACCACATGCAAAACCAATGTGCAACCCTTTCCTACAGAAGCATTGGTGAGCAGAAGGTGATTGTGGCATTGGGAGTCAGCTCTGTCCTTAAGCCAGAGGGCAGCTGCAGACTTTACCACATGGCCTGTTGTAGCTAGAGAATGGGTGAATTTTGTCAAATAAGTCTGTAGTTATAGCTAACTGAACCTTTACCTTCTGTATTTTTGTGGCTTAGTTTTGTGGGTTGTTTTGTGGGTTTTCAGGGTTTTTTTTTCTATGTAGTCTATTTTCCAAATAGTGCAAAGGGACTAAGCTGAGAATATCTCATTCCAGCTCAGTCATTAAAACATGTTACCTCCTTGCACTTCAGGCCCTCCAGAAGAATTACCTGATTCTACTGCAGGGGAAGGTAGCATGACTTAAGACATTTTTGAGGAGTTTGTCTGGAACAAGATGCCAACAGTGATCATCTGAGAGAAAAAGTGGTAGCATCACTGGCATAAATGAGGCTGGCATGCATGACTGGGTGCTAGTCATCTTGTCACACTTTCCATGCCTGTAGCTATTCACCTCTGGTTGCCCTTACAATTAATGGTAAGAAATAAGCATTTTTAGGGCACAATTCACTTGGCCAGCTCCCTATGTGTGTTTTCAGACGAGATAAGTCAGACTTCATTGACTTGGTCTCCTCTAGCTCCCAAGAAAGCCAAGGGGAACTTGCTGGAGGTAGACATCTGTATTCCAGATGTCTAGATTTAGCCAAATGAATCATACTCAGTCCAGGCCAGTGTTTTCTGTCGTTATTTGCAAGTTAAAAAGGAAAAATGCTCAGTTGGTAACAATACACTGATCTGGTTCCAATATTCTATTTATTAAGTGAATCAGATTGAATTTTAGCCAAAGGAATGGAATAGAGAAGTGGTACAGAGTAAAACCCACTTTCCCCCCACCACCCCCTGCAGTCAAATAAGAATTAAAAAATCAGACTTTTCAGCTGTAAATCTGATATCAACCTGGCACATGCAAGGTTGAGTGAATAGAAATGCAAGCAAGCAGAGCACAACTGCTGTCCTGTGTTCCTGTTTTTTCTGTTTGCTGATCACAGGGTAAAAGGTCTAGGAATCTTTTATACATCCAAATCCTAGTAATTTTCTTTGGCTTCACTGAAATGTGATGTGGTGACTCTCCATAATCAGCAAATTTGTCCTGTATTACAGCTGAGTATCTCACCTGGCTTTTAAAATGGCAGCCAGTGCCTGTGGGAGCTCATCATAGCCTTTCTATTGGTAGTAGTAGTAATGGTTGGATCAGAGCCCCAGTGAGCAACCCAACAGCTGTGAAAGATGTTAGCTAAGTGGTTTTAAATAGTTTATATTACTCTCACTGAAGAGCTTAGTGGTAGCATTGTTATGGTCTACTTCTTCTTCATGTTTGAAATGCCTGTAAAGTTACTGTGTGTTTGGAAGCCTGTCATATTTTACACCTCATCTTCTGAAAATCGAGTGGGCATAAAGATAAAATCTACTTTGTTGGCAATGAGATGTACATGATTTCAATAGTACAGCTCTCTTGCAGTTTTAGCCATCACTTAAGGGTTTGGAGAAGAGAATGTAAAGTGTAGAGGGCAGATGGTGTGGCATGGGAATGTTAATGCAAGGGGCTAGCTGAGGTTTGTGTTTGGACTCTTCCAGTGTCAAGTGACATCAGCTTTTTCTTCTCAGCAACATCCACAGCTGGATTAAACACTTATGTGCACAAACCTGTAGCAGTGCAGGCACAATAAATTTAGACATTACTTCTGCTCTAAGTATTCTGAGATGCTTCCAGCTTGATGTGGAGAGGAATACATTTCTTTTATTCTTTTGTGAAAATCCTTTTCCTTCCCAGATAGGAATAAAACCTTTTGTGGGGTTTTTTGGCTGTGTGGGTTTTGGGTTTTTTTTTTGTGTGTGTAATGTCAGGTTTAACCAAGAGGTGAAAACATGCATAAGGTGCTTGGGATTTTAAGAACTGATCAATAATGCGGCTTTGAGAGCTAATGAATAGATTTATTCTTATGTCTCCATTGCTGTGTGATTAGCCACACCTCCAGAAAGTTGCACTGCACTTTCTTGGCTCCTTAAGAAATAAGGCACTGATGAAATATCTGTTCTCATGCTCCAATGTTAAACATTTGAGTTGAGATTTTGTGTCAAGATTTTGCTGACTCACTTGCATTGCAGGATTTACTACTAGGATCTGGATCTCTGTCTCCAGTCATGGGAAATAGGGAAAACAGCTAAACCATGTGACTGAGCATTCTTAAGTAAAGCCATAAGAAAATTCTTGTTTTCTCCCCCCTTGTTTTGATTTGTTTTAAAAGATCTGGTTGGATTTCTATTTTTTTTTGATCCAGAGTGTACCAAAGTCAGTGGAAAGAGCTGTACTAATCTGAAAGGGGTTTCACTGGGTGCTGTGACTAACTGCTTATACTAGGTGGTGGGGAGGAAGGTAATATGGACAGCAATGAGAAATCATTGCCTTTCTATATCAACCAAAACATTTGCTGAGAAACAGCATTTTTGCTGCTGCAGAGGTACTTCAATCTCCTTCATTTATGGGTCAATAAAACTTGAGAAAGACTGTGTTGGTTTTGCCCTGGGAAGAGGAGGGAAGAGAGCTAGAGGGGAGGTCTGGAGAGGGGTGAGCAAAATTATAGATAAGTGGCAGCAGTGGCTTCTGGTGCAGGTAAGTCTGTACCTACAAGTATGGCTGCCATCCCTGAGCCCTGGTCCTGGATGTTGGATTATCAGCAATATAAGGGGGGACCAATCTGCTGCCTTAGTGATTATCATTCTGCCAGTGATGAGCACTATCTTTGCCCACCATCTCTGAGGACCTTACACACTTGCAGTGCTGCACAGCTTGTGCGCTCTCAAACTCCTCTCCCCTTCCAAGGAGAGAATACCCTATACCTCTGGTGCCCTTGGCAGAAGGGTCATGCAGTATCCATGGATCACAGACCTGGCATTTCCACCACTGGGTGCCAGACGTGAAAATGGCTCTTGGAGAGATGGACTTTGGCTGGCTTCAATCTGTCCTATTTACTTGGCTTTCTGAATGCAAGGTAAGGAAGTTGTTAAAATATGCTCTCTCTTTCCTTCCCGACAGTGGTCATCTTAAAAGCATTAGAAGTGAAGAGAGGCAGAGACAAGAGTTTCTCTTGTCCTATGCCAGCTTCTTCCAAGGCCAGGCTGCCATGATAAAAATAAATACCTTTCTGGCAGTCAAGCACTGCTTTTGGTGGACAGTGATGGCACTTTCAATTTTTATTTCTGTAGCCCTTTGGCCTCTATAATAAAACTTTCTCCATGTCTTTGGCTGCTGCTTTTGCTGAATCAGTATTGTGTTTCCTGCCTTAAATGAACATCAAGGAAAACTGCTAAGCAAACAAGTAGACAGGTGAGGAGTGTGTCAGTAGTCAAAAGTCAAGCAGTTTTCCTGCTAGTGAAAGGACATCTTAATCTGCAGGATCTCAGCTGCAGGGATTAGCTAGTGGTGACTGAGGATGAAGTGGAGCTGCTAAGAGAATGCGCTCATTCCTCCCAGTAGCAGCTTGTGTTTAAGCAAAGCATACTCTGTGTTTATACAGCCACACCATGTGTGTGACAGATCTAATTTGCCACCTTGTGAATGGAAAAGTTAATCTCAGTAAGGTGGTCGGTTTATTTTTAGTTAGTCTACTAAAAAGTAAAATGAATGACAGGCAGAGTTGGCCTCACAGTATATTGGATTAAGAAGTCTAAATTTGCCTGTAGCACAAAAACTTTCAGAGTTTGTTTTCATTCTGTTTCTTTTTTGTAGTAAACATTACTTCTTTTAATCTAAGAGCAGTCCCTTCTCCTTTCTTGGCATTGGAACAATCTTTTGAGCATTTCCTTTTAGAGATCTCTCTGCTTCATTTTAACTCATAATCTGATTGAGATGTAGGCTCTTGATCCCTGTCTGCATTGCAAACAGGAGTTTAATTTCTTAAAAGGCCCTCACCACTTCTTGGGATGCTGTTCCTGTAACATACTTCATAAGGGAGAGTTAGTTCAGGTTGTAGTGATTACTTCCTCTAGACCTGGTTAAAAATACCATTGGTACTGGTGGGATGAACTTGAGATCATCACCTCAATCTTAGTAAACCCCAAACTTTTTGAATTACGTGCAGCAGCCTGGCTTAAACTTCACCTTAGAACAGTTGATTTTGCCTTATTCAGGATTACTCCATCCTTGCTGATGAGTTTATCCTCTCTGCATCCTTACTGACATCAGCAAGGGCTTGTGCCCTATGTCTGCAGGTGAGGGAAACTGAGACTGGTCGTTTTGCTCTACCTGCTGGCCATGAGCTGCTGCAATTTATAAGGCAGGGATGTGCTAGCTGAGAGGAATGAAGGTAATGCTAGGCCTGGTCAGATACTAACAGCTTCTCACAAAGCAGGGAGCTAGCTGGCATCTCCTAGTTCCTGCCTGCAGAGCCTTTCCACCTGCTACTTGTGGGGATGGCTTTTCATAGAATCATAGAGTGGTTTGGGCTAGAAAGGGACCTTAAAGGTCATCTAGTTCCAAGACCCTGCCGTGGTTAGAGGCACCAGGTTGCCAGGATGCTCATGCTGACGTTCTTCTCCAAGGTCTCTTGAAGAGACACCTTCTTTTTCCTGGGCTGGCTGGCACAGGGTGGCCATCACCACATTGTTTACCCCTGGTCACCCTAAGGTGCTTTGGACACCCATTATTCACTGCAGTGAGATGCTGTGGGGTCACTGGCCTGGCAACTGTCCTGCAAGACCCGTACTTCTGCTTACCTGGATGCATCTGGCCTGCACCTCACTGTACGGTGCAGCTGCTGTAGTGTGTCCCAGGAGGTTGCCAAAGGTTTCATGCAGCTGTGGCTCTCCTGTTTTCTCTTTTCTTCTCTACTTCCAATCTTGAGGGTGCACCCCATTGCTACAAGGTCTGGGATTCACACACTGCCACTTAAGCTCATAGGAAAGGAGGGGTGTGAGGATTGCTGGTGGTGGCATGCTCAGCAGGGCAGGTTCTCACAGCCAGCCAAGACCTACATGTGCCAAAAGTGAGGACAAGAAAGGACAATCATTGGTTTCTAGGCCAGGAAGGGGAGCTTGGGAAGTAGTATCCAATTGATAGTCAAAAACTCCAAACAATCTCCCAAAACCATGGAATAATCACAGAATCATTACAGTTGGAAAGGACCCTCAAGATCATCTAGTCCAACTGATAGCCCTACACTACTCTTATCCCTAAATCATCCTCTGAAGAAACACATCTATCCTCTTAAAAACCTCCAGGGATGGTGACTCCACCACCTCCCTGGGCAGCCTATTCCAATATCTTGCCAAATCTGAGCATCTTGGTTGAAGAGTAAAATGTGATGGAGAATTTAAACAGGCACTGGAGTGCTATTGCTGTGATAGGGTTTACTAAAGTAGCATGAGCTCTGCTCTTTGCTACTTTTGCATGGAACCTTGCCTGAGGGAGCACAGCTCTGTATATGAGTGAAGTGAGGAAACCTCCCCTGCCTTCTAACCAAGGAGTTCACATTTTTGCATGAAGATTTATAGCTGTGCAATTAGAATTCCCTCAGATTAGTGCCTGTTGGCATAAGGCAACTTGTAAAAAGCAAAAATGTCCTTGGTTTCTGCTGGCAGAGCTGCCATTTCCCTGACCCCCAAGGGGAAGAAAACAGACCACTCTCTTATTTGTTCCGAAAATGAAGTGATGGGTTGTATTGCCTGTTCCCAGCTAATTCTGTCTACCAGTGTCACCCAGGGTATGAAAAGGATGTTGTAGGGAGCCTGACCTCTCTGAGATGCCCAAATATACTGTTTGAGATTGTATTTTGACTCTTACAAGGTAGAATAGAAACTCTCAGTTTGGGGATCCCTACATGTGGTAGATGCTGCTTTCCCTGCCCCAGGCTTCATCTTCCTCTGCTTTGTATTGCAGGTCTGTTTGTGTTGCTTTCTCACAGCCCTTTTTGTTCCCCTTTTTCTCCTTGAGAGCCAGTGCAGATCTGGTCTTTGATGTTTTTTATGGCATTGCTACTTTCCCACAGGATGTGGGTGCTCTGTCTAGTCTGTCACCAGTCCTCCAAAGCAGCAGCTTACAAAATGCCTTGTTTGATGACTGAAAAAATTCATACTCTGTTCTGTGATTTCCCTGACATTCATTAACCATTTTGTGCCACCATGTGTAATATTGCAGAACAATAGTTTTGTGTCCCTTTATCTAGGAGCAGAGTCCTGATAGAATTGTCTAACAAAGACATCAGTGTCATCAGAAACACTTTGCCTTATGTATAAGCTTTGCTTTACATGCTTTTCTTGAAATTGTGGACTCCTGTCATGCAACAATATGTATAAAGCTATGTGAAGTCTTCTTCCACTCATACATTTAGCTAGTAGATCAACTCAGAAGACATTGCAGATTACTTTAAAACCTTTAGAAAAAGATAAGCACAATACTGTGTTCTGCTATTTCCAAGTAGTACTCTCATCGAGTTACCTTTTTTAATTCAGTTAAATTCAGTTAAAGTTTATGCTTTTGGTACAGGAACTTCTCATTTATGTCAGAACAGCATCTTTATCTTATACTATAAGTTCTGTATTATGTGGTGATGCCCAGTTTTGACATTGCCCAGAAAAATAAATGAAGATTGTAAATTTTTTTTTTTGCATATTTAGAAACAGTGAGAAGTTTACTTCTTAAAAAAATCTCATTTTTCTTAGAGAATTCCTAAGAGCCTAGGGTATTGAATTAAGAAGAAATAATGAGAAATATAAGATGAGAAAGTAGATCTGTCTCTTCTTGTTCCACTGCTCCTTTCATCTATTGCATTTCAGTTATTGCAATTACAGTGTACCATATTCCCATATAATACTAGTAGAGTTTTTAGTCAGTGCTCCAGACAAAGGTGAAAACTGTCTCATCATTCCCTATTTGTGTTACTACATGGCAAAGAAAAGTGCCACTCTCATAAAACCCAGTCAGCTCTCACATTTGGGTAGGCAGTGGTGAAATTGGACTTAATGATGCCCATGTGGCTGTCTGTATGGGTATCTCCTGAGCCACTGGAGAATACAGTTGTTTTCTTGATTCCTAACTTTCCTCAGAGTTCACCTTGTCAGGGTCCAAAGTGTTCTTGGGGATTTAATTACCCAGTGTGTTTTCCCTGAGGATCCCATGAGTATACTGCATTAATTGTTCTACTTAAAGATTTAATTAATTAATACCACATTAATTGTTCTACTTAAAGATTTTGGTCATGCTGCCATGTATGTGGGCTGAAAGAAAGGTTGAACTTGGATGAATTTCTGAAAGAGGAAGATGCACAGGAGATTTGAATGTTGAGGCAGGTTGGAGAAGCAGTGAGCTGGGTGCTGAAAAGCTAAGGGGGCTGCTCAGTCAGGTCAGAGCAGCATTGGTGTGAACTGTTCACAGGAGATGATAGAAGTGCAGGCAGCCATGTGTTGCTCACTGTGGATCAACCTGCATCTTTTCAGCAGACCAGACCCTCTTCCAGATGTCAGTGATGTGCTGTGATCCTTCCCCATCAGATTTTCTGTGGGAACCTGAACTTTGCTTTAGGAAGAAAGTCAAGTTCCAGGAAAATTTCAGGGAAGTACCCAGCCAGCTGCTTCCCCTTACAGACAGGCTACAACAGCAGAGTCAAAACGAGCATAGGTGGGAAATTCTGCATGAAAATCAATGGACAAGACTGTGTTTCTGCTGGTGACTTACTCCAAGGTTGGTTTCTGTGGGTGGTTCCAGTGTAATCAGGTGAAACTTAAGTGAATCCATCTACACTGCACTGTAATTTTCATATGTGCTGGTGGAGTGATATCCTGTGGATGACTACTTTCAGTATTTTTCACATCATTGACTATGGTTGTCTGTAAATGAAACAGTTTCCATCTTTCTGTAGGAGTCCTGGTTGTATGCAGGTAATAGGTTGAAGACTCCAGAGCACTCCCTTTTCTAGAAAAGACTTTTGGTCCTTAATTTTCTTGTTACTGTTCCAAAAAAGCCCTTTACTTTTCTTGGGTTGTTGAGTGGGTGCTCTGAGGAGCTTGCCCATCCATTGTGTTGGTTTTGAGTCATGGAATTTTCAAAAGGTGTCAAAAGTGTGGCTTGTGTGCAAAGAAGTGTGGCAATAGTGATTGTGCAGTGTTAGTGTAGTTTTGATCAGAAGCAGCAAGAATGATATGTCTGAGGTAACTTCTAAAAATGATGCTCTCTTTTTTCACTGAAAATGCCCACTTAGCAAGGAAGTTAATTTTTTGTCTTCTTCAGGAATGGGAGCTTTACAACATGGGGAACTCCTGGGTTGGTTGCTTACCAAATAATGAATGCACTGAAAAGAAAAGCTCTCCAGAACAACATACTAAATAACTCCTGCTTCTATCTCATAGTGTGTGTCTTGGGGGAGGGGGTGTGGAAATCACCTGGATGATATACTCAAACTTGAATTTGTTGCTTCATCTACCTCAGAGAAGCTGCTTTTGCTCTTCACAAATCTTTCATTACACTGGGCTACAGTGTGTATCTTTTCTGTAGTTTTGCAAGTCCTGAGTCAGTATATTCATAGCCAGTAGCCACATTGTTGCATGGATTTAATTTTACTAGCATTTCCAGTGCTTTCCTCAAGTGATGTGATCCTAAAAATTAATCCTCCTGTGACAGAAGCAGTGAGGCTAAGCCTTATGGAGAAGGTTGCAAGCTCTCTTGTATATAAAAATATTTCACTAAGTAGTGCAAGGAAACCTTGTAAGGATTACATGAAATTAGATCTGAACCAAAACTTCCCCTAGTGTGGACATCTGGGGCAGGACTACTTTCTCTTGGTTCCAGAGCCAGACCCATAATACACTCTTCACTGGTGAAGCCTTGGCCAGCTCTTCAGCTATAAGACTTAGCCAGTTTCTGGAGTAAAAATGAGGACTCAATGAGATATTCATTTCAGCAGAGTAAACTATTTGTATTAGATAAAACCATCTCTGCTTTTCATATCTTAACAGAATCTCAACATTTAATTCAAGTGTCTTTTTTCAGGTTAATGCTGCAGGAGGTGGGTCTGCCTGAACTGTCCATTGCACTACCCACCTCCTTCTCTTGAATGTTACCCAATAGTATAAGTTAAATGATTTCTCTAAAGTGGCTGTTACCTGAACTTTATCAAAATTAGATTTCATGTGCCCTGGCTATCTTTTCCATGTTCTGTGTTTCTGAATTTCATCATGATCTTTTCTAGTTTTGGCTAAACTTAATAATTTGACATCACTTGCCACTTCAGTGCCTGCTTATTTTTCCCAGTCATTTAAAATTGCATTAAACAGTGGTCCTCACTCTTTGGATGGCAGGCTGCACTCTTAACCTCTTTCTATGTCTCTGCTATTAATGGTTTAACATGATAAAAATTCTGATGTGAATCATCTGGGAAGGAAAATGTTCATGAGCAAGACAATGCCTGGACCATGGACCTGAGGGTCATAGAAATTAAAGATTTCAGAAACAGTATCACATCACTAGGAATTTGCCCTCATTAACCTATGCCACCAAACCCAAAAGTAAGCCAAAAGAAGGCAAGAAGGTAAAGGTTAAGTTTTTGGATTTTAAGATTGTGTTTTTTAACAAAGAAATTACTTTCTAAAGATGAAATGGTGAATTAATCACCTTTTCTTCCTCTCAGGCATACTCCATGCTTTATAAATGACTTTGAAAGCACTGAAATGTCACTGTTGAACATCTAAAAATAGGAAGTGTCTGCTTATTTCCATGCTTTGGCTGAATTCAGGTCTGGTCTGCTGCTTTGCCAGGTCTTCCTTAGCATAAAAATAGACCCCAAAATGTTCAGTGGTCCCTCCATGGGCCCCCCATGAGATAGTAATGTTCCAAGCCTCCCCAGTTTGACAAATGCAATATTAAACATTACTGGGTAGTTAGTGTCTCCAGCAAAGGAATCCTGATGTTTGATCTCCAAGGCACACATCCCTACTCTTTGAACTGAAGGGACCGCTTCAGTGGCTGCAAGCACTAGCAGTTACTAAATCCTTTGTTAACCAGCCAGCAACTAGCTAGTGTATGACAAGCACTCCTGACCACCCAGTTTGTTGTTTAAATAATCCAGAGAGTTTAGAAAAACCCAGGCCCTTGTACCACCACCAAACCCACCAAACTTGGCATGTCCTAGAGAGCTTTGTTGGGAGCTGTCCTTGTTTCCTGAAGAGGATATGTTGTATGTTTGAAGTCGTGGGCTGGGACTTCAGAAACCTGAGTTGAAATCTCAGCTGGAAAGCAGTAATCTGGTGTGAAGCTGGTAAGGCACTTACAATTTTTCTTTTGGTTTCTGATCTTTCTGTCACCCTCCTCTCTTGCCCTTGAGTTGTCATGCCTGTTTGCCTCACAGGCTTTTTCTTTGAGGACAGTCTGTAACTTGCAGTTCCTATGGTGATCGTGTGGTTTATGTATTTGTGTATTGCTGGAACACTAATTCTCTGAATTCAGCTCAGAATTCAGTGGGGTTCTGCCAGACAAATTAATTTCTGTTGGTGGTTGTTTTTTCTTTTTTCCTCTGCACTGTTTACCTTCCCCCTTCCCTCCCCCCAGCTCCTTTTGGGTGTTTTGGCAAAGGCAAATGTTGCCAAATCTCATTGCCATACACTGTGATGTGGAGAGCTTGGATGGAAGCGTGCAGATTGGTTACCCACAGCTTCCAACGGTGTGTTGTAAGAGATGGAGAGCTGCAGGGTCAGGAGGCCAAGGCAATAGATCACAGAGATGCTTTTAAGTTGGAAGCATTGATTGTTTGCTTTAAAATTCTTCTCATCTTCCACACATTTTGTGCCTGTGCACACATCTGCCAGCTGGGCTACATCAGTTGCCTTCTGTAAATAGATGTTTCATAGCAGTTTCAGTTGTGTTCTCTATTTCAGACCTTCTGTTAGGCTGTTGCACTCAAATCTATTTTAGTGCTTGGTACAGCCACAGCTTAAACCTTGTATACCCTGTTACAAATATTTCTTGATGTTTCCCAACAAAATCAGGATAAGCTGTTATTTGTTGATAGCAAAGAATTGCACTGAAGGCCTGAAGCTCTGACACCTCACGCTGTGATGTTGTTGCCTAGAAAGCTGGGAAGCTGCATGGGAAATCTTGAAGACTAAAAAGCTGTAGCACAGTGGGTGTGGGGCTTTGGGCTTCCTTCCTCTGACTTAGCTATGAGCCAGTTGCCCAGCATGGTAATGCTCTGCTGTTGTAGGTGCTTTTATTTGAAATGGAACAAAAAATTTTAATCTTAGATTATCCCTTCTGACTTAAGGCATTTGACAGTTGTAAAGTCAAGGGAGGTAGATACCTCCAGGAGACAGGAGACTCTGGGTCATTGAAGACCAGAGAGAGTGTGAAAGAAAAAGAAAACACCTAAGCATCTAACCATGAGTCTTAACTGAAAGCGTTGACCTGGGGATATCTCAAACCTACTTTTCAGGAGATATCAGTGTCACAGATGCTGGTGGAGTCAGTATTTCATTTACTGGCACCAGCTTAGCCCCAAAGGAATCACAGAATGTTAGGAGCTGGAAGGGACCTCAAAAGATCATCTAGTCCAACCCCCCTGCCACAGCAGGATTCCCTAGACCAGGTCACACAGAAGTGTGTCCAGATGGGTTTTAAGTATCTCCAGAGAAGGAGACTCCACAACCTCTCTGGGCAGTCTGTTCCAGTGCTCTGACACCTGAACTGGGAAAAAAAATTTTCTTGTATTCACATGGAACCTCCTAAGCTTCAGCTTACAGCCTTTGCCCCTTGTCCTGTCACTGGGCTCCACTGAGAAGGGACAACCAAGGGAGGCAGAGATAAGGCTTTCATTAAAGGATGAGCTTAGGAAATATCTCTCAGCTTTTACTCTGAATGATTTTCAGTTACATGGAGGATGTGTTTTGGGAAAATCAAAGTTCCTAAATGAGGATGGCAGAAGGTAGTTGGTTGGAATTGAGTTCCTTGTGAATGCCAAAAATTTACCTGGATTCAATAAGAGATCACATGAATCTAAGGCATAATGCTTTAAAGATAAACACAAAGATAGAGCCCTGGACTCAGAGAGCCTTTATGTATTGCTGGAAGATGGGGCAGTGTGTCAAGGGGTATCACTCTGTACTTGCCTTTCCTTATTCTTTTCTGATACTTTTTGCTATTGGCCATGATTGGGAATAGGCACAGACTGAGAGAGTCACCTGGTCTTACCCAGTAATTTTACTCCATATTCTCATCCTGGTGAATATTTTAAGTTACAGTTGAAATCCCAGGGTCACAGGAGATCCTTAAACAGGGGTTTAATGAATTTAAGATGTCTGCTGGTGCTTCAGCAGACTGACAGCCATTTTCCAGTAACTGGTTGCACAAGCAGTGACTTCATTTAAGGCTGCACTGTTACAGTGACAAGTAGAAAGATACAGAAGATTTGTGCCTGTAGGCACATTAGAGGCAGGATAACCTGCAAACAGGTATGCTCTGCCATTAGAAGGGGCAGGGGCTGATCTGAGAGGAGAGATAGAGAACCTGAGGAAGGAATAAAAGAGGTTTACAGCCAAAGAAGTAACTGTCAGTGGGATATGGCTCTAAGATGAATGAGTTAAAGCCAGAAGGCTCTTTGAAACCACGTTTCCTCTTACTGCACTTGTCCCTCCTAGTTTTCTATAAATGTCTCATTTAATAAAAAGATGGTGGCAAATATTTCTGCAGTGTTCCTTTTCAGGTGTGTATTTGGTTCCAGAGGCCATGAGGGAGGAGGGAAATTGAATGTATTGTTATTAAACAATCCTTGTTTTTATCACTGTTTGCTTTTAAGAAATCAACCTTTTGCACTGCTTCCTGTTTCCATAATCAACTGGAAGTGCTCCTATTAGCTGAGTAAGAAGCAAGTCTTTTGTTAGCTTGCAAGTGACATGAAAGTGAAGCTGGCTTGGAAACCCTTCTTCTTCTGCCACCTCTTGTTTAACATTTTCTTTATTCTTCATGTTATGGTTGCAGAGGCCCAGGATGAGTATCTTGGCAATTGTCAAAAGAATGAAAAAATATGTAAGCTGTTCTCTGATTTATTTTTAGTTTTAAAAATAGTGGCTGTGTTTGTGTCTGGTCAACAGGTTGCTTGACAAGCCAAACATTCTTTTCTGTTGCTGGATTTAAAAGAAATCCTCTCATTTTATAAGAGGGGAAAAGAAAGGCTCCCAAAGAGAGGTTGAAGCAACTTTGGAAGCCTTTTGTGGTTTAGTAATTTAGCATTTTAAAAATAAGGGGAAAACTTGAACTCCAGGGGGAATGACTGGTCTGGGAAAGATCGTGTGATTTCAGATGATATCACTAAACCCTGGCAGATGCATTGTGTGATGGGTCAGGCAGCTGAGAAGGGCTCTAGAAAATCTGATTTTATATGGGATAGCAAAGAGCAGTTACAGCTGATGGCTCTGTTCATCTAATTCTCCAAAGGGAAGAAACACAGTGACAGTTGGCGATGCTTAAACATCTGAGTGTGTTTGGTCCCCTCTTGGATTATGTTAAAATTATTAATGTTCTCCTTTCCTGGTATACACAGAAACACTGATGGCAGTATCTTAGGGATTCAGGTTGCTTTCCTGGTTTTCATCTGTGGAACCTCAAGAGCTTCTGTGCCAGAGGGGAGGAAGATCATGAGATCTTAGTTTTGTATGCTGGAGTCATCGTTATATCCTTCCTTCTACCAGAAATTGCACTTAACAAAATAAAGAGGTGTTCTACCCAATAATGGTATAACAAAATAAAGAGGTGTTCTACCCAATAATGTTATCTACCATTTTTAAATGCTGCATAGGGTTTGAGTCCCAAAGGGACTGTAAACTGAGTCTTCGTAGCTGTATATGAAGTATAGGGGCGGAAACAAGGGGCTGCTCTGAAAAGATGTGGATAACATTTAACAGGCTTAAAGAGTGCAGAGAGGATGCCAGAGCAGTGTGAATAGGCAGAAGTGGAGACTGACTGGGATTTGGACAGCCCATTAGGACTGAATCAGGAGCAGGGAGGAAGCACCCTCTGGCTTTAATGAATACTTTGGTTTTCTGATTCATTTGCAAATCAATACCTATAGTGGTATGTCATTTCCTTACTTCATGAGCACTGGTTAGAGGCTGCATGAATGCTAGATGAGTTTTGGCTCAGGCCTACTCTGGAAATAAGTGGGAGGTAAAGGAGAGAAAACTAAAAGGGAGCACAGAGGTTGGATTGAACAGAAGTGTTCTTGACAAAACTGTCCATGGGGAAAAAAACCCCACCACAACTCAGGCATTTTCAAGTTAAGTATTTCATTCTGGTGAAATAAATGGTTGTTTCTTTTCCATTTTAGAAAGGGTTTTTGCAGAAGGGAAATAGTAGAAGCAAAGATTTAAACTTCAAAAGCATTTATAAAATCAGTGAAAGAAGAAGTAGGTGGTAGGTTGGTAGTAACAGCTGTTAACCAAGACAGTGAAAAAGATACTTATCCTGGATGTGAAAAGAGTATTAGTTTCCTTCTGCCTGAGGAGAGGAAGAAGCCTAAGTGAGAAAACAAAAGATCTATAGAAGATCCAATCCTGAAATGAGGATTCACAGATAGCAAAGCCACAGCAGAAGAATCTCAGTTAATTCTTTCTATTTAAGATTCTTCTCAAAATGCTTTGAAGGCTTCCTTTATGAACCTTTCATTATGGGAGACAAATGAAGTGACTTGTCTCCAGCCAAAGTGGCAATGGAAGAGGTTGTGTGACAAAATGATGCAATGAATATTTGTGTTTGCATTGCTGGGACCACCTGCTAATGCTGGAGCAGCATCCTGGCAAGGACCTGCAAACCCATGGAGAGAGGAGCTTACCCTGGAGCAGGTTTGCTGGCAGGACTTGTGATCTCACGGGGCAAACCAATGCTGGAAGAATGCATGGGGAACCAAATTTGTTCCTGAAGGACTACATCCCATGGAAGGGATCCATGCTGGAGCAGTTTGTGAAGAAGGCATAGGCAGCCTGTGGGAAGGACCCAGATTGGAGAAGTTCGTGGAGGCAAGGGGTGTCGTGCTAACAGGGGAGACCCTGACCTGGCAGTCTTGCATGACCCAGTGTTTTAGGCCTTTACTGAAACTTGCTAAACAAAACTGTCTAATGGTGCCTGATACAGACTTTCTCTCTGAAACACAAGATCTTGTGGTATTCAGGGTAGAAAAAAACCAAAAGGTACTATTCCAGGTTTGCAGAGAGGCTTTGCAGTGAATGGACAATAAAATGGCAGATTAAATTCCCAGTAATGTAGATGGCTCTAACTTTTGTGTGTTGGAGGGTCATACATGGGCTACCACTCTTGGTCACAGGAAAGAGTTCCTCCTTTGTAACTAAGACTTCATTACTCCTCAGAGGTTTTCATACTCGTTGGTTTGTCTGGTCTTCTCTTGTGATTCCTGTCACAATCCTGACAGAACGTGCTAAGGAGTTTAGGTTTGTATATGGGCTTTTGAAGAAGAGGAGGAGACAAACAAACAAAAGCCTGGTAACCTGTTCTTAAAGATCTTAATTATGGTTTTAAAGTAAAACAGCAAACTAAACTAGCATAAAACAAGTTGTGTTTCCAAAAAAACCCCAGTGTGCATGAGAAAAGGGAAAAGTGGGCATGTGATTGAAGACCCAAGCCCTGTACAGTCTGTTGACACAGCAGGCATAAAATATGATTGTTTATAGTATTTGTTAGGGGATTTCAGACTAGATTCTTTCCTTTTATCTGCAGGGGGTAGGAAGTGCTCAGGCCATCGCTTGAGGTAAGTTATAAATATTAACTTTATAAAACCAGTGTTGAAACTCTACAGAAACCTGTAGAGCCAGACAGCAGAACTCATTGATACAAACACAGCTGGGAACAGGTAGAGCTGTCTGCAGAAGAAGGGAAAAAGGTGGAGCCTGAGGACTTAGTTACTTTTCACAGTACTGATTGCAAAGCAAATGAGACTTCCAAGTCTCTGTTTTGATTCAGACCTGTATTGATAGGTTGCACTCTTGCATCTGGTCGTGGAAGGAAAAATAATGTTAACATTGGATTAAACTCATATGTAGGTTTTCTCCACTGTGTAACTAATTACCTGCTTTTGTATTTGCTAATGTCTAGAGGCACTGAATTCAGGAAAATACTGTGGGAGAGTGGGAATGCAGCGTGGTGGTGACTGGATTGCAAACAGACTTTCTGTATTTCACTTGAACTGCCCAATCCAGTGTCAGAATAAAGTGAACCAGATATTTACATCATTAGGAGATAACGTAATGACTGTTTTACTGAAAGGAACAAAGTGTTAGTGGCTGAACAAATCCTCTGGCAGCAGCTTCTTTTTCCATTCCAAACACTTTTTTTTTTCCCCCCTGCAAAACTGTGAGGAAATCTTGTGATACTGCTTGTAAAAGGTAACACCAGTGAGTTGCCATTATTTAAGGGACAGGAGGTCAAGCCAGCTGCTCCTCAGCGAGTGCAACAGATGTTCCTTCCTAAAAAGGACAGGCTGTGCTCTTTCTGCAGCGTTCTTGTGCCTCGAAAATACTGAATATCAAGTGCTGTGGCTTTTGCGCAGAAGTCTTGGCATTAGGTATTTATAGTTCCTCCTACACAGGGTGACTCAGCCCCTCTTTCACTCAAAAGAACATGGTTTGGTTAAAGCTTTCCAAAAATTGTCAAGTGGGAAAACTTTACAATTGGACTGAATGGTGCTCCCAGGGTTTCACCGCTGTATATTTTGATTCGCTGGTGAAGTCCTGTGGTGGTTTTGGTGCTTTGGTTCTTTTCAGTATTGAAAAACAGGAGAAAAAAAAAAGGATAAAGATATGCTCCCTTAATCATAGAATCATCAGAGTTGGAAGGGACCTCAATATCATCTAGTTCCAACTCCCCTTCCTGGCAGGGACACCATCCACTAGATCGGGGTGCCCAGGGGCCCCATCAAGCCTTGTCTTAAAAGCTTCCAGGAATGAGACTTCCAAAACCTCTCTGGGCAACCTGTTCCACTGTCTAATCACCCTCATAGTGAAGAACTTCCTCCTAATATACAGCCTAAATCTACCCTCCTCTAACTTACACCCATTTCCCCTGGTTCTATCACTGTCTGACCTCCTAAAAAGTCCCTCCCCAGCTTTACCATTGCAAGAGCCCCAGTCTGGTGTGAGGATGCACTGGGTTGACTTTAGGCTGCTATTGGTTAACTTCTGCTGCTTCTGATGAAATGCAGTAAGTCCACTGGGAGAGACAGATGCTGTAAATGTAGTCAAGAAAATGTGCTCCATTTAACTTGAGTTTTGCATTTAAAGTGACAACATAGGTGGCCAGACTCCTTGCTTCCATCCTGGGATTTCACCTGCTGTGAAATTAAATTTGCTTTGAGAAATGAAGTATCAACATTTTTGGTTGTTAGATGAAGAAGGTGGTTAGACAGAACAGGTTGCCCAGAGAAATTGTAGAAGCCTCATCCCTGGAAGCTTTTAAGACAAGGCTTGATGGGGCCCTGGGCACCCTGATCTAGTGGATGGTGTCCCTGCCAGGCAGGGGGGTTGGAACTAGATGATCTTTAAGGTCTCTTCCAAGTCTGACAATTCTATGAAGATCCCCATTAGTTTGGTGCTCAGTACTGATTTGGCCAGCTACCAAATCAGGTGGTGCTGGGAAATTGCAAGACTGCTGAGTAAAATGAGCAGTCACTTCTGAATTGCTACCCCTACGCTTCCTGTGACATTTGGGATAGAACTTACTGTTTGCAGTCCAAAGCAAATAATATCCAGCTAATAATACTTTGATTTACTGGAAACTGGAGATAATGCAGAGTTAGTGTCATCTTTGTGCCAGGAATTTAAAAATGTCAAATTTTTGGTTAAAAGACCAAATCTCAAGATTAGAGGGTGGTGGAACAGGCTTCTGGATGCATTCTGAGATGAAGCAAGTGTTTTTTCATCTGTTAATTCTGGAGTTAATATACTTATTTTCTTTTCCCTGTATCTCTTTTTGAGTTTTATTTATTTTTTTTTAATTTAAGCAGTACTACAAAAACTGTGGAGTCCTATCACAGCATTCAGTCACTGAACTTACATGCTTGTCCACTTCTCCTCCTGAGCCCACCATCAGATGCCAATTTTCCCTGCAGGGTGCAGATGCAACATAAAGCCCCTTTATCACCTGAGATTCAATTCAAGCACAGGTTTTGTATCTCGCAGCACTCTGTGAGTTAGCAAATTATAGCACTGCAGCAAGAGTAGAACATTACAGAACTGAATAGTCCACAGTCCCCTGTCATGTCAGCCAGAGTTTGCTGCATGAAGTAATTTCTGTGTTTGACTGCAGAAAGTTCACAGAGTATATTGGAGCTCATTGGTTTTCATGTGACTTTGGGTTACACTGGGACAAATCTGATTGCTCCTACTATGCTTTTAACCCTTCAACTTCCTTCTTATTTAGTTGCAATAAACTGGAAGAGTCAGTGGGAGATGGCTGACTTGTAGAATGGCAAATATTTAATACAATTAAAATAATTATTTCAGGGGCTTTGGACAAAAAAAAATGATGTTGATAGCTTGTTGTATTTCTTAAACCTTGCTATTGACTAGATTCTGGTGACAGAAATTAGGCAAAAATACCAGAGATGAGTTTCTCATGAAACCTATAATCTTTCCTGTGTCTTTTTCATCTGAAATGCTTTCTGGATTTTTGAATTTAATAATGAATCCCACAATCCATCCTGTAAATACTGTTTCCACTCATGTTAGTAACAGTGCTGAGCATCTGGTGAAAATCCTGTGTTTCTTTCTCATCTAATGTCCCACTGCAACTGTAATTTTGAAACTGTTTGCCTTATTTAGTAACCATTCTAGTTTTCTTGCTGCTTTTTATCTTGTTGATTTTCCTGCACTCTATAGCAGCACTCAAAACTTGTGCCAGCATTGCATCATCCATTATGCAGCTGAATCTGAAAGTAGCATCATCAGACTTTTTGGTTTCTTTTTAATGGGAGCTACAGTGGCTCTGAAATTTTGGTCTGGAAAATCTTGCAAGATGAAATCCTCCAGCACAGCATCAGGTCTGGAAGTGCAAGGTCTCTTTCAGTGCCCCACTGCTCTGTCTCATCATTGCACACCCTGCCAACAGCTACTGCAGTAAATACAGTTAAGATTTGCACCTTGAACCCCAACAGCTGTATATCAGGAATAAGTCCTAATTAACCTCCTCCCCTCCTCCACAGGGCTGCTGTGAAATGACAACACATTACACAAGGGGAAAAAAAAATACCCCATATCCTATTTCTCACCTTCTGAAACAGCCTGCACCTGGGTTTCAGTAAGTCAGCTGCACTGGTGGCCTTGCCATTGGTATACAAGGCCTTGGCTTCAGCCCAAGGGCAAGACCATTTTGCTACTGGTCAGATGTTGCCTCTGAAGCATGCAGTGCTGAATACTCAGTGGGGTTGTGTGTTATTCATGTGAATGCAGTGTTTCTCTTAGTGTGGTTTGCTCAGAGCATAAGTTCAGGGTTTTCTTGTGATATGAGTAAATGATGGACGATTTCTCTGGAGACAACTTAGTATTTCTGTGAGCCTCATGGGAAACAGTAGCCTTGTGTCTTGTTTTTTAGCTCAGATGTTTTCCTTTTGTTAATAAACAGGATGGCCATAGGAATTTTAATTTGCAGATGGCTTGCTTTGCATCTGCAAAGTGGTTTTCTTCAGACTGCCTTGCAGACATTTATTAATCTCAAGAAAGTTCCTTTAAGATAGGTGAATAGTGTTGTCTCTGTTTTACAGATGGGATAGTGAGACAAAATAATTTCCTCAAAACCACCAAGAAGTTTGTGTCAAAATCCTGCAATTAAAACTCTGTAGCTTTGGCTCCGTTTCAGGTAAGGTCCAACAGGAGCAATAGAGCCAGGACAGGTGATGAACAGGGGGGACTTTGGCCTCATCATGCCTTGTACAAGCTGCACTTGAGCACTGAGATCCCCAGTGGTGGATTCACCAGAGATAATTTCTATGAGAATCAGTTTTATCTGTTTATTTGAGATGCTTGTTAGTCAGATGCAGTGGTATTTCTTTGCTGCAGTAGTTTTTTTGTTTAGCATTCATCTGAGCTGTTTAGATGTGGCCTGGCCAAGAGTCTGCATAATCTCCAGAACTATACACATTTCTTGAGGATGTAATTTTTGGCCTTTCATCTCAGTTTTCATGTTCTTTACTAGAATGCTAAAGAAATAGGGATATAAGTTTGGAAGCAAAACCAGTCAAGGGGATAATGCAGTGAAGTATTTTGCCCAGACTTGAAAGCTTCTTCTGGCTGCATTTCTCCTTGATGTACGCTGCCTCTGGTTAGATTTTTGGTAAGTTTTGGTTGAGAAAGGTATTTCTACTTCATGCAGGACACCTTTTGATGTTTTGAAACTTGTTTTTGTTCCTGTTTGGAATGAAAATGGAAAATGTCACTGGAGAGGGATGATGACTAGAGAGATGTATTGTCCTACTCTCAACATCAGCTGCCTTGCAGCTCGATGTTCCCAGCCTTGGTTGCTGGAGATCAGTGTATAAATATTTATAAATATAAGCACAGGACTTAGCTTTTATAGCTGTGCCTGTACTACTGAATTAAGCATCACTGGGAAACTCTACTGGCTGCTGTGGTTCAGTCACCTCTGTGGTGGCACGTTTTAGCAAAGCTCCTGGCTTGGTTTTGGACAAAACTAGTCTTCTCCAGTGATACCCAGGCAGAGTTTGGGAGCTGACATGTGCTGCACATGGCTCCTGTCAGTTGGTCTCGTGCAGGGAGGGAGGGGAGAGAGTTGCCAGATGTTTGCTTGTGGTCTTATCTACCTCTTCCCAGGGGGTCTACTCAGCCTCCAGTCATGAGTGGGGATCAATTTGGCCTATTAAGGATTTTTAAAGGATTAAAAGCTCTTCTGTTATTGATTTTTTTTTTCTTAAAAATAGATCTTTCAGAGATCCAGACTCCTCTTGAAGCAACTTTTAAAAAAACCCCAAAATTGTCATCAAGTTAATCTCAAGTCATCATCCTATCTCTCGTGACTTAACCCTGGCAGAGTCACCATCTCAACCTGTGGGGCATTTCACACTGGGAACAGCATCAGCAGGCACTTTGCCATCTCCTTTCCTCTGTCAAACTCCCCCAAAACCACACCATCATTCCCCAGACAGTTATGGCAGCCCTGGGGGACAGCTTTTGTTAGTGCTTCATTGCAGTTAAAAGGAAAAAGAAGGGAGGAAAGCAGAAACAGGCTGTGGTCCCAGCAGCCAAACCCACACTGGCACTGCAGCTTGCCGCACCTGGCTCTGAAGCACATGCAGGCATGGTGCATGCTGGCCTCAGGCACAGAGAATTTACAGAGATGCCTTTGTCAGTGGAGAGTTTTGGTTTGGGTTTGGCAGGTCTGTGAAGGTGGGTAAGACAGGGTGGTTTGCAAGGGCACCCAACTGGATCTGTGTGGGGACCTGAAAGCCCATGGCATCCAACACTGATATTTCTCTCTGTCCTTTCTTCCTCCACTTTAGGGAAACTTTCTACCCCTCTTGAGGGAACTCATTTTCCATGTCTGACTACATTTGGGTTCTTTATCTATAATACTTTAGGGGAGGCTGGTGATTAAAGCAGCACTGTTTCCCCAAGGTATGTTTTTCCATTCAAGGGAGGCTCTCTGGAGCTTGCTGCAGGTCATGTGTCAAAGCCTTTTTTCTGCTTTAGTGAACCTGTTTTTCCACAAGCAGTTCCACCAGACCCTTGTCCTGGCATGGAGCTGTGTCCAGAAGGGAGGCACTGCCTTGTCCCTGACAGAGCTCCAGTGGCTTCAGGCAACAAGATCCCCTCCACATGTTGGTGTGGCATGTAAAGTCCTTCTGCTGCACTTATGCCTGAAAGCCACCTCTGTCCATGCGGCTGCACTTGGAGTTAGTTTAAACCTTCAGCTTGTGTAATAATTCTCAGGGGCCATAGAGGTAGTGTCCAGTCCCCAGAAACATGGTGGAGATTAGGGTTTAATAATGTACAGACACTGCTACTTGTCCTTGGGCAGGAAATGAGTCCCTGGGAAGTCTTGAGTCTGTGCGTTTTGAGGCTTTAATGATGGAAGAGTGCAACAACCCCATGATAATTTTAGAGGGGAAGGACAGTAGTAGAGAGAATGCTGATACAAGCATGTCCCTGTAGTGCAGTGTGTCCTCCTTTGATGGCATGAGTTAAATGAGAGAAAGTCAATAAATCAAGATTTCTGCATCCCTTCTAGAAGCTGGCAGCAACCAAGACTGGACCCAGGAAAGTGCTTAGAGAATTAAAAAAATAAAATAAATTGGAGAAGTGTAAAAACATTAATCCCTTCCCCAGCTTTGCAGGTAGTTCTTTTCCACTCACAAAGGTCTAAATTGTAAAACTGTAGCTACATAGTTACCAGTAACTAAGTTGAAAGCTAGTTTAGCTACTGCTACCATTGTCCACTTCGATTTGTCATAGATAATTCATAGATCATGTAGATCTTTTCCAATTCCTGCTGGTTTTTCCCATTTATTTTATTCTATATGTTCTTTGCTTTATCTTCACATTTAAGGAACTCTATTTTCTTACTTTAAAAATGTCTTTTCATGTTCACATTGTTTGTTATAAGTTACATGTACCTTCAATTTGCAAATAAGCTTCCTTTTTTTAAGGTAGTTTAGGAAAACTAACAGATCAAGAGGTTTAAACCTTTCTGTATTATTT
The DNA here is from genome assembly GCA_013399015.1 of Galbula dea. Classification (NCBI taxonomy): domain Eukaryota; kingdom Metazoa; phylum Chordata; class Aves; order Piciformes; family Galbulidae; genus Galbula; species Galbula dea. The sequence continues at coordinate 636,203 of VWZX01008738.1, read as the reverse complement.
TCCTCTCCAGTATTTTCCTCATGTGAAATGTGTTTCTTCTGAAAGGCATTACTTGGAATAGTATGAAAGACTGTGGTGTTTTTAAAGTATAAAGAGGAGACCATTTCTTATGAATATTGTGCCAAGGAAGGAAGTGTTTCTTCATTATTATGTTGCTCTTAAGGGTTTTGTATTATCATGTTGAAGGGAACTTGACTAGTTATAGTTTGTACTTTACAATAGGGCATTTTCCATAACACAATCAGTAGCATTATGTATAAAAGATTAATATCTGACTCAGCCCTGTTAAACCCTTAGCACCCAAAACTAAAGCAGTCTTTCTGTGCCAACCCTAGAGGAATCCAGAAACTATCCCAAACCCAAGCTCTTTGTGTCCCTTGACTTTGGGAGCAGTCTTTGTCATTTGGATCAATCAGCACTGGGTGGTTGGGTAACTTGGTGAGCTAACATTGTGCTTTATACACAAGCTTTGATGGCAGGCATGGTGGCTTACAGAAAATGAAACTGGTGTCCTGTTGTGATCAGCCTGGCACAAACTAAAAAGAAAATGTGTTTTTTCTTTCTCTGCTGTAGGATGCATTGGGTGGCAGTTGTCGCTTTTGGGACAAGAATATTCAGATGTGTGAGGCAGGCGTTTGTATGGCTTAAAAAAGCAGAAACTTTCTAGTAATAGTGGGATAATTCTGTGTAAAAGGATTTACATAAGGAAGAGATGTAAAGAAACTAATACTACTTTTTGTAAAGAGAGGTTTTTTTCTATAACGACTGTTTGGTTAAAAATAGGCTTGGTTTGATACAAGAACGAGTTGCTGTAGTTGAAATATGCATTTTCTCATCTTTCAGACCTCTAGGAGGAGGAATTTCACAATAAAGCTACTTTTCAGTAAAGTATTTTCAGGAAAGCTATGTAAACTAAATGACTGCAAATAAGCAGTCAGTTGTACTGCTAATAAAACACTGATGTTTTTCCATATGAAATTCTGCTCTGAATTTCTACAGCTCCTGAAATACACTTGTAAAATGTTTGTCCATCACAACATTTATCTTTGGGTTAGAATTTTTTGCTATGTTTAGCAGAACTGGAAGCTGAGTCAAGTCTATTTGGTGCAATGAATGGTGTTTGGAGGTGAGAGGAAAACTGTGATGTAGGAAAATTGAGACGTTATGCTGAAAAGGTACAGGGAACAAGGAGTGACTGGAGTTTCCAGGAAAGAGCAAGTTATATGTAGACATTGACGTGGCCTAGAGAAAAGATACTATGCAGAAGTGGAAAAGAAAGGCTTTTTATGCAGTTGCATAAATACCCAGAACTTTGAAGTTGAGGAAAAAAATCAGTTTTACAAGCTTTGAACATTTTATGCTACAACATTAGAAAACATTTTTTTTCTGTGTCTATGCTTATATAGGAAGCAATAGTCTAGAACAAAAGGATTGGGTTTTGACCTTCCCAGTTGTGGGGTTTTTTCATCACCTTATGTTTAGGATAGTAATTTCCAGGGGAAGTGGTTATGAATTCTCCCTTCATTTTTATTCCACTTCTTTCCCCCTCAAATTCAGAACTAATTATTTCTTCTTTTTATTTTGTAAGTCCTTTCAAAGTTTTTCTTGCAGTCACAAAGAATTTGGAGAAATTTTTTTGTCACCAAAGTAACTCATAATTTTTCTCCTTCAGTTTAGCAGAAGATTTTCTTAACCTTGACTGTGACAACTTCCTCTTTCTCTTGTGATAGAAAGATAAAGCAGTCTTCCAGAGTCCTGCTTATCTGTAATTACAACTCTATCTGCAGCAACCTTTTATTTCAAAGAAAATTGGTTCAGAAAGGGAAATGAGAAACTATGGAAGCAAGGAATATAGACTTTGTATTTAAGTAGCTGGCTGATAATTAAGTAGTTTGGAAGAGGTCAACTAGCTCTTTGCAGGAATATTTTAAAATTCAAGTGACCAAAAATAGCACTGTTTATTCTCTTGTAAACGTGGAGAAAATGATAACTTGTACTTTGCTGCTTTTTCAAAGTGAGCTCTTGGCCATGGTACAAGGTGATATATGAATGTTTTTACAAAGGTTTATTCCTTGACTAAACCAATAATTTATCTCAAATATAGGAAAAATAAAACACATTCTCTTTTTGTAGAATTTTTTTTTTAACAAGCTGCAGAAGGAACATTTTTTTTAAACTGTGGTTAAATGAGTATAATCACATTTAATGTTTCCATATGATTGTCATTTTGACAGCTGGGAATCCACAGAGCTTATAAGCTAAGCCAATGCTATTCACATTTAAAACGTTACCTGATCTTGCAGCAGTGCTGAATTCTGGTCAAATAGTTGATCCTGCTCAATTTAACTGCAAGTAGAAACATGAGACCAAGCCCTGCCCTAGATTGTCTGCTTTTGCTTGAGCTGAGCATATCCCATACCCTCTGATCTCTCTTAGCATGTAGTATGGGAGCTGAAACATGTCCTTTTGGAAAGCAGGAAGTACAGACATGGATAAATTTTTGAAGTGGCTGGTTTTGAATTGCTGATCCTAAGAAGGGCTGGAACCACATTGAGTTAGTCTAAAGAATTTTCTTTGTTTATTTATGGTGCTGAAAATAACAAAATCTTAGGGAAAAAAAAAAGTAGATCAAAGTAAATTCAATAGCCAAGCAAAGGAGGAACTATCTCCTTCTGCAAAAAATTGATTTTTTACAAAATCAAATAAAGAAAATCCAGCTGGGTTTCTCTAGACAGTAGAGGAGGTCTGGGAGGTCAGGTAGGTTGCATGCAACCTCCAGCCTGTATTTTTCAGAGAGGACATCCCCTTGCTGCTGTGGTTGGCCTGACTGACTTGGATGAAGTTCTTGTGCCTACTTCTCTTTTTCCATTAGCTTGCTACAGTCTTCTGATTTACTCTATTGAAATTAATAGTTATTCTGTGGCCATAGGAATAGAAGCCATTATGGAGGCTATTGCTTACAGCAGACCTGGGACTTGTTTTTTCTGAAGATCAGTCATTATTTAATAAACTAGGAAGAGGGACAGACTGAGAGAGTTGGGGTTATTCAGTCTGGAGAAGAGAAGGCTCAAAGGAGACCTTATTGTGGCCTTCCAGTATCTGAAGGGGACCTACAAGAAAGCTGGCGAGGGACTTTTTAGGATGCCAGGTAGCGATGGGACTGGGGGGAATGGATATAAACTAGAGGAGGGTAGATTTAGATAAGGCATTACAAAGAAGTTCTTCACCAGGAGGGTGGTGAGACACTGGAACAGGTTGCCCAGAGAGGTGGTGGAAGTCCCATCCCTGGAAGCTTTTAAGGCCAGTCTGGATGGGAGTCTGGGCAACCTGATCTAATGGGAGGTGTCCCTGCTCATGGCAGGGGGGTTGGAACTAAGTGATCTTTAAGGTTCCTTCCAACCCTGACAATTTTATGATTCTATGAATTTGAGTAGTGTTCTGGATGATTTGTAATATCCTCTGATTGCATTATGTTGCAAAAATACTGAGAAGCCTGGATCCCAGCAGACAACATTAGTACATCTTTCATGTGTCTTTGTGACCCCACCCTCCATGACTTTGATTAAACAGCAGGAAAGGATAAAACCCTCCCTCCTAGCTTTCCAAAACAATCGCAGTACTTTTGTTCCTTTTGCTTTAATTTCACTTGCAAAAATTACAGCCTTGGCTTCCTAGCAGCTGCTATAATTACAACTGCAAAAGGATTTCAATTATAGCACCCTTTTTTCACACTATCATACCTTTTCAGTAGGCTGCTTTTTGGGCAGTGAAATTTTCCATGTGGCATGGCTGTGAGAAGTAGAAGAAATGGGACTTCCTCTCCTTGTCCTTGGGTTGGAAATGGTTGGAAAAATACACACTTGAGCTATTTTATTTTTTCATCTTTTTAACATCTACCCAGATAGCTTGTGTTCAGCCTGATGTGTAGATGCAACTGCTGAAGGCAAAAATAGCCTTCCTCAAGGAGTATGTTTTAAAAGCTTGAAAAATAAGTGCTTAATAGTAAGCTCATAGTAATAAAATAAAAGTCTAAAAGGTCTTTGAGTGTTTGAAGGGAAGGTGTTTTACAATTAAAGCCTGAAAAATGTCCATTTTGTTGCTGACAGTGGGTAGGGCTGGCACTGTACAATGAAGATGGAGCAGGAACAGAGTGATGGGAAGAGACAGCATGTATCTTCCTCTAAAAGCAGCAGAAAGCTGTCATCCTGTTGGGATTTGAGGAATATCCATGAAAGAGATGAAGGTACCACAGCAGAGTAGAATCCTTCAATCTTTGAATAGCAGCTGCAATAAGCACCCTTTCTGTCAGGGAAGGGGAGGAAGTGTTGAACGCTGCAGATCACGAACTATGGATTTTAAAAGGAAAAGTGTCTGAGAAGAAAGCAAGAGTTGATATCTTGATATGTAGATAAGGGGTCCCTCTGACCCTGCTTGCAGGCTGTCCTCAGAACAGGTGCTTACTTACCCTGGCAGTTGGGAGTTCCCGTGGGAAGCCTACTGCCTTGGTGAGAGATGCATTGCAGCTTTGCACAGCAGCATGTGCTCTTCAGAAATCTTTCACTAAGGGGTGCAGACCCAAGCCCAAGCACACTGTCCTCACTTAAATCTGAAGCTGAGTAGACTGGGAAGTAGAGACATTGGTGTTCAGGAGGTTTTGTTTGGCCACATTTTATGTGTGTTGTTTTTGTAGGGGATCTTTATTTTTGTTGTTGTTTTTGGTGGGTTTTTTTGTTGCTTTTCTTTTGTTTGTTTGGGGGTTTTTGTTTGTTTTGGTTTTTGTTGTTGGTTGGTTGGTTGTTTTAAAAAATCCTCATTGCACAACTGAGATTGTGGAGTGCCAGTAGTTGAGGGGTTTTTAAGAGACCAAGGTCTGACCTCTAATGAGATTGGGACTTGATTGTGCTATTAATGAAAAAGAATGAACACCCAGCTTGGACTAGAAGGTGGATCTGGAGACATAAACCTGTCCTCCTCTGGAGTGGCTTGACAATTTCGTGGCTCCCTGTATAAGCTCTGTTGCTCGCAACATGCAGACTGAATGTGAAGATGCTGGTTTCCTGCAAGGACTACCTGGTGAACATGCTCTTTCCAATTTCTGACAGTTTGGAAAGGCTGTCTAAATGTTAGTCTGAACTTTTTCTGCCTGAGTTGTAATCTTCAGGTACTACCAGTGAAGCATGGTGCAGAAGATATAATTTATACCTACAGCAAAAGCAGAACAAGGCAATTATCAGGAGTGCTGCTTCTTAGAAGCAGAATCCCATTTGTGTATCTGCTTTTTCCTTGTGTGCACTTAGCCATGAGGTGGAGGTGAGGTGAAAGATTCAGGAAGCCTGTGGCTAGATAAAAAGGATTTGATTCTGAAAAGGCTTTTGAATGAGAAGGTGGCTGAGCCTACTCTAAAGCCTGGCTGTGTATAGACAGGAGAGTAGCCCTGTGGATGTGAGCAGTAGCCTGATGCTACAGCCAGATGTTGTATAGCATGGAAATGCAACTGCAGTGAGGTCTGTGGCAGGGTTCTATGCAGGGGGTTCTGGGGCTGCCCTGAAGTCAGTTGAGAAAAATATTGTTACTTTTCCTGCTGGGTTTTTTGCACGTACTGCCTCCACTCATCCTGTCTCCAAAACCATTTCCTTCCTCCATCACACTGTGTATTTGTTTGCTATCTGGCTAGCCAGATATTTGTATTGTATTAATAGAAAGAGGTGGTTTTTGGAAAGCAAGGGTATACTTTACACTTACTTGGAGTCAGAGACTGGTAATCTAGTTTTAGATTGCTTTATGTCCTCCTTCTGAAAAGCAAAGAAAAAAAGAAGGCTGAATATATGAATTTTCCAGCGAGGAGATGGGTAGAAAGTAAGGAGAGTTAAAAACAGCACCAGGAGAGGAGTTTTTAAGAATAACTTCCAAAGCCAGAATGCATAGAGTCTCCCTTTTTTGGTTTAAAAGCTACGCAGTGTACGTCTGAGTGCTTTGTATATAAACGACTCCTGACAGCATTGTTGTAAATGGCCGTGGAGGTGTTCTCCAGGCTGACCAAAGGCCAAGTACTTTCATTAAGCAAGAAGTGCCACTGAAGTTTTATAAAGCAAAAATGGCATTTGTCTGGTCTGCCTTTCCCATAGCTGTCTCCATGCCTTTTTCCCTTCCATGACACACCACACCAAGGCCTCCTGACACTCGGTTCCCAAAAGTAAGGTTTGCAAGATCCGAGCTAATGAACAAAGAGTGGATTGAAGAATATGGGATGGACCAGTCTAGTCCTTGCTCTCTTCTTAAAAGTGTACATATATTCTTACCTCCAAAAGTATATGAGGCTAGGGATATCATTTTGCCTCTTAAAATTATTGGATATTGTTGGCTGCATTTCATTCAAGTTCAAGTATGAACAAGTATGATGAGTCTCCTTTTCAAGTCTAGGTTATGCATGTAATTGAGCAGCATGATCTGAGGGTCTCATAATGGGATCATGGCAGGCAGCAACTGCAGGAGTGGCAGAGAAGCACCACAGACTTCTGGAAGGACAGAAATTTATTTTAAGAATGCTCTGGAAGAGCCTGGGGACAATCAGTCCTGTGGAGAGAAGCTTGAAAATGATTTCTTGCTGTATGTTACTTCCAGAGAAGTAGGGCTTTGTGTGTACTCTTCATATGAAAACAGGAGTTCCTGCCTGCACCTTTGGTCTCAGCTCCTAAGACATGTGGATGGTTTGTCTTTAGGAATATTAATTATAAATGGGTCCAGACTTCAGTGTCACCAACTAAAGTATTCTCCCTTCCCATCCTTTTCAAATGGTCTGTATTTTTAGGTTGTCATGTGGTTGGGCAGGTCTGTTTGTTAACATACTGTTTACTCTCTGTGAGGATTGCCCAAGTCAATTCCTAAGTAACACCTTACATTCAAACCATATGTTACACCTGTCTTGATATAAAGCCAGTTTTAATTGTACATGGGGGGGTGTGTGTATTTAAGAAGCAGTTTTAAAGCAAATCTAATGGGGCTGATCTTGAAGTTTGAACATGATTGATAATTGAGTAGATGTCTTCCAGAGACTTGGATGTGCTGTGTTTTTGTAGCAAATGGTTAGTACTTTACTATACTGTGTAAAGCACAGAGAGGAGAAGCAGAATATGTTGCAGTTCAACTACATAGAAAGAAAATCAGAAGCCTCTTTTGAACTGTTACACATTTTATAGCTTGTCCTGCTGGTTCAAGGCTGAGTGGAAGCTGGGTGAGAAAATTTTTCAATGTGGAGGAATGATCAAATGATCAGACCAAGGCCATATTTGGAAAACTGTGGATGCAAACTGCATCTTCTTTCAGGTAAGAACAAAGTAATAGCTGTGTGCAGGGTCATAATTTAATTTTCATGTCAAGCTCCACACTTACATACCCAGAGATCCAAAGAGAAGGCAAATGGGAGAAGCTGTCACTTAGGCAGGAATTTTCAGAGAAAACTGACTTTGACTTATGGTTTGGCTCAGTGTTTGTGACAGAATTGCTTTGAAGGTTGTCATCCAAGGCATCAAGGTGAGGACTCTTGGTTGCAGAAGTCATTGTTTGAGGAGTTTAGTAAATTTCTACCCATCGAGCTGGAAAGTATAAAAATGTTTTTTTTTACCAAGTGCTTTAAAAATCAGTATCAAAGATGAAAGGGAATGAAGGGTGTGTAAAATACCACTTTGAAAATGTGTGAGATTTTTTGATTGTGGCATGTCACAAGTGTAGTTCAGGAGTGCACAGCTGCTGTGAGACAGTGGTGTTCAGTTGCACTTCACCTCTGAGGCAACGGTTTCATCAATTAGGTGTCCCAATTTTCACTTCTTTCTTTGCCTTTTTTCCCATAGAAAGGATTTCTGGTCTTTTTGCATTGAGTAATTCACATCTTGTTTGAAAAAGATAATTTTCCCCTCTCTGGGTTTCCAGGGAAGAAGATTAACAAACCTTTGTAACTGTTATTCTGAATCCTAGGGTAGTTGTGGCCTCCTCTCCTGGGTAGCCAATTTTCATTTTAAATTCCATTTACATTAGCCAAGAAAGTAAACTGGCAAACTTTCAGTCTTTATACAATTTCAGCCTTTACAAAGCAGATAACATCAGAATGGTTTATGTAGCATACAGAGAATACCACAAGTATCTCAATTATAATTTCCTAAAAGTTTAACAGCACTACATGTATCTGTCTTGCCCAAAGATCTGAAGTTTTAGTAAAGTGTTTCATCTGTCTACAACAAGCTGAGGAATTGCTGACAGTGAACACTTGTTACTTTTAGAATCCTCAGGAGGATCTGTAATATACTTTTCTGTTGTTTTGGGGTTTTTGTTTATTTTTTTAAATGTCCTTTCCAAGGAAAAGATGTGGTTGTCAATTTGGTCAGTTCTAAAGGTAGACCTTTGAGATTATATGTGCTGCAGACCAGCAGTTAAAGGAGTGGAAAAGTCAGTTGAGGCGAGGCTATTTCTACATAATGGAAAGGGTTTTCCTCTCAGAGGCCTTGGAAAAACTGGCTGGAGGTGGATGCCTACTACCGTAACATGATCTTTATTTTTCCCTTTTTGTTTCCTTTCTAAATGTCATCTGCTGGGAGAAGCCTTTTCTTTACTGATGAGTAGTGGTAAAAACAGGCTTCTGTGGAAAGAGAATTCCACCCACTTTAAATAAAAAGAAAACCATATTTTTAACAAATACAGAGTTAAGCAAGCCTTTTCATTCTGTCACTTGTGATGTCTCATTTTATTCTTCCTTGCCTGCCTGAGGTCTTTTTAAAAGCAATCAGATCCCCTGTGGGCAGCTGTAAATCATTTCTGCCATCTAGGTTTAAACACCTACTGTGTTGCATGGAGCTTTTTACAGGACATTTTTCCATTCTTAGTAAAAAGCTGTGTGTCTGTTGAGCCATACTATACCAGTAAGTCTAGAGTATAAATTTGCCTTCATGTTGTTATTTGTGGGTGTTTTCAGGATTTCAGATTAGAGATTTCAAGCTGTCACACATGAAATCAGTCTGGATGATGAGAAGCTGAGAGTAGTTATTTGAACACATGCATTTATCTTTACAGAGAAAAGGAAGAGGTGTAGTGTGTTTGGAGAGATGTTTCTGAATTCACATCCCTTCCTATGTTTCATTCTCTAAGATGATAAAACATTTCTGACCTGTTGCCTCACTGCTCTGTGGCATCTGTAACAGGGCCGTTAGTACTTGTGGCACAGCAGCTGTATGCTGTCCCCTCAGAATTTATGTGGGAATCTCTTCCTCTGTGATTATGGCCTCTTCAAAATAAAGTTGTGATGCATTAATGAACTAAATCCTAGCAATAATATTGGCCCATCATTTACTGATGGTAATAAAACTGCTCATACACAAAGGCAAGAATGCTTCATTAAATACTTCTGCATTTTGTAGAGGAGTAGAATGCACTTTGTATTTTATGAAGTTTATGCTGTGCTTGTAATGCATTTGTAAATACAGACAATGTCAGATGCTGTTTAGCAGAAAACAAACACAATAAAATGATCTGGAAACTTAAGAGTCCCAAAGACCAGCTGAAATGCTCTGTGACTCTGTATTGTTATGTTTTCCTAATTCTTGCAATGCAAGGGAAAATCCAGTGAGCATAAAGGGTTTTAAAGTGTCAGTATACCATAAAAGGGTAGGGAAGCTGATCTGAAGGGCTGTAGATTGACATCATAGTACAAGCAATATAATGTAAATACAAATGTCATGAGATTGCTCAAGAAATTAAAGGAACAAATGCATTTTGATTTAAAATAGGAAAAAGAACCCCAAAACTGTGAGTAGTGAAATAATGAGTTTGTTCTGAGAAGATAGGTGTGAAGTTGTAACATGTACTTAGGGACTTGCAATTTTACTTAGCATCTTAGGCACTGTGATTTAAAACAAAAGGGGATCAAAAAGGATTGTACAAAATCTGTGCTTAGTCAGCTGACTGGTCTAGAAAGATGTCAGGGTAGGGTTATTAACTGGAGTCACTTCTAGTGACATTCTTCAGAGATCAATAGAAAGCTTAAATTTGGCATAGCCATTAGAAATATGAAAATAAATACAAAAGTACTTCTGCATTTTTCAGATTAAAATACCTGGTTAAAAGGGGAGTATAAGGATTTTTTTTTTTTATTAAAATGCTTTTGATCAGCTACTAAGATGAACCACTCAAGCAAAGTTTATTTTAATCCAGCTAAGTGTGAGGTCATACATCCAGGAATGAAGAATGCAGGTCCCCCCTTCAAAGGGGCTTGTCTCCTGGAAAGCAGGGGCCTTGAGAAGGATTTCAGGGTCATAGCAAACCAACAATTTAACATGACTTCCCAGCGTGATAGTTGACAAAATGTAGTAGTGAGTTATTTGGTTATAGAGAGAGAATAGTACCTCAGAGTGATTATTCTTCTGTGTAGATCACTGCTTTGGCCAGGGGTAGAGTTATGTGTTCACTGATGAGATGCTTTCTGTTTAGATGCTGTGGTAAAACAACTCTAAAAGCTGTTCAAGTGTCCAAGGGAAGGCCTCACTTAGGAATCTAAACGAGGCACAGCGTTTATTTTAATAAAGGCCAAGAAGCACCTAAGAAGGTATTTGTAGTCTAGCAGAAAGTCATGACAAAAACCTGTAATGCCACATTCATGTAAAGAAGCCAGATCCAGGACTTCTTAAGTTCAAGAAGGATTACTGTAGGACCTAACTATATGCATTTCTGGAAAATATGCTCTAACTAAACAAATGATTTCATATAGTGGAAGGTTAACAATTGAAATGTAATGTCTGGGATACAGAAGTTAAGCAGACTAAATATAGAAGTAGGCAGACTATTAGTGCCTCATGGGATCATTTATTTTTACAAAAAGGAGGATTTCAAGGAGCATCATTAGTATCTCAATGTTTGTTTCTAAGAGTTTCCTGTTGATAAAATAGGGACAAATTATAGCAAAGCAGTATCAGTTTCTCTGTACTGGATTTTTGAAGCGGAGAGATAGGACAGAATCCCACAGCCAGTTGGATAAAAAAGAGCAGGATATGGTTTGTGTCTGGGATTGAATATACAATTTCTGAACAATTAATACAGAAATTGATAAAAGTAAAAACAGAATAACTTGCCAGCGGGTGTGTATTTGACATGTTCACAGCATAGTTCTGTGAACATAAGGTGCAGCTGGTAAATGTCCAAGTCTAGGCAGAGCCACACTACATGACCTGTTCTTGGGCAGGCTGTGCTGGGAGTCTACCACACTCTTCTCACCTCTGGCTGCTTTGTGAAAAACTCTGTGTCTTGAATCTGAGCACTGAAGCTCCTTACACAGCTATTTTCCTTCCGTTTTCTATAGCTATCAAAAGAATAATCTGGACAGATCAAGGTTATTTTACAGCTGTACAATGCAAGATAATATTTAGCACAGATAAATTTGTCTTTTTATGAATTTTTGTTATGTCTTTCTTAAAAATAGATGTAAAAAGGCCAGCCCTCATCCCCTTTCTTTTGATACTGTCTCCCTTATTACTCCAACTTGTTATTATCTCTTTCAGATGTCTCCCAAGGATTTGTGTGTATTTAGCTGGCAGAGCCTGCAGTTTTGTAGGGCCTAACTCTGCCTGTTCCCAGCTTTGCTGCCATGTCTTTCCTTGCCTCAAACCACAGCATATTCCAGTTATCTGTTTGAAGTCACTAGATATCATCTAGAATCACTGTATATTGATAAGGTGCTGGTCTAGTGGTTAGGATTTGACGCTCTCACCACAGCGACCCAGGTTTGATTCCTGGTCAGGGAAGCTTTGTTGTGACCTAGTCTTAGGGAATCCTGCTATGGCAGGGGGGTGGACTAGATGATCTTTCCAGGTCCCTTCCAACTGCTGACATTCTGTGATTCTGTGATATCTGTGTAGGTCATAAATTTCTGTTGCCACCAGAGTGTTCTGTGTTGTGGAGGTAAAAGACAGGTCTTTGAAGAAGTGCTGCTATTAGGATATTAGGACTCTTGTGCTGGTGGATAATGTATAAAATAATCAAAAGTAATCAAATCCAGGCTGCAGGTGTGTAAAGTGTCAATACCTGCTCTTACTCATACTCAGTTAAAACTTGGTAGATGCAGCATTGCAGTTGTAAAGACAGATTTTTTTTCTATTCCTCATGAAGTCACCTCCAGCTTCAGAGTAGAGCTCTTGGCTTTGGGGGAACTGTATGATTTGCACTTATTTGTGGAAACATTTGTCTTGTTTGCTTTTAAAGCCAGCATAACTCAAAGGGAATTCTTTTTTTTTTTACCTTGGTTCCCTTGAGAAACATTGGTTCATCCTGCTCCCATCTGTGGGTTTAAACAATCGCCCTTTGTCATTGTACCATATCCTCCAGCCCCATCTCTGAGGGCTAGGCAGCCGTATCCGCTGTCGTGGTTGCTGAGCAGGAAGCTCTGCCTCTTCTTGGATCAGTGGAACAAGGGGAAGAGCCTTGTCCTTGCTGAAATAAGTGGTGAGCTTTCCATTCGGTCATGATTTCAGATATAAGTGGACTAAAATGACTACGAGGTTTCTGAGATATGTCCTGATTCTTTCTTCTTCTTCCTTTTGGTTTTGTGTTGGTTGTGAGCAGAGGCTGGGATCCTGAGAAGAGGAGGGTGTTAAAGTACTGTCTTTGATCAGAGGAGGAAAGTTGGGGGAGGGAGATGACACGGAGGCAGGGTGTATGTACCGGGTGGGAGATCTAGAGGCTAATGAAATGTTCTTGGATAATTCCAATTAATTAGGTTGTTACACAATAGTGAATGGAAATTGGTCTTCCTTAGTTTTCATTGTTTCCAGGACAATATGGTTACCTTAACCTCTTCAGATATTGCAGCTCGTGTGTGTACAGAAGACATAGCACAGGAGAGTAAAGAGTTCAAACTGTGGGTCCTGTTTTCAGAAGGGTTCTAGCAGCTACGTAGCATGTGAAACATGGATTGATATTAAACATGTAAGTAGAGGAGGAGCTCTGTTCACACTTTTAAATTCAAGTGGCAAAACAGGAAATCACAACACTTTTTCCTTTTAGCCACCTTAATTTTAAATCCTGCTCTCAAGAGGATTTGACCAGCAGATACTACCATTTAATGGTGGAAGAATAGACTTGGGTCACATTATTGCAGCACTCTCCCAGACCCCTGTTGTGGAGCTCTCCATTATCCTGTAACCCAAAGAAGGATTTATGTTTTTGTGTGTAAATATCTTCAGATTTCTTAAGTAAACTCTTCTCATCTCAATAGTATGTCAGTGAACGTATATGAACACCATTGTGCTCATGCACTCAGCCTTTCTTTCTTGGATTCATGCAGACAGTCTGAGTAGTGTGTTTGTTTCTTTGCAGGACTTCCAAGGTCCATTTCTACCAGCTGCACTCAACTGAATTAAGATACTGTCAGTAAAAATGTCAATGATAACCTTCTTTCATCTCTATTATCTTCTACTGAGGATGATCTTGCTTACTCTCAATCCTGACAAAATACTACTTTTTTTTTTCCTTTAACTGTTTTTTGTAGGATACTGTGCTGAAGTAGAACATTTCTTTGTTCCATACATGTGTTTCTTATAATGCTGTATTGTTGAAATGCTTTTTGTCACAATGGTGTTGAAAGGATCATAACAGCATATTGTCAGGCCTTCAATTCTAGTCACCTTAAAATGAAGCATCCATCAAAATATTTTTTTCCACTGCTATTGTGATGTTTTATAGCTTTCTGTCATCTGCCCTGACTCTATTAGCTGATGTTTAGCCACCTGGACCATTCGAGATAGCAGACTTAGAACTGAGGAGACATCTGGACATCTACCAGTTGGTTCAGACCAATGCTTTTCTCAAACACATCCAGTACCAGTGCAGGAAATGGAGCAGGATAATCTCATTCAGCATGTCAATGTTTGACCTACCAGTCACCTGCTAGATATGAGATTGACATGCTTTATGACAGTGTGAGCTAAAATGTGCCCTAGGACCCATATACAAGAAGGGGTGTGGATCCTGTCTCAATTCACATAAATCTGTGTTAGATGCTTATTCCCCTTGGGAAGTGACAAATGTCCCAAATGGGAGCAGGGATTTAGTCAGCTGCTTTGTGGGGTGGACAGTGGGAAGCACTGAGGAGAAGAGCACGTCCTGTGTCTTCTGCAGAGATTTTGGGAGAAGCCTTTTGAGTACTTTGCCTCTTGGGATGTACTCAGAAAGGTGCTTCTGCCTTTTCCTTTTTCAAAAGGAGGAAGAAAATCCATCTGAGAGCAAGGGAATGAGGCAGGGATGACTGCTGTTTTATAGAGCACCTCAGGAGTTTACTCATGGCTGCATAAAAGCAGGCTGAGCTCAGCGAAAGACTGATGGGCCCAGGGCCTTGGAGCATAGCAGCAGCTGTCAGCTGTGGGGATGCACTGCACCTCCAGTCTGAGCTGCTACACACAGCAAAAGGGGTACAGGACCAGCAAGAATGACTTCTGACCACTGCTGTGGGCTGTAGTTTCAGGAGGAGTCTGCGGGGGTCAGTCCTTGACCCCAGTCCTTGGCTCTGAGGACAGCTTGTATGTGAGATTTTTTGCACTGGAAGTTTGTTGGATGACACATATGCACAGCTGGTTTTATCCCTAGCTAGATTAATATAGGAAGAAAGTGAGAGATTGAGCAAGCAAATACAGTATGTGAACACTAAAGTTGATGATATTTTGACCAAACACTGCTCCCCCAGGTCTGTGGATGTGTCGAATTTTTAGCAAACCTGTTAGCATATATGATGATACAGCAGCCAAAGAGTCTTAAACTCCTTCTCTAATAGCTTCACAGACAGAGACCCCTCTGTTCAGCTTCTGCATCAAGATGGGAGGGAAATGCTGTATAAAAGGAAACAGGTAGTTGAATTTATTCATATTCTGGTCCCAAGGCATTTTAAGACACTATTTAAAGAAATCTCTTTAAAGTTTGGTTTTGGTAAAATCTTGTATCTGTAGAATATGAAATTTAATAACTCCAGTGGAAAAGACAAGCATATGATAGGGTTACATGTGTGCAGGAAGAGTCTGGATTTAATTATTGTCTCTATTCTGCATATAATTCCCTGCTGAAAAGGATCATATTTTCAGAAAGAGAGTAAAATAAATGTTTGAATTGTTACCCCTCTTCTTCCTTCTTGGGTTCTCTTTTCTCACCTAAGTTCAGGTCTTCATCTCACAAATAGCCATCAGCTCCCAGAGTTTCTAATTGTTCGCATTTCGATAATGTTGGTATTGCAAGTATCCAGTCATATGTTAAGGAGATTGACTGAGTCTGGCCTGGCAGCAGGAAAAAACTAGGCATCTGAGCCCAGCAGGGCTCTTTTCTTCAGAGGGGAGTAAGATGATTTTAAATAGTTGAGGAATTTTCCTTATTTTTCACTTAAACCCTAATGAAAGACTGAAAGTGAACTATGAAAGAGAGAAAGGGAATGGATGGTAAAATATTAAGTCCAATGAAAGACCCAACATTCAAATGTATAGATAAGATGTGAAGCTCTATTGTCATAATGCTTTTTATACTGAGCTGGAAAATCCAGATCTGAGCTCACTAATGCATAATAATGGTATTTGGGTGGCATGTAGTGACTTTTCTTACTGATTACCATGAAACGATTATCAGTAATATATTATTGCTAAGCCTTTGTAACCTTTGACATGGCATATTTATGCTATTGATTGCAATCTCTCCCATGCTGACATCAGTAATACCTTTATCACTCCCCAGCTGATAGTGGGAAGCCAGATGCCCAGGGCTGGCGAGCACTTAGTTAAATGCAGAACACGACCAAACACAGCTGAGGTTTGAACTTGCAGCTCTTCCTTCACTGTTTCAGTGTCCTTTCGATACACACAGGCTCCTGGGCGCCTGGTGTTTATTTAACACTAGATTTCCCCAGGATTTTCTTTTTCCTCTCCCACAATGTCTTTCTAGTTATCAGTATTTGGGAAGAGGGGTTGCTGACCTGATGGGAACCGTTGTCTGTTGCAGGAACATGTTTAGGAAGACGACAAAAGAAGCACTTGCATTCTTTCAAACACTAACCCTAAATAACACTTGAGGGTGTCACACCCTGCATATCCTTTGCTCTTTTTTTCCCCCACCCCCTCCTCTAAACTTTGGGATTCTTCAGAAGCCTTGTAATGTTTGAAGTTTAGCAACAAAGACTATTTGCCTATTTGTTGAATCGTAGCTGTCACAAGATCTTAAAAGAAAACAGAAGCATGTGTTACTGAAACATGAGGCCTCTGATTGCCTTCACATGCTATTCATTTGACAAAAAATCCACCAGTAGCGTTGTAAATGAGCTTTTACCAACCAAGTGAACTAGTTCTGCCTCTTTGCTGGAAAAGGGTTTGCAGTTGGAGTTTTCCTCCCCTTTAACTACAGTAACATCTTTTAAAAAAAAACCCCAAAAATGTGTATATATATATATTAAGAAAACCAACTTGTGCACAGAATGGAAACTGGATCTTTTCTAGATGATTTTGACACGACCATGTTTTGTCTGCTTTTGCAGTGGGGAGATACCAATTCTAGAATTGCGCCAATCTGAAATAAATTCTTACAAGTCTTAGACTATCTTTATCAAAGTAAACACAAGACAGAGGAAGGCTTTCATAGGGACAGAGGTGGTTATTCTTTTACACAGGAATACTAGAAGGTTGAAACTGTTAACTTGCACTGGGTGTTGACACCAAGGGATCTAAACTTGGACTCCCTAAGTGTTGCTAAGAACAGGGCAGGGAAGCTAAGTTGCTCCTTACTCATTTTCAGGTACAAGAATGACATGTATACAGTCTTTTATCTGAAATGAATGGTAATTCCAGTTCAAAGCCAATCTGTCTAATTGATGTTTTCATTGAATTGAATGACACTTAAGCCTTGTGCCCAAAATGATTCACAGTTTAGAGAGGGAGGCTGGGATAATAGGGGAAGGTAATACATTTTAAAGTTAAGCACTGTCATCTTCTTGATTCATAAGCCATAATGTATGTTTAAGACCTACAGCTGATAATCCATTTGATAAAGTGGATTGTAAAGTGATTGTGGAAGTAGTGGCTCTGAAGGCTGGTGGGCATTTGAGTCATTTTGGTATCAGGGAACATGGGACTATTTATCTCCCGGCATTGTGTTGAGGACTTGTGTGGTAGTTACCTGTGAGCTGATCAAAGTATTATGCTGGGTTAGCATTAGCACCATGGCTTTTATACATTTTACAGCATTGATATGTTATCCACTACATTGGGATTTTTAAAATTTATTTTGTGTTTTAAGACTGTATAAGTTCCTACAATCTATTATTAGTGCTTGTTTAAAACTTGAAATAAATATGTTTAGACTAAAAGTTTCAAGTTGAGTGTTTTAGAAGCCAGGTTCTTGAATTCATTCTTAGTCATCAAAGTAAACAGACTGATTCTCAGAAGTACTGAAAAGCTGTGCTGAATTCCATAAAATCTCTGGGATCTGTGCATGGGTTGATGTCCTCAGGATCAAGTCAGAGGGAATAGAAAAAAGGCTTGACATATCAGAGGACTTTCCCACAGAGAAAGAGGAGAGAAACTCTAGAAAGATGTGAAGGACAAAAGCAAGGGACAACTAAGTGTAGAAGTCACCCTGACATTGATGTGTATTTCCTCACTGGATGCTGTTCAGAATGACTCCAGATTCATTGCTTTAAGGGACCACATTTCATCCTTCATTCCTGCAGGACTCTTGCTGTAGATTGTGGGGATTATTTACATCTCAATTTATTTCTCAGCCCATTGGCTGCAATTAAAAATGGAATTTGGCACTCTCCAGAGCCTCTGCTGGAGATTTTCACCTTGTAGAAGAAAGAGGATTAGATGTGATGATTTACTGGGCTCGTGTACAGTCCCCTGACTGTACAGTGGCACTGAGCCGAATGAAAGCTGAAATGATATCCAGTCCTCTCTGGCAACCGCTCGCGCCACGAGCAAAGTAAATCCTATCCCTTGGCTAAAATCTTGTCTTGTTCTATCCAGATTTGCCTGAGTTCCTGATGTGTGGGTGCTCTTGGTAGCAAGAAGTTAAGGTTGGAGCAGGCAGCAGCTTGCCCACCAAGGCAGTGTGCCTTTAGGATGTTGGAATCTGTGTCAGTGTTTGTGTTGTCATGATGTGCCTGAGACTGTGTCTATAAAAAGTGCAGAAAATGATTTCTTAGTCATCACACTGCATCTTTGAGAGGGAATTGGAAATGATGTTCAGAATCACAGCTCCAATGTTTGATCATTGCTCTCTGATTACTTTTCAGATTTTTAGGACTTCTTGGTACTAAAGCCAAATAGAAATGCAGTCATAAATCTGGCAGAGGCTTTTCTTGCTTGCTTGCTTTCTTCTCTCATGCTAAGCCAGGAAACAAAAAGGAAGAAATATGTGGCTATGCCCAGCTTCTGCCACAACACATTTAAAACATGCTTCTTTCTTTGAGGTGATAGTTCTGAGAGAGGTGATGGCAAGCCTGCTCTTTGTTAGGGTGAGCTTTCAGGACTACGGTGTCTTTTGAAACATCTCTAAGCACTTTATTGCTTTCTTAGATGCTTTTAAAAGTATGTTCTTTTTGGACTCAGAGTTCTTTGTCTTTACTAGGTCCTAGTGAGGGGTCATCCTATGATACCCTTAATAAAAAAGCCAGCTTGTTCATACCAAAACACCTTTTTCTCCAGTTTGGAATGGTGTCATGCAATGTGCCTCACAGGAAAAGATTGAAGATCCCAACGAATGGAAACCGTCTAGGTCTGTTTCTATTGCAGGAAGGGATAAAGGCAAAAGGGTAATTTACTGGGACTGAAGTGTATTAATTTCTTCAAAGCTTTATTGCAAAAGTGTCTTTTGTCCAGAATGAAATCTAGTCCAAAAGAGAGAAGGAAAAAACCCACACCACCTTAGAGAAACTGCTTGTAAGAACAAGAAAACTACATAGTACAGCAGATGGCTTGTGGGAAACTCAGCTTCAGGTCTTTAGACACAGTGAACACTTGCAGCAATTTAGTGACATCCAGTCTGTACAGACTGGATATTTATTGCTATTACTCACTGAACCCTATTGTTTCTGTTGGTAATGTGAACTCCTTGGATATTACACTTGTTTTAATATCCTCCAGGTGTTTTTTCCATTAATGAAGCTATGCTGTCTGTGTGCTGTGTTTTGCCAGGGACATGTTTTCATGATGCAGGAGTGTCTTTAACCTTTGACTCTTCCTCAGCATAGCAGCATCATGGTGGAAAAACTGTGAATACATCTAAAAGCTGCTTGTGGAAATTATTTCCCTTGGCCAGTCCTCTTCATTAGGGCCACATAGCTGATACAAAAGCAACACATACAGTTGCCTTGACTTGAAGGATAGTTCAGGCTATCTCAGACCTGATTGTCATTGCATCTTTTGACTTCCTTTTAGAAATCAGGAATACCTAAAAGCAATCCATGCTCTGTATCATCAATGTGTGATACAACCACTGGAAGCATCTGGTTGTATTTCCAACCTACCATCGTACATCTCCAGACCGTATTTGGGCCAATATTCATTATTCTCTTTACATGCTCACATCCCAGACAGTCTGTGGTGTACCTGCAAGGCAAAGCCCTCTCATCTCTGCCTTTCTGAGGACAAATCCCATGGACTGTTGCATTCATGATTGTAGGATTGTGAGCAGAAGGGGCTGAACATGTGGCAAAATCAATAACTGGGTAGCATTCATACTTTCATCCTTAATTAAAGACAAGTGGGTATGTGAAATATATTTCCCAAGGGCTGTGGGGAGGGAAGATCCACACATGTCCTTAATCTAGCTGCTGGAAGTCACAATTTCACCACTAAAATGAAGCAGAAAGAGACACCAGCAAACAATATGGGCACACTCCAACAGTCAATGGGAAACTTGTCTTTTGACTTCAAAGGGCATTGGACTGAACCCTGCAAGATCATATTAAAACATTTAGAAATCATTAAGCACTGCATCCTGCAGTAATAAAGCTAGAAAAATATATAGGTGGATTTTAATTTAACCTAGTCCTTACATTTTTCATTATTCTGTGTTTACACAGTTGATTGCATGCAGTTGGATTAGGTGGTGATTCCCCTGGTGATTTATTGTGTTTGACTGTTGCTGTATGGCATGCTCTTTTATAGCCTTGTTTCTCTGTGTATGTAGTCCTCTGGTATGCTGATACAATCCTCACTTAAGTTAATACACATGATTTTCTATGCAAAAACTAGTAGCTTCTGTTAGTTGTAGAATTGGTATTTACTAATCTCAGTATGCTACTATTACTACTGTGAGGGTGGGACAGCATAAGGGGCTGAAGACATTGTGTCTTCTACTGAGGGGATTAGTAGTACCCCAGAGCACACATGGTCCTTTTCATGGGATGGGGAAGAGGTCACAGAGTTGTTGTCATGGCTGCTACTCTGTCTGCTCCCAGTTGGTTCCATTACCAAGAAAACACAAACTGCTCCAAGCATTGCACGATCTACATTTTGGGTTCTCTGGGCTGCTGCTGGGCATGGGGCACTGGCCGATGCTGATAACAGGGGAGGGAATTCAGGAGCTGGTTGGAGACTTCAGAGTGGAGGAGGGTAAATACCCAACCTGGTCTCTGCTATTATTCACCTGGCAATCCAATTATTTGGAAGTTTGGTTAGCCACTAATCTTCATCTGACCTTAGAGACCTGTGGCCAGTCAGCAAAGTAGAACAAATTAGAAAAGATCAAACTGGGTGGTTGAAAAGCCATTTAGTGCCCAGGTTTCCTGCATCTGGAAGATACAATTTAAATTGCATTGCATCTCAATTACTTGTGGTGGTTGGTAGTCTGTGTTCAGAGAAGCCTATGAACTGATGGGAAACAAAATTGAGAGTTGACCCACTTGGAGATTTGTTGTGCTTACTTATGGTGTTTATCTATTGCCTCAATTCTGTCTGCACCGAATTCACACTAAGGTTTTAGGTAGCTAAATTTTAACAGTTTTAGTTTTAATGTTTGCTTATGAAAAGGTAGAGTATTTGTCACTTTTCTGGTACATTGGATTTTGGAAGTCAGGACTGAACAGAGCACAAAGAGCATTTTGTCCTCACCCAGCAAACTGGATTTAGGCATCACGTGTCATGACAAACGGCATGAGTTTTGTGGCTTGGGCTCCAACAAGAAGAAAAGTCAACCCTTTTGTCCCATCAGACAAATCATGTGGCACCATTTCTTACATCAAGGTCATAGCACAGAATATAGCAGATAAAGAAACTGAAGAACATTCTTCCTTTATGAAAGTGTTACTGTGTTGAGGGTGGGGGAGTTGTGAGTTTTGCTTTCAGAACCATGCTGGAAGGTGACTTTTCTTGTCCCTCTGTCTCTAATCTTGTTTTGTAGCCACATTGGTATCTTTACTTGTCCATTCATTTCATTGATACTGCAAAACAGCAAGGCAAGATGGAGTTTCTTTTAGTGAGGGGAGCACAGTGGAGGTGATCCCAGGCAAAGTCTAGGATTTAAAAATACTAGAGATGATTTCTCTTCCATTTAGTGCAGAACTAATGGAAACACTTTGTAATGTATTTTTTTAAGAAAACGTCTTAGGTTTATTGAAAAACACTTGATTTATTGGTGTGTCAGATATGCCACTGCTTCTGTGGAACCAAGAGTAGGTCCCAAAAAATAATTTTTTGGTTGACTTTTTTTCTAGTCTTCTGACTTGTGGTGTAATGTGCTTATTCCTGTTTGTCACAGAGAAAAATAAAGGAAGTAGAGAAGTCTGCTTCCTGTCTGCAGTGTAGAATGTAAATATCTGTAATTGTTATATATAAATATCTGTTTTCTTTTACAGAAAAGAGTAAAGGATGTCATATCCCCAATTGTATTTGAAGCTGCATACAGCCTTGGAGAACATGTGATAGAAAGAGGAAAAGAGGACAAGGAGCTACCTGCTCTCAAGCCCGTTCTCCGCTGGAAGAAAGGGCAAAAGATAGCCCAAAGGAATCAGGTCAGGTTTGGACTATGTTATTTGGTTTGTTCCCCTATGAGGCCTGTGGCTGGACTGGCTGCAGCAGTGGACATAAAGGAGGATTACCAAGCTCTGGGGCATTTGCACACATTAGCATTTTGGTCCAGTCCCTACTGTTGCTGACATCAGTTCTTCTCCATGGTGTAGTAAACACTTACGCTGACAAGGTTGGGCAGTGCAAGGTGATGTTACTTCTTTCAGGCTGTTGTTGCTGGGAAGAAGGAGACTGAATAGGGGAAAGGATGTGAAAGGTCACAGAATCACAGAATGTTAGGAGCTGGAAGGGACCTTGAAAGATTATCTAGTCTAACCCCCACCCCTGCCAGAGGAGTATTCCCTAGACCAGGTCACACAGAAACATGTCCAGACTGGTCTTGAATATCTCTAGAGAAGGAGACTCCACAACCTCTCCGGGCAGACTGTTCTAGTGCTCTGGCACCTGAACTGGGAAAAATGTTCTTCTTGTATTCACTCAAAACCTCCTGTGCTTCAGCTGCTCCTTCTGGCTCTTTCCCTTCTATAGGAGGTTCTTGTGAAGGGCTTGGCTCTGGTCGTCTTCAGATGTTGAGCCTTTGTTAGTTTTGGAGGGACTGAGCTGACTCCAGGAGGGGACATGAGAATTTGTCCCTCTGTGTGAGGGGAGAATGGTGGACAGAATAAAGAAAAACGTGTCTGGCCCAACTGCCCTCTTTTTTTGAGGGATTATTGCAGGATATGCTGTGCTAGAATAGGATAGTTTTGTTTCAGAAAAGGTGAAGTGTAGTTGCATTCATATACTTATTAGGATCCTATTTTGCTCCACTGGAGTGCAGAAAACACTTCTGTTTTTAATGTTGGTGAGAGCAAGAGAATTCCCTTAATTTTGAAACACTTCTTATTGAGTGAGACTTCTTTTTTTCTTCCAAATAGTTCCCTAAGGAATTGAAGTGTATGTGATTGTTCTGCCTCTTGTTTGTTTGTCTTGATGTCACTAGCAGCTTTGGACAATGCTGGCTAGTTTTGACAGGATTTAACAGGAGAGAACAAGACAGTTTTTATGAAGGTATTGAACACCTTCAGGGTTTATGAAGCAGGCAGTTGTGTCGAGGAGAGAGACCCTGTTAGTGACCTTCTGAAAGACTCCAGTTTGAGCTCAGTCCTGGTATGTGCAGGACAGTCTGCCAAGGAAGGAGCCTGCAGGACAATTCAGACTCCCACCATGCTGGCACCAGAGCATCCAACCATGAAGCTTGACGCTCCACAAGGAAATTAGACTTCTAAAAACTGCAAAACTTTTTGTGCATCAGAATTGCAGAAAAATAATCATTTAGGCTGGAGTGGATCTTTATAGATCCAGTCCCTTGCTCAAAGCAGAGCCAACTTAGAAGTTAGAATGAGTTGCTCAGAGTTGCAGCCAGTCAAGGTTATTTTCCAAAGCATGCTGACAAGAATTATGAGCTAACGTTGCTTGAGAATAGAAAACTTTCTCTTTTTTTTCTTCAAAGCTGTGAAAAGTCTATCTGGAGTCTGAGGGTTTTAGCAGTGAATTGTTAGATCTGGTTTTTAACTCTGGGAAGTTCATATCTGTTAAGTCATGCTTGCATCATCATCTGTAGCATGAGGAGATGTTGTGCTGAAATGGCAGGTCCCTGAATACTACTCAGAAAAACCCCAACCTAAAAAGCATAAAGAGATTTGCTTAATCATATACCCAAGTGCTTTGAACTCTATTTGGCTATAATCCTTGTAATTACAGACATGAGCATTTATTATTCTTTAGTTTTATAAATGTATGAATGAAAGATGCTTCTAAGGATTACTTATTTTATGAAGAAGGATTCTGTGACTGTTGCTTATGTGAATGTGGTATCAATTGCAACAATATGATGGGAATTTTTGGAGAACTTTGGAACTGGAGCAGTGTGCTGAAAACTTCAGTGTTAGATGAACAGAACTGCTTGGATGCTTTGCCACTAGGTTTAAACTCAAAAGGTCACTTCTTGCCCTGCAGACATAGTCTCAGATCAATATTGAAATACCTAAATGCTGAGATTATAGAGCAGAAACAAAAATATGTTGGGAATTTCCCTGACTTGTTTTCTTGTGTAATTTGGATGAGAGAGAGACAGTTTAACAAATCTCTTTCCATTTGCTTTCCAGATGTTGTTCACATAGTAGGAGAAAGATTTTGACATGGGGTGTGCCTGCAAGTCTGCTTTCAGCTAAAGAAGTGGGAAATGCTTCAGAGTTAGTGTGACAGTCATGGTGGCAAAGCCCTGATGGAGTAGCCTCCAGGCATAGCAGTGTCCTCAAAGGCTAGTGTCATGGGAAATAAGGACATAGCTTTCTCCTTCAGAATTCTTCTTATCTCACAAGAAGAAACTGTTTTAAAAGGCCAGGAGGGATGGTAGGAACCAAAGTTTATAAAATAAAAGGGTTAGATTTTCAAAGAATCTAATGGTTAGGAGGGATCTTACATTTTGGAATTCCAACTCAAGACAGTTTTAGCAGATTCTGATTTCAGAAGATGTAGCAGGTGTGAGGGCAGGTGCACAAGCTGGTGCTAGTGCTGGAGTCTTTAAATACAGCTAGTTGTGTGTTTTTAAAAGTTCTAGATCCTATTGATCCAGTAACAAGTGGCATTTTAAAATTGGAAATGTTGCATCTGTTGCTTTAAGACACCATTAAGATGCTGTTAGGAGGCTGACTTTTCTAAAGAGTGCTGGTAGGTGGTTGGGATTTGTGAATAAATGCAGGAGAAGAAGCTGGAAGTAGTGAATAGCTGAAGAAATGGGAGGCAGCTGTGTCTGGGCAGAGAAGAGGTCTTTCAAGATCCCACAGCTGGTCTGCTAGACCTACTTGAAAAGCCACACATCTCACAAACGTGGGCTTTGGAGTCACCTAGGTCTGATTTTATTTAGTCTAAAGTGATATTAGAGCTGAAGTGATCAGTTTTACTGGGTTTTCAGATAGTTTTTAGTGAACCATATTTCCCCTGCATGCAGGTATGACTTCCCAACAAATATGTACAGCTCTATGGCTCACAAACAAGGAGGTAGGAAAAGCTTTCAAGAGGCTTCTTGACATGAGAACATAAGATTATATTGGGCATGTGAAGTTCTTTGTGGTGCTTTGCTCTGACGTGTTAAGGAGTCAGCCTGGAAATAAATGTTCATGGACACCCACCACCAGAAGTGATATCTCCCTAATGACATAATCACAGAAAAGTATTTTATTGGATATTCATCCTTTGAATCAGTATTACATTGTATGTGAGAGAACAGACTGGTCTTGTACTATCACTTAGTCCAAAGCAGAGCTATAGTAGTAAAGGAGTATGTGGATGTTGGATATCATTTGAAGTGCTTTATTTTATTTATTGGTCACCTTTATTTTAAAAGAATGCAGCTTATGATGTAATGCAGTGCATAATGCTTGTGTTTAAGAATAAAACAGCAACAAGCCTTATTATCTGTGAAGTTTAAGAATAAAACAGAAACAAGCCTTAACTGTTCAGTGAAGGAGCCTACTTCTATTCCTAAATGGACCGTGCCCAAAACAATCCAAAATATGATAAATAATTTGGATGTCTGATTGATTTGAAGAAGATGATGTTAACTGAAATTTCCTAATGAAAAGGCATGCAATTCTGAGACTTCATGTATTGGCTATTTTTTGTAAGCAGATAGGCTCTGATAATTCTAAATGAAGTAATGGTTTAATTAAACTGGCCCAAGGAATTATTTGGCCCATGATACAGTTAACAGTTGTTTTCTCATGGACTGAATTATTTTTTTGGTTCTTGTAATGCTTGCCAGGAACAATGGTTGCTATAGCTTGCTGTGATTTTTCTGTGGCAGAAAATACAAATATTTGAGTGTTATGTGTACATGTCTACTGGTAGATGTCTCGGCAACTTTTGTACAGATGTTGTATGGAGACTGGTTGTGTGGAGAAGATTACAGCTTTGCAAATTGTAAGTGGCTAGCCAGCTCTGTTTTGCTCAAACAGAAAATCTCTGATGTGTCAAGATTGGGTGTGGGGGAGGAAAAAAACAGCATCTACTTTTTGACTGTGTATTACGAACTTTAACTTCCCACCCTGAGGATGACTTTCCATTAGCTTCTTTGTTGCCTTCCAAATCCAGTTCCTACCTCTATCCACTGGAAAAAAATAATAAGTCTTCTTACTTCAGGAAAATTAATGTGTATTTAGAACTTGGTTTGGCTTAGTTTGTTGTAAGTGGTTTGCACTATAACATTTATTTTTGTATACCCACTGTATAAATACATGTCAACCACGAAAGGCAGAAGATCTCCTGCCAAATACAGTGGGGATTTGTTCCTGGTAGTATCCAGTAATGTATCTTAGAATTCAAAACGTGGTATGCTAGGGTTCTGCCTGTTCTAAATACTGTAATAAAATCACCTGCTGTTATGTGGATGGAGACACCATTTTGTTATAGGAAACTATTCTCAGTAGATGTAATTGCGTCAGTGTCTTCAGGACTTTGTGAATGGTTTGCCATAAAACTGCTTGTAAGTTATAAGAAGAGACAGAAAATGTCTAGGATGTTCTGTTCCCAGCTGTGCCTCTGACTTGCAGTGAGAATTTGGGTACAGTGCTGCACCTCTAGGTGACTAAGTCTGCACATCTCTGGGATAAACTTCACCATTTTAAGGCAGAGGGCTATTTTCTGGAAATAACTTGTGTTTGAAAAGCTGGTTAGGTATTTGCACATGAATTAGCTTAGTTGGCAAGTATGAGAAAGTATAGGAAGGTTTTTATAGAGCTGAATTACGAACACCTTTAGTGAGTTTTGGTTTGGTGTAGAAATAATGGCATTCTTCATTTTAAAAAATGCACACATTCCCCCAGTCTCAGGCTGAAGGCAAAGAAATGATAGATCTGGACATGCTGAAATGTGGTGTCCATACACGTAGTGTGGTCCGTGTTTCTTAGTGGTGCCTTTCCCAGAGCCTAGACCCTGTGTGCCTGCTTGAGTCAGGTCATGTCTGCCAGCAAACTGAGCTGTGCCTGGGGCATTTCTCAACACTGGACCAACATCTTTATCCTGGTAAGCTGCCAGAATGGCTCTTGCCACAGTTACAGCCTGGGCCAACTTCTGCAAACCATTCCTAAGCATGAGTCAGGAGTTCGGATGCTCCTGTCTTGGAGGCTGGGGCAGTTGTACTGGTACAACTGAAGTGTCAGTACCTTAGTGTACCTGTAAGTAGCTGGATAGGTGGGAAGTTTGAGGATTGACTTACACCCCAGCACGTAGGAAGTCTTTGAGATTCATTAGGAGTCAGCCTAATTGTCACGTTCCAGATGAAATGTCTCGCTGTTGAGCTCTTAGAGCAGGGCAAGCTCCCAAACTGTCCTCCACATTTATTCTTCCACTGTGTGCCACCCTTCCTGCCTAATTGCCATTGTTTTCCCTTTTGGTTGGAGTGGGGTTGCTGAAGGTGATGATTTTCACTCCTCTCTCTGCCGTCCCATTGGTGGTGTCTGTCCTTTGCTCTAGATAAGTTTCATTAGAGTCAGTGCTGAACTGGCAGGTGGTGGGAGCCCTGCTGCTGGGTTTGTGCCAGGAAATCCAGAAAGGACCCAACCTGAGCATGTAGTGGATTAGGCTGAGTACTTGCTTTTGCTGCATTTCCCTGCTTTTTCTGTGTGTGTGTATATATATATAAAGATTTTTTTTTTTCCTGTTGTTGAATGGCAATTAAGAGGAAAGATTTAGAAGTCTGGAAGAGATTCAGAACTGTACAAGAACAGCAGATGTCTAGATGTATTGTACCTCTGAAATGTTTATAATGAGCAAATTCATTGAAGTAAGAAGGAGTGGAAATCAGTGCCTCTCATGGCATGCATGTTTCTATATGCTTATTTTTAAGCAATGACAGGCTTGGCCAGTGGTTGTGCAACTTGTTCATATTCCTGTTTAACAGTAGGGGAAAACCAACGTAACAGAATGT
Source organism: Galbula dea (assembly GCA_013399015.1). Taxonomy (NCBI): domain Eukaryota; kingdom Metazoa; phylum Chordata; class Aves; order Piciformes; family Galbulidae; genus Galbula; species Galbula dea. The sequence continues at coordinate 608,213 of VWZX01008738.1, read as the reverse complement.
GCAACACATGGTTTGATCCCTAGGTTTAGGTCTCATGTGCTTCTTAAAGAACAATAACCAGTCTCATATGCTAATATACATGAACACACACACACAGAGATATATAGACTTGTGTGCCTCGGCATAAGGTGCTAGGGGAGGGTCAGACTAGAGGGTGATCCTGTCTTAGGTGGTAAGATGTAAATTATCTGATTTAGTTTCCAGGCCCTTCAAATAAAGGTAGAGAAAGAAAAAATGATCCATATAAGCATTTGCAAACTGAACCCTAACTTAAAATCCTCCTGGGTAATTTCTGCTGTTCAGCATTATCATCATGTATTTAATTCCCAAATGAAATTCTCCATCATGGAGAATTGTAGTCGTAAGAAAAGGGCAGTTTCTCCTTATGTGTGGACCTATAAAATAAAATTGTAATATTATTAAAAAGCCCCAGAGACAGATGACAGGCCTCAGGAAGCCAGACTTCCCTTAACTCTGTTTGTATCTTTTCAGCAGTTATATGAAGGATAGATAGAGCTTAATGGGAATTCCCAACATCTTGAGAGGAGATAATGTGATAGTACTAGTTCATTCAGTTCAGAGCACTGCAGTGCCACAAAATCCTTGTCAGTTTGAAGTAGCATTCATAAATACAAAATCACTGAAGTGCCAGTGGGTTACAGGAAGAGGAATTTGACATACCTTTGGTGTGGGGGGGTCTAAGTGAGCTAAAAGTAGACATAAATTGTGTATCTGATGATTTGAAGAATATTTTTTTGTTTCCAGATGACAAAACAGCTGCCCATTCTGTTTATTTGCCATTGTTGTTATGCTTTTATATTTGTAATTACACAATTGTGTGAGGAGTAACAAAGGTTAAAATGTGTTAAAATGTTAAAAGAATGAAAGCATCCTGAGTGAGAAAGATTCATCTTAAAGATTTCCACTTTTAGTAGAGAAATAAGGAGGTTTAGAGTAGAAAATGTTCTCGAATGTCATTAAAGAACCCTCTTGAGATGATGTAATTGAATTATTCTGTAGTCATCCACAATAAATGGAAGACCATTTAAGACAAGACAGGAAAATATATTGAGAAATGTGCTGCAGAAATCCATCCTGTAATGGTATGGGGAGATGGGATAATTAACCCAATAGGTCTTTCCCATCTATTGTTCTGTGAATATAAGGTCTGAGGTCTTGAGAGCACTATGTGGATGATTTTAACTGTTAATGATTTAAAAAAAGAAAAAAATTGCCTCAGCCTGAAAAATGAGTGAGTCAGACTAGAAATCTAATAAAGCTCTGGAAGGCTGGGGTTTATTTCTATTGCCACCAATTGTAATTCTTCACCCCAGGAGAATACGAGGACAAAAGATTGCGTCATTAAATCCACTCACTGCTGTGAAGAATAACTAATACATATGTTTATTAATTTATGTTTGCCTTCAATAGCTAACAGGTTTCATGCCTGATCTATTCTAAACAGCTGGTTTCATTTGGGAGTTCCTGTTCCTCTTACATTTAAGTGTTCTCTCTCCTTTTTAGCTTGGTGCTCCAGACCAGTTTCTAACTCTTACTGAAAGCAGGATGCAGGTGATGCAGGGGAAAAAATTATTGCATTTGGCTTTAGGTGGCTTGACAAGTGACAATGTGCTAGTCATGAGGCATAGGCCCAGTCTTCCACTCAATATAATGTATGAATTCCCCTGTCACCTTCCCCAGCTGGAAAAGTTCAACTTACTAGCATAGTAAAATAAGTATTACTGTCCAGTTTCTATTTTCTTACACTAATGCACTGTAAACAAGCATCTGTTTTCTTTGCATGAAGACATGCTCTGTTGAAGTCTGTGTGAAGCTGAGGGAGCTTGCTAGCTAACATTGGTCCCCTGTATTGTGCAGTACGAGCATGGCTCCTTGGTTTCATAGTAGGATTCTATTGAATGCCTATTGCTCCCCTGGTATTCCTCAATTCATCAAGTGTTCCCTCTGCCACTCACTAAGGGTGTTGTAAAAATCATGCATTATCATTTTAGCCAGCATATCTGATAAAATCCTGCTTTTCTAGTAGGAAACTAAATCAGCCATTTTGCACTTTGCTCAGCAGGATATATGGATGTACTGTTTCCATGGGTAGTATATTGAAGCATAGGATCACAGAATGTTAGGAACTGGAAGGAACCTTGAAAGATCATCTAGACCAACCCCCCTGCCAGAGCAGGATTCCCTAGACCGAGTCACACAGAAGCGTGTCCAGACAGGTTTTGAGTATCTCCAGAGGAGACTCCACAACATCCCTGGGCAGCCTGTCCCAGTGCTCTGACACCCTTCCTGTGAAAAATTTTTTCTTGTGTTTGCATGGAACCTCCTATGCTTCAGCTTACAGCCATTGCCCCTTGTCCTGTCACTGGGCTCCACTGAGAAGAGCCTGACCCCATCCTCTTTGACACCCACCCTTCACATATTTATAAGCATAATGTCAAGGGAGAGTCCAGTCACTGTTTCTCACTATGGTCAATAGATCTGCAGCTAATAACTTTATTTTGCAGGCAATTTTAAATTTTAAAGACAATAAAATCAGGCTCCTATCTCTATATTTAGGCACATTAATATCTAAGTGACTGGTTTGAAAGCTATAAACCAGAAAATAGTTCCTAGAAATAGCAGTGAGATTTGCTTAAGGCTCAGTTCTTTTGGACCACGTACCCTGGTCCCTAAAGAAGGACCCAGAAATCCAACTTCACCACATAACATGGTAATAGCCATACAACATCAAGAGCTAAAAAGTAAAGAATTACTAGACTAAGAAGCCCCCATATCCTGCATCTTTTAAATAGAATTGCTTTTGTGTTACTAGCATGATCTACTTGGTAAGTCATCTCTGCACATACCATGGGGTATGGTGAATGTTTACAGGAAGTAGACACTGGAATACTGTGTTATTTTGTACAACCTAAATTATCCTGCTGAATTGTGTGGCACAGGTCATGAAGTTAAAGCAGTGGATCCTCAGTTACTGAAGGCCAACTCTACCACCTTTTAAGAGTATACCTGAAGAGTATTTCAGAGAACATCTATTTGAATCTTTTGTAGACTGATGTGTGAGGAAGTAGTTAAAGGCCTGAACCAGAGTGAATCACTATTCTCTTATCCAGACCATAAACTAACATATTTTCAAGGGTTCTTTTGAGAATCCAGTTTCTCCCCTTTCTCTTCAAGCATTGTCCTTCAGCTGTCACTTTCCTGTGAAAGGATGGGCACAGCTCTTACTGGAACACAGCACTGGCAACCTCTCAAAGCCTCGATTGCGCCTTTTGGCTACAGCCTGATATTTCCATGTGCTTCCCTGAATTTTTGGAGGCTGAATGTCTTGAAATACTTTTTTTCCCCTTCTTTGTTTATTGGATGCTTTCCAGTATTTTTTTGTGGGCAGGAGTGCCATAAACACAGGTTTTTTGGTTTTCTGTTTCCTTTTCTCTTCCGTAGTTTCAGAAACATAAATGTGTTTTATTTTGGATAGCCACTGAAAGAAAGTGAAGCAATTTAGAGAGCCAGGTTTGAGGTCCTAGATGGCCATTAGGCTGAAGCCAGGCTTCTACTTCCTGAGGCAGAGGACTGTAGAGTTACCCTTGGCCTTTGCCACAAAAAGTGGAGTTTAATCCACTACCTCTCCTCAAGAGGCAGAGCGGACACAAAGATACTTACTTTGAAACCCTGATCTGAGTGTCCGACTAGACATACCCTTTTCTTATCTGAGGGCTCGAGGTCTCTCCTTACTGTTCATTTAATTGTGTATGGATGTGTATATTCACTCATTTTAATGAGTATATCTTAATGTAGGCTTTGAGTTAGATTCTGGAGGACATGTGCAACACCCCTCTGCTAATCTTTCAGGATATACCTGCCACCTTCCTTGACCTTTCAAGAAGCATCATCCTTTCTACCCAGAAAAGGTGCCATTCAGAAAACCACATTTATTTGGGCAGTTTGGTGACCTGATGGGAAATGCTATGGAGCAATTCCCCATAGCTGCTGGGTTCTGTGCAGCAAGGGATAGTGCAGAGGAGTCATGAACCCTGGAAAGACTGGATTTGCTTTGCACTTTGCTGTAGATCTGGTGCTTGTAGGAAATCTTGACAGACTCACTGTGTGTTCACTTTACATTGGCTTTTTGTTTGTACAGCGAAGATGTGTCCTTAAACACATACTGTTGTTCACAAACAGTTTGAGGACTCTCAGTGTGTTTACTCCTTAATACTTTAGGAAGAATTTGAACAGGCAGGAACCAGTCAACTAGAAGGGCAGAAGAAGCAACAAACTGGGGGAAGGAGGCTCAAGATATCAGAGAAGAAAACAGAGAAAGCAAATTGACTGTGCGAAGCTACTGAGTGGAGGCTTCAGCAGGCATACAAAAGAGAGAGTAGAGTCATGGCAGCATCTCCCCAGACTAGGGAAATAGCAGAAAATAGCAAAATAATCCAGAGATGTCATTAGCTTGTGGTAGAAGCAGGCTGCTGAACCAGCTGTGACTGCATCAATGGTTCCTAGCAGCTGGCTGGACTGGAAATAGAATCATAGAATAGTTACAGCTGGAAGAGACCTTGAAGATCATCGAGACCAGCCTTTCTCCTAGCCCTATTAACTTGCTAAACGATTCCCTCCAACACAACATCTACCCGTCTCTTAAACACCTCCAGGGATGGTGACTCCACCACCTCCCTAGGCAGCCTGTTCCAATGGCTGACAACTCTTTCAGTAAAGAAATTCTTCCTAATATCTAACCTGAACGTCCCCTGGCGCAGTTTCCGTCCATTTCCCCTTGTCCTATCACTCTCCACTAGGGAGAATCCTTTCTCCAAACCTGAATGGGTTCAAAATCCTCTGAGAAGAGGGTTCACTCCTACACAGTTATGGATCTGAGGGTTCATCATCATGATTTCTTTGTGTCATCCCAGTGTTGTGTAGGAACTGGGGTTTCCATGATATAACAAAATGCTCCAAATGTGTTTCAAAGCAGCTTGCTGGCTAGTACGTGATATGCTGGGAGAGATGCGTGCCCAGTAGTTTGAGAAAATGAGGTATTTGTTCATTTTGTATGAAGGGCCACAGCTATAGATTTAGTAACAAAATTCCAGGATTATTAGGTAGTTACTTAAATGTATTTACAGTACTTTATTCTTTGGAATGTGCAGGTCATATCTTTGATTGCTCTCTTCACTTTGCCAAAATTTCTGCAATGCAAATAGGGAAACTGTCAGGCAAGAATATTTTTACATTTGATTTTTCTTCCTGCTCTGAAGGTCAAATGGTCTTTCCTATATATAGCTGCTATGGTGATTGAGGATTAGTTCTGAGAACTTTTGTGACTATACCTCTGAAACGTGCCATGTTTTGAAGGGGCAATTCCTGTTTCAGGGCTATTCCTGTTCTTTGGTGTGGTGGTCTTTATTAAAGAGGGAAGGGTAAATAAAGCCCTTGTGTTGAAATACTCAATTTCCACTTCTGAGATTCTGAGAAAGCAAAAGGCAGGAAAAGAAAATACAAGGGCAAAGTAAATAGCCCAAATGAAGTGGTCACCTCCTGTCTTCTTTTTGCAACTCAGTCCAACCTACAGCAGATAGTTTGATATCTGCAAGTCCAACTCCAATTAACTTCATTAAGGTCCACTCTTTTGGAGAGCTCTGACAATACAGGAAGAGGAGAGCAAGCTTCCTCCTTAGCCAAGAATCTTCCTGAAGAGGTGAGGATTAGACATCTCTACTCCATGTAGGTTTAAGATTCAGTCTTTCTCTAATCCTGATACAGCTGGGGAGAGATCTTAAAAGATGTATAAACCCTTTATCTTCTTTATTTCTCTCCCGAGTCTCTCCAACCCTGTCTATTTTGTGTGTCCTGTACTGACCTGCTCTGACTTTTCATTTGTGATTGAAAGGTATTTACTTTGGTAATAAAAATCATGAAGCCAAGCCTCTAGAAAGGAACATTCATATTAAAGGAAGAGGTCAGTGGACTGCTAGCCTATATTGGGTATTTCTGCTTTGAATATTTGGTAAGCTGAAGAGCATTACAACTCTGAAAGAATGAATCCTCCAGCCTGAAAAGTCTAATCATATGTTCAGAAAGTGTTGGTCTCTGTTCTCAATAGCAGGGAAAGTAACTACGAACTTGACAGCGGCCAGCAGGTCGAGGGAGGTGATTCTCCCCCTCTACTCTGCACTCCTGAGACCCCATCTGGAATACTGCATCCAGTTCTGGAGCCCCTATTACAAGAGGGATATGGGGGTGCTGGAGCAAGTCCAGAGAAGGACCACGAGAATGATCAGAGGACTGGAGCACCTCTCCTACGAGGAAAGACTGAGAGAGCTGGGATTGTTCAGTCTGCAGAGGAGAAGGCTCCAAGGGGGCCTTATTGTAGCCTTCCAGTGTCTGAAGGGGGCCTACAAGAAAGCTGGGGAGGGACTTTTTAGGAGGTCAGACAGTGACAGAACCAGGGGAAATGGGTGTAAGCTAGAGGAGGGTAGATTTAGGTTGGGTATTAGGAAGAAGTTCTTCACTATGAGGGTGGTGAGACAGTGGAACAGGTTGCCCAGAGAGGTTGTGGAAGCCTCATCCCTGGAAGCTTCCAAGACAAGGCTGGATGGAGCCCTGGGCAACCTGATCTAGTGGATGGTGTCCCTGCCAGGCAGGGGGGTTGGAAGTGGATGATCTTTGAGGTCCCTTCCAACTTTGACAATCCTATGATCCTATGATCAGGGATTCTTGGATGCAAGGAACATGTTCCTGTCCTCTTCTTTCACTCACTGGTGGCTCCCTCATTTAGCCTTGACAAACTACTGTAGAGATTTGCATAGGCTCATAGATTTCACTTTCTTTTTGCTGCTTAAATAGTATGCCTGTGTCTAGTAGTATGTTGTCCTTTCACTGTCCCTAGATGTATCACACTGTTAAATTTGCAAAATGATAGCCTATACCAGAGTTTACAAGACTGACAGTGGTTCCATTCTTTGAGGGTATCACTGGTACCTAACAGTCTTTGTAATTTTCTGTTGCTNGAATGTGTTCAGTGCATGATTTCCTTACTTGGAATTCTTAGGACTGAAAACCATTTCATAAATAGTTTATCTTCTCTTTCATTTTCATGCCTATGCATTGGGAAGAGAAGTAAGAGTGCCAGAAATACTGTGTGAGCAGTAATTCTCGTCAGATGGAAAGTGGGAATGGATTGAGGAAAACATCAAAGAGAGTCTGACTTTGGTGAAACTTCTTGTTCAGTTAAGAGACAATAAAAACAATTCTGATGAAGAGATTTGCCTGCCCTTGAATTTCCTTAGCACTCACACCATATCATAGAATGATAAAATGTTAGGAGCTGGAAGGGACCTAGAGAGATCATTTAGTCCAACCCCCCTGCCAGAGTAGGATCACCTAGATGAGGTCACACAGGGATGAGTCCAGGCAGGTTTTGAATGTCTCCAGAGAAAGAGACTCCACACACTCCCTGGGCAGCCTGTTCCAGTGTTCTGTCACACTCACTGTGAAAAAGTTTTTCCTTATGTTTACACTAAACCTCCTATGCTCCAACTTGCTCCCATTGCCTCCTGTCCTAACATTGGACAACATTGAGAAGAGCCTGGCTCCTTCCTCCTGACGTTTACACTTAACATATTTGTAGATATACTCCTGCATCACAGATTTGGGTGGGTTTTTATTTCATCCAGGCACTTTCCTTTGAATTATGAGCTTGCTCTTTTCATGCTGTAACAGTTCTTTTCTCTGTTTTTTACAGACTGTTTTTGAGAGGAACTGTCAATCTGATGACTGTGCTGCTGATTTGAAACTTCAGGGTAAATTATTGCTGTCTAGGTGAGTAGGTGAACTCTTTTTTTCTCCTTTCTTACACACTAGTATGCCATTTATTTTATGTAAAATGGCATGGAAAAATCAAAATACAAACACAGGTGTTTTATATCCAGGCTAGAAAGATGAGGACAGTGATATCTTTAGTGCCTAAAGGCTTGAGATGTACACAGAATCTGAACTCCTGTGGTGGTGGTGGGCTCTGGGCACATACAGGACAAGACACCTTCACCTTCCCCATCACAATAAACAGACAAAACTGAAGAAAAAAACCCAGCATAGCAGAGGAGGGGACAGGGAAAGTAAAGATGTGTGCCCAAATCAAGTACCAAATGGGTACTTTGTAATTTTTCAAAGACTTTAAAATGCTGTTCATGCCATGGTAGGAGTGAAGCTGCCTGCAGAAAAGCAGATTTGTTCAGAAAAAAAAAATCACATGGAAGGGTAAAGAACCCCCCCCAGAACATGGCAAATTATCTTCTTCAAATCATCTTTCTCAGTTTCTGAACTTGTAGCTTTGATGGCTGAAATACTGCTTGCCTTTGTCAGATTCTTCTTGTTAGTAACTTGTGGAGAGTTATCTGATTTCACTTTCTTTGGGGATAATAAACCTCATCAAATAGACCAGAGGTGAAGTTTATGTTCTGTCCCTTGTGACTGGTGATCCTATTGTTTTGTCAGGATGTAGTTGTTCAGTTTTGGGATAAACCAGGCTAAAGGTGACCTTTACACATCACTTCTGTTTCCTTTTTTTCAGCATTTTTAGCAGAGTTTTAGAAATGGAAGAGCTGATGTGAGTTTGTATAATTGTGTGCCAGAGGTTTTGCTGTTTGGTGGAGAAACTTCCTGTGAAATGCTTTGCCTTCAGGTCAGGAAAGGCAGGAAGGAGAAGGGGTTGGGTGTGGGGGGTGTGAAGGGGGGTTGTGTGTGTGGTGGGGTGTGTGTGAAAAGGAAGGCAGAAGTAATAGTCAGGAGATATACACAGATTTTATGTAAGTCTACAGCATGCTGTAACCCTACTTGGAGACAAAACTGAACCAAAGTCAAGTTTGAGAAGTTCAGGACTTCTCCAGACACGACTGAAGTCCACAGGAATGTTTCAGGGGGTTGGCTGGGAGCAGGGTTAGGTCTCAGGTTGCAGAGTCCAAACTTTGACTGGGATTAGGCTGGATTTTTGACTTTTTGCTTGATCTTCGTGGTGAGCAAAATCTGTTGAGAGCTGGAGGTGTGTCTGCATGGAGTAGGAAAGCTAAGGAGGGATTTTGCCTGCATTTGAGGAATAATTAATAAAAAGCAAGGGACAGGTCCTAAAAACTTGTAAGTCGGTGTATAGTAATTGCAGCAGTAAGAGCTGCATTCACTATTGGAGCATTAGACTGTTTCTTTTTACAGCTGTTATTTATGTTATCTTGGCAATTTAAAAGCCAGAACTGTCAAAAAAGCTTAGGATATTCAAATAAAGTTTCTACATTTGTATAGCAAAATGTTGAACAAATGCTTTCAAATCTTCTTTAGCCGGTGACACTCTGAAGCCCTGTTTGAAATAAACAGGATGTCATCAAATCCATCAAGTCTGCACAGAATGGTGTTTTGCTTCTTTTTTTAGCTAAAGGACTCTGTAAGCTTCAATTATTAAGAAACATAGCACAAGGAAGATCTCTAAAGAAAACATGATTTATTTTTTGATTATTGCATGTAAAACTACAAAAGCATGCTATGGATTCTGATTGTAGAGAAGTGCCTGTCTTGAAGAACAGGATAATTTTTCCAGTCCCATGTGTTTCATGCTCAAGAATCCTTTCAGCATTTTTCTACATTATTCCTGTTTATACTAAGTGTGTGTACAAAGCAATTTTTTTTCTATCTGCTCTAAACACTTGACTTTATTGTTAGCAAAATACCTTTGTCTAAATAATCATGTCTGGCTTAATTTGGTGGGCTTACTGTTGGAAAGAATGCAATTGATGACACAGAAATATGTTGGATTGAAATAAACAGGATGTTTATGGGAAGGCACTAGGAAGTGCTGTCCTTCAGATCTGCTGAAGCTCTTTAAAGATTACCACTGGCCATATGGATAGTGATCCAGTTAAGATCATCTACCTGAGCTTGCAAAAGACTTTTCTTGAGACTTTTCACCAAGGCTCACAAAGTCAGTAAGTTGCCCAGATCAGAGAGGAATGGTGCCTTGAGCATTACTACCTAATCAAAAAGCAGTCAGCAAAAGAGCAGGAGTAAATTGTTTTTCTAGTGAAGAAAACTCCAGAATTCCTTGTGCTTGGGTCAGTGGTATTCAGAATAATCATAAATCAGCAGGGGCATAATCTGCTAAAAATGAATAGCAATGTGATAAAATTTGCTAATCATACTAAATTGTTCAGAGCAAAAACAAATGGGAGGGTATGTTTTAGTGAAGCATGTGATTAATCTGTGGATTTTACTGTTAAGGATGTTATAAATGCTGAGAGTTCACATGATAGGAAAGTGGCAAATATGAATGATGAAAGCTGCAGAAGTGTATTATCAAAATAACACTTTGCTTGCCTTGCTCTTCCATAGGATTCTTCCTTTTAGACATGATTGGATACAGGGCTCTCTGCTACATGGACCAACTCAATTTGACTGTTCTTACACACTTTTCATGAACTTGTAGCATGCTGGACCCAAAAGCTGTGCAGAGAGCTATGTATTGCAAAGTATAGTTTTGTCCATCACTGTGTATAATTTGCTTTCAAACATGTGCTGGTTAGAGCATATATGTGCATAGGAAGTTAGCTCAGATTACATTATCATCAAGAGAATTGCTTGCTGAGGTCACTCTTATGAGCTCAGGAACTGCACAAGCTACTCCAATTTAGAGTTCACCTGGGATGCATTTGAATCACACAATTACCCAGTTAAAAGATTGCACCCAGCTTTGAAGATGCCAAACCTTGCATACCAAATGACTAATAGGAAAAACAGCCTGTGCTGGCAAGAGCTGACCAAGTCTGTTCTGATTTTGCTTTTTTAGGGATTCTCCTCTCCTGAAAACTTGTGTGCCCTCAAATTGGGAGCACTGCACTTATAATAATAATAAATAGGCTGGGATGTTAACACTCGCTCTAGGTAGTGACCTAATATATGATCATTTATGGAAAGTGCTTGAATCAAGCAAATCAGCATAAGGAAGTTAGAAACTTCACTGCTCTTCTGAGAAGATATGATTGGGTTTGCCTCTTTATTTCCTGTTGCCAAGGTGCTGCTGCATGAGGAAACAGCACTGCTGGACAAGCAGTGAAAAAAGTGGAAAGCCTCTGCCATGAAGCTGGAGAAGAGGGTAGGGTAGGACTGCTTGAAAGTGTGCAAAGATAAAAAACCTGAAGGCATTAAAACTCTCTCTGGTAGCTTTTGCAAAGATTTGGGAATGTGGGAGTGGGATGTGGTGGTGATTCCTGTGATTTGATTACTTCTGTTATAGTGAAAGTTGTCCTTGGAGGCTTGGGCTGAATTAAAACATAACATGCTCTACTGGAGTGTAGAAGAGTTAGAATGCATTTATTCTGGGAAGAAAAAGGTTTGTTTTCTGTTAACAGATGAATCTCCTTAGGGCTCCTCAAGCTTCATTAGCATCAGTTTGCATGTAAACCCATCCCAGTTTCATGAAGGGCGTGTGATGAAGGAGCCAAACTCTTCCTGCTTGTGACAGCAAGAGGGGTGAGAGTCATGGACTGTGGCCTGGCAGATTTAGACCAGAGATTTGGAAAAACCTTCTTGTGTAGGCAGTTCTTGCTGCACAGGAATGAGGTGTGCAGAGACTGTGTGCTCTGCCATCCTGGGTTTCAGGATTTGGCTAGGTAAGGTCTCTGCTGACCTCATCTGTTGCTGGCAATAGTCCTTTGTTGAGGAGGGTGAGGATGAATTGTATGATCTCTAGAAATCCCTTCCAACTTACTTTTCTGCAGTTTTCTGACTGCCTTGAGGTAGATCCTCTCTGTAACTTGAATAAAATTGCCTCAACAAAACCCAGCTCTTTGCCACCATGGAAACACCTCCCTAGGATGGTTATGAGTGTCTTCCAATGCAATGGTTGGAAACCAGCCTGTGGGACTCCTTGCCTCTCGCTGGTGCCACCTCTGCCAGCAAGAATGTGCAGCATCATGAGGGGGGCAGTAATATTGAAGGCTGGACCTGGCAAAGCAACCTGAGGGGATTTAACTTTCTATGCAGAAGTGATGAGATAGCATGTAGAAACAGCTGCAGTGCTGTGTGCATTAATACAAATTAATAGCATTAATAGAAATGGTCCTTTTAGAGGTTAACCTGGACTTACTTGTAGGAGTAGTCTAAAACTACAGATGACAACTTAAGAGTAATGAAAAAGGAGCCATGGAGTGTTCTGGGGTCTTGATGAAGGCAGTGCTAGGAGAAACTGGAGGAGCAGAAGAAGAGATGTTTTATCTTTCCAGTCATGACTGTTTTCAAATCCATTTTTCTTAAAGAATAAACATGTGACATTGTGCCAGCACAGAGACTGCTCATTGCCTCCTTTTCAAAGAGTCTCCAGTGTTAAATTGTGCAGCTGTCACAGGAAATAGCAAAATCTGGCCCTAGCCATGCAGTGATGCCCTGTGTTTCAAGGGAAAGGTTTCTAAAGGAAGAGACTTAAAAATATCTAAATGTAAAGAAGGTATTTATATATTGCATATGGGTAACTTTAATAACACAACCTGAAACCATACGACAAGTAGGAATAGAATATTTTGCAATAAACTTTATTTTTATGGCCATAGCTTTGGGATAGCAATAGGAAACCAGTTTTCCTTTCCAGCAATCCAGTACTGAAAAACAAAAGTGCAGTTCAGGAGTGTTCTCAGCTATTATTTTCAAACATTGTTTAATATTAAAAGTACATTTATTACATATCATACCTGACTTCAATGCCTCACTGTTTTCTCAGCACAGCAAATGTCTTTTCCATCAGGTTTCTGTAGCAAGTAGTACATTTTTATTGAGCCTTTCTGTAGCTACTTGTTTAGAAGCTGAACTACATCTGTTTCCTCAAAATGTGCTTGGGAGGAACTCTGAAGTAGGTGTTTTATAGAAGATTAGCTCTACATGGCCTTTAAAATCTATTAATCCATTCCTTTGGTACTTTATATGGGAGAAAAGCACTCTGGTCTTTTCAGAAGGACCTGAAAGTGCTGGGGGAGCTGAGTTAACAGGAGCACACATCTTGTCTCACATACCAAGGCAGTTTTCAGGTCCTGAGCTGGTGCCTCTCCATGTGATTGGGACTCTGCAAAGGTAATGGTAGTTATCAATCCCCATTCAGGCTGTAGTGGGTACTGAGTGAGAACGGTAGAGATGACATTTGAGTAACAGTGAGGGTGTTTAAAAAAAAGACTTTCTTCCAGCTAAAATAAACAAACCAGCTAAAAGGACCAGGGCAGATTGGGTGGTGGCTTCCCTGGGAGATGCAGCTACAAAGGAAATCCTGTATGGCTGTGTAAATATCCTGACAGCCCATATGTCACACAAGCACAGAATCATTAAGGTGGGAAAGGATCTCTAAGATCATCAAGTCCAACCATCAGCCTATCACCACCATGCCATTAAACCATGTCCCTAAGTACCACATGTCTACATGTTTTTAAACACCTCTAGGAACAGTGACTCCACCACTGCCCTGGGCAGCCTGTGCCAATGCCTAACAATTCCTTCTGTGGAGAATTTTTCCTCTTATCTAATGTAAACCTCCTCTGTTGCAATAAGTAGAGCAGCTTTACTGGAAGAAAACAGTACAAGGAGAAAAATGTTGTTGCAGTATATTGTGTAGCAGCTTTATTCTGGCACAAGCTGGGTGGATGGTATATAAATCAGGTTTCAAGCATGGGGCTGTGAGCCCCCTTGGATAGAAAATGCTGTAATAAATATTGCTATAATAAATATTACAGCCACAGAAAATACTGTAATAAATATTGTTATTCCTGAGAAGGTTCCAGGAGGAAGTCTGTCTTCCATATATTTATGTGATGTGAGCTTACCCTTCATCTGTCATTAGAAGTAGAATTACTCACCCATTGGAGTGCTTCTGAGTAAATGTTTGGCTGTTTGGAATAAGCAGCTTGCTTTTATGTGTTGTTTAGAGCATCCTTAATGGCCACCATTCATGAGACTCAAATTTGTATTCTTCCCCTACAAACTGGCCAGGGCTCCTGCATATACTGCAGCAAATTGTTTCTTTTGGAAATGTGATATTGGAAGCAAAAGTCATAGAAAGCTAAAGGGGTGACAGGTGCATCTTGCAGAAATTTTCAAGGTTTTCCAATTTGTGAGTCTTTTTGAGTTGGAATCAATGCTTTTAAAAGGTCTCTTGTGAAATGGGATTTTTGAGAAATGCTCTTTTCCAGTTGAAAGGTCAAGTTTGTGACTTGAGCCTTTTCTGTTTCTGTTGGTCTGTCTGGAATTAGCCAGAGAATGGACAAAACCTCAGTCTGTCAAAACTTTCATTGAGTTTGACATGTTTCCATTTTAAGGAAATGGTAATTTATGAAGAAAAAGTAATTTCCAGTATGCTCATGGACCTATTGAAATTAGTGGAAGGATTCCTTCTAATTCACTGGGCAGATCATCAGATGGATTTTAAAAATGAACCTCAGCAGTTTCATATTGACTTACAGAACCTGAGCTGAAGGAATCTAGAAGTCATATATAAACCCATGTGTTATGACAGCTTTGTCCAATTTGCTTTTCCCCAGCACAAGACATGACGCAGAAGATAGGTTAGTGCAGGAACAGTGCAGAAAGTCAGTGTCTGCTGGGGGAAGGAGCAATAACATCAAATTTTGATGAGAAAGTAAAGTTCAAAACTTTCTCAGTGCACCTCATGAACACAGTATTGTTTTATTGAAAAAAATTAATAAAAGTTTTCACTGATCACAGGCTTTTGCAAACCCATGGAGAAAAGCTGAAAGCCCATGTTTTAATGTGGGAAGCAAAGTTGTTTCATAAATTTGACCAGGCTCACGCCTCAGCACTTATCTTCCTTTGATCACACAACAGGGATTTGTTTCCAGAGAGGCCTCACATTTCATGTCATGCCCATTGTGGTTTTATGCCCCTGAAGTGCATCTTAACAAAACAGTCATGAAGAGGAAAAACAATATCCTTTCATTTGGAGCTTAATTACACGCTCTGATAATATCTGGTTTTCCTTTCCACATCATTCATAGCAGATGAAGAATTTGTTTTATCTTATTTTATCTCTCATTGAACAAACACTTCTTTCAAAAGTATTTTTTAGGTTCTGTTAACCCAAGTCAGGCTAACCTAAATAGCTGAGCTGCTCAGTTGGAGCTTGTTTTCTGCTTTACAAAAAAGAACCAATGAAAAATGAGCAAAACTATTCAATATATTCATCAATGACCTGGCTGAGGGAACAGAGAGAGCTGTCAGCAAGTTTGCTGATGGCACTAAACTGGGTGGAGTGACTGACACACCGGAGGGTTGTGCTGCCATTCAGCTGTGACTTAGGCTGGAGAGTTGGGCAGGGAGAAACTGAATGAAATTCAACAATGCCAAGTGTTGAGTTTTGCACCTGGGAAAGACCAAGCCCATGGATCAGTATAGGTTGGGGACTGACCTGTTGGAGAGCAGTGAAGGGGAAAGAGACCTGGTAGATAGAAGGATGACCATGAGGCAGCAGTGTGCTCTTGTGGCCAGAAGAGCCAATGGGATTCTGGGGTGTATTAGAAAGAGTGTGGTTAGTAGGTCAAGAGAGGTTCTTCTCTCCCTTTACTCTACCCTGGTGAGGCTGCATCGGGAATATTGTGCCCAGTTCTGGGCCCCTCAGTTTAAGAAGGATAGGGAACTGCTTGAAAGAGTCCAGCGCAGAGCCACCAAGATGATGAAGGGGCTGGAACATCTTCCTGATGAGGAAAGGCTGAGGGAGCTGGGTCTCTTTAGCTTGGAGAAGAGGAGACTAAGGGGTGTCCTCATTTATGCTTTTAAATATGTGAAGGGTGGGTGTCAGGAGGATGAGTTCAGGCTCTTCTCAGTGAAGCCCAGTGACAAGACAAGGGGCAATGGCTGTAAGATGAAGCATAGGAGGTTCTGTGTGAACACACGTAGAAATGTTTTCCCAGTTCAGGTGCCAGAGCACTGGCACAGACTGCCCAGAGAGGCTGTGGAGTCTCCTTCTCTGGAGGTATTCAAAACCCATCTGGAAGCGCTTCTGTGTGACCTGGTCTAGGGAATCCTGCTGTGGCAGGGGGGTTGGACTAGATGATCTTTCGATGTCCCTTCCAACTCCTAACATTCTGTGATTCTGTGAAATTTTATGGTTTAGTATCTAGAGCTAGGAAGGTACCTCTTGAGCTTTCAGTCAAGACCTTGTGTGCATAAAGCTGTATATACCAACATGGATATTGCCAGCTTCTGGGACACAAACATTGGATAAATGGATGTGAATATATTGCTTTCCATTTTCTTAAAAAGTCATACCAAATTTCACACTGTAATTATGGTAATTTCATCAATTATAGTGTAGTTTAATGTTATGTCAAAGTAATTTGCTGCACTGCAAAGGATGCAATGAAAAAAATGCCTATAACATTTCATGTATACAATTGTAATTCTGCTTGGAATTTAGTCTTTCAAGAAGCAAAATTCCAATTTCTTTTTACTTTTATTTGTCTTTTATCTAAAGACAGTTATTACTGTATTGAATGCAGCATTTGTGAGGCATATGGAAAACTTTGTTGTAGTTCATCCAGGCTCAGATTTGCAGTTTCCTGAAAGGGCTACCCAGCAGAGCCCACAACTAGGATACAGTACAACTTGCAGTAGGAACATCATCTCAGGAATGAGTGAATGTTTTCCCTTGTTGAGGGTGAATGGAGATGAAGGAATGGTTTCTTGGTTTCCATCTAGTTAGTTACACTTAGAGCTTCATAAATCTCTCCCAAAATAAATAAGCTAGTCCTGTTTGATAGCAGTGGGCAGTCCTGTTCCTTTTGAACATATGGTGATTGAACCCATATGGATCGTAATAGAGCCATCAAGTGATGAGTGGTGACTACTCCCTCAGTAGTCCACATCTCATACAAGAATACAGATCCTCAATTCTATTTTCTAGTAATAGGTCACTGGTGATCAGTCAAGGATACTGTACAAACCAGTCTTGTCTCTTCTTAAATACTACTTTTGCTTTGTAAGAATCAAGTGACTGTATCTAGTGGAGTAGGCTCTTGCTGGTTGTTTTTTAAACTGGATCCAAAAGAGATGTTCTTTCATAGCATTTGAATTCAATCTGAATTAATATATAACCTGACCTCCTTGTGAACATCTCAAAGTCAGAATTTTATGGACCTAAGATAGTTCAAGTCCCCATCTTGTTTCTTGCTCTGGCAACTGAAGTATAGAGCTAACAAAATCTTAACCTCAGGCAGCACTGTCATACATCAGCTGCCTCCAGAAGTGGAAGTTCTTGTTACTGTGCAAACTATGATGACAAGCAGATGCACCTTTGTTTTGTATTTGCAGAATACATCTTGGCTGATGCATACCTGTATGTGTATGTATATATACATACATACACACGTACCCTTTCATGATGCACCTACATTATTTTTTTCTTGTAGTATGTCCTGCAGTTATAAAATCTGGTAAGGCTAAGGTGCTTCACAGGTCACCAGGCAAATCATCTTGCTGGTTTTGCATGAGCTATGGAGGAAATGCACTGATATGGGTGTATGTTGCTTATTGTCTTTGACATTTAGACATAACTTAGTCCTGACGTATAACACCTGCTACTGCAAAACAAATTTCCTAAAGTAACAAACCTGGTCTGTTTCTAACATTTAATCATCTCTGATTAACTACCTTTTATTGACCTCTGAAAGTGTTTGCAGAGCATTGATGTTTCTCCCTCATTGATGCTCAGCCAGGTATGCTTTTTAAATTACATATTGCACCCCAGCAGTCCAGGAATGAGACAAGCAATTGAAGCTATCTAATAACAGGAGAACTGTTTCTGAAGGCATAATTTCTATGGTAAAGATGTGATTCTTGTGATGACTATTTTAATGATCTAATTCCTAGAAATTTTATGTTAGAAAGCGCTACTGCTTCATCCTCAAATTTCAGAGCCAGGTCTATGGTCAACAATCACCTGTTTTAACAGAACTCTTCAAGTACTTAACAAACAGGGAAAACAGAGGGGTTTTTCTTTCACATCAGGCTAATGCATGCAACTTTCAGCTATGTGCCTGCTACCATTTATCTTTTGCATTTCTTTCTGCCACGAGTAACTTGTTTTTGTTTATATTCCAACCTTAAACATGTGGAGGGATAACTATCCCGGGGGCACAGTACCACTCATTTCAAGGACACTGCTTGTACTTTTAAAAGATGTGGGTTTGTATGTGTGTCTGCAAGGGTGAAAGATTAGATTAGAGCTTCTGAAGATTTTGTGCCTCATCTTGCTTTCATGTGACAGTTTCATAAACCATGGCAGCTCCATTCAGACCAAAAGCTGCTCCCTGGAGTAAACTGTGTGAAAACAGAGGCGACTCTTTCCCCATTGATTCTTCAGTTTTGTTTTTAAAGGGCTGTGAACATCTGGGTACAATTGAAATGACTGATAATAATAAAAGGCACCAGATATCTGGAGAGTGATAAGATAAGAGGTATTTTTATGTGTCTATTGTGCCCTACTCTGTCCTTTCTTACTTAACAGTTGGAAGACATAGATGGCTGGGAGCTATATGTCTTGTGTAGTTATGGGGAATTTGTGTGGAGAAACTGCATTTGGGGAAAAAGGAAAATTTCCAGAGAAGCTTTGAATACATGGTAACTAGCTATAACTAGAAATCACTCTGTTGTATCAATACAATAATAAAGAGCAAAAAGAATTTCCTAGAGTATTTTTTTCCCCTTAATTTTTTACTACTGCATCAATTTTTTAAATGAATATGTAGGAAAGATGGAAAAGGTAACGCTCTGTGTCATATTCCTGAATTTCAATATATATGGGAACTGAAGCATGGGTGAGGGAAGCTCTGCTCCAGAAGGGTAGTGGGACAAGCAGTCCCACATTCTTGGTCCTGGGTATGCCAGGGTAAGCGCTTTTAGCTATGGGACATTTGGTCCCTTCCTATGGGGAGACACTGGCACATTGGTACTTGGTCTTTCTAGGGAGCAATATTGGTATGATTTTACTTTCAAACTGTGCTGACACAGAAGCTTGGTTCACCACTCCTCAAATTCTCCATTATGTTTTTCCCATCACCCCATATTATGTTGCTGAGAGCACGATGGAAAGTTTCCACTTGTGAAATACAAAAGATCATTAATGAAATTGTGTGATGGACTTAGAGCTAGTTTACCATAGCTGGTTAAGTGCATCTCAAATAGGCTGTTGGTCATCAGCTGCATGAGGTTTCTCTGTGTCTTTGCTAGTTGTAGACTTCAGTGTGAGAGGGGGAAGGCAGCAGCTCAACTGATGCAGAGCAAGCTATATCTTGAGTGTTTGGCTGAGTCCTTAGTGTAGATTGGCTGTGAACTTTGCAGAGAGAATTTACCTTGAATGCACATTTGATGGCAAGACAATATAGCCAAGCAGTGTAAAATCCAATAGCTTTGCCCCCTGTGGGGTTGTTTAAAATTTTTACTTGGTTTGGGTTTGTTTATGGGGCTGCTACCTCTCAGTTTTGCACCGACACATTGAATGAATTCCCAGATCAGCCGAGGATTTCAGCTCTTCATTGACCCTTGAGGTTTAAGTGTTTGCAAAACTCCTCCCAAAGTTCAACTGACCCTGGATCCTGTAGTAAAAACCCAACAGGAGAAAGGTTTCAGAGTTGATGTAAAGACTCTGTGGAGACAAAATTAATACTCAATTATCGTAGTAACTGTGAAGACCATCTGCAGTGCTGATTGGTGGAGGTAGAAATCTGTTTGGATCTGTCACAGGACCAATGCTGTTGACTTATTTACACCTTTTACTGATTTTGGTGCAAAACATGGGACTCTGATTTCATCTGACAGAGATGAAGGACAGATTGGACTTTAGTTGTTTGAAGCATTTTTACCCACCCCAGCTGTGACTTCCACTGTCCATTGAGCCGTTGTGATTTATCCATGTAGGTGCAGATTTGCTTTAAGGAAAGAAAGGCTCTTAATATAAAAGGGAAAGTCAATGACTCAGATTAACTGGGTAAGTGTGAACCCATCACATTCCTTGCCCTTTGTATGATCTGGGCAGGATGAGAGGAAGTGCTAAATACTTTCTCAATTTAAAAAAAATTCTCTTTAGTGCAGGAAACAGAGAAATATGTCCCTGTGTACCTTTTGGAATGCAGATTATGTCTCCCCTAACCCACATTATTAAAAACACCAGCAACCTGGGGGAGTGGGGAAATGAAAATTGCAGATCTTTTCAGTTTCCCTTTCCCAGTTGGTCTTTCTTCCCTGGCTGACCATAGTGCACTGATGTGCAGCAAGCATTAACAAAGAATGTTACAGCATGCAAAAAAGATGGACACTTGTTTTATACTGAAATTTAGTTCCCTTTCCTTAATAAGTTAAGAGGAAAATGTTAATTATTTCTGTGTCCATTCAATATGTAGTACTATAGCCAGTGAATTCAAAATCCTGGCAGAAATTTGGAGCCTGATTTCAGAATTGCTTGTTACCTGCAAGTGTGAGTCATGTAAATGAAAGCTGAAGGTAGGTAGTATATCTGAATGTCAAACTTCCTTCCCTTTCCATGCAAACATTAATAGCTTGCCATCCTTCATGTGCCTGTACGTGTGTGTGTACAAATGTGTTTGCCTATCTGTAGCATACATATGTCTATAGAATACCCAGCACTTTTACTCAGATTGTTTGTATGTAGTACCACATGTGATGAGGTGGTGTTCTGTCCAATTATGTAATTATATTTTGTGTTTTATTTTACATTTTTCCCCTTTTTGTTCTTTTTTTATTTTAGTCTCTTTTTGTTTTTAGCCTCTGCTCCTTCATGTGAACAAGGTTACAAGGGCTGTGCTGAGGATGCTGGCAGCTTTTATAAACTGAAAGCCATTGATTGATTAAATTTCTTAAATTGTTTGACATTCCTGATTGAGATGAAGGAGTGACTTTATTTTCTTGTTTCTGGTGGGTTATAATAGTTCTTTCTTTGCCATATTTTGACTTGGCAGCTTGGCTGCTTCATATATAGCAGGTGCTGGAGAAGGATGGCACTGGATTGGCAGCAGAGCTGCTCCAGCATTGCAGCAGGCTCCCTTCACCCTGTAACATTACTCTCACCAGCAGCAAACAGGGGCTAGGACCTCCCCTGTGAATGGGGAGATTCCTAATCCTCTTCTCACTGCAAGTGAACCTGATTTATTCCAGATGTACACAGATTTAATGGCTCAGAAAGCTGCTTTCTTCAAATGGGACTTTACAGCACAATCTTCTGTAGCCTTTCAGAGGAAGAACTAAACTCCTTTGCCAGCCTAAAATCAATGAAGTTTTTTCAGAGTTTTTTACTGTGTGAATTTTGTGTAAGAGCAGCTACATTGTCCTCTTAGAAAATGGGTTTTCTTTCTCTGCTGAGGAAAATGTTGTTCTAAACATCATTTTGGTATGAAATGATTTTGCACTTTTAACAGAGGAATGATAGGTTTAGAAAGGACTAACACAATCCAGTTGTGTTCATTTTGGAATTATTTTTTGTGGGTTTAGTTTTAAGTAGGATTTCATTTTGAGTATCTTTTATTATTCTATGAGAAGGAGAGTATCCTCTGTTGGCTCAACCTCGCATTAAATCTCAAAAGTGCTGGTGCTACCAATTCAGAGAGGATTCTTTAACATGCTCATTTATTATCAACCCTGCTGCATAAGATCAATATCTTCCAATGTTCCTTTGCTTATTGAAGTAATGCCTCCAGATATTGCTGAGAGGTTTGAATGATGCTGATTAAGTTTTCAAGTGATCGCAAGAAGTGAGATTATCAAGTTCATGAGAAATAATTCACAGTAGTAAATGGTTGTTTTGTTTCTTTGCTTCCAAATATACCCTTTTGATTATTAAAAAAATCCTGGCAGATTGTTTAGCACTACTTTTTTTCCCAGTTCAGGTGCCAGAGCACTGGCACAGACTGCCCAGAGAGGCTGGGGAGTCTCCTCCTCTGGAGGTATTCAAAACCCATCTGGACACCCTTCTGTGTGACCTGGTCTAGGGAATCCTTCTGTGGCAGGGGGGTTGGACTAGATAATCTTTCCAGGTCCCTTCCAACTCCTAACATTCTGTGATTTGCAGAAACCTCACTTTTATGCAGATGCTCTGGCTGCAGTATCATGAGCAAGGCTGATAGAGGAGGGTGGTAATGGAGGGCCTTTAAACACAGCTCACATCCTGCAGCCAGCCGTTTTCAGAGAGTTGGCTGATGAGCAGAGGAGCAGCATGTGCTGATGTGTATGTCCCTAGCACAGCCATTCCTTCATGGAAAGCTGCTTGGCTATGGATTTCTTTGTGCTGTTGGGTGCTGCTGTATGCACATGTGTTGTACAACAGTGGGTGGTGCAAGGGTGTTTCCTGAGAAGTGGTTCCTTCCTTACTTTTGGGCTGCCTGTCCCCTAGAGGAAATAATTTGAGAGCATTTTACTGCTGGGTGGCTGGAGGACTCTGCCCCTTTCTGACTCAGTGTTTTCTCTGTGCCATTGTCTGTTTCTCTAGGATGTATAAATGGTCTTAGATTCCAGTTGTGATAACTGTAGCCAATGTGATATTTTGGCTAATTTTTCTTATTTTTGCATTTATACCTGGTATATTTCATATTAACTTTTACTGTTCTTTCAGCTCCTAGACCTGCAGATCTGTGCATTGATACAGTATTTTCCTATGATTTATCTTTAGCCTTCACTCCTACTTGTTAGTACAACTTCTGGGCAGCCTAGTATGATTAAAGATCAAATAATAAATGTGTGTGTATGAATATTTGTATTTCCCTCTGTGTGCATGTCTGTGTTTGTGATGCCATATTACAATAGTGTATTGATTCATGATATATAGCTTTTATTTTAATTCAACCATTTCCTTGGTGTTTCACTTTATAGAAGATGACTCTATCATGGTAAGTCTGACACAAACACCTGTAGACAGATTAATCACATTCAGTGGGTATTTGTTGTAATTTCTATACATTTTTCCATTTACACCAGTTTCTGGATTTCATTTGACCCTTTTTTTCTTTTTTTTTTTTTTTTCCTATCTATAGCATAATTCTTTAAGAAAACATTTCAGAAAGTTACTAGAATGTTAGAATAACTTTGGATTATCAAGAGACAAACTGAAATAGCTTGTGTATTTAAATGTGGCCATAATGTCTTGCACTTGTTGCATTTCCCTGTCTGATTTACTTTACAGTCTTCAATTATTTTATTCTCACTAAAACAAAATTAACAGTAAGTCACATGAAACAGTTCCACATGAGGGTCATGAGGTTTCCTTACAGTCCCAAAAGAGTCAGACCCAGGACTCTAGAAGCTACTCATTCCCAGTACAGCTCCCCACACTGTGCACTGGCCATACAGCATATTCCTATATTACCAACTTTAAAGCTGTTGAGTTGTGACACTTCTGTAGCAGGCAAAAAGAAGGACCAGAGTGTGAAAGTTACCCAGAGTTAAATCAGTGTTACTGTTTCTGCCTACAGTGTGGATGACAGAACTGCCTACCTGGCCCTGGGAGCGGTGAGGAACATCTCACTTAACATTTCCATCTCTAATGTTGGGGATGATGCCTACGACACCAATGTGTTCTTCAATTTTTCTGGGGAGCTCTTCTTCATCAAAATGTGGCAAAAGGTAAGGAAGGCCAATCTCACTGTGAGCTGGCAAGTCTCTTAGCTTTAAGCCAATTTAATTGCAAGATGTAGGGACAGGGGGTGGCCTGATCCACACTGCTGAGATATTTGGAAGTTCCCTCTGGTTATGCTGGGCTTGAATTTCTTTCAGGCTCTTCATTGACTTTTCTGTTTTCTTTTTTGGGTTTGATCTGTGTGAATTACACCCTTTGTGTTTCTGTAGAAGACACAACATGCTTATTTGGGGTGCACTAATGAAAAAGAAAGGCCATTTGGTTGAAATAATAATACACTAAGTGGTAGAGGGAGACATTTTTGGGAACCAGTTAGGATACAAAATGGGTAATACAAAGGATGCCTCTAGTTAGACTGGTTCCACACTGCACTCCACAGTCCTGGTCATCTCCTGACCTGAGCTTCTAGGTTTTTCTCCTTGAAACCAAGATACATGTTGTTGCTCACAGCCTGGTGCGTGTTTGGGCTGTGGCCAGGGCACATCACTAGATTCAAGAGCTCAAAAATGCTTTTAATTTTGCTTATGTGGACTCAGGTGAATATTTTGAGTTTTAGTCTCTTTACATTTGGATTGAAATACTGGGATGTTTTCATTATCTCTAAATGAACTCATACTAAAGTTGTTGAAATGCAAACACTAAACGGAGCTTTTTGCAAGCCGATGGCACCAAAGCTGTGTGAGTATGAGTAATGTGAAACTAATGGTGCAAATGGGAGCTATACAATCATAACAACATTCTCTCTCTCTGTTCCTGCTTGTCATAGTTGTTTGTCTCTCTGCTGGACCTGTACTCTGCTTCCTAAGCCATAACAGCAGTATTAAAACCAGAAGCACAACTGTCACAAAGTATGAACTCAGTCCACTGAACCAATCACATTTTGCTGTTATTTGCCATGGTTTATGATAAGATTTAGATTATTATAAATCTCTTAAATTAACACATTGCATAATACAACAAAATTTGATAATTTCTCATACATGTTAATTCTTAGTGTTCAGTTTTGATTATTATGTGTAATACAGTTGCAAGACTCAGAAGGTTGTCTTTGTATTAGAAGCTTCATTTTCAGATATTATGTGCTGCAACTGTGCAGTTATCAAGAGCTAAAAAGCAGGGGACAAAATAGAAATGCCTTGTGCCAATACACAGCTTCTCCTTAATGGAAGTTTTATGTGAAGAATTTCAAGGTCTGGCCCAGCTCCCGTTGAAGACAGTGGGAAGGTTTCCATTCCTTTGCACTGGAAAAGAAACAGAGCTTGATGCATGTTCTTTTAAAAGGTTATTGTGGGGTTTTTTTCCCTTCTGTGCTTACATGTTGAATATTTTACACACATGGATTAAGTAGAACACCAATGGCCTTCGTTGTTCTTCCTGGCCAACACTGTGAGGGAACAAGCTGAAGATGATGTGCTGTTTCCCTTGATATTTTACCTTGAGCCTTGGTCTATAGCGGGCTTGAAATATCTGTCTTGAGTGCTGCCTAGAAGGAGCAATTTCTGGAAGCAGATGGCATTGTTGTAGGCTTATCTCACTACTCAGTGTGTCTTCTGCTAATAGAAGCTAGCATTTCTTTAAAAAAAAATACAGCACACATCAAGGAATCTTATAGGCTTCCTTCTTCCTTAAGTCTTGCAAACAGGATCAGTCTGCTATTATTCCTGGTGTTCCACTGCTCTTACAATGGATTTGATAGGGTTTTGGTTTTTTTTCTGGTAATTGTTTTAGTAACAGTTTTGAAAAACCAAGTCACAGGACTGTGTTGGGCTATTTTACTTCCTCTCAGTCAACTTTTGCTTTAGGACAAACAAATATTGTTGGCCTTACCATTTTTCCAGTTGGGAAACTGGATTATGACCTCCTAGCCTGAGTTACAAGGTTATGTTTTCCCTAGGCTCTTTTTTTGTAAAGTATCACACCCTCCATAATCTGTCCCCAGCCCTTGACATCTATGCATAATATGTACTGTACTTTAAATAGATCATATTCCTGGTTGAACATTGCCCAGGCTGAAATCCAGAATGTAAAGCCAGAATAAAAATGATGACTCCTAAGATATCTCTTAGTGGAGCAATTTTGGAATCTAAAGAGCTTCTTGTTGAAGGAAATTTTCAACAGTAACAACCTTTGAATGAATAATGCTGAAGTGGAGGAGAATGGTTGTGTGGTCCTTTTTGTGCAAGGTGATGTTGAGAATGATGAATGTGTAGTAGGCTTTTGTGACCTGTCTCTGGAGTCCTTTCAAGATGCTGGGAGTCACCTGTGTGTTTTCCCTGTGACCTCACTGGGGACATTTCTAGCAGATTCAGTGCAGTTTTGTTTCTTCTTTCTATGGACTGTATACAACAAGACCTAACAGTGCAAAAGTTTAATGCTGGGTTTTTTATCAACTGAGACAAAATGCCACATCTTAGGTTTGAAAAAAACTAAGCTGGCCTAGCTCAGGGATGAGGATGGTAGTGTTCTCTAAGGGGAGTGTGGAGCTAGCCCCTCTCTCCTTTCTGGAGGCTGAGATTTCATGAGATGTGGTGGACAGAGACACTACCTAAAGGACTGTAATAATCTCCCCAGGGAAGTGGTGGATTCCCCAACACTGGACACTCCTAAGATTCAGCTGCACTGTCTTATCTAGACCATACTTTTGCCAAGAAAGGTTGGGCCAGATAATCCTTGAGGTCCCATCCACCTGGTATTATTCTATGATTCTGATACAAAGTAAGACTCTGCTGCATCTCTGTGAGTTGAAAAAGCATTTGGCAACTGATACTTGGGAGACACTACTTATTCCACTGTCTGATTTTCTTGTGCTGCAGCCAGTCCTCCCCATCTCCATGGACAAAGCCCAGCATTTTCCTTCCATAGCTTTTGGCAGATAGTCCTTTTCTTGAAAGGCACAGTATGTGGCATGGGCTGACTTCTAATTCCTGCCTGTGTTCCATGTAGCACTTTTAACTGTATCTACTACTGCCATCTGAAGGGACTGTCTTCACCAAGGGGTCACTGTCCTGCACTTAAAGCATCCCTTCACCCTGTTTTAAATACAGAAGGACTTTTCTGGGGAAATGGGCATGTAACTATAAAATACCAAATTTATTAACTGGTAAATTCCTGAAGGCTACAGCTGTGGGTTTTGTCTGTGGTAGCTTAGTGTGCATAGGTTGGGGTTTTTTGTTGTTGTTTTGTTTAAGTTACATTTACTGACTTACAGTTATGCCAGTGACTGTACCTCTTATTGACCATGACAACACTTCAGTTAGGAACTTTATTTTTCAACGCCTAGATTTCATGAGGTTAAACTGTTTGAGATGAGAAGCCAGGTACAACTCAACAATTACAAGCCAATTGGCCAATTACAGCCAATTACACATTGCTTAATTTTTTGAATTATTCAGCTAAAACAACAAAGTCCTGTCAGGGCTGGGTGTAGTTTTGAGAGATTGGTGAAGATCAGACATTGATACAACTCTTGTGCAAAGTTTTAAGCTCTCATTCTGTGAGAACAGGTTGTTTTACAGGTGCATGGAAGTACTGCACTGCAGTGGATTTCAAAAGGTGTATCCTAAAAAGAATGGTCCTTTTGAAATACAGAAAGATTTACTCATGCTTTCTTTAAGAAAAAGACAAAAGAGAGAGGGGGAAAGAGACTTCACTTGCCCATTTGATCTTTTTTCATTATTTTTTTTCCTTTACTATATTGACAAAGAAATCTTGGTTCCCTTTTCTGCATGAAGTAGATTCTTTAATATGTATATTTTTTTAATCTTTGTCCCATAATCTTAATTCCTCTTCAGGAAAACATCCTGGTTCAGAGTGAAAAATCCACTTAATGGAGGTGATACCACTTTCCTGTAGAAGAATGCAGAGTGCTGCTGTGTGCTGAGCCTGGAAAAACAAATTAAAAGCTATTGCTACTAATTTCTACACCATTTCCTATCTACTGGAGTTGCCTGCTGGCTTGTGACATTTTGCTGAAAATGTTTGTCAGCAATAAGGACTTTGCTCACCCTTTGTTAGCCACTGTTCACTGCAGAGGATTGTTTTCAGTGCAGTGGCAGAAAGAGCACTGTAAGCTTGCTGGCAGTGGCAATTAATGTGCTGTAGGGCAGAGCCATATCTTTATTAAACCAGCTCAGTGATAGCACAAGATTTTATAGCAACTGTATAAAAATAGCATATAGAACATAACAAAAGTAAAAACAACAGCAATAACCTGATATGTATAACATTAATCTCTCACTGTTCTGCAAGGGCTGGCAGGAATCTATGAGCTAACCCCATGTCAGTGCTGGTTACAGAGAGAGTAAGTCAGGAAATCCCATTGCTGACCATCATTTCCAGCTGTGGATTGTTCCTAAGTTTCAGACAGGCTCCCAACATCCAAAGCCAGCTGTGTGTAACATTCCTGCTGCTTCTCACAGCAGCTTTTGCAGGCAACAGCTGAGTGAAGTTAGCAGGGCTGGACCAGGGCAGGCTGAACACTGAGGTTATGGTTTCCTCAGCACAGTAATTTCCCATGATTCCTTTCTGAACATGCATCTGAAACTTTGGTATTGAGTGGGAATTGTGCCAGGAACTGGAGTCATGCTGCTTACGGACTCGGAGGTTTTTCTTCTAATGAGGAATGCGGTACCATCTCTTTCTGGGTTAGCAGGGAGGTCATACAGTTTTAGGTATGAACTCTTTCTTCCTCACTCCCAGAGTGCTTGCCCAGGAGAGCTGCAGACTCAGGCAGAGTTTAATTTTTTCCAAATTGGAAATTCCCTTACACAGCTTTCCCATTCTGCATGTGTTTTCTAAGAGTCTTAAAGCTGCTGAGGCAGGACGCTGGTAGGGCACAAAAGCTAGGGACACATGTCCTCTTTTGGATCCAGCTGTGCCACTGGAAGAAAATTTAGGTCCTGGGTGTTTATGATGTCTCTTTTTCCAGCAGTTACTGCCCTCTTGGATCCACTGGCAGACAAGTGAACATGACCAGTCTCAATTCACATCCAGCTGGTTCGCAGAAACCTTTTAAATTAGTGGTTTGATTTAATCCAGCTGATTTTGCATGGAGTGAGTTGGACTTGCTCCTGTAAACCACTCTGCCAGAGGGTCCAAGGGGAGTGATGACAAGTAGCATGGAAGCTGTAACCCCTTACATTGATACAAGTGTGTCTGGAAGGTTGCCTAAGCCATATGTCACTTATGTGAGGGGATTTGAACCCTTTTGCCAGGAGAGCTTTTATAGCCAAGGCCTGGGAACCTGAGTAGCATTGCAGTAACCACACCACATGCTGCCTCTCTGGTTTTGCAAATCTAATGCTTAACTTTTGCACCAGAGTGCACCACAATGTTTTGCATCCCTGCAGTAAAATTGTCCAGTTTCTTAATTGGGAAGAAAAAATACCTGCAGTTCAAGCTATCTGACTTTATTGTTTATTTTTTCTTTCTTTTTCTGTGAATGCTCTAAAAAACCCCTCAACTTTTATGCTTCCCTAAGGATAAATAAGGAGCAGTACCTTTTTCAGACTGGGGGCTGTTAGAACCATCTAATATCCCCCTGTTCTTAGCTGGTGGGAATTGAAGGCTAGACTTTTGATCCTAACTTTCCACTTAGGATTCATGTATCACTCCTACATCCAGAGAATGGGCATTGGAGACTGGGTTTATTTGTGTAATTAGTACTGATCAGAGTTTTGTAAGTTTTTCTCCTATACTCTGATTTATCATGGATACCTGAAAGAAGTCTTTGTTATTTTTCCCAACAAACTTGATGAATAGAATGAAAATTCCTTACAGTCTTTTGACAAAATCCTGATTGGAATAAATTATTCAGAAGCTGTGATGTGGCAGGACTTTAGATCTTGTTCTGCTCAATGTTGGAAGAGCCTATGTGAGTTTGATTTGTTAAATCCCATTTTCAGGAGCAGCTTACCACTCTCATTGAAGGTTGGTAGCATATTTGAGGTTTCAAAAGTCTGAATGACTCTGATCTTGCAAAACCGAATACAGCTAACTTCAACTGGTTTTAAAAATCCAAGTTTTTGCAATCTTAAGTTACTTCCAGGGAAATAATGAGTTGCAGTGGGGGAACACCCCAAGTATTTCAACAGAAAGCAGCAGAAACTCCAGTTTCAGGAAGATAAGGCTTTGGTGATCTGCCTGTTTCTTTCAGGTTAGGTTAGGCAGAGTAAAAATTTATTTTGAGGTGGAAAAATGCAGTATAAATTTTTGTGAAGATTTGGGAAGGGAGAAGTCTGTTGTTTTTAAGCAGCTTGTGATTATTAAGCTATTACCAAACATCTCTGTTTTTAAGAACTTGATGGTCCTGGAACAAAGGTGACCAGATACATTGACAAGTTTTATGTGGATCATGTGGGGGCTCTGGGTTATGTGATGTGGAAAGTATTTGTCCTGGAAGTAACTTGTCATAACTTTGACTGTTTCTGTGTGTATATAGTGGTTTTGAGGAATAGCCTGGGATGCTTTGTGTGGTTTAGGTTATTAAGGGAGGTTTTGCTTGACTGCCTAGCCCTGCTCTTCCCTTGGGGCTGCCAGGGGAATGGATTTTTAAAGGAAAAAGAGCTGCGTGGATGAATATGGTCATACTTTTTAGAGAGGCTAGAAGGCAGCCTGTGCTAGAGCAAGGCCCATGTACTGTGAATCCTGACCTACCTGCTGGTGTACCACCTAAGGTGGGGGTTCACCATGACTGGGCACCAGTGAAGGTCCTAGCTTCCATCCAGGTGGGGGAAGGAAAGGAGATCCAAAGCACTGCAATTCTGAGACTTCCTTGAAGGGATGGGGAAGGACCATTAAAGGGTATGCTGCCTCTAAGGAGAGATCACCAGTGACTTTTCTGTGTCCCACTGTTTATCTTCATGATCGTGTTTTGCTCTTCATCTCAGTAGAGAAGAGACTTGACAATGTTTAAGGTGAGAAATCTGTGGGATACATTTTGTCTCCTGTGTTCTTAGGATGAGGTTTGAAATTGTCTGAACCTTGACATCCTGCAAAAGACTCAATTTAAGAAATGATTTGCATGGCTTTCAGTGGTTTTCATTACAGCAAGAAATGGGGGTTTGGTTTTGTTCTAGCTTGAAGCTTAACGTTTATTGAGCTTCTGGTATGAAAGGTCAGTTCTGTTCTTGCAGGAGGTTCTTTTGGTCACTTTTGAGACAGGCATCTCACAATGGTGCCAGAAAATAAATGATAGCCTAAGTGGAAAATCCAATTGAATTGTAAGCATATATATATATATGTTTACACTAAATATACACCCAAATATATATTTACATATACATATAATATACACATATACATGTATGTGTGTATTTATGTTACTTAGTCCTGTGAGATGTTGTAATCATGATTCTTTGTGGCTGGAAATGGTTGCAATTGCTGTCTTTCACCTAGTTCATATTTCTTCTGTGATGCTAGTAGAATCTATAAATTAAACTGAAACCTTCTTTAATTAATCTTCTTAAGCACAAGACGTGATCCTGCAGTCATACTTCAGGCAAAGCCTCTGAAATCAACAGCAGTTTTGTCTGTAGAAAGACAGTCAGAAAGATAAGTAAGGATGTGAAGACTTTTTAGCTGAAAATCCTAGGAGGGGCCAGCACTGCTTAAGAAATCACTCAAGAAATCCTTGGGTTTGACACCAGGGATTTGAGATTTTCTGAGTCCCTTGCAAACTTCTTGGTTTCTTCTGGCATGAGAGGAAAGTCCCAGCCTTTTTTCTACTTTTCTGTTACTTCTTCTTTCTTCCTGATTCTTTACTCTTTCACTTCCTTCAGAAACATGATGGAAAAGTTCTCAGGAGAGCTTTGATTTCTTCTAGGTGAAGCAGTCTCCCTCCCTCTGGAGCAGCTGACAGTCAGCGAGTAGCTCTGGGTTCAGCTGCCATCAGTCTGCGTTCATGTTAGCAGAACAGACATGTTAAGCCCCGCTCTGAAAGGAGACCTTTGGGCCCCAAATCTGGGAGTTTTTTTTTCAGAGAGGGAGCTTCCTGTGACATTTCATCAAAACCAGAGGCATCGAGCAAGGCAGGGAGGAAAACGGAGAAGCGTTTCAGCTGGCTCCGTTGCAGGCTGTGAGGGTGAGCAGGGGACCCCCTCTTCAGGTCGTCTCAGAGGGACCGCGCCCAAGCTGGCTGCAGGGGACACCAAGCCAGGCATGTTCCCAGCCGGCACTGCTTTTGCAGCCTGTCTTTGGGAGAAGGCCAGAAAACCTGAGCTTGACTTCTGGCTGTAACCATCTGCAGGAGAGTAACGCGCTGATTTCTTCTTAGCAATGGAAAAAAGGAGGGGCACACTCAGAAAGCTTCTCTGCAAAGTAGAGCTGCACCTCTTAAAGAAAAGCCTCAGAAGCTAACTGCTAAGCTTTTGGGTTTTTTTAAAGAAAGGAAAGATATATATTTAAAAATACCCTGTTTCATTCTCCCAGTGCAGTAGGTGATAGGTTATACTTCTGCATTTCAGCAGTGATCCTGGGTTATGTAGTATTTGTCATATCATCAG
This sequence comes from Galbula dea, assembly GCA_013399015.1. NCBI lineage: Eukaryota > Metazoa > Chordata > Aves > Piciformes > Galbulidae > Galbula > Galbula dea. Next base: position 576,026 of record VWZX01008738.1, on the reverse strand, counting down.
GTTTTTCTGTGAAGAAGACCTGGTGTGTCTGAAGAAGAAAGATCAAAACCCCCAAACCTGTGTGTTTCCTAGGGTTTCAGATGTGGCTTTGGTTGTTGGAGATTGTAGGTTGAGCTAAGGTTTATTAATTCCAGGAAAATACCCAGTGCCCAACTCATTGTCACTATTATTACCTTTGTATTATACTTTATACTTGAAAATTACCACCAGGAAAGAAAGGGGAGAAAAAGATAATGCTTGATTTTATTGATTGTGTTTCCTCATCCAGGTTGTTGGTGTTTGTTGGGGTTTTTTTTAATTATTTGTGAGGTTTTCCACTTGCTTTTTCATTGAACTGTGTGTAGTTGAGGCCATTTGAATTTATTTCCTGAACTCATTGTTAATTTAAGCATTTCATAATAACACTAAGAGCAAATAGCTGTGTTGCCATTGAATACACCAATATTCAGTATAATGATACCTTACACACAGAAGGTGGCCTTATTGTGTATGTGGGCATGTGTTATCCATGCTTTCAGAAATACCACTGGGAAACTGTTGATTCATTTATTGGAGTTCAGCCACTTTTTTCCCCCCTGCTTTTAATTTTTAGAGAAGCATATTTTAAAGATGTGGTTTTGTTCTTTTAGAATAATAATGTGTATAACCCATGGGTTGTCTGTAATAATTAAAAACCAATTCCCCTGTTAATGTTGCCATGCAACAATGGTTTAGTACTGTGAGGTATGTGTGTGCACATATATACATACAGCTACATGTGAAGTGACATGAAGGAAAGCTTATCCCACAGCCCTTTCTTCTCCCAGCAGCTTCCCTATTTCTGAGTTTTCCCTGGTTTTTTGGAGAGTGTGGACTCATACACAAGAGAATGCACTAAAGTTAATCAGCTTAATGTAATATTCCTATGCACAGACTGTGTGTGTTCATCCACTGGTTTTATTTTTATTGAAATAAAGGTGCAATCAAATGCAATGGACTGCTGACAGGTTACAGAAGCATATGTAATTTGGGTATGCATGTAATGATATGAAGAATATAGGAACATGCCAGTGTCTGTCCAGAATTTTTTTGACTCTCAAGACTGACTTTTCTTTTATGGATAATTGCATTGTCTGGACAGGCATTTATTTAATCTGACAAAGTTTCTGCAGTTTTAGAGAGAAAAGCTTTTTTTTTGTCTTTTGGGAATAGCACATACTGAATTGCTGTGGAGTTTAGCTGAATGTGTGTCAGAGATATTTTGTGTCATAGTTTTTATGGTTGCTTTTTAAATGTATCACTGTGGAGTGAGAAACCTGATTTTTCCTTGGTCTTTATTTTCCTTAGGGTTTTGCTATGGTTTTGTATGTGGAGCTTGAAGGACATGGTGAGTGTGAAGCAGAGTAGAGTAGTATGAGTAGAAGTTGCCTTAGGCTTGGTAGTATATATCAGTATATGTTCTAGCAAGAATAGTGTTTTCTGAAGGTGTGTCTTCACATTTTTATGAGCAAAGGTTTTCTCTTGGTTGGCAAACTGATAGTGCATAACTAATTAGGCATCATTTTGTAATGCTTTGGTATGTGTGGATCATAGATTTTCTCCATTCTGCACCCAAGTCTCCATTTTTCATGAAATGTTTGGTCTAACTTGAAAAATACTGTGGCCATGCAGATTCAGAAGGCTTGCAGTTGTGCACTGGATTACCCTGTGTGAGTGTCTTTTTTAAGATGAGACTTGGCAATTAAGGAATGCAGGTGACACAAATGGATGTCATGTTCAACTGTTTTAAAGCATCTCTTTTTGCAAGGAACTGTCTGTGTTGAATTTACTGCCACAGTTGGCTCACAGTCCAGTTGCCATCTATTGCATGGGCCTCTGGCTGCTTGGCAGAATTGTTGGACCAGACTAGTAAAGGTACAAATTCTAAAATAAGGTGCAAGTACCTGGGAAAGATGGAGTTTGGATTAGATTTAGTTCAGCTTTCTGGATTTGGAGTTTGGATTAGATTTAGTTCAGTTTTCTGGATTTGTATATGGCTGAGTTAATATCTTGGGGATTGTTCCTTATGCTGTGACACTTGCAGCCAGCACTGGGATCTTACTGGAGAGGAGTGTGCAGACCAGTGCTCCAAATGGAAAGGAGGTTGCTGAGTCCATTTTCCATTTACTTGGTGGATGGTGTGAGTTCAACTGGCCAGCTTGCTTCCCAGTTATTTTGGTCCTGTTTACTTGCCCTGTTGTTGGATGGAAAAGTCTATTGCCTGCATTGTGCCAGGACATGATACTGTGTGTTTTTACAAGAGAGAGCTCTACATCTCTTGGAAGAAATGAAAAATGGTATTTCAACTGATAGCAATAAAAGATTTGTTTTTTAAGATGGCTACTTAAGGCAGTAGCTGGGGATTGTGTCTAGTAAATCAGCAGAGTGGATTTAGGGGCAGTAATGAATTATTTCTGCTATCCTGAAAGTAGGAATGCAGATGGTAGGAAGCAAACAAAAGAAAGGGGAGCTGCTCACCATGTCTGGTCTGTGCAGTGCATGACACTGGTTCTGAAAAGTAAGAACATTAAATGATCTGTGTGAGTAGGAGTCACATTAGGAGTGATGGATGCCATCCTTTCCAATGTGGAGCTGGAAAACTCATGCCAAAATAAATGATGTGTATATAAATTTACTAGAAAGACCTTGCAAAAGGAAGTGTAACCTGCATAAGCTTGGCTCCTCTGCTGTAGTATCTACAATGGTAATAACCTGTGAGGTACAAAATACCTGCTGTAAAGTGGCTGTGTTTGGGTCTTTTGTAGTGTGTGTGTGTGTTATGTATGATTTTGACTCAAAGAAATAGTTTCTTTTGCTTGGCTGCAAGTACAGAGTTACATTTTATATTGCCTTGCTCCTTGCTAGTGAATGGTGCAATGTATGTGTGCATTGTTGTGGGAAGAAAGCAGCTGAATTTGCTAAAAAGTGGTACAATATGAATATACCAAAATTAGAAATACTTCTGACAACATTGACTCAGCTGAGGGATCCTGTATGTCCCTAACCTTTCTCCACCTAAGACAGAGCAGTCTATCTTTTTAATCAAAAATTAGCAGTAAAATTGATGGGATAGTTGGAACTTCTTAAAGTTGAATGACTGGTGTTTCCAGCTGTGTTGGCTCTTTGATCCAAGAGGAGAAGTTCTTAGCTTTTATTTTTGTCTTTTCTTTTTCTGATTTTATTTTTTCTTCAATGCAGCAGCTGCAAATCTGTCTAGATGTATTTATAGGGCAAGGAGTATAACAGTAGGAGCAACCTATTTAACCTGTGAGGTCAAATTATCTGCAGATGTACCTGACAAATTATGATATCTTATCAGCTCTGATACAATCTTGACATCCTTTCTCTCATTTCTCATCTGAACTGCCTGTGGAGGAGGAAGTAATACTGATGAGGTTATGGTTATGAGTGCAGCTAATGGGTTAATCCCAGTTTGAAACCAGTATACTTTTGTCTGTCTGACACAGCTGGAAAATAGTATGGGCAGTAGGCCTCAAATGAAGTTTGATGTTAGCTTTTTTCCTTTCTTCTTTGCTTTCTTTTTTCCTCAGTGACTGTACATAGTTTTGAAATGCTGCATGCAAAGACGAGCAAGAGCAAGGGGGCCTGTTTATTGTTTTAGCTAGAGAGCTCCAAGCAAGGAATTCTTTCTCTTTCTGTTCCAAGAGATAATTACATTTCTCCACCATAGAAAGTACTTGTTATGTGAAAGGCACTTCTGTATTATTACAAGTTATGAGCCTCATACTTTAGTGAGGATTACAAAGGACAGGTGAAAACTGGATCACTGGAATGGCTTTTTTTAGGTTCTGTTAAACGTTAATTCAGACTTAGAAAGGTAGTAATTTATTGGTAATTGTAGAGATGAATTACATTATTCAGTAGGAAAGTCAACCTTGCAAAACTGTCTTGTATTCCAAGCTTGATGCTTCACTATTTGGTATTTTTAGTAGTTTTGTTTAATTGTGGAATGACAGTAACTGCCCCTTCCTGCAAGTAGGCAGATGTTGTTAGAGGAAGCTCTCAAACCCTTATGTGCTCCTTCAAAGCCTCAGATAGCAAAACACCCCAAAAATGGCATGAAAAGAGGCTTCTCTGGGGAGTTTCCAGTGCCTACAGTCAAAGTAGTTGCTGGTCACCTTCTTGCAGCGTTTTAGCTCAGGTAGTTACCCCCCAGTGGGATTGAGGAAGCATGAAAGGCACATGGTGGGATGGGAGGGAAAACGGCAGCTTGAGCTTTCTCACCCTGGGAAGACATTTGGTTTGGGATGTGTTCAGGAGTTAGTCTTTCAGGAGCCTGAGGTTATCCTAACTGGACCAGCAGCCCCCTGTGCTGAGAAAAGAGGTGCAAGCACCAAGCCTGAGATAACACATCTTCCCTGGGACCTGGAGGTAGCTGTAGGGGACAGGAGTCCCATCATGAGTTCCTGGACCACTGGTGTCAGCAATGATGTCACTTCTCAGAAGCTAATTGCTGCTGTAAGGGGGAGGGGTGGCCTCAGAAATGCAAACTTGTCACTAAGATTTGGGTTCCAAAAACCAGATATTTGCTCTGCTGAGAACTATTTTCTTCTGTGACTGCCTTTGTATCACTGGCTGTGGAAAGGATATAAAAGGAAGAATAAGGCCCTCATCTCTATTCTAAACTTCTGTGAGACATAGTAAAGACATCATAGGGAATGTCTGGTGTATCTAGCTGTCACTCACCTGGACAACTCCACTGAGGACACTGGGCATCTGCCACTGTAAAAGAAGCTACCATCTTGGACTTGGGGGACACTGTCAGTTTGTCCTAAATAGCAAGCTCTACGTGACTTAGTCATGCAGCCTACTGTGCCCAATTTTAAAGGGCATTCCTTATGTTATTAATAACACCCAGGTCATGCCTGAGGGTGCTCCAGTGGATGAATATTGTTGTGTGGGCAGGTGGAATTCTGACCTTCAAGCTGCTCCTGCTCTGCTGACAGAGGATGTGTAGCCATAGATTAACACATAGGGAAAAGGGTCTTACAGTCAGGCCTGACCAAACAGTGTAGTTGAAATGTGGCCAACCTTGTGATGAGTGAGAGACAGCTGATCTAACAGCTCTATGGAGATGGTGGATCTTGGTGATGTTCCCTGGATTATGTCCTATATCTTGAAGAAATTAAGTTCAGCAGTTCTCAGCAATTAAGAAAAAGAAAGATTTAGCTTGCATAGTGCAGTGAAAGCCAATGGAAATCTAATTCATCTGCTAAAAATGCATGGTGGCAAAGGAGGTGAAACTTCTGAGGGTAACACCAAATCCTGCTTTCTCCTTTATAGCTTTACCACCTGTCCTGCAGCTCCCTTAGGGAATGGGAGAAGCAAATCACAATAGATTTTATTGACCTGTTGTGAAAGTTGTTTTGGGGCTTAATTGCTTACATGAGCTGACCGAACAATTTCTGCTGCTTCTTCAGCTTCTGAGATACTGAGCTTTAAAAATCTGCTGCACTAGCTTTTCACCAGTTAAGATAAACATTTACAAGAGAGAGAGAGAAATAATAAAAATGTTGGGAATATCCAGTAAATAAAGTTTTTGTCTTTTCTCCCTTTTCATTCAAAGATAGCCTGTGTCGGCTGGGATCGGTGAGCTCATGATCTATAAATAGGTTCCATCCAGGGAGGAGAAGGAAGAGGCAGGAGGCTCTAATTAATTATATTGAAATAGTTGTTTTCACAAAATAAGTATCAAATCCAAGATGTTTGAAGCCAGGCTCGCTGGGCTTGGGGGTGGGGTGTGCCTACAGCGTTTACTAGTGAGATCATGGAACAGGACAGGAAATCTCTCCCTAATGCCAAATAAAACTTCCCCCCCCACTCACACTCTTTCTTTTATGAAACAACTGTTGAGATTCCCCAACTCCCTTTCAAGTTATTTTCTGATACTGAATCAAAGAATCAATACAGATCCAGATGCCCTGCTCCCCCAGATCTTTATAAGCACATTTGGCCTTGTGTATGTCAGCATGCTCGGCTATGTGATTTTACTTGCTCATGTAAGTGATGGGACGATGTGAACCAGCAGTTTGTGGAGCAGCAGAATTTATGATGGGTGACATTCACTTTTGCTGACCTGGTTTGTTAGGGGAATACCTGTGTGTTGAAAAGTCAAGGAAATCTTTTAGTCTCTGTGACACCTTTAAATCAGACCTTTGCAACGCACACACAAAATCTTCTTATTCCATTGTATAGTTTGATTGGATATCTAATATTCTTCAGTCATTGCATTCAAGAGTTTGGATAGATGCTAGTATTGTGACAATGTCTAGCTGAGCAAGTTCTTACTGAGTTTGTATGTCCCTCTCTGCAATATTTTTCCTAGAAGGTAATGATTAAGAATAATTTTCACACTAGAGTTGCTAGTGCTGCTAATATATTGTTGACTTATCCTTCAAGTTACTCATATTGGTTTTTTGCACTCCACCTGTGTTTGGAAATTATTTACAAGTGAGGAAGTCTGTGAAGCTCTGGCAACAGAGCTGTTATGTTAAAAGAGTAAACCCATCCCAATTTCTTTCCATCATGAACATCTTTTTCCTCACTATGTGTGATTCTGTCACATGCTTTACTTTGGCAAGTGGCAAAGTGCACGCAGAAGAGTTTCTAAACACAAGGTGTTTGCTTGAAGTTGCCAAGTAAACTACATTTCAAAAACATGTAATGAAGCTCATGAGATTCTCACTCTGAGAGCAGAAACTCCCTGAAACACATAGGAGAATTTCTCCTGGACCTCTGATTGCTTTTAAAGCCTTGTCAACCTGTGCCAGACTGCTGCCATCCACCTTCAAAGCTACTATCAGTAAGAGTATGTGTATTTTTTTTTTTCCCTCAGGTTGTGTTGCACACTCACAGCTTCCCAGGTGGCCCAGTGCCACCACCCTGTGCCACCAGGGCTGCCTGGAAAGCTTGCCTCAGGGAAGCAGCACATCTCACCACCGTGCACAACTTTCCCTTTGCCTTCCTGTGTCCAAATTCCAGGCTATGCAGTGTAGGGACCTGAGCATTGATGGGGGTCAGTGTTGGAATGCTTTGTGTGTTTGTAATTCCTGAAACAGATGAGCCAAAAAAAAAAAAAAGAAAACCAAACCCCAAAACTGCTGGCTCAGTTTTGTGAAGTACTGAGATTTCCAAATGAGAGCAAGTTGCTGATGTCTTTGCTGTTGGCTATGGGCTGAAGGAGTTGGGAAAGGTGTGGGCCTAGCAAGGTCCAGCCTAGAAACACAGAGGAAATATTAACTGCCTGTTAAGCCAACAGAGAGCACTGCTGACAAAGAGGCAAAGGAGTCATCTGGCTGCTAGTTATATGGAGAAAACAGAGGTTTGGAAGGATGATAATCAGAGCAACTTTTAGGAGCTATCTCAGGTAGATCAGAGCCACTATTTCAGTCACTTCAGATGATTTTTACTTCAGTTATTGTAGAGTACCAAGAAGAGTCCCCACTGCTAATCCTCTTTGTGTTCTTGCAGTTTTGAAATACCCAGTAAAGCCCCATTTTGGAGGGAAGTGAGGTATCTGTGGAATTTTGTGTTAGATAAAAGGAGTTGTGTGCCCAAGAAGGGGCCTCCAAGATTAAATTACTTTGAGCTGCACTTGGTCTCAGTCATAGGGAAACTTAGCCTGAGCTAGTCTTTTTTTTATTTTAAAAATAATCCCCATGCTTTCATGAGCTCAGGCATCCCTAATTGCTCTGTACATGTGGGTAACTGTGACCCACATTCTTCAGTGACTTCAGCTGCTGTGGAAAGAAGGTATGTCAGTATGTTCAGGGGGTGAACTGACAGATCTTCATATCCTTGAAGCCTCTATGCAAGCATTAAGGAGCTTGTGAGGCAGAGAGAGGTAAGGGTAGGAACCAAATAAATATTATGCTCTCAAAACCCTATGGCAACCTACAAGTTGTTGATTGTATGACTGAAGGGCTTAGACCAAGATTATGAGGAGTGATTTGAAGAAGTCACCTCAAACATCATTAAAGAGGTGAGCCTTTATTTTAGATTCCTGACAGAGGATGTGTTTGTGCTACCCAGCTTTGCTAGCTAAGTGTGTAAGAAGCAGATTGGCAGCTGTGAACAGACATATGTTCAGTGATATCTCCCAAAAGTAAGAAGCATTTAAAATGCAGGTCAGGTCTATGTAATTGTCCTGTTGGGTGGAACAAAACATCCAGATGTTCATCTAAAATCTTATTTAGGAAAGTGTCCCTCTTCACCAAAAGTACAAATTGGAATTACTGAGATATAAGTATGGGCTTTAAGTTAGGGTCCATGATGAGAATAAAAAACTATACTAGTTTAGCAAAAGTGTATTTCTCCCAGTGCCTAATTTAAGTCTCTATCTGTGGTGCAGGTTAGAGAACTCACATTTACAAATAGCTAGTGGGGAAAGGTTGTTGTAAAGTGTAAATACTGGTGAGTGTGTAGGAGGAAGATGCATAGTATCTAAATTTTAACATTTATCACAGTGTGAAGTGGACACTGAACAGTCTGTTGTGATATTTTCTTAGTGTATTTGCTGTAGGTCTTCCAGGAGGGGCATACTGTTTGTGGTCCCCTATTGTGTCAAGTGTAATGGTTCACAGACAGGCATTATAGGACAAGAAAAGCAGTAACAAGAGCATGTGCTCTGGCAACATGTGCAGGGTTCCTCAATATTCACTCTTGTCTTTCTTCTTTTGTACCCTTTGGAAAACATGCACCAGCACATAAAATCCTACAAGTTAAATAAATTCTCAACATCTTCAAAACATGTGTGTCCTGCCAATATATTATTGCTTCCAAGACATTTTTTTCTCCTGTTCCAGAGTGTATGTACTGGTAGCCAGGATTTGCAGAGAAGACTTTTTTCCCCATCTAAACAACAACAAAAACTTTAATTTGAATATAGCTAAGGAAAGAGAAATATAAACTTTTTGGTAAATGTAGTTTCTAACAAGGTGGGGTTATTTTCCTCTTTAAAAAAGAACTTTACAGATTATCTTATTTCTGCAATGAAGATATCTTTAATGCCTTTCATTAGTGGTTTTAATCCATTCAGAAATAACAGCTAATCAGAATAGTATTTAAAAGGATGAAGTCAACTCTGGCACAGATTATCAACAGTATTCAGAGCAGTACTGGACTTACCCCGAGTTCAGGCATTAATATTACTTTCTGTTGACTATCTTGGTATGATTTTACTTAAAATAAAGCAGTTACAGCCATATCTGGCACATCCTTCTAAAAGTTTAATACTGCTTTCTTGAATCTCCCTGTTGACATTTCAGATGTAGTGTCTACTAGTAGCTTGTGTGCATCGGAAAACAGAGAGCTAACAGGCCATAAATGAGTGCTAGGACAATTAATTCACACTTTCTCTGAGAGCACTGGTGAGTGCAATGTAACACAAGTGACCTATACTCTCATATTTATTTACTTTTGCTGATAGTCATAATTTGGTAGACAAGTTGTCAGACAAAAGCTTGGTACTGGAGATCATTGAAGGGAACTTAACGGGTCAAGGAGATTGCTTAAGGAGGTGCTTGAGGCAAGGAGCTTGCAACCAGTCACGAGTGGTGATGAGGAGGGGGGGAGCAAGTTGAGGAAGCATGCTCATGACTCTGGGTTGGGGCCAGCATCAGTTCAATTGAGTTTTTCTGCCTTTGGGGAAGAAATGAATGATGCTGTGGATGGGAAAAATAAACCTAGGATATGATTATATGAACTACTAGATTGGACTCAAGAAGGCTAGAGGGTTTTGGTTGGACATAAGTGAGATCAGGGTGTATTGGCTGATCAATAAGTTAGCACATACAAGTTATGTGACACTTCCTTGGGAAAAAAAATGTGATTTGAAAAGAGTTAGTCAAGGTGGAGATGAAGTATCTTCAATATCCTTCTTTGGGCTGTGCCATTTCATGTTTGGTGGCCATTTTTGGTCATCCACGTTCAGGAAGAGGTTACTCAGTTAGGGGCAACATGTTGCATTGACATGTTGACAGTCTTCCCAGAGGCAGAGTCTCTGACTTGTGTTTTATCTAGAGCCAGGCTTCTTCCACCACCAGTTCTCTCTTACTGTTTTCTTAAGACATTATCTTTTCCTTCTTCTTAAGCCTTAGATTTGGCAGTTAACCAAGTTGAAAAGAACCCTTCAAGGTCAAAATAAATAATATTGAAGAAAACTTCTAAGACCGTTTATTTCAAGGGGGGCAACGACAAATGGCAGCTGTCTTTGAGCAGGGTTTGTTTCCCATAAGAGACCTTTTTCAGAATCATACCTAAAGTAATCTGTTCTTGGGCTCCAGATAGCACTAGTCCCATCTATGTACCATGAAAATGTTTGGCTCATAAAAAATTTGGGAAGACGGGCTTTTTAAATGCCAAAATACATGCAGTGAAATACTTAGTTGGTGTGAGATTTCCTGTGCTTGGGCAGGCTGTTTTCTTACTGATAACCTACCTTACATGGCCTGAAAAAATGTGTGGTTCTATTGCAGTCTGGTCATGAGAGCAAAATCTGGAATAGTACAATGTTTTATGTCCCCAAATAATCAGCTAGGTGAAGCCATCAACAGGAGTTGCCCATGAGTTATTCCAGAGTGAGATAATGATCCTGCAATCCAGTATCCCATCTATGTGGTTAAAATGCTTTGCTCATATTGAAATGGTTTCTAGACCAAGCTGAATGCATTGTTTTAAGCATTCAGCTTGATCTAGCTTGTTTACCTGTCTTAAAAAAATTACTCTGTCAGCACCTTACTTTCTTCTGGAGGCTGTCTGAGTTGTTTTGGGCAGTAAGGACTTAACTGCATGCAGTGTATGGGTTAGGGACAAGAATATGAAGAGACTTTGCTCTTAAGCACATTCTTTGTTGTCAGCCTGTAGTCAGTTCTTAGAGCTCCCATGCTGAGCAGCTGTCCCCTTCTGCTGAGACTGGTACTGGCCAAAGATGCCCATGGAGGGGGCAGCTGGTCTCCCCCAGTGTAGACTGTGTGGTGCTGTTACTAAATAGCTGAAACAGCAGAGATATGGGAAGAACATGAGCATTGCTGAAATTTCTCCTCTCTCAAGTCTTAAATTTAGCAAACAGCAACATTCCCACATTGCCTGTAGGTGATATAATAATATGATCGTTACCAACTTCCTGCACTTAGTTAAAACCACACATAGTATTTACACTTCAAAACACTTCTGTCCAGAAGGCCATTTTGTTGCATCTCTGCTTATAGTCCCAATCACATACCCCAGGGATTATGTTTGACAGCATTATTGTACAGAATTTAGGTTGAGTTGTTGTTTCCCTATGTGCCCCTTGGAGTTGACTCTTTCATTGCTCGTCTTATAGTTATCACAAACTTTTCTTTCTGTGATAAAGTTTGAGAAACAGACTGTGAGTCAGCCTGAGCTTCATGTTTCTCAGACTCAGGGCTGTGTTTGTTATGCAGTAATAGAACAGCTATTTGGCTAATTAGCTAGCTATTTATCTGATTGACTTTCCTAAGAACATGTAATTCTGTGAACTGTTTCAGAAAGAAAACAAAGCTTTCCAGATAAAGCTTCATGCTGTCTCACTAGAAGGGAAACTTCCAGCCCCTTTGGCTATGTTTTCTAAGCAAAGAAACTGCTATGGAAACTCATGCAGTAAGCTGGGTTATATTGTCACAGAGAAGCATTGCACATGAAAAGTGTTACCAAATATCAGTGAGAGGTGGCATCCAACATTTCTGTAAGCCCTGACTTGTGCTGTTTCCATTCCCTGTTTGTTAGATAAGACAGCACTGATGCTTTAGCTTGCTGGAACAGTGTGGAAAATGAATTTATTTAGTGCTTAAAAGACTGCCTACATGTTGCAGAGCTGAACACTATAGGAAACCCCATGAAGAAACAATTTTCTCCCTCTCCAAAACAGTGCCCTGCAAATAAAGCCTGAAGTCAGACAGTGACCAGTAAAGGAAAACCAAAACGTTTACTTCTTAGCTGAGCTTCTCTACCCTAATCACAGAGCAAGGCAAGATGTCCATGAGAAAAGTTGTCTGGGTAGCCTGTGTAATTTAGAAATGTGCAGAAGGCTCAACCATTGTGGTGCAAGCAAACTTATTTCTGCTATTTCCTAGCACTGAACAATTTGCAGCATTAATGGAGTCCTAGAATATCTCAAGTTGGAAGGGACCTACAAGAATCATTGACTGCAACTCTGCTTCTCAAAGGACTGTCTAAAACTAAATCATATGACTAAGAATATTGTCCAGACACTCCTTGAACTCTGACAGGTTTGAGGCCATGAGCACTTCCCTGGAAAGCCTGTTAAAATGACCAGCCACCCTCTCAGCAAAGAACCTTCTCCTAATGTCCAATCTAAAGTTCAGGAATGTCATATTATTATTAATCATTACATGGAATTGCATGCTAATGAAGCCAGAAGGTCACTCAAGTCAATCTTACTGCATCCACTAAACTGTTGCAAAGCAATAACAGCAAAATCAGCCTATGCAACATTATCTGTCATTTCCTTAACAGGAAACCAACTGGCATCTCCTTGCCTGCTGTCAGGCTGCAAAGGCAGGCAGCTGCCAACATGCAAAATGAAGAAGTATTGCTCTTCTTCCATTATCAAGATAAGAGTTCTTTCTGTTATCATGGTCTTTTGACATCTCTGAAGCAATATGGCCTTGAGGAGAGGAGGCAGCCGTTTGGATCTGTCTGGTCACTGTCACCACCAGACAGATATGTAAATAGGAACCCCTGTTGAATGAGTAGAGGTTGGGAGTTGATGAAGGAGAGTTCATAGGTTGCCACAGTTAGACTGCAAGGGACATTTGAACAACACAGAACCAAGAATGTTCCCAGAGGAAACAGCTGTGAAATTTTTTGTTTGGTTACACAGCTGCTCAGGGTTTGTGTTCACTTGATCACTCATATAAAACTGGAGAACCTCCCAGATTGCCAAGAGGAAAAAGCAAGTGGAAGGGATGCTTCACCCATGAAGCACTTGCTTTGCTTTTTTATGTTAAATGGAGGAGAAAATCTAACACAGTGTACGAGGATGGCAGCTTTGTTCAGCTGAAGCTAGATGTTGGATTTGCTGGGCAGTGCTGCCTTCTGTATTTCCAGAAATAGAAGCCTACTGAGGATTGCAAGGAAACATATCCATAAAGAAGCTGAATGTGGAGGCCACTGCTTGAGTAGTACTGGAGTAATATCACACTATCTGGGATCTCCAAGCATGCATTTATTTTCTCCTTACGTTATTTTCATATGAAACCTGTGATGTACTGTCTGAGTCAGATAAGAAAAGGAGCATTAGCTCTGTAATTTTCTATAAATCTGTGCCCTGCTTTGAACTATAATTTTGAAGACAAAGGAGACTTTGTCTTTCTGATGTCACAGGAAGCAGTTAAAAGATTGAGAATCTGAATACTGTCAGACTCGTAATTAGGATAATAATGATGTCTGTAGAGCACTAATATTGTGTTTGTGTCAGAATATGAAAGGCAGAGAGGCATTTCTTAGAGATGTTTATAGCCTGAGTTTATGGTTCAGGAAGCTACTTCCACACATGCTTGTCCAGCTAAGAACAGTATTCATGTAAATTTTAAGTGCATGTTTAAAGCAGAACTCATATTTGAAGTGATTTGGGAAATGTACATAAAGAGACAGAGCTTGGGCTCACAAACTCCTATAGATAACAAGAATAGGTTAAATAAATCTTGTGTCCTGTAGCTAAGAGATTCTCAGCTACATGTCTAGAATAGAGTTTGGGTTTAGATTCAGATGTCTAAATGTAGACATTCATATTGTAGCTGCATAAATCAGTACCGTAGCTCCATTGATGGTCTAGTCAATAGTAGGGTCTGCAGAGGTATTCATCCTAGTCTAACCTAAGTATCTGTATTTGATCTGCTGAACTCTTTCTGACATTGACTATGATGGGAGCAGTGACACCTTGATCACATAGCAATCACTTGCTTTGTACACCTAAAAGTGCCTATCTGATTCCAAACCTAAAATTTAGTGAAATGAACTTGTCCACAGTGGCAGAGCATAAAAATTGTTCCCTGATCATCCTTGGCAATGTCAACATGCTACCCTGGAGCCAGACACTTATTTTGTGGAGCAACGAAACACACTGTGTTCAAGAGAAGTATTTCTATTGTAGTAAAGTCACCAGTTAAGCAGGATGGGGCTGCTCTAACCTTTTCCAGTTGTATTATTGACAATGTTCATAATCTTTCAGTGTTTAGTAGAGGTTGTGGAATCTCCTTCTCTGGAGGTATTCAAAACCCGTCTGGATGCGCTTCTGTGTGACCTGGTCTAGGGAATCCTGCTGTGGCAGGGGGGTTGGACTAGATGATCTTTTGAGGTCCCTTCCAACTCCTAACATTCTGTGATTCTGTGTAAGGAGATGCTTATCCTTCTACTTTTTCTGTGTATCACTGAAGAAAGTTGTTATCTGTACCAGTGTGACCAAGTGGACCAGAGAAGGAAATCAGAGCAGCGAATGACACCAGGACTAGATGAACATTTTCTCCAGCATCTGTGCATGGCACAGTTTGGTCACTGTTGCCCAGCACAGTTCTCTCATGATGGTTCTGGTGCCTAGAAAAACTACCTTGAGGAACCTGTATTCTGGACCATTCAAAAGCTGATTTTCTAATAAACAGAGGGAATAACTGATGTTCTAAGTTATCTAGGAACTTGGATTGATCCACTGACTCTAATATTTTCAGTCATGCATTATTTCCCCATGGTCTGTGTTTCAGAGCAGTGTTCTGGTGGTTGTCTTCTTCCCAGTGCTGATCTGAATGGGGTGGCATAAGGAAGTGCAACACTGCACATTTCCTTACTCAATGAGCATTAGTTTTTTGGGAATAAGAGTGCTATAGTAAATGTGATACTTTATCACAACAGTATTTTTTAGTAATCCTCTTTTTCTCCTTAAATCTATCATCTCATGGTCTTTTTTTAAATTTTCTTACAGGAGGAGCTGGGCATTGCCTGTGAGTTGTTGGAGTCAGACTTCCTGAAGTGCAGCGTGGGATTTCCTTTCATGAGATCAAAATCTAGGGTAATGTCATATTTGCATTTGTAGAGCAATGGTCAGTTCACCTCTTTGTCTCCAAAGAGTGGCTGGAAAGGCAGCTTCTCTTCTAAATGTCTGGAACTGATACTTTCTGTAGCTTTCTAACCTAGATAGCCAAGCCTTTTACAGTTATGGAGGGTACCTGTTATCTTTTGTACCAGACAGAGCTGATGACAGTACCCTATGAACTGCAATACAATGCTCTAGAAAAATGATGCAAGAGTTGGCAACTGTGAAAAACTTATGTATTTCCTCTGCAGAAAATTGGAAGAGGACTTTTTCTTTATTATGTTGTCTTATTCTGGTTTTATTTTTGTCTTCTCTCACATTGAAGTGCAATTGAATTTGTATGAATTACAAGGAAAAGGTCTTAATGACTTTTTCATGTAATGGTCTTCAGGTAGCTTTTAAAGAGGATTTTGTTTGGTAATTGAAATTAATTATGTCTAGAAATCTAGCTGGGTTCTTTCTGTACAAATAACCAACCCAGAAAGGTGAAAAAATAAGGAATAACTTCAGGATGACCTGACCAAAAAAAAACTTTTCCAGAAAATTCCAATTTCAGCAATGAATCCTTTCCATATGAATTGACATATCCCTTGACCCAGCATGATTTTTTTCACTTTATGTATTTTATTGACTGTAACATGCTTTCCTGAAATATGTAAAACATTTTAAATGAAATAGAAAGAAGAAATGCAGTAGCAAAATGTTATCTGGAATGTAAGAATTTCAGTGTTTTGCTTGAGAACTACATAGTTGTATCCTCTTCAGATTTTTTTTTTTCAGCAAACTATTGAAATTGTCATGAGTTTGGATTCTGTTTCACTTGGCCAAAAACTGTTTTGGAGTTAGGTAGAAAAGCTGTTGCATGGAGAAGTTAATGTAGTGCTACAGTGGTTATCAAAGTAGATTCCCACTTCAAAATTAGCACCTGATTTTATCCATTAATAATGGAGCCATGAATGCTGTTTTAACTTGTGCCAGTTGCTCCAAGTCTCTGTGCAGGCCTATGGCATGATCCCCAAAAGATTTCTTCACCAGCAAGTAATTTATAGATTGGTGCTGAGGTAGTTTCAGGTAGTGATCTCCTTATACTGGAAGACTCTTTCCCTGGCAGATGATCTCTTCAAGAAATATATTTGAATGGCAAGTCTACTAAAGGCCATTTCAGAAAGAAGGAAAAATCGAGCTCTCTAGTATTTGAACATAGACACATAGATTGCTAAGATTTAAAAGCTGCTTGTCAGTAGAGGAAACTCTTTTTACATGTATCAAAATACACTACTTTTGCACAGGTAGGTCAGTAAAATGTGTGTGAAGTTTCAGAATTAAATAAATTTTGAAACAGCTTACAGTGCCACTAAATATCTCTTTGCTTTGTGCAGTATGAGTTCAGTGTGATCTTTGACACAAGCCACTTGTCTGGGCAGGAAGAAACACTCACCTTCCTTGTCACTGCCCAAAGGTAAGGGAACCTTTGTACATCTTGATGACTTGAATATTCTCTGTCATATCAAGTGTGCCTTGCATGTCCTTGACAATTGTGTGATAGTAGTTGTATGTGTGTAGTAAATGAGGCTAAATTACTGGTGTATTTTGGCAATATAGAGGAACCACACAACACAGCCTCCTAAAAAATGAAGTAAGGTCATACTTAGGCTTTCTTTGCCAGGCTGTAGCAATTCTGAAGAGGCATTTTGTGTTCTCTCAATCGGAAAGCCTCTGTGTTTCTGTGCCCATCCCTTTGGGCCCTGTATCAAGCTCTGCTCAGCTGTGGTTGACTATCAGCACCAGGCAGACCCATTTGTTCCAGCCTTTGAATAAAATAAGCATGCTTGGATGCAAACCAGAAAAGATAAATGCTTTAATCAGATGATCAGGAATCTCACTGACAGTTTCCAAAGTTGCATGTCTATTTTTTCCCCCTCTGGATCTTCAGCGAGCTGTGACAGACCACATGAAACAGCTGAATAGGATACTTCCCCAAGGGCACTTGGAGCAGGCATTGAAGTAGGATGATGCCAAGTTATGTGTTCATAGGGACTTTATCTCAGGCAGAATAAAAGGTGTGACACATGCTCTGTGCCTCCTAAGGTGATGCTCCACAAAGAAGCAGACTCCATGGGTGGCACTGACAGTGGCACAGCTGCATTAACCTGGGCCATGAAATGCTGCTCTGATGTGCTGGGTGTGTGAGTGGTTCTTGCTTGCACTCTACTGTGTGAGCGGGCCACAGTATGCCCTCCTGTGTCAAAATCAAGATCTCCAGCCTTAATTCTCCTCCCTAATTTGATGATACCTTACTGACTGGTTGCAGATGAGAGATGAGTTGTATCAGTTGCTGAGAGACTGTTCTCCTAAGGCTTAGTTGTCCTCTGTAGTAACAGCTGTAGATGGGAACAAGATCCTGCAGCACATGGGGCTGATAATGAAACACTGAAACTGAAACACTGAACACTCACATCAAAGAGGCAAGACCATGTCTTGCAGATTAGAGAAGTTTTATTCTCCATGAAGAGAAGTTCATTATGTGTTCAGATGACCCTGTGATGCTTGTGGGTCAGGGAGATGCATCACTATCTGCTAGATGAATGGTAGCTGCTGGAAAGGTGAGTCAGCCCTGCTTAAAATTTGCCCAGCCAATGTTTTCTAGATTGCACTGCTAATGTAGATAGCACAGGGCTTTCCTCTGTAACCTCACTCCTCAGATTCCTTTGCCCTACCAGTGAGAAGAGCTACTCAGTGCCTTTAGGTGGAGCAAATAAACAACTAGTAGTTTGTACACATAGTGTGAGTGCTCAGAGGAGTTAATAGAGTTTCTCATTTCAGAAGAATGGGTGGGAGGACACTTGTGTTTTGGAGGATTCAGCTGAACCACCAAAGGCAACAGTGCAGGTCCCAGTACCCTCATTTTCTTTGTGACTTTGGGCAAATTGCTCAATTCCCTCACTGTCAAATAAGTGTAAGAAAATCTTTCTACCACAAGAGTTACAGGGAGCCCTGGGGTAAAATCAGTGAGAAAGACATGAAGAGGAAGTGTGTGCGCTGTGGCCAGACTGCAATGAGTGGGGACATTGTTTCCACACAAAACTGGAGCTAGTCTGGCAGAATTGGCTGGATACAGAGAAGCTATGGCATGCTGTCATGGGAAAGTAAGTATTGCCCTTCAAGTGGCCACTTAAGCTTGTCCCTTGAAGCTGCAAATTTGGCAGTAGCATCTGTAACAAGAGACTGGTTCAGTAGCAGGAGAGATCAGTTGGAGAAAGAACAAAAGGTTGCATTCTGTTTACTCTTTTTGTTTAAACCCCCCCCCAAAAAACCCCCCTTTTTTGTGCTTCTTGGCATGAACTTTTTTTCTACAGGTCCAGTCACCTTTCCTGACAGTATCTTTTCTGTATTTGAAACAGATAAGCTCTATGGAATTGTACTTGCTTATTCTGCTTGCCACCATGGTATCTCAGTATTTGTGTTGGATGAAGTGTCTCCATTTTGGATCTTCTTTGAGACTATTCAGAGGAAAAGCTTTTATTAAGTGTTTTTTTTCCTGAGAATGAAAGTTTGTGGGTTTTTCCATCTGGGCCATAGTTTTATTAGCAGAAATGGCCAATGTGTCAGTTGCAGAATGCTGAGCTGTATCTATGTGTGTATGTAGCCAGCAGGTTCTGGTTTTGTAATCTGAGCAACTCGTCATCTGCATGGTATCGCTTAGGATGTTACTGCCTGCTGTTGCCTCAGTGATACTGCCTCAGATAAATAGGATCATATCTTTTGTTTAGCCAGTTTGATTTTTGAGTAAATCAAATGAACTGCAAAGGAAGAGTGATTCCAGAGTCACTGTGAAGAAATTGGAAATATATGTAACATATCTTTTGTTCTTCTGAGCTGTCACTCACCAAGCAGACTCGCTATCAGAATTTAGAGTAATTTCAGCTTTCTGTGTTGGACAGGCATTTCAGGATCCTTTCCCAGACTTCATACATATGTGCTTGTACTGAATAAACTGACTCAAAGAAGTGATGATTGCTCACTTTTCTCCTTCTTCCGGCTTTTGAGCAATTGAGGAAACTGCCTTTGAAAATGTAGAGTTAGATGTGTTTTCTTTTTGGCAACTCAGTACAGGAAGAGGGGATGGAACTGTTGAGAAGTTATGGCCAGTTCAGTATGAAAGTCTCACCCAAAAAGGTGCTCATAGTGACACCAAATTGGTACTGTTGTACAATGAAGGTACAATGGAAGTGAAGTTTCATTTACTAAGTAAAGACCTTCTGTGGGGTGTTTGTATCCCTCTCAAATTGGTATGCAGTCAAACTGGCAGAAAATGAACCCTTGCACTGGGCTCTAAATGTCCTTGTTTCTCACCACTGTGTATGATGGATGCTGTAATTTCACAATGCTGCTTGAATTCACACCTTGCCCCAAGTTAGTGTTCTTGATGTGAGCCTGATCATGTCACAGCCGCAGAGGAGCAGCTGCAAAACACGTGCTTTATGTGTATGGCCTCTTCAAGGTGGATGAACAAATGTAGCTCTTAATCTTTAAGAGGCTTCTTAAGGAGAGCTGACATCACTCAAATAGGCTCAGAGTACAAGGCAGAGAGATGATAGTTGTGAAGCTGGGTGATATATTGCAAAGGCTGTCGATTTACAGCATGTTTATTTTTCCTTTCTGGCACAGTGGAAACCTAGAACGCACTGAATCACTGCATGATAATACTCTAACCCTGTCAGTGCCCCTCATGCATGAAGTGGACTCATCTATCAATGGGTAAGTACCAGTCACCAAATGAAAACAATAAAAATAATAACAATCCTAACAATAACATCTGAGTCTTCTCCAGTGAAAAACTGAATTCTTCTCTTTGTTTACATGTAGCCAGACTGTTGCTTTTCCCCTGTTTCCCAGCCTCTGTAAATACAGACAACTTCCTTAGTTATCTGGGAATTTTATTTGTCATGCCTTTCATTCCAACTCTACCTCTTCCTCACTCCTTTCTAGCTGACACTAATCAGTTACCTTAACCTTTATAGTAGGTATTTTAGTGATCATATTTGAATTCATGTGATTCTGTAGACATGATGGACCTTAAAATAAAATCAAAAGAGAACAAGAAAATAGCATCTTGTTCCTTAGAGAATGTCTTCTTGAGAATCACCAGGCTAAAGTTTAGGGTCAAATGTTCTGAGATTTTGCTTGGTGGAGTGTAGCTGTTTGCCTTTCTGTCTAATTTCTCAATCAGAATTCACTTCTGCTTTCCCACTTCCTCTGCTCCCTAGTCTGTGAGGCGTCTCAGTAACAACCCAGAAACATCACTCACCCTTTGACTTAAATACTTTTATAATACACAGCCACAGTCCTCTCCCTGGGGCTGCACATGTGCAGATTCCTGCCTTTGTACTCTAGGGTCTTCCCTTCCACTTCTGCATTGCAAACTTAAGTCTAGAATGAAAGATTTGGGGTCAGTTCCAACAGACAGACCATCTTTTAGCATAGACATATCTTGTGTTGGAATTGGGGGACATGGTCACTGCAGGTGAATTAGCATCCACAGAGACTGAGGAAGTTGACATTCCTTCTTAAACTGGGGAAGAAATAACTCATCAGCAGTGTCCTCAAGAGGTCAGTGTCTGTTTCAGCCACCATTTATGGCACCCCAAGGGAATGTGTACTATCTAAATGACCAGTGCAGGCTGGCATTGGTAGAAGTCAAAGATTTCCTTGACTAGCTTGTGTAGCAACAAAATTACCTGCACTGGCATGTGATTTGTCTGAAAAGCTGGGTGAGATCAGATTCTTGGGTTTTACAGCATAAAGCTGATTTCCCCTTTTGTTGCACAGAAATAAAATCCCTTAATTAGTCCCACAATAGTCAGAATGGGTAGAAGATATGCCTGAGCCTGCTCATAGAAGTGAAGAGTGCTGTCAGACCTCACAAGATGACTAGCAAGAACAAAAGTCTCCTCTCTGTTGAGAGTACAGTCTCAGCAGCATGTTCTTGAAGGTTTTGAATGCTTTCATTATTGCAGATTATGCAGAAATTTAGCTCTGTATCCCTTGCTTCTAAGTGCTTTGATACAGATGGATTTTTGTACAGCTTTACAGGTATCACAGAATCACGGAATCATTACGGCTGGAAGGGACCCTCAATGCTTTAATATGTGTCTTTAGATCCTTGTCACCTACAGATTACTGCACACTGAAAAAAAACCCAGATAAAAATTGGGCTCTTTCTTTTCAAAATGTGCTGTTAAAACACAATGTCTCTGAATTTATAAGCCTCACCCAGCTGACTATGTGGATTATTTTTTTCTTTCTCATAGACAGGGCTTAGTTAATTCAAGTTCACAGAAATGTCCAACTATGAGAGAGAAGCTGGGTTTATTTGAGGGCACAACATTCCCAGGCATGGCAATGTTAGTATTACTCTTTTTTGGACTGTATTTTTAAAGCTTATTTTTATTAGCTCTCCTGCATGAGAGAAAACTCCATCCCTGGTCATAAATAGCCCGGAAGGGCTTGTACCATGTTTGGGAGGAGCCTTCTGGCACAATGCCATAAATGGAGGAATGAATCTGTCTCTCCCTGTTTCCCCTAGCAATCCCTGACATAGGAGGCAGGCAGGAGAAAAGGAAATGTACCTAAACAGCCTTAAGATCCTGTCTCAAAAAACTCTTGACCCAAAAGGACAGCCTGGGAAGGAAGCAGAGCTTTAGGCAGTCCCTCACCAAGGTTTGTCTGAAATTACACCAGGACCCTTTCCACCCAGTGGAGCAGCTTGAGATAAGAAGGAGGCACAAAGGATGCTTAAAGCACTCCTAGTCCTCTTCTGCAG
Source organism: Galbula dea (assembly GCA_013399015.1). NCBI lineage: Eukaryota > Metazoa > Chordata > Aves > Piciformes > Galbulidae > Galbula > Galbula dea. The sequence goes on along the minus strand of VWZX01008738.1, from coordinate 554,097 downwards.
AATTTCCAGGTACTGTGTTGTGCTTCCAAGTCTTTACTGATAAAACCCTACTGCATTTTAGTTTGTGATAAGATTAGAGTAGTTGAGGAGACTTGGCCTGTGCCACTGCTGTTGAAAGCAAGCTCTATCTCCCTCTACTCTTCCCTTTAACCATCTGCTAATCATTTAAGTAGTGAAGCTCAGATAATTAATGAAGTGTTTATTCCTGCAGTGCTATATAAATGGTTGATAAAAATGAAATGTTAATTTGTTAGAATACATGACTGAAAATATTCCTGTTAGTAACTATTTGTTCAGGTTAACTTGGTAGTACAGTGATTTCCCGTGTTACACAAGCTATAGGACTTGCACAAATCATCCATGGCAGGGGATCCTGGTTTTGTGATAGGAAAGGAGAAAAAGAGATAAGTAATCAAAAAAAGTCTGCTTCAATGATAGGATGTTGAGATGCTGCTTGTGTAGTCTAGGGTTGTCGAGAGGAAGTCAAATCAGAAGTAGTACATTAACGTAAAATGGGTCCCACAGAATTTCACATGACCAGAAAGCAAGAGGTGCAGTTCAGCTTGCCACAAGCACATTTCATTTTGGTGATGAACACAGCTTACTAAATGTGTCTTGACCTTTCAGAGAAGTTTTCCCTACTTCATTTTTCTACGGTGATTCTGTGGAAGCATCCAACTTTGTTCAGTTGGAAAACCGCGAATGCCTTTTCCAGTCTCTCAACTTCACACTCCAGGTAAAACTGATCCTTACTTTGACTGCTTTCCTGCCTGACAGCACATTTGGGTTTTCCATCTCTCTTATTCTGAGTATGATATGGGCTTTGGTGTGTGTTTCTGAATCACAATATGCAGTGCAATGCATTCTTGATTGGATGCCATGTTTACAGCATGCAGGGATGCTGTGTTATTAAAAAACGTGTACTTGGGGACATGGTTTAGCGGTGAGCATGGTAGTGTTGAGTTACTGGTTGGACTCAATACTCTTTTCCAACCATATTGATTCCATGATTTTATCTGAATATATTATAACAAGAATTGCAAACAAATCATCTTGCTTCCATAGGAATGAAGCTGCTACCACTTGTTTCTCCTTTACCTTTCACCACGTGCCAAGTAAAGAGCTCTAGTAACTCAAGTGCCATATCCTGGATGCAGTCATGGGCTCAAAAGTGAGGGCTAATTCTTTTCAGTGCCTTGGTCATTGTGCAGAGGAGTGGGCAACCATTATCCATGAGAACAAACACATACCTGTGCAAGGGATTCAGACTTGCTAAATTTCTCTGGTATGAAAATGTTTATAGCATTACTGATGAGAGTATAATACAGGGAAGAGACTGGGACACTAAAAAGACAAGTATGAACAGGTTTCATTAAATGTCTCATAGTATCTCAGTGTTATTCGGGTATTATCTATAGATTACACTTCACATGGCAGTTAGATTGGATTTTGATGTGGCAAAATATATGGGTGATTTGTTATAACAAAATCTTGTGATGCAGCTGAAATGAACTTACCTCAGTGCTGTGACTTTGTGTACAAGCACTTCCAATCGTTTTTGACCACTAGATGGAACTATGGAATGATAAGTCATGCAGGGGTGGGAGAGTCCTTTATTGTGAAAAATAGTCTTCTGCCTTTTTTCCCCTTTCTGTTCTCCTAGGCATGAATACCACTCAGCTCATAATGAATAACACATGTCTGCCTCCATGGACAGACTGTGGTCCAGAGCAATTAAGCCCCCACTGTCATGCAGTGCCCTTAGCTATTTACTAAAAAGGAGTGAAAGCAGGATTTCAGGACATTAAAGCTTTTGTGAACCAGGCTATTAATTCTTGTGATTCTAATTTCATTCTTAAGGGTTTATAGGTCTTCTCTCCTCTCTCCCCCCCCCCCACTTCAGCTAGTCATTGGTTAAAATCAGATAATGAACAATGTTCTGATGCTTTAACTAGATTAATATTTTCAATAGTACAAAGAACAGGTAGGGGAGAGAAAATCTGTATTTTGGCAAAGCCACCATTTGTCCTGCCCCATCCTCTTGTCTCTCATGCACACACTTCAATATTCATATTTATAGTTGGAATATTCTTTCTCTTTTCCCCATATAGAAGTAGAAAATGATATTGTAACAAGTCACAGATCTGCTCTCCAGTAACGTGGTAAACCTCATAACTGTGTGTGTTAGAAAGAAAGGGTAGTGTTTCATAGTGGGCAAAGCATGGTTAGTATCACTGTTTGCTTAATTGGTTTTAATGATTTGCCTTCAATTTATTAAACTTCTCCAGATGGAGAAAAGTAGTAGTTTCTTAACCAAGAAAAAGAGATGATGTACAAAAATTTGAGGCCTTATAGCAGTTTTTATATGTGAAAATCTATACCATATCCAATGTTAATAGGGAAACAGATCTATGCATCATTTTTTGAGGGTTACAAGATGTGCAATGAAAATGTCTTTTCTGCATTAAGTCTTATATCTGATCTCAGTGGGATAATCAAGGGGGGGTTTTTAATGTCTAACATGAAACATTGTGTTTGTATTTCATGCAGCACTTATCATGCTTCACTGTAGTGTGATTTCTTCCCCTGCCTGGAGCCTCAGGGTTTTTGTAAGGATTTGGCATTGTGAACCAATTCTCTTTATCAGTCAGGCATTTTTTTTTTAAATATAAACAGTGTTTGAAGAATAAAAACCTGTTGGGTTTAATACTTGTACTTTACACAATTAACAACTAATTGCTACATCTTTTGACAGTACTGTCTCCATGTGGATAAATATTCTAATGGGCTCAATGTTTTTACTGTATGCACTTATATATGTGTTGTTAGAATCAACCAGGAAATATTTTTCCTAATAAAATAATGTGGATCCACATGAAAACTTATTTTCATTGAAATTTTTCCATGGATTGTTTCTTTTCAGCAAAATCCCACACAATTTGGAATTTTTGCTGGATGTTTGTCAGTGGTGGACTGGAAATTCTTTTGAGTTTTTGTTGAAAATTTGTGGAGGGTTTGATAGAAAGCCAATGTTTTCCACTAAGAGTTTCATTTCACTGGAAACCCCAGAACCTGAATGGGAGTTGTTCACATGCATTTCCTGGCAACTCACTCAGCAAACCCACAGTCTGGTAGTCACAATCATCATTACTTTGAGTTCTGCTCCATAAGGAAAACATATGCAGAATATAAGGCAGTGGTTATGAGATGGAAGTGAGGATGTTAACTGAGACAGCAATATTACTTACAGCCTTCTGGATGGTGTTACCAAACCACTCAAAGAGTACTAGCAGTGTCTCTGTATGTAAGGTAGAAGTCTCATACTGTTTATACTGATGACTGGTATTATCCTGCAGAACTGTTTCTCACATGATATTTGAGCTGTGCCTAAAGACTGTTAGATAAGCTAAACCTTTGACTTCATCTTAGTCTTAGTCTGAAGACATTGAAAAACTTGTGTAGTATCTGAATATTTTCAACTTTACCTGTGCTCCCAGCTCTGGTTCTAGAGTGGCTTCCCATTTATGAGCAGTTATATATGTAATTGTATTTTTCTTATTTTTTCTGCACATTTATACACATCTTTTTTACTTGTAGGTTTACAATGCAGGACCAAGCACTCTCCCTGCAGCTTTTCTTGACATTTCATTTCCAAACCGCCTCTCTGCCACTGGAGCTGAAATATTTCACGTTCAGCAGATGATGGTGAGTACATTACAAGATATGTTCTGAGCCTAGAGAGCCAGTGAGAGCTATCAATGACTGGAACAGAAGTCCAGGACAACTAGATGAATCAGTTGCTTTTTTCAGACAATAAAGTTTCTTTGTACCTCTGCCAGATCATAATAAGTAACTGAGCCCCTCCAGCTGTTGACTGCAATCCCTCACCTAGGCCAAGTAGGCTGTTGTGTGTTCCTGGTTTCCTACAATGCAGTGTAAAACTAGGTCAGGCTAATCCTGAAGGAACATGGAAAACAGTTCCCTGAGTCTCACCTTCAAAGAAGATTGAGTCTTAATCAGTCCTTCCTGATTAAATGCTGCATATTATATCAGCACAATGTGTTACCAAGCTGACTCACATTCCCTGTTTTTTACTGTGGTTATCTGCAAAAACTCTAGTTATAAAGTCTGAATACATTATCAGTGTCTTATTTTTCTACAGTCCATGTTATAATTTGCTCTTTTTGAGTGTTCTTTTAACAAGCCTAAGTAACAAATTGATTCTTTCAGCACAGTGTTTTTCAAAAGATAATTTTGTGTGAACTACAAAGCAAATGAAAATAAATTGTGGTAAAGGAGACACATTGTTAGATTTCATTTCCAATATTTATTGCTTCCAAAGTTTTTGTTAAACCACTAAAATACTGAGATGGTCAAGAGAGGGAAACCTCACAACTGAGGTAAAGTTCTTGCTGAAATTCAGAGTAATCTGTCTTTGTGAGGTGGAACCAGCTCTTGGGGTACTTAAAGTATTATGCTTTCTTTGTTGTTAGCTACTTTTCTAGCCTTTTGGCTGCAAAGTATTATCATCCTCATATGCACGTGTCACTGAATCTGTGTAAATATAGATCAAATAACACTTTTCTAAGCAGGTTTCCAAGATTTGTGCTGTTGAATGGTATGAGATAAATATATATATTGCTTACAGATAGGCAGTAAAGACCAATGAGAAACAGATTTGAGATATTGTATGAGGCACCAGTATTGTGTAGATGGGGTCAGTTCTCCACCTAGACTGAATTAATTCTCCAGCCTATGTCTCATTTTCCATAGCATTGCATTTTAATGTTTTATTTAGTCCAGCCTTATATGCAGATCACCTTCCCTTTGACATATTGTCTGTCAAAGGATTGTGACCCATTTCCATGTCCCTTCCCTGGTCTCTTCTGTGCTGTGGGAAAGGGTATGTGTCTGTGTTTGCAGCAGCAGCAGAGAGGTGGGAGTCTCCTTATCAGATTTTATCTGTGCAAATGTTGGTGCCTCCTCTAAAGTCACTCATCCTACATATTCCTGTATAGTCAAGAGAGAGGAATAGAAAACTCAGCCCATCTAACTTAGGAAGTGAAGAATTCCTTCCAGGCATTGCCTGTTTCTTTGTGTTGACTCTTCCAGAAGTCTGAGCAAATTGTCTTAGACAAGACACCTGGTTTGCATGCTTGAATTAGCTGCTGGGGTGTACTCAACCCACCAAGTGGGCAAGAGCTCATTTCCAGGTATAGTTTGTCATTATTTCTGCACCAGACCTTAAATTACACTGACAAGGATGAGAAGGACTGTAGAGGGTTTGAATAGCTTTTAGGAAAACAAGGCAAAAATCTTAAATCTTACACTTTTATTTTTCATTGCTGTTGTGTACCTGATGGCTTACTTAAAGGAGGTCCAGCTGGGTAGTGTGGTCATGGGTACTGTGTTAATATCTGCAGGATTTGCATCAATTTTCCCCAACAGCAGGTTGCATTTCCCCCTATGTTATTTGATGTCTTTCTTCTACTTTGCAGTTTGTCTTTGTAGAAGTTTAAAACTACTGTTTTGAGGCCTATTTGCATTGCAGGCTGAAAAGTGGGAGTAGGCAAGTATGATTTCATGAGAGTCTGCCTGATATGCTAGAGTCCCCTGGGTCATTTTGACCACTGCTTTTGGGCATATGGTCAGTAGGAGTCTCATACATGACTTTTTGAGCACCTCTGACATATTAATAAATGTTATCCAAGAAAATCCTGTCTGGGATAGTGGTTATCCCCACTTTACAGATAAATAATTGAGACACCAAATGGTTTGCCTGAGGTCACACAGGAAATTTGTGTCAGAGCCAGGCACTGAACCCCCCTGTCTCCCAAGTCTTACTATTGTAACAGGAAAAGCATCCTACTCTCTGTCCTCCTGTCTCTCTCCCACTGAGTTTTTATTGACTGAAAAGGAAACTAAAATCATGGAGCTTTTCATCTTTTCACAGACCAGATATACTTCAACAAACAAACCCTAAAAGCAGCAGACTGGAATGAACTTTGGAAAATGGGTTAGAACAGCTGTTTTTCAAGAGCATTTTTGTAAGCATAGTCATTAAATATTTCAAGCTTTTGCCTATTCTGAACTTCCCAGAATCTAGACTGCAGTAAAGATGATAGTATCCTTTCAGGCAGTGCAGGTGTTTCTGTAATTATACCTTTATACCTATAATCCAGCCATTCTAGGTGTCAGTGGTGACAGACCTTTCCCAATAGCTGTCATTAATCCAGAGGAATTGTCATTTATCTGTAACTGAAACTCATTTGTAACTGAAAGCATTTGGAATTTGACTGCATCATGGTTTTACTTTTTGAAAGCTAATAAACCATTTGCCACTTCTCTGATCCACAGTACAGTGGGTGAAAATACATAGGAAAAGGACTAGAGTTTGTGTCTCAAATATACATATACCAAACAAGATAGTGGCAGGAACAAATTCCTCCATATTGTGTTGACTGACCTAGTCTTTCAGGCACATGAAATAATAAAAGGAAGAGAGACACATATGGCCCTCTGGAGTGGTCTGTATCTCTGGGAGGTGTTAATTGGAATTATTATCTTTGCTGCTCTTAGAGGAAATGACAGCCCTCATGCTTCCTCTGTTCCTTTTGCTCTAAGCTTTTGGCTTTATTGCAGAAACTGCTTTAAGATTTTCTTCCAGAGAAATTCAGGTCACAGAGGTGTTTTGATATTTGGAGTTCTGCCTTAGAGATGTTCAGTTGTGGCCTTGGGAGTTTCTGCAGCACTCTTCCCAGGAAACACCCTTATATATAAAGGAAACAAGTTAATAATAAAAGCCAGGGGTAAAAAACAAAACAAAACAAACCAACCAACCAACACCAACAACAAAAAAAAAGGAAAAAAAAGACAAAACCAAAACCCAATTAACTTCCTCCCTCCCAGAAATTTTAAGCCAAAAAGAAATTCTAGAAATTTTACAGGTAATTTTAGCTAGGGAATTTCCTCTTGACAATGATTTTACATAGTAGATGCTCTGCAGTGGTAAATAGTATTTTGGAAGCAGATAAGACAAATCACTTGTTTGGGTTTATGTCATTTTGTATTCACTTTCTGGCAGAGGTTTCAAGCCATGTTAAAAACATAATAAATGAAATACCTCAGCTTGTTGGTAGAAGTGTTTTGATAGGAGCAGTAGAGTTGATGACACACAAGAGCTTCACCCAAACAGAGTATAGTAGTGTTAACAGAAATGTATATTCTCCATTCTTCAAGCCATTGATTATCTATTCTTCCACAAAGGAAATCAATGCTCATTATACTTGTATGTGTTTTGGTTTTGAACTGAAAGATTAGTAATTTCCTTTGGGTATCCAGCTAATTTGGAGTGCAAGGGAGGCTCTACTTGACTTGCCAGCTAAGGAGCTGCTTTCCAGGGCATCCAAAATGATTTTCACAATGGGAGTTCCTACCAAATTAACTAGGGTATTTCCTCAAGCTGTTGAAAAATGAGCAATGTGTCCAGGATTACTCTGATGCTGGCTTTATGGAACTGGATCAGATTGTTGCCTTCCTATTTATTTTATTTCCAGTGAAGGTAAACACAATTATGAGGAAGAAAGGATGAGCAGTTGGAAACCATGTTTGTCTGTTTGAACTGGAAGCCAACCACAGTGCAAGAAGATGATCCTCACCCCTCCTCTGGAGGGACTAAGCTCTGCAGGGCTGCCAAGTTCTTTAGACTCCAGTCAGACACTTGTTGCCAGAATCAAAGATGCACAGAGTTAACCCAGAGCAAGTGCTGTGTGTGCTTGTGGGTTTTTGGAAGAAGCTATTGCTGCTTCTATTGCATGCATCATGCAGCCCAGTAAGCACTGCTTAGTTGTTTATTTTTAAATGCCTGTTTAGGTGAACCAATACCAAAGATATAAAGAACTGTGGTCTTATCACTGGTGGGATAAGAATCTTGTTGGAAAGTGAGTTGCTTGTTTTGTAAGACTCTCTTCAAAGAGTTTGCAGTCTAGGCAATGAAATAAATGGAAATTTTGAGAAAGGAAGGTGAAGGAAAGAAATAGTGCCCTCAATTTTCTGATAAGAAACTCCCTTTTTGCATGTAACTTTTGATGTCTAGGTGTAGTAATTATTGTTTTAGTAGTTGCTAGTAGTAGAATATTTTTGAATTACTGTGTTCTCTTACTCTAGTAATTAATGGAGAGAGAGAGAGGCATAGAAACAACAGTGGAAAAGCACTTGCTGGCATCCACTGACAATACAAAAGCCATCTAGTCTCCCTGTGTTTCCCTAATCATGTAAGCTTAGATGTTGAGAATTATCTCCAGAGGACAAAAAATGGGTTAATCCTCACTCTTGTGAATCCTGCTCCCTGTAACCTTGAGTGTGCCAGTTAGCTCAAGCCCCTTGTTCCTGTTGCAGCATTCCCATCACTTATTGGTTAGGGAGCAAAATAAAAAGTCCTCCAGTTGTCCTATTATGCTTTGTATATTCACATATCTTCTTTCTTCTGACTGATCAGATGAGACCTGGATTGTGCCTTTATGAAAGCTGAGTATCAGTAAGATTTTAAAAAATAAAGAATAACTGAGTTGGAAATGAATTAGTAGCATGGAGGAGTTGGAGAGAATTCCTTTTCCATGTTGCCTTTTAAGTCAACTGCTGTCTGAGCATGGGACTGTAGAAAAGCTTGTCATGTTCAATAAGGAAAACTGTTGAAATAAACATTATTCTCTTCCTGTGGACATTGAAACAGAAAAAAGCAGAATGGAGTCAGTCCCAAAGCCACAAGTCTTTCCTGGCTGATGACAGGTTACATTTTTAAGGCCAGTTTTGTGTAGCAATCATGTCATTTTTCTTCCTGGCATTTGCACAGTAATGGCTGTAAAGGAGCAGGAAGATATTAAGAGGAAGAGTTAAAGCTTGCTCTCTTGTTCCATGAAAGGTCCCAGGCTACCTGAGGTTTTTTTCTTGACTTGTATAATGAAAAAGACATCTTTGCAATTTTAAAACTTTAAATGTAATGTCTGCTTATTATCTGTAACTTGTTCACCTCCAACATAAGAATAAGATGCTTTGGCTACTGCACTGCTGGTGTTTAAAACTATAAACAAAGGAGGACTGTCAAAGCTCTCTAAAGTGGTGGTAGAGCATGAGTTCTTCTTGAAGCATATGTTGAGTTTGTTGGGCTTGGTCATGCATGCTCTGTGTTCAGAGGAAAACCTGGGTATCATTATGTAGCAAATCCCTTGTTTGTTGGCAGCCAGTTTAAAATTGTTTAGTTTCTGTCTTTTAAAGTTTCAGGTCTCAGCTCTGGAAACATATTCACATAGTCCCAGTGTGTGAAGATAAAAATATTTGCTGCTAATACTTGAGGTAGGATTGTATAGGAACATTTTGGTCTAACAAGATGATTTATTTTAACCCTTTGTATTAGTCATCCTGCCTTGCAGTCTCTTCACTTCAGTGATTGTTATACACTGGCTGACATGCACATATTTTGGCACTGTATTTAAAGGCATAGCTAGATTGCTGGAGGAAATTATTTCTTCCAGGGAGTGTATTGTAGAGAAACTTGTTGACTTTCCTGCTTCTTTCACTTTAATTGCTTCTTCAAATGAGTATTCCAAAACATTTTACTTAGGCAGCTGGAGATGTTTGGCTCACTCCTGGTCTAGGGCATCTCTGTGATGCTAACAGAGTCTGGCTTTGCCTGGGAGCCCTGTCTTTTGCAGGAGAAGCTGGCCCTATCTCAGGATGGCTGTGAGGGGAGGCAGGAGCATATGCCATGGTCCAGCATGGCACAGTTGCCTTTAGACATGGGAATCAGGATCCTAAGGCAGCTCAGAAAGAGCTCTCATATCTTCCTGATGTTGGTGTGACAAACTGAAGCTCTTTCAGTGAAGAGGAACTTAGCTCTCGTTTAAGTTTTCATTGTTAGAAAGGAAAGAGAGCCTAGCCATAGAATTATTTCCTGAGTTGGGACCTTAAAATAAATCTAAAAGGGAAAAAAAAATCATGGTATTTTTGCTTTACAGGAACCATCTGTATCACTGTATAAAAGCTGTACCTTGGGTAGAGTTCACTGCATTTACAGTGTTTCAAAATAATCTTTTCAGGCATTGCTGGATATTGCCTTGCAGGTACAGGAAAGTGACTTAACATGGCAGAAAGTTTCTGTGACATCCTAGTCTGGGTTTTTAGGGGTAAGCAGATTTGAACTGATTTTCTGAGGTTCTCTATATTTGTTCTGACCAAATCTTGTAGTAGTGCAAGAGGTCCAATATCTGCATAAGCAGTGAATTTTTTTTAAGTTATAAAAAGAATATTCATGGAAAATACATTTTAAAAGTAGAAAAATAGTTTTATTTTTCAAGAAAGACTAGTACTATCAAAATCAAGGCCATTAAAACATGGGAGAAGTGCACTGTGATCTATATATTAAATCAGACCTTGGCAACACTTGACATGTTCACTTGTGGCCTGGTCACCATTAGCTTCTGAACTGGAGCAGTGAAATCTGTCAAATTATTTAGGTATTGAAACTTTCCAATGCTCTCTCTCCCCCCAAAACTCATGACCTGTCAACATGATGTGGCAGTCTGATGAAGCTTTTAGATCAACTGTGGAAGTCTTACTACTTTGTGAACTGCCCATAGTTCCCATTTTCTTGGCTGAATATGGGAAATTCCAGTTTTGAAAGAAATTCCTGGTTTGGCTTTTTATACAAGTGAATTTCAGATAAAGAAAGAAGTATTATGAAGTGTATTGGCTATATATGTTAGCTCTTATCAGATTCATGAAGGAAGCAGGAAGTTTGGTAGATAACCACAGCAATCAGGAATTTTGCTGAGTTATGGAAAAAAATATACAGTAGACTTTTTGTAAGCTTCCCAGCCAGAGAAGGAAGCACCTCCTGATGAAGGACCTACTGAATGAGAAAAGAAGACAGTTTCCAAATGATTGTTTAAAAGAAATGATTTCTTTTTAAAGGCATGTAAGAATTGCATCCTTTCACCATTTGCCCATTGGTGAAGCTGTTCCTGCCAAAAAACAATGGAGGAGGAAACTGAGGAAAGAGCTGATTAAGTTAATTCTCTTAACGTACACACTGCTTTTAAATTCTGACTCAAACTAGCCTTTTTTTTCTGTAAATAACAGACAAGATTTGTGGTTTCAATGTAAATGTAGAAACCAAGGAAGAGCTAAAGACAATGTTGTGTGCATAAACTCTAGCTCCCATTTGATGGAGGAAAGGGTTTACCCCCTTCTTCACATATCAGAGTGGAAATAAGTGTCTTGCTGGATTTCTCTTCCAATTTTGAAAGTACATCATTCCAGTCTTGTGCAAGGTAACAGATAGTATCAAAAGTATCAATAAACCATTCCTTGGGGGAAGTGAGAACTCTGAGGATGTCCTGGAAACAGAGGACAGCTGCTTATCATAAATTACCAACAATCCTAACCCTTAGGAGGGGGTTTTTAATAACTCATTTAATCTTCAGGTGTCTACAACAGATCTGCAAAATCATCCTCTTGGAGGTTCTACCTTCTTTCCACTGCCTCTAAAGAGAGCTTAGAGCTTAGTGCTGATCTTAGATACCTTTCTGATACATTCAAATATCTGCTTTAGTGAAATATCCCACTCAAATTATTTGAGCCCTGCAGGGAATGTACTTACCTGCACAGTTTTCAGAACTTTTCATCCTTGTCAACACAGCCCATAAGGAATTCCAACAATTAGATAAAGAAAAACAATGGGCATATTGTGTTTTACTTAACCCTAGGAGATGCACCATAAGATCTATTTGTCACCTCCTATGTTCATAAAGCATTTCATAGTTCACCACAGGGAGAGGAAATGTACCTGTCAGTGAGTGTGTCTTGGATTTCAACTGTTAAAGGCTGATACATAAAGAGCACATGAATATTGGAAGTAAATTCATTCTTAGTCCTGAACCTTCTGTGGACCTGGCCGTTAAATCATAGGAGTGGTCACTCTTCTCACTGTGTACTTGTGGCAGTGCCCTATGTCTTGGAAAGAAGCTGCTGTCTTGTGAGTCTTTATCTTTCAAGGAGATCTTTGGTTTTCTTACTAAACTCGGTAGGTGGCACTAGTTGTTGAGAGTTGTACTTCTGGGGATTGCTGATAAGTATGTGCAAAGTGGTTGCAGGGTCAAAGCCAGCCCAATCTTGCTGATCAAACTCTGTTAACAGGTTATTTAAGCAAGCTGCAGGGTTAACTGCATCAGAAAAACATCTACTGGCGTTGCAGTCAGGTTAGCAAACGTTTGTGCCAAACGTGCATCTGGTGTTCTCCTTTCAGCTGGAGGAGCAGAAGCCAGAGCTATGGTGGAGTACTCCTCTGTGCTGATTTAATGCTTCAGCATCTCCACTCTACTGGTTAAATCTTGCCTCTCCTCATGGCTGTGTAAGCGTACCTACTGGATCTGTAGAGGACTGATTTTCTTTCCTAGTATTGCTATTTTTACTCCAAGTCTTTCAGGGGTTGTGTAAAGTGGGTTGTTTTTCAAAATTCTCTTCTGTTGTTTCAGTGGCTCTTAAATTTATTGCCAGAATCAACAAAACTGCTCAGATTCAAACATTTTTCATTATCTGTGAATATTAAACATTTTTGGCGTATGGAGCAAGTACTCAGATAACATATTTACATAACTTATTTGTCTACTGTTGAAAGTCTGACCTGGTCTGTAATTTCTTGTCAGTACCCTTTTATTCTTCAGTGTGACATGTTAGATTAACCATGCCTATTAATTTGTCTCTGTTCACCTATCAAAGGGCAAATCAGTATCTTTGATTCAGGACACATGTATAGATTTTTTTCCCCTACTGTAAGTATGACTGTGCTTTGGTTAGCAACAAAGACAAACAAAAGTGCATCTGTTATTTATTACCCAGCTTGAAAACTTGAACCACAGATGAGGTATGCATACTTAAATAAACCAATGCAAAAAAAAAAACCCCCAACAAACTAATAACAAAGGAGAAATATGTAAAAACTATCTGGCTGCAATTTCAAGAAGACTACAGCCAAAATGTCCTTTGGAGGAGCATACCCCAGGGCTGATGAGAAAGGCATCCATTTCAGACTTGAACATTGTTAACAGTTTCATGAAATGACTAACTGATTGGTCAGACCTTGAGCATGTTTCCTGCAGCTAAAACTGCTGTTCCAAATGTCTTGTGTCCCATTCTGTTTTCCCTGAGCTTGCCCCTGCACTTCTTCTGTGATCAGATGTGGGTTTGGTTCCATGACAGGCACTCATGGCTGGATTCCACCTTCATGCTTGCTTTGTGTCAGCTTAACTCTGCCAGGCTCTCCCTAATAACTGGTGATGATTTAGCTCAAGAGAGGAATCAGGCTTACTGGAAAAGCCTGGAAACTTTAATACCATAATGAATTCTTTTGCATTAGTGGGTATCTAGTGTTGTCTATAAGGAGTAAGCTGAAAATAAGCATTTCTTCACCTGTTTATCTTGCAGAATGCCAACCATTAAACATGGGATTAGTCCTTGGCTTCTTATATGCAGCAGTGCAGCAGTGAGGTTTTATTTAATGCTTCATTGGAAGCAACAGCTAGTTTCCTCTTGGTTTTTAGTCTCATTCTTCCACGAGACTCCTATCACATGTACATAATTAACCCCATGCCAACTGCTCATTTCCACTTCCCTGTACTTGGTCCTCAGCTGACCTTGCCAGCCCTCTGTTTGGAAATTTTATTTCATTTCTTCTTTCCCGGGTTGACAACTTGTGCAACATATAGGGCTCTGAAAAAATGGAGGATCTTGCCTTTGATGCATGTTAAGTCAGACAGTATGGCCTGGACCCTTAAAATATTTGCTAACAAACCCCAGCAATTTCTTAAAGGCCCCAAAAGCTTACTAGAAATCGTCATAGCTATAAATGAGTAGAAATAATCTTACAACTATCCTGAAGGTGGGAGACAGTGCTGATAGTAGAAGGGAAATATGCTGAGGCAGCAGGTGTATTACTTCTCCTAGAAACTCCAAACCCCCTAAACCTCTGGTTGATCTGTATTAGAAATGCGATAAGTATTTGATTGGAAGCCTAGGGTTATCCTCTGTGTTCCCAAGAGAATGCATGATGATTGCTCCCCTTGCACTGGTACCACCCTGCTGGAGTGCCAAACCTAGCCCAAGTATTCTCATAAATCCTTACATGTGCAGGAAAGTCAGAGAGGGTGATCCCTGTGTACATAATCAATTCAAGATACTATTCCCATACAGCCCAATTAAATATCTTGCAGATTTTTAGGATGTAATTGTGTGCAGAGTGCACACAATGTGTTTTATGCTCAGCTGTTGCACTCTGAAATGTCCTTCTGCCACTTTCTTAAGGGTGATGTAATCTGATATGGTTAAAAATCACTGCTACTTCCTGGGTTTGCCCTTCCTCTCTAAGACTTTTCAAATATTCAGAGTCCACTGAAGTTGTCCTGTGGGAATTTCTTCCTTGTTGCAAAGACAGCATTTTTAAAGCATGAAGTAATGCACATGCTTTCTCCAGTGGTTATGCCTTGTCCCTGGGAAGCTTAGTGGTTTGTGCTGATGACAAAATGTTGGCAGAGTAACCCAGTGTATAGGCTGTCCTGTTTAAATGTTGTCTCTCTCAGGCATGTGTTTGGGCTCTTTAAGGAGACAACAACTGCCAGTAAATTAACAAAGCCAGAGACTAACTTATCTCTGAACGTGTGGCCATTTATGGGTAGGGTAGGCAGTATAAGGGATATTCTGCTTTTCTGCTTGCTGATAGGTTAGTAATACTATTAGCCTTTACATGGTGATCTTTAGAGACCTTTTACACAAGGAGACATTTACACTCTGTGTAGTACAAATGTTCTGGCTTCCATCTCTTTGTGTTTATGCATGTTCCATGTGTATGCACATATGTTGAATACAAGAGGAGAATGCACATACATATGTTTGGGAGTGATTTTCAGTCCTTTAGATTTCGAATGTCCAGCTAAAACTCTCTGAAAGATGGTCATTTTTTAAGTGTCACATGTCCACCTTCTGGAAGTTAGCCTGTTAGAGGTGTCTTAGTTGAGGCACCCAACAATAACTTCTCCATATTGAAAATTGTAGATGGCTATTCTGGCGTCCAGCGGTGTTCAGGAATGCAGGTGAGAGATGAATGCAGGCTGTGCTGACTTTAATCACACTGACACTTCACAGTGGGAATATCAAACTGTTGGGGCTTTTTTTGACCTTTCTTTACATTGTGACTGAACAGCTTGAGCACAGTGCTTTATAACTTGAGATAAAAACTAAAAAAATTGATACATGTTGCATTGATGTTAGGTGTTTTGCTGCCAATGGCAAGCTATTTCTAGAGAATGGAAACATCCCTACATGCAGATAGCCTGGTAAAAGGGATCCATTTTACTTTTGCTCTTGATCTTAATTTGCCTCACATGACTAATGAAATGTGATTAACCATGGTCAAAACATACTTCATTCTCATTGGAACAGTGTCAAATATTAATAAATATATCAAGTTATAAATTCTTTGTAGATAAGTTTTAAAAATATGTTTGGGTTTCCATCAGAAAAACTCCC
Organism: Galbula dea; assembly: GCA_013399015.1. Lineage (NCBI taxonomy): Eukaryota > Metazoa > Chordata > Aves > Piciformes > Galbulidae > Galbula > Galbula dea. Next base: position 538,521 of record VWZX01008738.1, on the reverse strand, counting down.
ACTTAGGAATGTTTCAGTTTAGAATTGAAAATCTGAAAATGTAATTTCTTTGCAAAAATATAATTTAGGGGTTTGGGTTTTTTAATTGGAAAGGTTTTCCAGGAATTGATAGCTAGTATCAGTAGTTACTAATATTTAGTTCTTTGTTACAAAAAGTTTTGTGCTATTACCTTGGAAAAACTCATAATATATGTGTAGTCTAGACTATAGGTGACAGGATAGACTGTTGTATATAAAGAAGAAGAAAAAGGAGAAAATCATTTCAGACTTTTGAAATTATTTATATGCTGTTTTTTCTGCAATGCAAAGCTCTTCAATGAAATCTGCTAGGTCAGATTAAAAATATATATAACTATCAGTCCTAGTTATGGAGGAATCTTGTATTGTTGAGACTCCTTGTAGCTTTTTTGTTCCAGAGGGGTTTGCATATGTAGAAATATTCTAGTACATAAGTGCTAGAACATAAGAAACAATATCTATTCCAGGAGTGCTTCTTATAGGAATTGATGTAATATCCATACTCATAGGTGAAAAAATTGGAAACTTGTCTTAGTAAGCATGCATAATATGTATTATGTGTACCTTCAGTCATCACCCTTTGCTGGATTGAAGACCAAAGTGTGCCTTAGAGTGCTTCTTTGCTAGCATCTTAGGTTGGTCTGGAAGTGAGCTTTTAGAGAAAAATTCCCTGCCCTCCCATGCAGGGAGCTGTGGTTCATGTGAGTGCACAAACTGTATTCCTTTGGGAGCAAAAGAAACACAATGGAGCACTGAATGCTTCAGCTCATTCAGGCCACAGAAGCAGACTCAGAGCATGTTAGAAGAGTGTGCAATATGGATATCAGGTGCTGAGGATGCCATGCAGTTAGTCTGGTTCCCTTTTTTGTTTGGCCTGCTTTAGGTGGTCATGTAGTCTTCTGGCTACAGATTTTAGGTACTCCTCTTGTACAGGTGATTTAAGTGTATTGCCAGTGCACTAGACCACAAATTATTTTATGCAAGACTTAAATTGGTAAGTACCTCCTGGAAAACAAAATGAAACAACCTTCAGTAGAGACAGTTTCAGTGCAGCTCCTTAGAAGTCCCTCCTTGGGAGGCTACAGGGCTGCTCCTGCCTGATACCTCACTCAGGACAGGGTTTTTAATTTCCCAAGCTGCAGTCTTAATGTAGCACTTAAGTGAGCCTCCTTCTTGTCCCAGCTTTGTTGTTCTTTTGTGTTAGGAGTTGGATGTTGATTTATCTGTGTGGCTTTTGTATAGCCCTTGCACTGAGTATGAAGACAACGCACATCTCTTTCTGTATCCTCTGCACTGCTCCCAAAAGCCCCTTCTACTGTTTCTGGGAGATGATAGATCCCAGGTCCTGGGAAGATCACTTTGGGGGTAGTCCTTTTCTGTTTATAGGCTTCTGAGACCATGTAGGAATTTCCAAAAAACCTCTGGTACATCATGTACCCTGAAACTCTGTTTTGCTAATGGCTGGGGTCAGCACAAAGGACGCAGACACAGAGTTAAAGAAGCAAACTTATCTTTACTTCCATTGAAAGCAGCAAAAAGATAAGTGAGATGATACAGCAAGAATAGAACAACAGGAGGTAATGCACCTAATCATTATTACACAGAATTAGCTGTAGTGATTAAGAAAACTATGTAACCTGATCTAGTGGATGGTGTCCCTGCCAGGCAGGGGTGTTGGAGCTAGATGATCTTTGAGGTCCCTTCCAACTCTATGATAACCAATTGCCATAATACATTATCATCATCCAGATCCTCAGTCACTGGGAGCCCTGGTTACAGTGAGGATTTAGAGAACCTTTCCCGTCAATTCGAGGTCCTACGCAGTGCATCCACTCAGAGGTCAGGTCTCCCAAGTAAGGATATATCACCAGTTGCCATAATACATTATCATCATCCAAATCCACTGTTGCTGGGGAGCCCTGGTTACAGAAAAGATTTGGACAACCTTTTTCCTCTAAAATCTGCAGGTCAAGTAATAGTGTCTGCCACCTTGCAAGGAGTGGCATTGGCCCTTGGCTACTAAACCAGCCTGCAGATGACCTGCTGGTCTGTTCCAGAGCCTTGCACATGCTCCTCCTAATACAGGCTCAGGGACTGAATGTAGTAGCTGCCTTGTATAGAACTGCTGCATAGTTGACAGATAGGAAGGGGTATTTTCAAGTTCAGACTTAGTCCTTTTGGAGTTGCCTTTTGCTGTTTCAGTGTTTTAAAAGGATGAGACGTAGCCAAACTTCAGTTTAAGAAAAGGTAATAATTTAGAGAAAAAAGGACCAGATTTATAATCCTTCATGCCAGATAATTCCTTTTAGCCTTGTGACATATTTCTGCTTTGGTTTGTTCTTACACTGTTATTTGCACAGGATGTAAAGCAGGACTGTTTGGGAAGTATGCCAAAAGCTAGGATAGTGCAGAAGCTCATACTGTCCTTTTTGTATGTCTTGCATGCATCTAATGACATCTGTCCAAGTGTCTGGTAATTCAAACTTTCAGGAAGAAAGAGCAAATCCTGAATAGAGCTTGATTCTTTACTGTTCTTGATTTAACATAAACCTCCTAGTTGATCTGGATCTAATTTCAATATAGAATTTCAAAGAAAATGAATGTCAGTGAGCTTTGTAAATGTCTTACCTACAAATAAAATAACATTTAAGATCTAGATAGACTTTTGAGTTTTGTTTCTTTTTTGGCAATACTTAGGCTAAGTCAGTTGCAAACTGATTTCATATCTGTCACAACTTTTTTTTCTCCCTCTTTCAAGCATTTGTGATGTGAATAAGGTACAAGTTGTCATCCTCTCAGTATGGGAGGGTCAACAGCAAGATGCACAAGAATGTCACATGGTGCTTTGTGGGGAAATTCCTCCCTCTCTCACTCTTACTGGTTTTAAGGATGGCAGCAGGAGGAATTTGCTGATGCTTTGCTGTTAGAGTTTGTATTAAATTCCATTAGATTTTCTTCAGTGAACTTTCATAAGCTGCAGAAAGTGGGAAGATTTTTGTAGTGCAAGGCTATATTGACTGAAGATCATCTTATCAAAGGTTGGTTCATTTCACTTGTTTCAAACATCCACTTTTCTGGACAAGAAAATAAGCTAATGATACAAGTTTATTTTTGTACTATTTATGTTGAAGGTAAAAGAACATATTCAGTGTCCAGGCTCATGTATTTACACAAAGAGTTAATTTATCTCATCAACTCAGATATAAACTGTGAAGCAGCAAAGTTGGCCAAAGCACCATGTAGTACAGTTATGAAAAAAAGTGATGCACAGGGTGCAACTATTGGCTTAAAATGCTATGTTGTAATTTATATCTTTTACTGAAATTTTTCTCCTCTATCTCCAGACTTGTAGAACACAGACACCTACATGTGAGCTAGGTTAGACACGTTTGTGTCCTCTCCAGTGAAGAGAGAATCATTCCCAAAGCATGGTTTGACTGCCTTACTTCAGATATTTTCTTCAGGATTATTTTACTCCCAAAGTGCTTATTTCTCTCTTTTGAGTACTAATGGGAGACATCCAGCTCAGATGTAGGTGTATTTTTGTGGACAAGCTCATTTCACTTTCTTGTGTCATTTAGTTTAATTTGGAATAATAATTATGATTAATAATTGTGCTTGCAGGTTGGTCAGGACAAAGGAAGCTGTTCTTTTCACAGAAACCCAAGCCCATGTGTTGTTCCTCAAGAAAATGAAAATATTTTCCACACAATATTTGCTTTTTTCACAAAGTCTGGCAGAAAAGTATTGGTAAGAAAATCCACTTAGGGCAAACTTGAACATACTATGTATCTTACAAAAGCTTTTGCATGGCTTAGCATGAAGAGCTCAAGCAGATACTTCATTATAGAGCAACTTTTTGGTGCACATCTACTAATACTGATGTTTTTCTGTGGGGATATTTAGGGACTTTTAATTACCTGATTTTTTAAAGGGAGGGCTTTATGCAGAGGCCTGAATTTTACCTGCCTTGCTTTCCTGCAGGTGTCTGTAGCTGGCTTCAAAGGTCTTGAAAGTTGCTACCATTTTAATGCAGGAGTGCTGTATTTGAGCAATTTGCTAGGTAACTTAGTCAGCTGGTGTGTTTGCTGTCACACAATTTGTCATTGATTTTTTTTCCTCTTTTGCCTTACAACTTCTTCTCTATTTCCTGTAGGACTGTGAAAGACCAGGCAGGTCCTGCTTAATTATACGCTGCAACTTAAGTTCACTAGCCAAAGCAGAATCCTGTGATATAAGTATCTACACACTACTGAATACTGAGATACTGAAGAAGGTATGTACTTCCTTTGCAGTTTCTCTTAAATACCAGTTTAAGTACACTTCTGTGCACCAACAGACTCAAAACTTGCCTTCCTTCCTCTCTTGACTAGTGTGTGATTAAAAGACCCATGGTGTCAAAGAGAACAGATCTATTTATCAACAGCATGTATGGAGGTGTTAGTCCTAGTTCTTACCCATTACCCTTCAAGACAGAAATAAATCAAGTTCAGAAATTTATACATTGAGAAACAACAAATGAGGCCCTTAAATGTATGCATGGTGTTGAGACTAGAGACTTCTGAAACTTGAATTGATTTCTGAAAGTTTTCATGCTGGAAAATGAAAACTAGAGGAAGTGCATGTAAACTGTGACCAACAATCTATCATTCCCTCTGTGTAAACAGAGACGTGGCAGGTTTTTCTAATTTTTTTACTTCCAGTGATTATTATTCAAAGAAGATGCATCATGACCATATTAATGCTGAGCTTGACATTTGTGACAAGGAACAAATGGTTGCAAGTTAACTCCTGTCTTCTCTGAAGGCACTGAATGAAACAGCAAGTCTTTTAAATTTCTAGTGGCTTAGTGCATTTTGTCCTGTTTTCCTTTACTTACAAAAATGCTGACTGTTTAATTGTGGCAAGGTGCTGTGAAATTATGAGAGTATGATAATCAGAGGAGAAAGCTGATAACATGAGCCTACTAAAACTAACCTATCTTTGATAACTACTAGATTAAAAGCATTGGAGATAGCCCTTACTAGAAAGCAGTTCCTAAAGCAACTGGTAACCTTGAGCTTTTCTAGCTGAAACCAAGCCATCTGCTAATGTTTGTTGATGTTTGAAAACAGGAAATACAAGCAAGGCCAGAACGTTCAGGTATTTGATACATGCTTGTAGAAATGCTGAAATATGTAAGCAAGTAACTGAGCATGTAAAAAATGTCTTTCTGGGAAGTTCAGTCCTAGGAATAGCCAGGACTCATCTCCTCTGCTGGTTCTTTTCCAAGTGACCGTTGGCAGCACTCCTTTAAAAGACATGAAGTCCTTACACGTGCCTTTGGGTCATTATCAGCACTACGTGCCATTTGCTGCTTCTCACCTACCCTCCCCAAGGGGAACAGAACACAAATGGCTAAGCTATGGGTTGTAATGGCAGCTTATTGGAATGTACCTGTTAAAATGTACTGTGTAAAATAGAGAGGAAACATATTCATAAGGGAGGTGAATATTTTAAGATCTTTGCAGTGCATATATTCAAATAATTAAGAAGTTTTCACCTTAGAGTATACTAGAGTGTATCCTACCTTCTGTATATCTTTTTTTTCTCTTCTCTTGAAAACTAAATAGGAACTCTTTTTTGATGGTTAGTATTGAGCCTGCCTGTGTTGGTTGGCAGTGTTCTGTCTTTTGCTTTTGTTGTAGATGTGGAAAACATTAACAGGCCAAATACAAATGATGTGTTTAAAGTCCAACATACCTGATTTTGTTTTAATCTGAGATAATATTCTTGGGTTTGTGTGTCTGCTACGAGCATAAGCTATATTTTTTCAAAGCAGGGTTTTAACTGGAATAGTAATGAACTTTCAACCTAACCTCCAGTAAGCACTGTCTAGATGTGTTTATTACACTGACAAATGTGTGATATTTTGGTTGGGAGGGGGCCTGGTACTTTCTTTTTCTCACCTTCAAAAGCAATTCTTCCTCTCTTTACTTCTCAGGACAGTTCTTCAGTCATTCAGTTCGTCACAAGGGCGAGGGTGCGGGTGGACCCTGACCAGAGAGTTGTGGAGGTGCCCAATGGGAGCCCAGAAGAAAAACCAGTAAGTAAATAAACCTGAAGAGAAAGGTTTCCTGATCCCAGTAGGCTGGAGATCATTGAGAACTCTCCGCAAACTGGAATTTGTGGCTGGGCTTGGGCTAGGGTAGCCCATGAGCATGGCCAGATTTTCTCTGTGTAGGCTAGCAGTGCTATGAACTGTGCTTCTGTGGTTTTGCTCTCTGTGGTAACCATACCATCACAGTGAATGATGTTATGTGGAGCAGGAGGATCTGTGTTGTAGTAGCCAAAATTGTAATATTCTTGAGGTACTACAATTAGGCTTAGCCAAAATTAGGTTTAGCTTCCTGTTCCAGAGTTAATGTCTGCTTTAATCTAATTCAGATTTTCCTTGAAAACCTAACAGACTTGAAACCTCAGGAAAGTCTCTTCAGATGTGCCAGTATGAAATATTTAGAAGTGTTGTTAATGATATTTTGGGAACTGTGAAAATGGGGAAGAAGGTCTAAATTTTCAGAGATACATTTAACTGTTCCATTGTGCTGAGTTGGTGGAATTCATTTATGATCTGATACTGCATTTTGTGTTGATCTACATGAGGCTGGACTGAAAATTGAAGGGGAAATATTAAAGTTCCAGGTGATCTCACTCTATAGCTTCAGCTGTAAGTAAAATTGTACAGGGCTGTGTTTACAATCTACTGGAGAAAGTTTTGGTTTCCTGCTACCAAGTCACCTAATATTAGTCACCTAATATTTCATTTTACTCATGAAAACTGAACAGGAGGCACATCCAAATTCAGCTATCTTTATGCCTGGTGAAATTTTAAAGTTCCATTTCTTATTTCTCTCTAACATGAGGATCAGAGGTAATCTAGACTGTTTTAAATTCATCCTCTTGCTGTGTATTCTTGGAGTATGATTTAGATCCCATCTTTCAGTTATCCTTCTATCCCCAATGATTGTCATCACCACCAACTCACACAACCATTCTCTCACTGGCTCCGTTTCAGTGAGTACTGATGAGGTTAGAGCATCAGAGGATTGAGTTCAACACATATTTGGAAGACACTGACATCCTAAATTAAAGCAGTCATCTCAGATACTGGTTTTCAAACCCTACAGACAAAGGAAGAATTGGACCTCCATCTACTTACTACCTTCAGTCTGAAAGTAGAGATACCACAAGAGTAGCCGTCATCTCCACCGTCCTGTCTGCAACCCTAGACTTAACTTTCTATTTTATTAGACCCATCAGAAAAAGGAATTCTTTTATATGATAGGACTCCATTTTTTTCCCTTCTGTTCTATTTTCTTTGTCAGGTGTCTGGGCTATTCTAAAGAGCATTAAAAAATAGACTTGGCAGCTAAAATAAAAAACATAGCTAGCCTTGCCTGGGAGTGTGCCTTGTAAATGACCTGCAGCCCTGATTGTTAATACTGCTTGATCTCTTTTTAATTCTGCAGCTTGCACAGAGCAAATCTTGCAATTGTATGGCAAATTTTCATTAAAGACTAAGTAACACCTAACTGTGATACTTGTGCCCCAAATGTAATGGAAGAAACCAGGACCTGTCTGCCAAATATTTTGATCTATAAAGAGTTTTAGAATCTCTCAGAATGATAGGCACAATGTAAAATGTGTTTTTACTATTATTTAATGTTCAAAATTTAGAAATACTTTTATCTTGGAATGCAAATTGTGCTGTATTTATTGTTATCTAATGCTTGGAGGGGAAAAAACAACAGCCACCACCAGCCAAAATTTGTCCTTTTCCCATTCCTGGAAAGCTTTTCATCAAGCCATGAGTTGCAATGATTATAAAGTGCACTGTGTGCTGGGAAGCTATATTAATCTTCAAACAAGAGCTTGCTCCTAGTTCCTGGGAAGTCCTAGCTGTAAAGGAGCATGCTTGAGATGTTGTAACCTTGTAACATCAATTTGTAATTTCAAGTCTTTTCTAATCTTAGTGCTATTTGCTCTCTCCTTTATGCTCTTTCCATATGTCTGTTGGCTTCACCATTGCTGTATGTTTTGTATAGGGTCATGTTCAGGGAAAAATTTAAGACATGTGGTTTGGCTCAAGGTATTAATTTTCTTCCCCCTCTCTTTTCTTGTGGAATGCAGAAGGGAATAGTACTTGTTGCAAGCCATAACTGTTCAGCTGGAAGTGGAGACAGGAGAGACAAAAAGTCTTTGTTCCTACTCCTCCCTTCCTTTTTAAAGCTCATCCTGTGTTCTTTTCGTTGACCATGGACTGCTGTATCCATCTGGGTAACAGCTTCTTCTGAATGGTTCTGTGTGGACTTCCTTTGAATTTGTTGATGAAAGTGTTCCCTAACAATGAAAACCATTCTTTTAGACACTTCAGCATGGTAAATTTGAAAAGGCCTTTTTGCTTTCTACAGCTGAATGTAGACTTATGAGCAAATTGAAATGGTTCTTTAGGGTTGGGTGCCCTTACTCCACTGGGCACTTTTACGAGATGGTGTACAATATCAGACAGCAAAGTATCTGTAAAGAAGACAAAAGGAAAAGGAAGGCTAATACTTGTGGTGATAGTGTAAGAAGTACTATTGGTGGCAAGACCACCCATGCAAATATCAGCTTTGTCAGAAACTCTAGGAGGTGATTTGTAAGGGAGTTACAAAAGCTTATGTAAACACCTGTAAACTGAGTTGCAGGCAGTCTTTGAAGTGAACCCATTTAGTAAAAAAGAAGCAATTATGCAATTTTCAGAAATCATTTCTCTGGATTTGGATATGGCTTTATGTGATTTGGAAAAATATATTTTCTGTCTCTGGTTACAATAGGTTGTTTGAAGTCTTATATTGGACAAATGACAAAAGGAAATGGCTTCAAGTTGTATCAGGATAGGTTGAGATTGGATATTAGAAAGAATTTCTTCACCAAGAGGGTTATCAGACATTGGACAAGGTGTGGGATCACCATCCCTAGAAGAGTTCAAAAAATGTATGGATATGGTGCTTGGGAATATGGTTTAGTGGTGGGCATGGTAGTATTAGGTGAGCAGTTGGACTTGATGATCTCAGAGGTCTTTTCTGACCATAATGATTCTAACATTCTGTGATTCTAAATCACAGGAAGAAGGTGAGCAGAGTCTGGATTTGGCTTTGTGATGACAGTGGAATTAACATGAGTATATACTGGCTGAAGCTGATAGTGTGGTATTTTCAGGAGGCATACTTTCTTTTCTTGGACATATGTGTTTTCATTAGGGTTTGGCTCCCTTCTTCTCTGCATGTGAGGCAAAACCACCAAGAAGCTCCATGAGACCATGGTGGTCAAATACCAGATCTAAGGTTCTGCATCTTGTGCTCACTGCTTGTGTGCAGGAGGAGGAGTGCTCATATGGAGCCAAAGGACTTCCCTCTGAGTGCCAGTGTGGATGGAATAAAAGGATAATACAGGGATAATAGTAGTGTAGGGTTGGAACTGATGGTCCTTAAGGTCCTTTCCAACTATGATTCTGTGAATAGGCTGGATTTCACTATGTCAGAACCAGCTGAATGCCTTGGAGTCTCCCTGTCTTGAAAGTGTGGGAATGTAAAGCTGTATAGCAAAGCCATGAACAAGGGGATTTTATGCTTGTGTGTTGATTCCAGATTGCTAGTAGAAACTAGATAGATAAGAAGCTGGTTTTGCTCTCTACTCTTACTGCTTCAGCTGTGACTGCAAAAGCTACAGCCAGGCTACTCCAGCCAGTGTGCTTCAAACCTGAAATGTAGGACTTTTGCTGTAGAGATGATGTATGGTTTGATCTCTGCAGCTATTCCTGGCTGTCTTCTAGTAGCATGATGGACATACAGGTCTATTGTTCTGGAGGTTGTGTTATTATTCTTACGATATTACTCTGAGTAGTGGAGAGGAGGCACCACCTCATTTTGCATCCAAAGACTGCTTGGAAGGTCTCTTCATTAAAGTTGGCAATACTTAATGTTTGTGGGTATTTTTCTTTTAGAGTCAGAAAGGAAAATAACATTAGTGCCTTATCATCTAAGAAATAGTCATCTGACTTTTGTCTACAAGATGGATGCTAACCATAGCCTCCGTGAGAAATGGACTGTCACATCAGATTATCTTTCCAAGCTGGCTCAGATATATGAAAAAGGCATAAGATTTGTCTTTGCTCTCTCTGTCTGGTATTTCCTCTACACTCATCTTGGCTATGAAGGAGACTGCTGCTTAGGAAACTTTCTCTGTTCAGCAAGATGTCTTAAAAAGTCTGACAAAGGCTTTGTGCTAAGGTCTGAAGTGCTAAAATTATTCCTTTTCTCAGCTGAAGAACTGTTCCATGTTCAAGAGCTATTTTGAGACTAGTTATGGGAATGTGTTTGGATAAGGCTATCTATGTATAGCTTCATTCTTGTCCATTTGTTACGTTTTCATGTCTCCTTATCATCAAAAGCCTGATATCATCTCATCAATAGAAACAAACAGTGTGTGTACGTTGGCCATGTTCAAATTCCTCATCCAGAAAAGCTGTGGTCTTAATCAGTGTTAGCCTGTGAAACTGAGACAAAGGGTCTTTGAGTACTTCTGCATGGAAACACCATGACAAATATTAGCCCTATTATAGATCACCTGCTTTCTCTCATCTGTGCCTGGAAATTTTGTGGGTGTTTGCTGAGGCTGCATATGCTTACAGAAATAGGGAAATCTTTGTTAGTGGGTCTTGAGAGGCTGTCCTGTCCCATTTCCAGGGCAAACTAGGGCTGTTGACTGCACTGGTTCAGGGTCCCCATGGCTTTTTTTGAGGTTTGGAAACCTGCAAGGATGGAGAACCCAGAGCCTCTTTGGCCCTGTTCCAGTCCTGCCATCATCTCTGTGCTGAAGCCTTTTCCTGAATGCCCACCTTCAACAACCTTATGGATGGTGTGGTTTTCATGCTCCCTTTGCTGTCTCATAAATAATGCTGATTGAACAGTGTCTTCAGTGAGTGGAGGTGTTTCATGTGTCTTCCATGGACCTCTTAAAGACAAATATCTTGGGGTTGCATAGTTGTTTCTGATTCTTAACTCCTGGATTTTCATCCACTTTTAACTACCAGTTTTTTTCTTTTGTTTTGTTTAAAAGATTGATTTAACAATTCATATCTACAAGAGGGTTTTGACATTTTTCAGCAAGGATGGTGAAAATGGTTTATGAAGGAGGAAGGAAAGCACTACTTTGCCTTCCAAAACAAACAAGAACAAAGCCAGACAAAGCAAACATATTACCTTTAAAAAAATCCCTGCTGCCTCTCTGCCTTTGCTTGATATCAAATTGCAAAATTTAACATAGAAATAGCCCTCAATGAGGAGAACTGTTTTTGAGTTTTCCACTGAGGAACTGATTTTGATTGAAATAAGAGACTGGAAATTCACATAGTGTATACAAGCAGTGTAATTTGCTCCCATTTTCTTCTTAAGGCAGATGGTTAAGGAAGGTTCTTTGTAGGATAGATTTCCCTGCCATGCATGCTATACAAAAAGAGAGAAGAGAACAGCAGGAGACTGCTCTCTGCATTCCCAGAAGAACTCATGACTGCACACACCCTCCCCTCTTTTGCAGAATATGTCTTGTGAAGCACAGCAGGGACAGTTTGTATTCAATGGGGCAATATCTGAGTTGTCCCATTTTTTTTGTGAAAAGAAGTTAAGAAGCTCAGCATACATGAGTGTTTCATGTGAAGCATCAGGGTGTTTGGCAGGGCCAGGAACATGATGAGTAAGACAAACCATGCAAGATGTCATGGCAATCCCTGCCAATCCAAGGGATGGGGTTTTTCATGCAAACCTTTGTGCACCTTCTGTGGCTCAGCACCAGGACAAGCACCGTGTCTGGGGTGGGGGGTTGTCAGGGTAAGAGTTATTTCAGAGTGGAAGCTGATATCCTTTGGATCCAACACATAGCTACACTAATTCCACTTGAAAGCTCTAAATCCCTTACAAAAAAAAATAGATGGAAAGCATGAAATTAAGGGCACATTCCATATTTGTTTGACAGATGAAATATGATCAGTGAGGCCACCATGCAATGTGTTTAATAAGATGAGTAGAAGAGAAAACAATACAACTTCCAATCATAAAAAGATCTTTTTTTTTTCTAATTGCTTTCTAGGTGGTCTTTGAGGCTTTGCACAATCTGGAGCCTCGTGGGTATGTTGTTGGATGGATCATTGCCATCAGTTTGCTGGTGGGAATTCTCATCTTCCTCTTGCTGGCTGTGCTCTTATGGAAGGTAAGGTAACAGATGCGACATAAACACCAAGACTCGTCTCAGGAAGTAAAAAAACACTTAAATTTATCCTTGCATTTAACATCCATTTGCTTTAGGAACCAAATAATTGTCCACTCCATTACAGAAGCCATTGACCAGCAAAAATATTTTCATATCCAGACTTTTATGAGGCACAGGGAGAGACTTATGATACAGAGAAATGGAAAAGTGGATTTTTAAGGTTTTTTCAGGGCCTGGTTATTAAAAGTTGAAAACTCTTGATACTATTTCAGGACAAAGGAGGATCCCTCTTAAAACCTGCTGTTCTCTCACACTTAGATATTTTGTACATCTCTGTGGTTTTTAGTTGACTGAGACTCAATGATTCCAACAGGGTTTCCTGAAAATCAGGTCACTTTGCTTGACCAGCTAAAAGATTGAGCCTAGCAATGACCACTCAGTAGCTACTGTTTTCAAGAGGTAAATGCCTGAGGGAGAGGAGTATCCAGCAATAAATTCTTCAGATCCCTCACAGAAAGAGTTTCAGATGATTAAAACACTATACCAGAGCAAGAAGCACCAGGACCTGTTAAAAGCCAGCCTTCACACCATCTCTGATAAGATATAATTCTTGCACCCAGGCATTGTTACATGGCAAAACTGGGCTGATACTGACGCTTAGCAGCAGCCATCTGGTGTGGTAAAGTATGAAGGCTAAGGAGCTTCAAGTGTTTTCATTCCTCAGTTCCTTGTTACCAATCCATAAATCTAAAAAGGCCATGGTCAAGGTCAGGGCCTGTCTTTGAGAGAAGTAAATCTCAAATGCACACATGGGAACAAGTCCAACCTTCTTTTGCTTCCCGTGGCGGAGGTCCAGCAGCCCGATTCGCGCTGTTAGCAGTGTATGCGCCACAGGCTCTGCTTGCCGGCTGTGCTGGGACTTGAGGTCATAGCCTTCATGTGCTGTGAAAGGACATAGCACTGCAGGTCCTGAGGCTGTAAAATGGATTTACCAACCTGGCCATGCAATTCTTCTGATTATATATGATACAGATGTGTGTATAGCTTTGCTATGGATTATACATCTACTTCATCGAGTATATAACTTTTATATGGGTTATATATTTAAAGTATTTTCATAGTCAGTTTTGAAGATTTTTAAACATATACTGGCCAGGTCAAAATTAGCAGTGCTTTCCATTTGGAAAACAATGTTTGACCACAACCTATAATATCTCATAAATTCTGCTTTACTGCCATGTGGGAAATGCTTTTGCTTTTTGTGGCAGAAAGAGTAGAGTTTAAAAAGAAAAAAAGGTGTGTGGGGGGGAGGAAGTAATCTTTGCAATTAAGATGGCAGAATCACATTGAGAATGGAAATATGTGAGACTGGAAGAGGTCCAGGGTTTAAGTTCCAGTGACCCACAGTTTTGAAAAAGGAGTTACTGCTGCTGATACCTGTTTGACTGATTTCACGTGGCTGGTTTCCTGAAGGTAACAGGCACCAGATGAACTGTTGAATATGTGCAAGATAAGAGTAGTAGCTTCTTTCACTGTGTGTCTCCATGAGAACCTGAAACGAGTTCAATTCTTGGTCTCTACTAAAATTAATGCGGTCCTGGACTTCCTGGCTTAATCTTGAGCTCTTTTAAATTTCATAGGGATCATTCCAAGCACACATGAAGAAGCTGCCATTTTTTTGCATGAAATCTTTAGGGAAATTCTGAGTGACATCAGCAAATTGTTGTAGCTAAGACCAGGCTTATGTAGCCCTTTCTGCATGAGCCAAAGCAAGGTGAGATGCCTTGCCCAGAGTCCTGTGGCAGAGGTGGCATTAAAAGTAAGGCTCTGCCAGCTGCACTCTGGTGCTTTATGCATGGATCTGCATGATTAATTATGATAAAGGAACCATAACTTAAGGTTTTGTTTTAGCAAAAAGTGGTTAAAAGTGTGTAGCTGCTAGTATCAGCCAGTATTTTTGTTTGAGTCGTAGTCTGGAACATAAATATACATAAGGAATACTTTGCACTCACTAGTTGCTATATTTATTAAATTTACTGGCAATATCAAAGTTGTCTGAGATAAAACTGACGTGGGAAAGTTGCAGTCCTACAGAGGAATCTTAATTGTCTGGTTGTAAATATTTGTTACACAAAATTGGCCAAGTATATCCTACAGTCATTCCTTAATTTTGTGTGTGAAGAAGTAACAAAAACCCCCAACTTGTGTTAAAACTGTTTTAGTCTTTAACTGTAGAATGAAAGAACTAATTTGTATTAGATGCTGTTTGGGTTATCTTAGAACCACTACTGAGAACTAAAATGACACAAATTTTAGGACTACAGTATAAACTAGATTATATTTTGATTAAGAAACTAATTAGAGCTCATCTGTGGTCCTGGAAGGCAGCAGTTTAGGCAGAGCAGAAGCTGAAGCAAACTCATTACAAAGGAAATGAGCAGTGACAGCAGTACAGGGCTTGCTGGCAGTGACTGTCTCAATCCTCTGTGGAAGACACAGTATCACTGTGGGCATGGCTGTGCCATGAGTGGTACAACACAATGGACAAATCCTCAAACATGCTGGTGTTTCACAGACAAAGTAAGCAGCTCCTTAAAGTTGTAGAAAAATACTAGAATGCCTGTAAATATTTCACATTACACCCTGCTAGGATTAATGGTGTTAGCAGGAGTGAGATCTCAGGGACATTCCAACCCCAAATCCTAATTTGAATCAGAATAAGGTTACTGTGCATACAATCAGATGAAGATGGTAATTACATGATTTGCAGGTCTAAACCCACACAGTTTAGGGGGTCTGTGTCAGTGGAAGTGATGTTAAATGCCTGGTTGCTTCACTTCAGATAAAATCTTGTTTATTCATACAAGACCACAGCCAAGTTTATATACACATAAGAAGATTTTAGCATGAGCTTGATCAGGTTTTGACTACCTTTGCTTCTCTGTGTATTTTAGCATTTGATGTAGACACCATTTTTCCTCTGGTTTAAGTCTGTACAGATTTGGAGGGGATGAGCAGCTTTTTTCCTGTCTTGCAGAAGATGCTGTTGGCTAAGAAAAACTGGCAAGAGTTGTCCCATTTTTGCCTATCTTGTTGGATAACCCAGTTTCACCCTGACCCTTGCAACTATCAGCATCTTGTTCATGCAGATGCCTTTCTGCAGGCATCCAAGGGGATGTGCTCCTGCTCTTGCCAGTTCCTCTGCAGCACAGCTTGCTCTCCCCACTCATGTGGTCTCTCATGTGCAAGAGGAGCCAGAGAGGCTCTCATTCTGTTGCCCACAGCAATACATCATGCTTTTTACTTCAGAGACTGGCTTGCACCTCTTTGGTGGCCTCCAGATGCTTCTGCAGAGTAGAGCAAGGGAAGAGGTCAATTCTGCTTCAGGCCAACTACCCACATGCTAGAAGGAGCCCAAGGTTTCACAAGCACTGGCAATAGTTCAGGAGGGAAAGGCAGTCATGGCTGGATTATTCTGGGGAGTCCTGTCCCACACACACTTCCCTTAGCTGTCAGGACTGCAGCCATGTGAGGGGACAAGGTCCCTTTTGGGGAATAGTAGATTTATGCATGTGCAAACCAGTGGAGAATTGGCATACACCATGCAAATGAAAAACTGAAGCATGATATATGGGCACATAGTAAATATTCTGTTAATAATAGCAGTGCTTTACATTGCTGTGTAGTGAAGTTGGGACTTGCTTGAGTTGTGAATTACTCAATTCATATAACTTTCAGTAAAGTGCATAGAAAGAACCAAAAAAAAAGTTTGTGCCCAAAAGGTATCAAAGAAGGGGATGTGTAAGTGAGTACTAGACTGGATGTTTGGGCAGCTGAGAGATCTGTGGAGCCAGTTGTGGAAGTGATTTTGCATAACAAAGATTTTGTATTCATTGCAGTAATATTATTTTGTTTCTTTGTTGAAGGTATAACACAGTAGCTGGGTTTTTTTTCTAAACTTACTTCTCTAGACCTTAAGCCTCTTTCTGAACTGAGCTTGTCCCTGTGGTATCCAACCTCTGACTTGTCTACAATGAGGTTTACAGCACTGTTTTATAGCACTGGGATTTCTGGGCAGAGAATTGATCTGTGGGTGTCCCTTGTGTGATAGGACATTCTTCTGCTTCAAACCCTAGATTTTTGACAGGGTTGCTGAGAGAAGGACAAGGAGAATAGCACCCACATATGTTGAATTTCATCAGATAGAGGGTTTCTAATGTTTAGTAGATGCTAGACAGGACATTTTTTTGCCCTTTGTCTTAAAATGAGAGTTTGAAGGCTTGCTTTGCTTGTTTGAATTGGTTTGGGTTTGGGGTTTATTTTGTTGGGTTTTGGTTGTTTTTTCTTTAGTTTATAGGACAAATAATTGTGAAGACCTTTCTTTCCACTGAGCTGAGTTAGTGCAGGCTTTGAACTGGCTTTTCCAGTGGGAGCACTTATGAGATGCTGGACTTGCAAAATCCTTATTTAAGCAGAGGCTGTATGCAGGGAGGCAGCTGTTTGCTAGCACCACTTTAAGGGACAAACTTTGAAATAAAATGCTTTCTTTATGAAATACAATGTTCATTTTAAAAAGCCAGACAGGCCCAAGCAGGTTTTTCAGAGCTTCTTAACCTTTTTTCTACAGCTCTGTGTCTTTGAAATAACACTTCTATTCCTCTACATGTAGTATTTGCCATTGCCTCATACTGTTTCAGAATTCAGAAAATATCTGAAACACCTATGTAGCAAACCCCACTGTTTCCACGTTTTTGGAAAGAGACTTTCCCTTACTTAGGCCCTCAAACATTAAGTCTTTTTACAATGGGCCAAAACATACAGCTTACCATTTTCCAGCAGAGGAAAAAAAAAATCCAAAAAACTCCAAAAAAACAAACCAAGCTCTGTCCTTTGTCCTTGCCAGTAGTTGTTCTGTATCCTGTTTTACAAGCCACAAAACATTTTCTCTCTCTTTTATCTACAGCTCAGGTGGCAGAAGCTAACTACTTTTTCCTGACCAGTCCTTGTACCAACTCAGTTTCCTGGTGGCCAGGTTCTGTTTCCTCCTGAGGGCCAGGAGTAGTAGCTCTGCAGTGAAATAAAACTGCATTTTGTTTTCCCAGAGGTGCATAGGCACATACAGTTATGGCACAGAATCTCTTTGGATTTCAATGTAGGGGAGAAGTTTGGGTTTTCTTTATTTCTATATTGTAGAGAGGTTTTAGAGATGGGGACAGAGAGACCTGTTGAAACTGAGTGGGATTTCATATCTTCAGTGAAAGCTGTGCCTACTTCAGAGTTGCATGCTTCTTCCTTTCCACATAATTCCAAGAATAAACCATTATTTACTATGCTGATGCTTTAAAATTAAGAATCATAATTGATGTTCAGATAAACACAGCAGTTGACTCAACTTGCTGTGAGAGCATTCAGTAGGGGCTAATGATAAGAAGGATTTCACAGGTGACAAAGGCCTTCCCTGTAGAGGTATGGCTGCTACAGAACTTAAGTCTGTACTTCTCCTTTTTCATTCTTTTTATTTTTTAACTCCATCATCTCTCCTTAGTTTAAAACAATGTCAACACTAGTTTTTCACACTTTCTTCCAAGTTCCCACCCAGCTTTGTCCTCTCATTTTTCAGCTTGTCTCACTTACAAAAATATTTCTACCTGTAGTAACTACATAGCTAATACCTGTCCTATCTGTCTATCAAAACTGAAAAAAACATGACTTCCTTTGTGTTCTCTGAAATTCCTTTTTCTGTAAGTCCTCAAATCATTGTATTCTGTAGAGTTTTTCTGATAAACTTTTAATTTTGTTGCTTTTGTTACCAACTTACCTAACTGCTTCAAGTTGTTGCTTGCTCTCTCATATGTAGACTTCTTGGGAGTGCTGCCTTTCTGACACAGATTCTAGGCTGAGCAAGCCTAGAAGTAGGCTTTTTCAGTATTATCCTGTTATAAATAATAAAAATGCAGTCAGATGGCTATTAATTCTGTGATTCAAAACCAAATCCATATTATCTTCCAAACTTAGATAGATCTTCATTAGATATATAAGCTAGGAAACCCTGAGGAAGGAAAGGGGCAGTGGAAGTAGTTGTTTGTCTGTATAAACAATAACATTTTAACCAGGCAGAAGTTAGGTGGATCATTTGAAGTCTGCTTATTTTCATAATAAAACCCAGGTTTGACTGTACTTTTATGCTGCTTTTTCCTGGACCAAAGTGAGCATCACAAAATGTTTGTAGACCCTTGGCTTCCCAAGACCAAAAGGATTTTTAATCCTGGAACAGTGACTCAGATGTTGGGTTTTCTGCAGTAGATTATTTGGGTAGTTTGCAGTGCTTTATGAATTCTGACTGAATGTTGCAAGGAGTTTGAGTATGGGCATCTTTTATTTGTTCTTACACAAGTAAATGGTTGAAGCTACTGCTGTAGCTGAAACACTGCCTTCCCCAGTGAGTTTGCTGTTTGTTCACCACCCTCAAGAGCAAGGTTGGCACCATTTCAGTGGTGGTGTGTGTCCAGTACTTGTGAAATGCCTTTGTTATCTTTCTGGATAAAATGAGCTATGTAAATGTACAACAGTAATGTTGTGACTGAGTGTTCTCTGTGGTCTCAATGTCCTCCAAATGGGAGCTATGCATGCCAGGACACTTGGAGAACATCAACAGTCACTGTAGCTATGCCGCTCTCATCCTGGCACCATGTGAACAAACTGTATCCACTGGCAAGAGAGAGGTTGGGTTGTGGTTCAGAACATCTCTCTGAAAAGAAGAAAGATAGCCATCATTTTCAGGAGCCCAAACCAGAAAAAATAAAATGTGTGTGCAGACTGAAAAATTGCAAATAAGTACCTAAGGTTCCAAGGTTCCCCACTGCTGGAACAAACCATGTATTTATTGGAAGTTGTTAGCATCTGTCAGATCCAAATGCCAATAACAGAGAAAATGTGACTTGCATAGTCTGAATTCTCAATTTAGGCCTGGTGTCACAGTGGGAAATGCTGTATTATGACTTATACTAGCCATAGCCATTTCCTCCTGGTTCAGATAAACCCATGAAAGTAGTTTGTTCTGATAATTATAGATGTAGTGCAACTTTCATTCAAATCTTTTTGGCAGGTCAAATATATCAAAATATGATTGTAAAAGCTAGTTTTTATTGGTTCCAGAAGCAGTCTTTAATGTTTAGTCTCTGGTTTTCAAACAAAGCCAGAAATATTTCAGTAGTTTTTCTTTTTTTTTTTTTTTTTCTTCCTTTGGAGAGGAAGTGGAAAATGTGGATTGAAATATGTCTTAAATTAATTGCACTTACAGGAATGATATATCTAATTATGATCCTATTCCCTGCAGAGATTTAAGAAATCAGTAGTTCATCCAGACATATCTGCAGTAGACATTGTGTTCTAATTTTTGAGACTGATAGTCAGAGATGAACTTTGGGTGATGGCTGTGTTAATCCTATGACTTTTTAAAAAGTAAACTACTTAGAAAAATTTTGCAATAGGAAAAAAAATCTTTAAACTATTTGGGATTGTTTATAACTTTTAATGTTGCCTAATTTGCTTTTTGATTACACTTACAAGCATGCTCATAACATCTGTCATGCAAGTTACTGTGCACAGTTCCCATCCTGCAAGAAGTTCATGCTTTCATTAGACTCAAGTTACCAGAACTTAGCAATGAAAGATCTTTAGAAGTCCACTTACTAGAGTTTTCTTAATTTCTAAAGTACTGTAAATACTAAGTCCTTAACAAAATATATTATGTATCCACAAGAGAATCAAATGATAGGTGCATGAGTGTTGTCTGAGGGAAACTAGATCTTACCTACACGATAAAGATACTCCCAGAGTGGACACCAGAGCTACCACTTTTATTAATCACATTAGCAAGTAGGTCCATTGAAGGCAGCTGAACAACTCTTGTGAAAAAAGCTGTACAAGAAGTGGTTAGAGGATCAAATTATTGATGACTGGGCTTCTTGTTTAAAGTGGGGTGTCACTCTAGCATCCATGGCAACAGCAAGGAATGTTAAAGTAAAAAACCCCAAAGTACTAAATTAGACACCACCTGTACCAGTGTCCATCTCTGTGGGCAGTTCTCTCTTTCACAAAGCTAAATGCATCTTTTCCATCCATGCTACTCTTCTGAATTGTGTATCTGCTTTGAAGTCCTTAAATTTAGTGATGTGTTTTGAAAATTTGGCCTTTGAGATAGACTTAAAAGTTAAGTGCAATTTTGTGTACGTTGCTAATTGATTTCTGCCATGGCAGTGTATATCTGTTGCAATACCTTGGGAGCAGCTACAGGTGCTAGGTATCAAATTCTTCAATAGTAGCTAAGCAAAGTGTCTGTAGAGAATTTGTCTTTGAGCAAGCTGCTGAATCTCTCTTTGCCTCAGTTCCCACCTGCTTAATATATGCTTTTAGCATTGTGTGTATATACAAAGTATATATTGTTTGTGTATACATACACACACCAGCCACTGGACGGTAGTGTTTGAAGCATAGGTATTAATTTTCTTGTACATTGTACATTTAGAAAATGAAGACCTACATTACAGGAAAGTAAAGGGATTTGCCTCTCAAAAAATCAGTGACTGAATAATCAAAGCCAGACCACTTGAGTCCTCATGAGATTACCTTAGTCACACTATCATCCTTCCTCCTAAATATACATTTTCTTCTTTAACTACAGGCAGGATGTGTGGCTGCTTTCCAAACAGGCCTTTTCCTCACAGGGGACCTAGGGGGTTGCAGTTTGCCAGTCCTCTATGGTAAAGCTGATACACAATATCTGTTCATGACCCCTTTTTGCAAGGGTTCCTTTAATTGGGAGGAAGGAAACAGTGCATCCTCTTGGAGCTGGTGGCTTGCCAGAATTATCTAGGGCCGCATGAACCCAAGTGCAAAGTGGTTTTTTTCCTGCCTTTGTGGCAGTGGTAAAGTGAGATGTACTTAATAACCAGTGATCAATCTTTGCATGGAGAAACACTCTCTGCTTCCAGACCCAGCAGCAGTGCTTTTCAGAGATTGGGGGTGTTGCTGCTTTGCCAGTTGGTGGCATCTTGCTTGGAATGAGATTCCTAGTCATGCTTTGAACTGTGAGTAGCTGCACATTTTTGTAGCGGTGCTACTGTTATGAGCGTTCAAGGGGCATGCACCCAAAAAAAGATGAGGAGAAGACTAAATTAATTGTTTCTAAAAGGCCACAAGGTGAATGGCTTGGGACCTCTGCCTAGATTGAGGAGATGTGGCAGTAAATGGCTCATTATGTGAGTCTAGATTGTTCATCATGTATAGCTGGATAGTGCTTATAGTAGTTGAAGAAACTGTACAACAGGGGTAAGACAGCTTATGCTTAAGTCACTGAACCCAAAGTATCTTGTCAAAGCCTAGTTCAATGGGAGATTTCTTCAGTGGTTCTTAAATTTTGTTTTATTTCATAGTTACACCTGTATCAGTAGTTACTTCACTCTCTTAATTTTTAATTGTTGATTTCTGCTCTGGTTGGTAACCTCCATTAGAAGATGGCAGCAGAGCCATACTGATGAAAATCTATACTTTTGGCGTGCAGCTAAGTACCTCAGTATACACTAGAGAAACTTAATTAAAACTTGAACAGAAAGTGCCAAAAGACTCTGATATAGTTTTGGATTCTGTTTGAATATTGTAGTTCACAAATATATTCTGTTCCTAGCTCAGTTATAGTCTCAAAACAGTACTGCAAATCAAGACAGGTTTTTTTGTTTGTTGGTTTGGGTTTGTTTGGGTGTTGTTTTTTTTTGTTTGGTCAGGTTTTTTTACAGTAGTGTGTAACTGTTCTTCTCAGTTTTTTTCTTGTTTCTTAATGGATCATGTTAATGGAAAGAAGACTTTAAAAAATACAAAACATAGCCATTCTTTTATAAACCACATTTCCAACTATTTATCTTTTAATTTCATTGGGATAATAAGCCTCCCTGAGCATGAAAAAAAGCTTTGTACATTTACCCAACAGTGAATATAACAATAGCAGTGACACTACTTACCCTCTGGTCAGCTTTTTTTCCCAACTGTGGATTACATTTTATTTTCTTATATGATCACTCTTCAAACATACTTATAATTGGCACCCTAGAGAGATAACCACAGGATGGTACTGCAGGAAGTGCTGGCTAAACATTTATACTGCTGGAATTTAGAAAAACATGAAGAAGTCCAGTAATTCAGTAATCAGCCTTTGGATGTGTAGAACATAGTAGCAGAAAAAAAAAGACAATTTATTGTGATGTTAATTGAACACTTTGAAATCACTTTGATTGAGGTTTTTTGTTTGTGTAAAGAATGCAATTTTGTATGAGTGTTGTTAGATATGACTTAGGTGTGTTTTTTTTAAGGGATTTAAACCTGGCATGACAGCTAAAGGGAGTCGTGTGTATTAGTGAAAGAGACTTTAAATACTCAGGATTGAATGAAGGACTTGACACTGCTGTCATGTGGCAAGAAATAGCTTCACAATAACAAGTGCAGTTCCCCAGCCTACAAGTAATACAGAGTTTCTGTTGCTTTATTGTTCAGTTTTGCCAGGAACATGCTTTCTGCTCAGCATGTACTGTAGATGGCAGTAAGGTTATGCTAGAAAAGGGTGCATGGGCTGGAATAACTAAATTAAAGTATGTGTGTAAAATGTATGAATAAGTTTCAGGCTTTGAATCTAAGCCACATATGATAGTGGCTCTAACACTTACTCAAAGCACCTCCAGGGAGGACTGGTTAATTTGTGTCACTTCTGGTAAAGACCAGGCTAGCTTTTTCTTTCCATTTTGTTTGGTTCTACCTGATTTTGTTTGGTTTTGTTTAAAAGTAAGCAGACATTTTTGCAGATTGTCATGGCAGAAGTGAAACGTGACAGTTTGTGGCTTCACAGACAATTTGGATGCTTTCTTCTTTCCCTGGCATGGGGTGTAAATCCATTGTGAGTGACACTGATAGCCCCAGTATTTCAGGGCTATCCCTGTATTGCCAAAGTCTTCAATGGCCCTCTTTCTTCTCTGAGTTTGCATAGAAGAAATGAAGTAGGTCATGGTACCTCTGGAGTAGCCGTTCCTCTTGGGTGAGGTCTGCCAGAGTTGAGGGTAAAGCATGGTGCATGCCGAGCAGTGTTCATCTCCTGAGACCTTTCTTGCAACCACACTGGTCTGAAAAGCCCATGACTCAAGAGGACCTCCTCAGGCTTCCCAAACAATTTTCACCCAACTCTGAATTGCTGACTGTAGTTGACTTTTCTAATTTCCTGCAGTCTTTGGTGGCTGACACCTCTTCTTCCATTATAAACCTTCAGCTTCACATAGTACTCTCTACTTGCCTCCAGTAAATATGTTGTTCTATTGCTCTTCCTCTCATGAGTGCCTTCCCCAGGCAGAGGTTTACTGATCAAAATGTTGTCACCAGTCCTTTCCTTGGATGATCATGGCTCTGGACTTGAGTATTCCTTTGCCATATACGTACATTTGTAGGTGTACACGCATATATGTATATGGAAGGCAAAGTTTGGGAGAACTGAACAATATTAGAGACTTATGGCCCATGAAACATGGGTTGGAGACCATTGGCACACTAGTTGGCACACTATAAACACCCATTCCACAAATAAGATCACAGCAATACTCCTGTTAAAGCTGAGGATCTCTCCTCCTTTCCTTGACTGAAATTGAGGACTGAGTCCCCGCAGTGCTGTCCTCACTGTGTTTTCAGAGTTCCCTTAAGGGCTTTACATGAGCCACAAAAAAAGAGATCTTCTGCCCCAGTGACAGAAGAACCACTCTATACTCAGCCTCACGTAGCATCAATCTCCTGCTTTGGTCCCAGTGTCCTCCTCCTTATTACTGTTGTGTCTCCTCACTGTATGTTAAATTCACTTGTTTTCTCCAGCTTGCCACAGGCATTATCAGCCCTCACCATATGGGTTAATATTGCTGTCATTTTTAATGAAATCAGTTTATTTTAAGGAGGTGGATATGGGGGTTGTGTGGTCTTTTGTGAGGTAATGACTATGTTGTGTTTTCATCATAGCCATTACCAAAAAATCCTCTTTCTGGTGTTGATAGAGACTTTAGCACGTTAAATGAAATACGCAGTATTAACACTACGGGACGGTATCCCATAACAAAGCACATCCTTGCTCTTCAGGGAAATATATCTAATCCCTGACTACTGTTTTAAAAAGTATTTTTAAAACATCCTTAAGGTCTAGTTTCTCTTTTTACCCTGCACTTAAGTCCTCCATGTTATTTCAGATTATCTACATTGTTTACAGCAAGTAAACATCTAGAGCTTCATAGCGGAATCACCTCTACATTTAGGATTTCATGCTTCATTAATATTTATTATGGTCTTCAGCTCATTTTTTGCCCTACTGGACAGTTATAGAAAAGCATTCTGCATCCAGTAACAAAATAGTAAAATGCCAAAACTATTATAACCAACTTTTAAAGATAATTCCTGAAGCAGATGTTCACAAACAGACAATTTTTATTAAAATAACAGTGGGAAGGAGTTTGCTTTTGTTTGTTTGGCCCTCGAGGAAATGAAAAAGCTTTTCTCTAATTTTGATTATAACTTCAAGAGAGGATTTTATTGTACCAAGGATGTGGTTGCATGAAGGATGGAAACCTTAAGGGTTTAAAACCTGTTTTTAAAAGCTACAAATTGAACTTCTCTTGTTAATCTTAAGAAACAAAGTCCTGTGGCAATTTTCTTTTCCAACATGCAGAACATGTAGGTCTGTTATAAAAACTGGGAATACAAAAAAATGGCACCCACTTCTTCAACACATCTGCTCCCTGAGCATATTGTAAGAAGTATCTGCAGATTCCTTTGACTAAAATAAGTACCTATGATTAATCCCACTGGGGCAGAACAACGGAGGAGTAGTAGCTTCTTATGCCTTCTTTTTTTTAATTCACCTCCATTTGAGACTGTGAAAGTCTAGGGAAACTTTGTCTGTTGGCTTCAAGTTGCCATTTAGCTGATGTATGTTGGCATTAATGGTGCAGTTTCACTGGTATTTTATGATGGTGCTGTCTTGAGGATGTCTTCTCAAAATATGTCTTTTGCACTGGTATAACTTGTAGGTACAAGTACAAAAATGACTAGTAATTATATCTTTCTGCTAAAGAACTTGATCTGACTTCTCCAGCAAGTTGGAAGAACAGGGAACTAGGGAATCTCCAATTCCTATTTTGGAATCCTTTGGTATACTGTTCTGAAAGATGCTAAGAGGCAAGGGAGACATGGTCCTCCACAGCTCAACAGTGTCCCTTTTGTGAGGTGGTTTTTCAGAACAGAACCACCATTATCCATGTATTTGCATGGATTGAGTGGCAGATAAAGCTTTGTTTATGAGAGATGGGAAAGAGACTCTGTCCATAGTATATGCACAAGGCTATGATCAAATGACTTAAGGTCTAATTCCAGCAACTCGTGGGGGCCTCCAGAAAGTCATGGGACCTCTGTAAAATTGAGGTCGTAGGCATTTATATGTATGTCTACCTACTGTGTAAAACACTTTATAGTGTGGTTGTAGGTGTGTGTGTAATGTACATCTGTGGGCTCATCAGGGTGCCCCTGTCTCCAGGTTAATAACATGCCCCAGAGATGGGGTCCACAGCCAAAGAAAGGGGGCTTGTTAGACCGTGCTGCAGCTTCTGTGTCCTTTACATGGTCTGCGTCTGGTCTTCGTGTTGCATGAATTCAGGGTGTAGCTGGGGGCCCTGGCAAGGCCCTGGGTTTAGGAAGCTTGACTGGAGAAGAACTCTTGGCAGTTTGAACAAGCTGCCTTTCAGATCCCTGTGAGTTAAAATATACTTGAAGAAAATTAAAATTGCTGAAGAACTGAAACTAAAAAGTCCCCTAACTTAACAGAAAGTTAGGAGTGACAAAACAGCACAAAATATTCCTATGTATAGCGCATTTGGGAATTAAGAATGGCAATAACTGGTTGTAAAGAAAGATTAAAGCATCATGTTTTACCCAGCAGGAATAAGAAAACAGGTTTAGAGTGGTAGGAGTTACATAAATGTTTAATTATGATGAACAAAATATTGATTCAGTGGTCTCAGTACTGCCCTGCTAAGTTTGAGAAGTTATTCTTGAATGCTTACCAAAGTCTGTATTAAAATGATTTTTGTTTATTCGAAAGACTTAAAAAGCCCCAAAGATATGAGAGCTTTTTATCCAAACTGAAATGAAAACCACTTCCATTTTTTAACTGAGTACAAGGATTTAGGAAACAAGAAAGGGATCATCAGCCCTGCAGCATCTTGAAAGCTTGTGGAAGGGTTGTTGTTGATGTGATCAGGATTACCTTTTGCCTTCTGAGCTGCAGATTGCACAACTGGTAGCAATGGGACAAAGGAATTCACTTAGCAAAAAGAAGAGTCTGTAGCTATTGATTTCCTCCAAAGCATCTTTACATAAATGAGCCTTAAATAGATCTCAGTTCAGGTCTTAGGGTGATTACTGGCAGAAAGAGAAGTACCTGTGGTTGCACAGCAATGCACTGGTTCTTCTGGAGATGGGTACACTGAAATGGCAGCAGAGCTCTTCAGAATGGTGGTGGAGCACCTGCAATAGACCATAGATGATGGTGGCTTTTCTGGAAGAGGGCTTCTTACAAAAAAAGACTGGTAGTTGGAATTTAGAGTTTTTCAGTTTTTTCAGAACAGAACCATGCATTTGCATGAATTGAGTGGCAGATAAAGCTTTGCTTATGAGAGCTGGGAAAGAGACTTTGTCCATAGCATGTGCACAAGGCTGCGATCAAATGACTTAAGGTCTAATTCCAGTAGCAAAATATTGATTCAGTGGTCTCAATACTGATATTGAGTGGTCTCAATACAATATTTCAGGGAAGTGGGAGTACTGTATTCCTCTGATCTCTTGTTGTTTTGTGCAGTTGTGGACACTGACAGTTCCTACAGCTCTGGCAGCATTTGCTCAGGACCTAAATACTACCCTGGCTTTAGGTTCAGATCCAAATTCTACGTTACTCTTCATTTGAAGCCAATAAACCTGCCTCTTCTTATCTGTGTTTGTTAGAAATACTCTGCATTTGTGATGCATTTGTGATTTGCATGTAGTGATAGGACAAAGGGTAATGGATTTAAATTAGGGAAGAGTAGGTTTAGATTAGATATTAGGAAAAAGTTCCTTACCATGAGGGTAGTGGAACATTGGAACAGGTTGCCCAGGGAGGTGGTTGAGGCCCCGTCCCTGGAGGTGTTCAAGGTGAGGCTGGACAGGGTGCTCGGCAACCTGATTTAGTTAGAGATGTGCCTGCTCACTGTAGGGGGGTTGGACTAGATGACCTCTAAGGTCCCTTCTAACCCTGATAATTCTCTGATTCTATGATTTTTTTTAGAAATCACGTTTCTGATAAGAGGACTCTTCCCTTAGAGTAGTTCATCTACAGGGAGCAGAGCACTCATGAAGATCTGGGACATGGCTTGGTCTCGTTTATGTTGATGTAAACAAAGAGCTATGATTCCAGATTGGCACTAGGAGAAATTAACTACTAACAGCTATGCTATAGTTTTCTACACACCATTCTCTGACTAAAGTTCAGCTTAATGATACTGTTACTTACCACTGTCATCTGTTCTTGACTTGCAGATGGGCTTCTTCCGCCGGAGGTACAAAGAAATTATTGAGGCTGAGAAGAGCAGAAAGGAGAATGAAGACAGTTGGGACTGGGTCCAGAAAAACCAGTGAACTGCCTTGCCAAAACTAAAGCCCAGTCCTGTGACACGTGCTTGCTAGCCTACAGGCCCTGCTCTCATATCTTCCATATGTGGAAGAAGGAATCTTCTCCAGATTTTTCGGAGACCCCATTGATGCTGTGTCTTTATCACTCCAACAAGCTAGGGAACATATCCTGAGGCAACCACTGCAGCCATGGCAGGTGACTGGAGCCACTTACACTTCATTTAAGAGCTGAACTTTGAACTTTTGGTAACAAAGCTGCAGTGCAGAGCAATATTTATAAATCCAACTATGTGGTATACCCTCAGGGGAAGACTGTTACCTGAAAATATTTTTTATAAATATAAGCTTTTATATTGATCATGTCTTTATATTTGTATCAAGGTTTTATAGTTTCTATTGAATAGCTCTATAGTTCACTCAAGCACTGATATCTGGCTAAATCCTTGGAAATACATATATGTATATATAAATCCTATTGTACTTTTGAACTTCAATGCAAGAGAGAAAAGAGATTTGCAGATAAAAGTAGCTGAAATCCTCATATGCTTAATTCACAAGGCTTGGTAATGTTGTATATAGACCATTTAATGGCAATAAGCCAGTGTCTTTTCACTATCTCTTTCTTTTAGTTGAATTTGGTGTCTGATTTGCAAACTAAAAACCTAAAGTATTTCACAGATGTAATGTTCTGTGTTTGAGTCTATCCTGTAGTAGCCTGAATGGGAGAGGATGGAAACTTCCTCAGTGACATATAGCAAGACTTGTGGCTTGCTTTGGCTCACTGAGAAAGCATCACAGAATACTTCCCTTTGGGAAGTTCTCTCATGCAGTCTCTAGTACTTTGATAATAGTCTAGAACTGTACAGTTGACATACCAGAAGGATATAATTGGGCCAGCCACTATGGCATTGACAAATTCCTTGGAATTAAAATAAATAAATAAATAAATGGAGCCATATTAATGTTAAGAAGGATAGTTTTTAAGCTACTGTTAATGATTGTGATCTGTTGCTATCAAAGCAAGTGATAAATTGCTACAAGAGGTGACTATTATGCCTGCCTTGTGAGTTTTATACATGAGTCATGAGTTTGTTTATATGATAACTTTAAGAGAGAGAAGCAGATACAAGGGTTAAAATGCTTGGATCATTGGATCTTGAAATTTCCTATCTGAGTGTTCCAAGCAATGAATGTTATCTTTCCTCAAGCATTAAGAAAGAAGTTTAGTCAAGGTGCAGATGTTACTGGATCTCAGATTGCCACTTTGTTCACAGGTAATTCCTTAGCAAATAATTTGTTGAATTGGAAGAAACTTAGTTGTAATTAATTCAGCCATGTTTCTTCAAAGAGCTCTTGAATTTCTGAAGAGAAATAGTGGAACTCAGTAAGACTTGGGGTTAGAATCTACTTGTACTTTGCACCTTCTGTAAATAAGAAGTAAATGTCATGCTGGTATAAAATCCATGTGAGGAAAAGAAGGGTCAAGCTCTGTGGTAGAAAGTGAAGGGGAAGCAGGAATGAATGGCTGCAGGATGTCTCCTTCCATAAGGGTAAGGCAAAAAGAACTGCTGGAAGTCTGGAAACTTGAATGCAGAGAACATGTAAGAAATCTGCATGAGAACAGGTCTTATTCTTGGTCTTCCTTGCCAAATTCATTATAGCTTGGAAGTGTAAAAAATTAACCACGTCCATATTCCTGTTTGCTTTTTTTCCTCCCACTGGCATTAAGTGCCTACTGTTACTACAGTATTCATCAATATTTATTAACTTAACTATCTGCACCCATTAGGCAGAAGATGTTGTTTAAGTGTATTGATTCAACGTTTGACAAGAAAAGCTATTAGTCTGTTCAGTTACCTTTCTTAAGAAAATCATTGGTGATTTGACAGATTCCATAGAACAAATGAGCATTTAAGCCAGAATCTGTAAACAAAAACCCCACAAACCAAAACCCAAACAACTGCTGAGGCAAAGTCCTGTTATAACCACATGTAGTAGACTGCAGGTTTTTTTCATCAGAGTGCAAAAACAAAAGGCTGATGACCTTTGGCTGCACTGGTGTATTAGAGAGTATTGAATTCCTCACAGTATGATATTGCTGACATCAGATAGTTTTGCTAGTATTTAAACTTAATGTATCTATGTTTTTCTATTGTTGAAAACAACATAAGACTGACAGATAAAAATTGAGCATGAGGTTGATTCACAATTATAAGTAAGAAATTGCTCTCAACACCTGCTGAAAAAAAATAAAGTCCATTTATTTAGCTGTAGGAGTTTTCAGTATCTTCCCTTTCTAAAACTGAGCCCCCCAAAAATTAAGAAGTAAATTTGCTGAATAAATAATTCAGGGGACAATGAAAAAAAAATGGTGAATTTAGCTGAATTTGAAAGTTTCCATCCAAAAGAAGGAGGAAGTTCCCTTTGAAAAGTCAAAAGGCCTTATTTCCAATTTTTAAACAGAAATGCTTCATTACAGTAAAAATCATGACTGCTTATTCCTTTGAAACATCTTCTTAAAGTATATTAAAAGAGGTAAAACACCCATTAGCATTTCATAGTGTTGGACAATTTTAAAAATTATTTCATTTTTTTTTTGGCTCAAGGCAAAAATGTTTTTCTTAAACTAAAAATCAAAAGTCCACACTGGATTTTTTTGATCCATGAGCCAGCAGTGTGCTCTTGTGGCCAGGAGGGCCAATNCTGCTGTGGCAGGGGGGTTGGACTGGATGATCTTTCGAGGTCCCTTCCAACTCCTAACATTCTGTGATTCTGTGAATTGTCTACTATTGATCCAGCACAAGTCATCATTCAATGAAAATCTAGTTGTTGGCCAGATTAGTGGCATATTCCTGAAACAATCCATGGATTCTTATTATCATCACTGTTAGGTACTCAGTAGTTCTGTTGTCACAGATACTTTTGGTTTCATATGTAGGCTCTTTTTTCCCCCCTTTTTTGGTGTTTTTTGGGGTTTTTTTATTTAATTTTTTTGGGGGGGGCAGGGCTTGGGGTTTTTTCTTGTTTGTTTTGGGGTTTTTTTGTTCAAATTCCATTATGGCTCTTACTTGGTTCCAGTTAGGATAGTCAGATTTGACAATGAAACATACCAATACTTAGGATTAAAATGCTCTAAATGCACCTTTCCACTCCTTAAAAAGCAACCAAACAAAATTCTCCACTGATATCAGTTGGTTGCAATCAGTTTCTAACCCAAAAATCTTATGAAAATGTAATATACTTCAAGAATGTATAGAAAATAGCTGTACTAGAGATCTGCTGGTATTTTTGAAATTAAGAAACTGTTAATGTAATGTTATCAAAATCTAGAGATATGGTTACTTTGGAATTTGCTTGTAGGGCTGTGGAAGGTCTTATTTGTCAGCTGCTTGTTAGCTCCTTTGTTCTGTACTGCTTCAGCAGAGCTGGAGGAAGCCATTGTACCTGTTCTCTCCAGTGAATCCATTTCAAGATGAAGTCATCAGTTGTGTTGGGCAACTTCACTGAAAGGTTTGCTGAATTGGCATTGTATGTTTTTTTGCATTGAGTTCATTTTGCACTGGCTCTAAGCTGTGCAAGTAGAAGCTTAGAATTAGGGCAGGAATGTTGTCAGATGCATCATCTGGCACCTGAGAGATCTTTTGTTTAAGCCCTTGCAGTGTGCAGTGTCTTCTTATGGACTTCCTGAAGCTGCTTTTGGAGTAGGAAGAAAACAACCTCAGAAAACTGTGATCAGGAAGAAGGGGGGGAAAAATTAAGGAAAAACTCACTTAACATAGAGCCCATTCTGTTGCAACCCTATTTAATTTTCATCTTGACATCAAGATCACAGTCATTTCAGAGTTTTGGTGTCCCAGAGCACAGGGATGCATTTCAGTTCCCAAGAGCTGAAAGCATTTGCCACCTTTCACAGCATGTTTTGTGACCATTTTACTTGAAAAGGTGGATTTCCATCAGGTCAGCCCAAGCAAGAGCAGGGCTAGTGTACTCTGAGGCTGTCACTGGTATGCTTTCATACTTGGCTGTCATAGCTAACAAAAATAATAGCTATTTTTTTTTCAGAATAAACCCAGCTTTTAATTTTCTCAGTTACAATGAGGAAGTCAGCAAACTGTAGGAAATACTCAGAGCGGCCTCTGAATTGAAGTCACCTTACAAATCACTTGGATTATCTGAAATTGGGCTAGATGTGAACACCAAAACTGTAAACCACTGTAGCAATCCTTTCATCTCCAAGTGGTAAAGGCTTTTGAAGTGCTGAGTATATCAGGGAGGACAACCCTCTCTGCCTTGAGACGTGAATGGGAAGGAGCCTACATACAGGTGCATGTAACTCAGCTTGCTGAGAGCAACAGTTGCACAAAGGTTGTGTTTGGCAATATTTAGTATCGACTTTCTTGAATGTCTTCTGTTTCTGGGCACATTTTGGAGTTGCACAAATTTCAAGCATAGTATCTATGTGGTGTGGGAATATATGATATTGCTTTCACTAAAGGATTAAGGGAGTCATGGAGCTGCATTTGTTCAAGTTCATCCACTTGCTAGGGTGTCTTGGATATAAATGAAAGTAGGGTTTGGTTCTTTTAGTGTCCTTTGATTAAACTGGCATGAAGACTATAATTGCTTTTGGAGCATGGTTTGCATACACAGTAAAGGTACCCACACCATTGTCACACCTTTTTCTTAGAGTGTCACTCCTTATGTATTGTAAAATTGTATGTTTCTTTTTTGTGAACTTGTGGTTGGAAGAATGTGTTCACTCTTATTGATGTCACCTGTATTTAGAAGCTCATGTTCACCTGTATTCTAATTCACTTGCACTGTTTTGGAAATGTCAGGTTTACAAAAATAAAACTTTTTGGAATTAAAAGTGGCTGCAAAATAATTGTAATAATATAATTTTGTCAGTTATTGTCCTTGTCCAGCTGGAGTATTTTTCCATTAACTGGGTAAGACATTTTTCCTGGTGGATGTGAAGCTCGACATGAGCTGCCAGTGTGCGCTTGCAGCCCAGAAGGCCAACCGTATCCTAGGCTGCATCAAGAGAAGTGTGGCCAGCAGGTGGAGGGAGGTGATTCTCCCCCTCTACTCTGCACTCATGAGACCCCACCTGGAATACTGCATCCAGTTCTGGAGCCACTATTACAAGAGGGATACAGGGGTGCTGGAGCGAGTCCAGAGAAGGGCCAGGAGAATGATCAGAGGACCGGAGCAGGGAACTGGGGTTGTTTAGTCTGAGGATGAGGAGACTCGGGGGAGACCTTAGCTCTCTTTACAACTACCTGAAAGGAGCTTGTAGCAGGGTGGGAGTCGATCTCTTCTCCTGGGTTACCAGTGACAGGGCAAGAGGAAATTGCCTCAAGTTGCATCAGGGGAGATTTAGATTGGTTATTAGGAAAAGTTTCTTCACAGAAAGAGTTGTTCAGCATTGGAACAGGCTGCCCAGGGAATTGATGGAGTCACCATCCCTGGAGGTGTTTAAAAAACATGGATGTGGTACTTAGGGACATGGTTTAGTGGCATGGTGGTGGGTTGACCGTTGGACTTGATGATCTTAGAGGTCTCTTCCAACCTTAATGATTCTGTGACAAACCTGAAAAACTGAACCTGAAATTTCAGGCTCTCCCTTTCTTTGACTTCATCTCCATTCTCTGCTTTTGTGGTGAGCCTCTGGCTAAGTGTTTAAATGTTCTCCAACAATACAGAAACAGTCTGTTTGCTTTGCATTAGCCTGTCTGCTAAGTGTCTAAGAGCAGCCTGGACCGAGTTAGGACCTAGCCTGTGACTCAGAGGTATTAGAATTGCTCCAAGTAGATGTGGGTCCTGGCAAGTAGGTAGCATCCTCAAAGTGAAAACAAATGTTCTCAGTCAGGAAAGCTTTCTTCAGGGGAAAGAAAACATTGCTGGGAAGAAATGGTAGGAGGATGCTGCTGCTGAGAGGAATGCAAGACACAGTTTGCTTTTGGAGATTAGTGGAAGCTTTAGTGCAGCAGCAGCTAAAATGATAACCAGAAACTTGTAAATGCACTAATTTGTTTTTCTTACTGTGTGAGTATGTGTGGAAGCAGGCAGTGGCTGGCCCCTCCTGAGGATGGGGATGGATGAGCTAACACTGCCCTCTGTGGAGCTCACTCTTCTGGTTGCTTTTCAACGAGCAGGGTTGATGTGAGTTAAATTAACGAGAGTGTTGCCTTGCCCCGAAGTTAGAACCTCTTGGAACTTCTTAGAATCTCTAAGGACTTCTGTGAAAAAGTGGCTTTGTTTTAGAAAACAGACCCCAAAGCTTTTTTGCAGATTTGTTTCTTCCAGTTTCAGCAAGAAGGGAAGAGTTAGATCAGAACTCAATCAGAAGTCACAAAAAGGAAGATGTTCTTTGACCATGTTAAAAAACCTCATTTGTTAGTGCGTTGGTAAGCCTGGCTTGTGTAGGAGTGGAGGTGGTCTGGCACTTGGTGTTCCAGTGCTGGGCATCACAGGAGCTCCTGTGCTACCTCTTTTTCAGTTAGTAGTGAAACACCTCCTGGGAAAAAGATCAGTGACTTTTCCCCAGACATTTTGGGTCCAGTGGGGTGGATACTGACCTGAGGAGTTCTAGGTAAAACGTTTTGATTTCATGCAAATTTTGAGTGCCCTTAATACACTAGATAAAGTGAGTCCCTGAATGGCTAAGGAGAGTGTCATGGATGTCACATCAAAGATGCAGAGTAGATCTTAGGGAACTCTGACCCCAGTTAGCTTGCTACCAGAATTAGAATACATCAAAAGCAGCTAAGTTTTCAAGAGTTTCAATGACTGCAAATGGAGGTTTTATTTGCAAGTGGTTTTGACTGATAATGACAAAATTAATCATCTTAATGAAAGAACAATGGAAATAATGTTTCCCTGTATTTGCCATGCTATCATTTCTTGTGACTGTTGGAAAGGACTAATTCCTGGATTTCCAGTTCATTTCTTCTTTGCTTTTGAAGTAGTTAGTCTTGGTTTAATGCCTGAACTTTGAGATGTGCCATGTTTTGGTAAGTTAACCAGCAGTTCAAGAGCTGTGAAGAATCAGAAATTAATGAAGTGGTAACCCTGTGCAGAGATTTCCCTGCTGCAGACATGTTCAGATATGATGTAGTGACTTTAATGGCATTATTCTAGATTTATACTAACACAAGAGAGAAGGGACTCAAACAGTCTCCCTTGAAGCTGAAGGACACACATCATGAGACAAGCTTTGCACTAATCTGCCTAAGTGGTAATGTACAGTAATTTCTGTCATTTAAAGAGTATTCCTCTGGGTTTGTTATCTGAGAGCTGTGTAATTCAATCCTAATGATGCTGCTCCATGCTGTATTCACAAAGAGAAAAGGAATAGTAAAAAAGTGATCACTTTATCCACCAAAGAGATCACTTCATAGAGAGGATATATAGTCTGTCCTACATCAGTCTCTCAATGGAGATGGAACACCTCAGAACTGGGTGTCACCTGTCCCCTTACCTTTATCTAACTTGAATACAAGCTAATGGCTCAAATTCCTAGTAGGTGTTTTGGCTGTGTTGATTTTAGAATGGCACAGAATAGGACACTGGCAATAAAATGATTACCTAGTGGGAGTTCAGAATACCTACTCAGTCAGAAATTCATGATGTCTAGAAATAAGGTTGGATAGAAGATGTTAGAAATAAGATAAAAAACCTTCCTCCATTTTAATTTTCAGATGAAAATCAATTGAGGGAGGAGAGACTGCATCTCATGGTGTAAGAAAATACAAAGGGAGCAAAAGTTGACATATACTGTGAAAGGGGCACTCCTAGTTATCCAACATTTCTGTTTGGAATGAACTTTTATTCAATAATATTAAAAGTAAAATGGTCAAAATATGAATGGGTCCTAAAGCCCACATGTTTTTTTCTAAGGAAAGAATATTGTAAGCTTAAGTGTCATGAAAGAATCTGGAATTGTTTAGCTCTGTTGTAATTTCATTAGTTAACTCTTGATGTTGCTATTCCTTGGGACAGTAGCATTTGGTTTAGGCTAAGGCTTTTGGAAATTGCTGAAGTACTATTTACTAACTCAATTGGACTACATGGTCATTGTAGGTTACTTACAACTGAACTATTCTATTCTGTTATAGTTCAAAGACTTTTTCACTAACTAAGACCTATATGACTGATTTAGTCAGCTTTGCATTTATGTATTTGTTATATTTATAGAAATTATATAATTAATAATATAATGATTAATAAATAATATAATTATATTTTTATATATGTGAATTTTCTAGGGGTATTTCCATAATGCCTGGTGTGGGGAATTCTAGGCAGTTTAAAGTGCTTTTATAATGGTACAGAATCTTACCATGCTTATGAAGAAGTAATGCATGCACCTTTATACTGGTGAAATGGGTCTGCCCTTGGTGGTTAAGGTGTGTATTTGTAAATTGAGACAGTTCTTGGGTACACAGGAAGATATTCAGACTTTTACCTTGTTGATTTTGCTCTCAATGTGAAACCAACTGACATGCAAAAGAAAAAACCCACTAATAGTTATAAAAATAATCATAATTTTAAAAATAGTAATAAAAAAATAGATTACTTCAGGCTTGGGAAATCCCAGTGATTCCTGCACTGGAGGCAGGATGAGTACTGGAGAAATGTCAGTCCCCACAAGATCTGCTCTTTATTCAGCATGTCTACCCCCAGACAGTGTTGGAGAGAGGATGCTGGGTGAGATGGACCTTAGGTCTGGTGCAGAGCATTTGTGCATCCTCATGGCTTTCAGCTGGCCCCCATCAGCAGTGGAAATTCTTCTGATGAGCTATGGTACCAGAAAACTACTCTGACTTCCTAAGGTATCTCTTTTTATTTTGTTTCACTGGTTGCAATATAATAAAAGTTAAAAAAATCTCTTTTTTGTATAAGTAGAAAAAAAACACATTCCCAATCCTACATGTCAGCTATCATCTGTCTTAGAATAAAGAACACAGTAATAGAACAAGGAAGAGTGAGGAGACCAGTTTGATAGGGTTTTTTTTTTAATCTTGACCTTTATGTCTTGTCTTTTGCAGTTGAAGAGTGAATTATTTCAATAGCTCTTTCACCTCCTCAAAAAAACTACTTCTGAAGAAAATTAATATTTTAGACTAAGTCTATAATACACTCCCAATATCAAATATACCACGTATCCAATATCAAACACTCCAAATATCCAATTTCCCCATATGATTTGGAGTCATCTCAAACCTCACCAGGGATACCTAAGTAGTCTGTTTGTTTCCATCATTTGAAGTTTTCCCTCCTTCTGTCATAGCTCTTTATAATTTGTTTCACTGTCTAGCATTCCCCCATCATATAGTCAATAGCAAACACCTTCCCCCTGCTGCCCTGAACATATGTTACTGCAGCAAAACATTTCAGATTGTTCCCAGAGGAAAATTGTCCTTCAGATGCCAATCAACAATATTAATAACAGCAATGAAACAAATTCTACTTAGCTCATCCTGAAACCTAAAGTGCTGCTAAAGGCTAATCAGGAACATGACTGAAAGTTAAAGGTGTCCACCTAAAGAATATTGAAGAACTGTAGTTTGGAAGTGTAATTTTAGTCTCCAAATGGCAGGTGAGGGCTGCTTCTTCCATTTCTTTGTGTTGCAGCAATCTCATATTGTTAACTGCCAATAAATGTTTGTGCTTTTGTTTTTTCTTTCTTTCCAGTGATGGAGCACTTTGAAAGACCTGGTCTAGGGAATCCTGCTGTGGCAGGGGGGTTGGACTAGATGATCTTTCAAGGTTCCTTCCAACTCCTAATATTCTGTGATTCTGTGTGAAAGGTGTCAGAATGAAAGCTCTCAAGGACCAAGTCTTCTCCCTGGGGAGCAGGCAGGCCCTCAAAGCACCACCGGTATTGTGACAACTGTTGTTACAACAAGCATTTGAATACTGAAATAACAAGAGATGCTCTGAGGATGTGAAGCTGGATCCTAATTTTCACCTGTGAGAAAAATGCCAATGGGAGGGTCAATGGTAAGGCGCTGTTTAGCAGAACCAGTCTTTGTCCTTGAGCCTGTTACAGCAGATATGTTCAAAAGGAGAAATTCTGACTAAAGTCACAATCAGTTCAGTGCTGGCATTGTTGTGCCAGGGACTAGGCAGGCATCAAAACCTCATTTCAGGTAGACCACCAACACTTGTTACATTAAATTAACTGCTAGGTAATTTTAAATATGCACTTTTAAAGCTAAATAACAGCAGCCTCAACTATCTGTCTATTGAGCTATTGTTGTTTGTACATTGATGTTACACTACTGCCCAGATGTTCCAAATTCTAGATTCTGTTGTGTGAAATGGAAGAAATGCTGCAAAACCTCTGTAACTATTAGAAAATCCTACAGGATTTTGGTCTTTATCCTACTGATGGATCTCGATGCTGTAAAAATCTGCCACTCATTGAAATCTCCAGAGTCAACACAAAGAGTGTGAAAGAAGAATGAAACACAGAATTTTGGTTTTAGCAGAAAGTGACACTGGCCTTACAATTTAAAATCAAATTATAGAATCATAGAATTGCTCTGCTGTGATGTAGCATTCTCTTCCTCATTCACTTCTGAGCACATTTTGAACACATGATTATTGCACTTTTAACATAGTATAAATTTTAATATCAGACAAGCTTTCATTGCAATTTATATTTACTAGTCTGACCTCAAGATTCAACCCCCTAACTTTGCCAAACAGTGAGTCTGTGCCCTGCTCAAGTGGTATACTAAAACTGTAGGCTGGGTTAAGAAAATATGGGTCATATCCTCTACTGTGAATAGTCTCCTTATTTGTCCTGAATTTGACTCACTAGGGTATTCAAAGCCACCTTGGATAATTAGAATAATCTCCTCAAATTGCCTGTGTCTCATGATAATAACACAACAGCATTCTGCTGTGTCATTTACTGCAATGTCCTGTGTCTTACTGCTTCATCCCATTCTGCTTTCCTGTATCCATTTGTTTTGTCAACCTGGTGTCTGGGACTATAGAAACAGCAGCAGTGATGAGACAGGGATGGGGTTTGTTTGCTATTTGGCTTGTCCTCAGGTCAGACTGTGACTTTAAACACTGCATTATGGATACAGCAAACCTCAGACAACTTGAAACCTGGATAGACCTTGAATCCTAGACAGGAGGGAAAAAAAGGAAAGAAAAGAAAAAAAGGAAAAAAAAGGATGATTAAGCTCACTGTCTATAAAACTCCTGTAGCTCTCCAGAAATCCAGCAGTGATCAATTCATTATCATTACAAGCAGCCTGCCAAAGGAAACCTACAGGCTATTGAAGGCAAGATGACTGTAAAATTAGAGATCAGATCAACTCTAATGTTCACTAATGGACATGAGCATTAGCCTTACAGCTTTAGCCAACTGCACCAAAAAAGCCCCTGGCTACATTTTTGGATGAAGTACATTAGGTATTGAAGATTTTTTTTTTAAATTTAACATATTGATTTATTTCTTTATTAGGACTTAAGGTAACTGAGGAAAGTAGGTGAAAAGGATACTGGAAGTGTAAAGGTACAAAGATTGCCTACTGGCTTGTCTTGAATATTCCTTTCCTAGGTTTTTGCAATATTCAGCAATGGAATCTCTGAGTGAACATTTTCTCCCCACAAAACTTTATTTGTTTACTTTGCAGCCCAGTACTAGCACTGTCAAGCACTATGTGCCAAATGAAACACTAGAGGTAAAACTGATACCATATAAACACAGAAAAAGCCAAGCTTATATGTACAGAGAGCTACTCACTCTTAATGAGCAGATCTTGAACAATAAGTAGGGGAAAAAAATTCTGCCTGAGTGCTTTATTGTTAAAAAAGACTATGATAACCTCTTAATAGAAATTATGAGCCTTACTGTCTTTAGGAAGCAAGTCACTTCAGCACAACAGTTATGAGAACAAGTGTCTTGAAAGATACCTTGATGTGTAAGCAGTGGTCCAATTTCCCTGTTAGATTTAGCATCACATCAAAGAACTTTACTATGATTAATGATTTTGTTCCAGAAATGACACTGAGACAAAAAACTTGTGCTCCTTTTCTCAGCCATGCTGCATTCATTATTTTGACTAAACTCCTTTTATGTTATTAACTACCCACAGCTACCCCCAGGATTAGTTCTGCCTTTTTTGGCTCTTTTGTACATCACTTTATCATGTTAACTTGGAACAAGCTCCGTTATATAAAGTAGTGTGGCCACAGCACTGCAGGTCACATGCAAAAGCCTAGGCAAGGCTTCTTCACTGGCAGCCACTGGGATTTGGGGTTGGTTACACATTTCAGGCATTTATTGACTTTGTGTAGACTTCAAAAAAATGCATTAAGAGAAACCCAGGGTTGTTGAAAGGCTGTCCTTTTACTGAAGTTCTGAAGAACTTTCTGTTACTTGTGCCAGACGTCTGTGTGGTCACAAACTACCACAGAGTATTTTGCATCTTCCCCATAGCACTTCTGTGCAATTGCTTTCAGCAGCTAAGAGGGACCTACTGCTCCCCTGCCTGGAGTGTGCCCAGGGATGCAATCCAAGGTAACTCCTCACCATTGTAGCCCAGTGAGCCCAGGCTATGCTAGTGAGCAAAGCTCAGGCTTACAGGATGAAGTCTGAATCAGCCTCACTGGGTCTGCTGCATGCTTTTCCCTGGAAAATAAGCTGAAAGTTTGGGGTCTGTGAGTCTCAGACAGGGATCCAGAAGATCCCAATTCCTAGGGACGACCTAGCCTTAAGAGAGCTGCTTTAATTCACTAGGGGGTTGAAGACAACAGAGGTAGTAGAAGGAGGGTAGTGAGTAGGGTATGCCTAAGGGCTGGGGGGAGAGAAGGAGGTCAGGGAAAAGCTCAGCATTATTTAGGTCATTAGCTAAAATGGCCCCTATGAAGTTTATTTTTAAAAGAATCATAGAATCCTTTTGACTGGAAGAGACTTTTAAAATCACCAAGTCCAACCATTAACCCAGCACTACTAAGTCCACCACTAAAGCAGTGTCCTTCAGCACCATATCTACACCTCTTTTCAATACCCCTGGCATGGTGACTCCAACCCTTCCCTGGGCAGCCTGTTAAAGAGGTGCCAGGTCTGAAAGTTTTCAGTGATAGTTCTGTGGTCCACATCTTGGAGGGGATGCAACTGAGACTTACTTCTTGGTGCTAAATGAAAACTGCCCTGGCCCTGACTGAAGCAGAGAATATCCAAGACATTCCCCAGCTGTATGTTGTATTTCCACACTGAGATACTTCTGCCTCCTTCCCATATTCCTATTTTGTCTGCATTTCTGATTCTAACTTTCTCAAATATTATTGTAAGTGTTCTAACAAGAAAATCCTGAAGAAAATTATAAAAAATTTAGAAAATAAGAGTGCTCAGCCCTGCCATAAATGATTCAAATAAAGGAGGCAAGACAGAATCCTGACTGATCCCATGTCTATAATAATCTGCTCAGCTTTACCTAGTTGTCAGCTGAATTGATGGCTGCCTGTAACTTTAGGGGAAGGGTGGGTGGGAGGAGGGGGAGCAAATCTTATGTTTGTGTAGCAAACCCCAGAAAATGCTTCTGTTGAAAAGCAGTCAAAAGCTGGGAAAGAGCAGCAAAAGGGCAATGTGCTGTCTTTACAGAGCTGCATGAATGATAACTTGGTACCGTGGTACCAAAGCAGCTTCCAGGGCTTGAGCTTAATTAAGTCTCCTGTGCTCCTCCCATTAGAGAGGTGCCCTTCTGCTTGTTTTAGGGTGAAATCCTGTCCCTTTGAGATCCCCACAATTCATTATTGTTGATTGTGGTGGGAGCAGAGACTTAACCTAAATATTTTACGGTGCCATCACATAGCATAACATCTTACAGTTCTTGGGGGGTAAAATAAAAACCACAAAAATCAGATATTCATTTGTGCTGCCATGTGGCAAAGGATGTGTCCATATGGCCATGTTCACAGCAATCAAACAGATAATGCCACTGAATTCAGGAGGCACCATCATGGCACAGCCCTGCGGAGGATGAAAGAGGGAGAAAAAAAATGGAAAAAATCCTTGATTCAAATGAGGCCAAGATTTCACCTCATGTTTTTTTGTGTAGCAAATGTTATTGCAAGCCCACACAGAGCCAGCATGAAGCACAAATTACCACAGGAATTTGTCATATTCATTACCAACCTAGCATCCTTCGTTTCTGTGAGTGTAGGCAATTAGATGAGAGGTTTCAGTTTCTTTCTTTGAGAACGTGAATTTTATTAACAAAATGACAAGCTTTCTGTCAATGAAAGCAAGTCATATGCTGCAAGGAGAGTCATAAATTTAAGGGAAGAGCTGAGAGCCAGTGTTTAATGGAGGCAGCATTGCTTCACAGACTACAAAACAGGCACTAGCTCAATTCCTCCTGGACATGGGAAGCCAGTAGAAAAAAAGTAACCATGGCTGAGGAGGCTTCGTTTGCAAAAAGACAGATTTAAAGCTACTCGAGACAGAGTACAGACACTCAGGGGACATCAGTGGGCCTTGTTGTCAGACACTGTACCTAGATTTGTCTATTTTTGATTGATTCCTCTTAATTTTTTGTTGTTGTTTTTTTTTTTTTTCTTGCCACCCCGTAGTTGATAATCCCTGTGTGTGAAGTGAATGAAGTGAAGCTGCACTACATATTGTGGGCAATAATATTTCTCCCAGTAAACAAACATAACTGATAGAGATGCCTCCCTTTTCTCCTGCAAGAGAAATGTCCCACCTTGGCACTTTACTATCAGTTTATGTCTGGTTCTACCTGATTTTTTGGACGTGAGAGAAGAGAAAAAACCCCATAATAACAGTTCTGTTCATGGGTGTATAAAGGTTATGTGTGTTTGAAAAAGCTACATGTCTGCAAAAACACTCCAACCAGGTTGGTGTAAATTCTTGCACTACAGGGTGGCTGTGTTTACTGGATGTTGCCACGACCCAGGATTAACGAGAGCTGTCGGTGTGAGTAATCCAATTCTACAGCGACCTCTCGTGTTAATGTAGGTTAACTTCTGTTTGTAGTCGTTTCTTTTACTTGGTTTCCAGTAAGGTTATGAAAATATCATCAAACCACTTGAATGCTGGTTTTGCTCTGTGCAGCAAGCTCAGCTACACTTCCTCCCTCCTGCTCGGTGCTTAGTCACTGGCGCTGCACTGCACCGACTCCCTTTTTTCCTGAAATCATCCCAACAGCACTAGCTAGAGGATTTCCCCCCTCTTTTAAATTAATTTTCATGTATATTCACTTCTGTTCAGAGTCTTCACCTTTCAGTGAAATGACCAGATGTCTCAGAAAGCCTGGAGCAATGTTGGCATCAGGAGACTTCGCCCCCATCCTGAGTGACTGCAGACTGAGATGCCAATATGTTCTGGTTTGTAATGGATGATTGATTTGCAAGGCTGTTTTGCTCTGATTCTCCCCTGCTTAAAGAAGCATTGGGCCTTTCTAAAAAAAAAACCAAAAACCAAAACCAAAACAACTAAACCCATTTTTTTTTTTAATACCAAGCAGCATTTCCCCTGTCTGTGGTCCTGTGTCCAATAAATCCAATTATATTACGCTTCTAATTAGCTACTCTTTTCTTTTTGATTTTTTTTCCCCTCCTCCAGAGAGATTGATATTATTTGAATCTTTAATAGCAGTAGAACTACACTGGGGAAATAATCAGATCAGTCACCTAAATACCTTTGAACGCACAAGGACCATTCATGGTGGAAGGAGGTGAAAGCCCACTCGTCAGCAGCCATGTGGACAGACCTCCAACTTTTCTGTCTTCTCCTTGGGCCCACCACATGCCTCCTCCTCCTCCTCTCGTCTCACATGTCAGATCCAAACATCTAACATCAACATTTCATAAGGCTTTGTAAGCTGTGTCTTTAGGCACCATGGACAACCCTGTGATGAGACTCCTTAGGTTCTGCCAGGGTGTGAAGACATGCAACCATGATCCACCTGTGCTGACATTAGAAAATGCTCCGTGTCTAGTGGAAAGATCACAAAATAGTTTCTCTGTGTGTAACCCCTCTCCCTAAGAATGTTGACCTCTGAAATACCAGTATGGGCTGGGCCTCCTCTGGGGAAAAGCCTGTGAATAGCTAGAAAGTCAGTTTGGACCTTAATGGCAGCTGGCATTAGACTGGAAGTGGGTTTTAGAAGTTACAACCTCCAGTATATAGTCCCCTGTCTTTTTCCTGAGAACTGGAGTATAGCTTATTTGAACAATAGTAAATTCGTTAATTTAATCCATTCCAGTTCCCTGGAGCTTTTTAATGCATGCTACAAATTAATTACACAACTTTTACAAATAACAGGGACTGAGCTTTTAATTCCTCATGCAGTGGGGCGTGTGTTAAAACACAACCCCCCAGCGTGCACCTTACTCTGTCTTACAGACTTTGGATGCTGCTCTGGCAAGAGAAAGGAGTTGCTGAGTGCATGGGAATTGGATTCTCCACATTTTAAAGCAGGAACAGGCTCTCACAGAGTAACACTCACAAGCTTTCTGCTTTCAAGTGCCAAGGATTGCTGATTTATTTTGTAAAAACATTATTTTTCTTGCAGGACTGTGGCTGGAGTTCCTGTGGGTAGTAATAAAGTCATGGAAGGCAGTCACCCATCACACCCTTCACTTACTAAGGTGAGTGTGAATTTTACAACTGAGATCAACAGCAAGAGGGTCTGACACCAATTTCTTTATTTTAGGTGTTT
Source organism: Galbula dea (assembly GCA_013399015.1). Taxonomy (NCBI): domain Eukaryota; kingdom Metazoa; phylum Chordata; class Aves; order Piciformes; family Galbulidae; genus Galbula; species Galbula dea. Next base: position 493,771 of record VWZX01008738.1, on the reverse strand, counting down.
TGTGTTGTTTGCTTTTTGTTTTGGTTTGTTTTGTTGTTTTTTTTTTTAAACTCTGAGATCATGTTCTTAGTTCTTTACATTTTTTTTTTCTGGGAAATGACCTTTCTGTGTCAGATTCATATTTGGAAATACTTATGCACAATTTCATGTATCTGCATGCACTGGCGAGCTTCTCATAGAGAGTTTTTGGGTGATCCTCGGAAGACAAAAAACCCTCAAGAGACTCCTTTTGTGCAAAAGAAAAGCACTTTTCATCCTAAACAAGGGGAATCCTGCAGACGTAGAGCTTACCCCTAGAGGTCACTGCGACTCAGGGATTCTAGCAAGCCCTCCACCAGCCCAGAGCTGGTGGTGACTGGGTGCTACAGAAGAACAATATGGGTCCTCCTCTCTCTCTCTCTTTTTATTTTTTTTCCCTCTTCTCATATTTTTTTTTTTTAAAGCTTGCCAATAACAATCAGGAGGTAGTCAGCTTTTTTCAGATGAAATTATCTTTCTTTTTTTTCTGACTTTTTTTTCCCTCCTATTTTCTTTAGGGTTTCTTCCTTTGCATTCTGAAAAATGAAGCCTAAATATGGCCCATTTGTTTTTAATTAGTTTAAATTTAGAAGAAAATTCACCTTCTGCAGGTGAAGAAGATGACTTCTGGGTTCTTCAGCGTATATTCTTCATAGGAGTGATTTTTACTGCACTGCACAACTTAGGCCGCATCTTCTTTAGCTTTCTGGCATGATTTATCAGTATATCCCATTTTTTAATCATATGATTTGAGGATTTTTTGAGTTAACTCTCCAGTTTTGATGCAGATTGCTGGTAGCTCTGAGGCTCAGTGTTACACAGACTGGTTCAAAAGTGCTGTGCTGCTTTTGCAAGAATTTTGTACAAAGACTTCTTCACACTTCAGTTTCAGTTTACCTTTTAGGACAACACAAGATTAGCTGGAACTACAGGGTTGGTAGCATTCTAATGAACTACAAGCTAGTGTTTTAATTTGGTGAGAGGAGAGATACCAAACTGTCCCACTTAAAATGGATCTTTTTCAGGCTTTTTTAGGTCTGCTAAAAATTTTGAACCATCTTTGAAATGTGAGCTTCTTTGTCTCAAATTTAGAAAAAACAGATATTTATCAAAATGTGAAAAAACATCTAGAAAAAAAGGTCTTTTCTGACTTTTCACAATATTGTGATCATACTCTGCCCACTCAGAAATTTGCCTAAGTTCTACAGTAATGTGAATATACATAGGCAGAAAAAGTGAAAGAAGAGTTGGCCCAATTTTCCTCTATAGAAAACTTTAAATATGGAAAAATATCCATAGCTAGACATGAGTGTATTGGTGGAGCTGTGTAGGGAATGGTCCATTCTATATGACATGCTTTGTAACTGAATAAAACAGAATCCCACCTTTGCATCATACTGCAAAATATACAAATTTCTATGAATAATGGATTTAATCCTATTAGAAAAGAGATTAAAAGCAGTTAAACATGTCAGCCTCGATTGTGCTCTATGACTTGTTAGCAGAGACAAAAGTATATGCTTATCCAGTTGAGAAACTGTTGTGGCATCAGCAGCCACAGCCCTCTCTTGGGAACCTGCCATACTTGTGAACCCAGCCTGTGATATTTTTCCTGATCTGAAATGACTTTTAAAATAGCATCATCTATCTAATACTATATATTCTGGTGTTAATCCTATGTTCATTTATTTTGGACTGGCCTGGTGCTGGGAAGAGATATCACAGCTCCAGAAGGGATGTGATGTATTTTTTTGTGTGCCCAGCTTTGCAACCCACTCTTGGTAAACCCCCTAGCAAAGACATCTAAACTGCTTCCATCTTCATTTCTCAGTTTCCGCGAGGTTCAGCATAGCCACACTAGTAAGCAGTGTGTGGGAATGACCAGTTGCTGACACAACTTGGCTGATCCTACTTGGACAGTATAGAAATGAGAGAAAATGCAGATATTCAATTACTAAAATATCCACTGTCTGACCAAGTAGCTGTGATAAAATATCACAGTGGTGTAAAGAAGATATACTATGAAGTATTCCATAGCTAATAGGAAAAAATGGAAAAAATGCCACTGCTACAACTTACTAAGTAAAGATATAAATAGAGAAATTGACCTTTTCCAGTTTCCTAAATAAGTTGTGTACTGGGGGGGTGTATGCACTTCATGGGGTGGAAGAACTTAGTTGGGGTGGGGAGTAAGGGGTGGTAACCTTGGCTCCTATTACCTTCTGTTTCTTGCAAAAAAGAGAAAGGTGGGGAAGCAAATGTGAATTTTAGGGGTCAATTGAGTCAAATAGAATGGGGTCTCCTCCAGCAAAAGCTCTGCAGGCAGCTCTAGCATGGGGAATGTAATGATCTGGGTTAGCTGCAGTGGAAGTACTTTTGCTGTAAGGGCTGCAAGCACTTCAGTGTCCTTCCAAAGCAGAGTCTTGAGACTCCTCTGCCACATCAGGCCACAGCAGGGCCACTGGAACCATTAAAATGTTTATATCCACACATAGTGGGATACACACATTTTAGGGCCACAAAGGTGGTGAAGGGTTCGGAGAGGAAGTCATATGAGCAAAGGCTGAAATCACTTGGTCTGTTCAGTCTGGAGAAGAGGAGACTGAGGGGAGACCTCTTTGCAGTTTAGAACTTCCTCATCAGACAGGGAGGGGTGGGTGTGGAGCTCTTCTCTCTGGTGACCAGTGACAGGACCTGGGGTAATGGCATGAAGCTGTGCTGGGGGAGATTCAGGTTGAATGTTAGGAGGAGGTTCTTTACCCAGAGAGTGGTGGAGCATTGGAACAGGTCAATGGGGTTGTCCTGTGCCTAAATAGGAGCTGATCAATGATCCTTGTAGATCCCTTCCAACTGGGGATATTCTGTGATTCTGTAGTACTTGGGAACCTACACACACAGTTTGCTAATACGTGAAGTTATTTCAAGAATCAAAATCCTAAGCAGAACTTTCTTTTAATCCTTATTTTTTTGCACTTTCTTGTTTGGATTTCGATTTTAAAAATCTTCTTTATTTGTAGCTGCTTAAATGCTTGGTGACTGTGGCCCTACAATACATCATTGTACTCCTACTGAAATGTGAAATTTCTGGGAAGCATCTGAAAAGCTACTCAGCTTCAGCTGTTGGGTCTTTCTTTCAGCATGGAAAGTTTTACTTTTGCTAAGACTAGTTTTCACCAGGTAGCTGCCCCCTGCTCTTTCTTTTTCGTGTTGATTCCTCATCTGTCTGCATTACTTTGAAACTGGATTTACTGTCAACTGTTTATGATGGGAGACCATCTCATGTTTGGAGATCAGCAGCAAAAATCCCCCACAGCCCACTTGGCCTTTGGGAGAGGCAGTACCACTCTGGAGAAAGCAAATGTCCTACTTTGTGGATTTTTCCACCTTCTTTATTGAGAGAACAGGATGTTTTATCATCTAGCCATGAGACACGATGGGGTGAGGAGATCCAGAGAGATTTCTCAGAGCTGCCAAATTTGATCCAGTTCTGTGAAGGATATTTCTTACCAGTGAGAACCCCTCCCATTCTTTGCTCCCTTCTCATCACCAAAAATGTATCTCTTCCTCTCTCTGGGTCAGACTACTTCCCATCAGGCTTGCAGTGCTCCTGTAGAGGTAGGATGTTGAAGAGGAGAAAAAAACTTCAAATGGGAGCAAGTCATCAGCCCTCCACTAGCTCCCAACAGAAACACCAGGAAGACTGTGATTCCTTGTGTCTTGTTTGGGACCCTTGGGGTTTCTGCTGCAATTATGGACCTAAGAAGGATGCTCCTTCAGAGACCAACAGGGCAATCTTCAGGAGCAGTAGAAAACAGATGGCTGCTCCAGTGGTTGTAGTCCAGCAGGATGAGGAGTAGGAGATGTTCTCAGAGGCTGAAATGGTGATTACAGGTGTTTTTGTCAGCTGGTGCAGTGAGTTGCAGCAAGGAAGGTGATGACCTGGCTGTCAACAAAACCCCACTTTTAATACACCACCACAGCATCAGCCATGGGTCGATTTACAAGGGAGATTTTATTGCTGTGGGGCAGGGAGGAGGAATCACTGGGACAGGTGGAAAGCAAATAGAGAAAAACAAGCAAAGGTAAAACAAGGCATTAGCCTGGCCTGGTTTGGTTTCTCACAGAGGGTGAACAGCTGTAGAGAGTCTGAAAAAGGGGAGAGAGAGCAGGGAGAAGGAAGACCTAGGGTCCGGGGGTCTGGTCCTGCCTGTGCTGCTTATGGGCTTGGCATTGCTTCTGTCTGATGTGGTACCTCCCTCCTACACCCAATGTGAGGACATCAAACTGCCCAAAACAGGAGGGAACTACCAAGTGAAATTGTTTGCCTTTCAGGCCAGAGGCACAGTCCAGGGGAGGGTTGTTTTCTTCCCAGCACGTCTGCCGCGCTAGACTTAAATTCACCTTGTCAAAGAGCAGGCACCTGCCATTTCTTGAGAGAAAAATGTGGTGTCTCCACCATGATCCCTGGGGACTGGGGAGATAAACAGTGCAGCAGCTTGCTGGGGGAACTCACTGCTTTGGGGATAAAACAGAGCCACGGAGGTCTATTGATGCCCAATAGGAACAATAGAAACCAACTGCTGTGGTGAGAAAGCAGCCATTTGCTGTGCCAGCTGCAGGGAGGGATGACGGTGGGAAGGGCCGGGAGAGCATGGGTGGGTTGGGATCCTGCAGACCCCAGCCCCTTTGCATCCTGGTGTGACATCCTGGTTTTGCCCTGTTTCAGTAGTTACGAGACAGGAGAGAAGTGAGAAGAGGAAAACAATGAATGATGTTGTCTGCCTTTCTTTTTAATCCCTTGAAAGCTGTGCTGAGATCAGTTTTGCTTGCTCCAGACATGAAATGTCCCAGGGACGTGTCTGGAAACTGATACCCTATGTTCATTTTAGCTTCCTGTGCTGTCACTCAATGCACTTTCTTTCTGGAAATCTGTTTTTCTTTCTAGATGTTACACTGCTGTGGACTTTCTATTCTTTGAGAGAGTTGGTGCAGGCCTGTCAGACCAAAAGTAAGGCAGGTATTTCCTAGCTCCCAGCTCTGGCTGCATTATGGTTTGGTGACGTTCTGAGAGAGTCCATGTGGCTGGCTGGCAGGGCCATGGGCTTGCCTCTGCAGCAGGCTTTTTGTATGATGCTGAAGCCTCACTCTGTCTCACTAAGCAGAGTTCTCAGACCTACCAAGGAAACTCCATTCAATTCATTTCAGTACATCAGCACCACAAGTTGTGTAGGATTGCATCTCTTTTGGAGAATGATGTCAAGCCCAGGGGATCAAGTGTGGCAGAGCACACTTTTTGGCCAAGATTTGCCAAGTTGCCCTGCAAATTTAGCATTAGGCAGATGTCAGTGAAATCTGCAGATCCAGGCTTTTCCCCAAAGCTTTACCTCATTAAGCTTTGAGCATCACTTGTGGTTTGCTAACTAGATTGTTCCTAACGTGGAGCAGCAACAGGAGTGTGTGGGCACTGCTGTTCTTCAGCTGTTTAGCCACAATAATTAGGTGTTGAAAGGTATGGAGGATCGATAGGGAGCTCCATGCACTGTCACACACCACCAAACACTTCTGAGATACTGTTACAAACTTAGAGTGAGTAGTAGAAGACTGACAACCATTAAAATAAGAGAAAATTAAAGATCTGGGGGTTTGGTTCTTTCAACAGGTATTACTACATAAGGTTCTCAGAGGACTATAACAAGAGGGCAATTGTCCATTCTTCTTATAGCTGAGGCCAGTCTCTATTGTTTCAATGGAAGAAGGTGAAAAAATGTCCCAGAAATTGTGCCTTGTGTCAAAAGATGTGGTATAATTAAGAAAACAACTTTTCTTCTGGTCTGTTAGGTGATCAGTTAAAGCTCTGAAGTATGGGAATAATACCCTATAACCATTGCAGATTAATGGTAGTTGATAGTCTCCTTCCAAATACCTTTGGAGACCTCACCAAATCAAGGATCTAAGGATACAGTTTGAAAGCTCATTTCTCTGTGATGTCATCCCTTCCATAAACTTACAGGGCAAACTAAATGAAAGAGGAGGAAAATAGTGAGAGAAAATGGCAAAAACTTTCAGATACATCGGCATTTGTTCTGATGTTTTGATGAACAGTTTGTATAGTTGGGGAAAACCCCACAAATCACTACCAGCCCCTACAGTAGCTGTTCTGTAAGACTTGTTCCTAGAGAAGAGCATTGACTTTGTGGAGAGAAGTCCTGCAGCCCACTCTTCAGAAGCATATGTAAGCCTGTGGAAGTGTGTGAGGAAATCACAGCAAGAATGTCATCCCCCCTAGCCTGGTGGTGGTTGTAACAACTAGAAAAGCAAGTAATAGAGCTCATAGGCTAGAGGAAATGATTTCTTGGCTATACCTTTGTTGCTTTGTTTATACTGTTTTAGAAGTCAAAATTATCTTACTGATTATTCACATATTAATGTACAAATTTCATACAAGACTTTCCCATCAGGCATATTTATGGGAGCTATGAATTTGAAGTGAATGTTAGGAGGAAAAAGAAAAACTTTAAATACAATCATTTACTAGCATCCTACCTCTGAGAATCACTTCGATAAGGAGATATGAAGCAAGTAACTTGTTTTCCAGTAATAACTAGTTAAATCTGCCCAAACTGACATATCAAATGGCTGTTTTAAATTGCTTAGGAGCCATGTTTCTGGGGACAAAACTGGTATCAAAATTCCTCCAGTATTGCAATAACTGCAACAGAGAAAATAAATGAAGCATTGACCAAAAAGAGGAGAAAAAACCTGTGTCATTTTTTCCTAATTCCTTAAGAACTACTGAAAAAAAATGTTGCTCAGGGACAGATTGCAGACAGAAGACATCAAAATTTGTTAAATAAATTAAGAACTGGTAAGTACTTGCTCAGCTTTATTCAATTCTCTACTGTATAAGAAGGAAGCAGGAGAATGTAGTTTTTTTTGCCAGTTTACTTCTTCAACAGACTCATTCATTCAGTGAAATCTGTCTTCTACTAGGGGAAAAAAAGGGAGAGAAAAGAAATCTCTGGTCGGTACATCATGTTTTCCATCTGATTTGTTCCCAGTACATGGGAAAAACATAGCAGATTGCATGTTGTGTTTACTAGAGAACATACACATGCATTTAAATCACTTACAGCTTCCTTTTTTTATGGTGCAATTGTGAATTATGTTCTTTTTACATTTGTAATTAGAGGGCAGAACAAATGCAAAAGCTTAGTTTAAAGTGATATGTCCACTAAAATAACCTAGACTGCCAAGTAATTTTTCACTGTAATGGAGGGCTATGCCCATTGTAAAAGTGGTTTGGTTCTGGTTCACTATATTGAAGGGACATAAGTTCTCAGTGGATGTCAGTCAGGTCTGAGAAAGTTCCTGAATCAGGGTGGTACTGGACTAGTTTTTGTTTGTTTCAGAGGAAAAAAAAAATGATGCCAATGCTAATACCTTATTCTGGTACAAAGCATCAAACTGACGATTCAAATGTGTGAGAAGTTCCCTGTTTTTTCATAAGGAAGCTTTTGTTTTCCTGAGCAGGACTTTTGCTCACAATGAGGCTACAAAATATTTTAAAATACTAACTATTAGGCTTTTCATTTTGAACCAAGACTAAACAAGGACTCAGCTTTTGATCAAAGACAGCTGCCCCATAATCTGTAGTTATGCTTGATTGAGATAGGCTCTGACAGCCAACATAACAATAGACAGACCATTCTTTAACATATTAACCCTTGTGACCTAATTAGCCATCCAAAAAATGCAAATAAGATCCTCAGCAAGCTTTTTAACCATTCCCTTCTCAATGACATTTGGTTTTCCTTTTGCAGTGCCAGTGTGCTTGTGTTACAGTTTGCAAAGATGCCTAGCCTTTCTGCAGAGCAGATGCAGACGTTAAGCACTCACAGGGCTTAAATTGAAAACCTCTGTCTTTAGCCACCAGTGTTCACAGCAACGTTTGCAAGCTCAAGGTTGAAGATCTTGGCTAACCAAAATATTAACCATCCCAACTCCATCCTTTACACATTTGTTGATGATTGGTAAATAGAGCTGAAATTGTAAATGGGAAAAGGGGGGGTGGCAGTGAGGGAGCAGAAGGGAAAGAAGGGAGGAAGCAGAAAAAGCTAGAATCCTGGTGCCCTATTTACCTTTACAAAGAAGTCTGTGTTTCTCTGAGTCATTTCAAGAAAAGCTTAGAAGGGATAATTTACACTACATAACAGAATATATAATAATGAGACTAAATCTCTACTGGTGAATTGCGGGGGTTTTTTAACTGCCATTATGTTATTTGTCCATATTAACTGTACTATATCCTCAGCATCTGCCTTTACCCCTTTTCCCCTTTAAAAGCAAAGTCATAAAATTCACTGCAAGTTAACTCTGGTCTGTTCTGGTCAAGGAGATTTAGACCAAAAGCTGTACAGGAAGGTTTGAAATCAGTTTACAGTAATGCCCACGTGATTAATTATTGTCCCCAAGATATTCTAGTGATATGCTCATTTGCAAATGCTGCTGTGCCCCTTCCTGTTATGTTTTATAGTGACCCAGGGAAAGTACGTGTCAGTTTGTTGGTTGTCTGTGTTATTTGGCTTTTTCCCCCTGTTTTTCTTTCTCCACCTCCATGTGGTGCCTTCCACCAGCACTTCAGGTGTACAGATGATTCTCCCATGAGGCAGGCAGGAAGCCCTCCATACAAGTGTGTCTGTTATTTCTTTATCACATAAGCTCAAATACATTATGTGCCTGTTCTTTTGGACTGGGAAATGGAGTAATATTGTTATTAGGAGTCATAGGAAAGAACCTAATGTTAGCTCAGGGTGTGCTTAAAATTCTCTGTTGCAGAAGTAAACCTGAAAGACCCTGCAGTTTCCATTGTTGATGTAGCTGGTTTGGGGCTCTCAGAGACATGTATTTCCTAAAATTTTGAGTGTATGGAAAAGCATACATCAGTGCAAGCGCAAAGCATGATAAGACTTCCACTGGCTTTCACTGCAGAGACCAGCAGATGAAGTTTTGAAAGAAGTACAGAATAAATTAAAACATGATGAGCAACACCTCATGTGTCCAGCCCTCCGAAAAGTCTCTAGAGATGCTTGTCTTTTCATCTGATTTTTGTTTTTTTGGGAAGGGAGGTCTCATTTGCTGACTTTTTTCATGGGTGAAGATTCACTTCTTGCTTTCCCTTTTACAAACCGGAGGCGGAAAGTGCTGACACAATTGCATGATTCGAAAGTACTGGGATTTCGAGAGAAATCCCAAATATCTCATCATTGGCAAGAAACTCACAGGAGTGTCTTCAGTTGAAGACATTTGTGGTTTTTATGGTGAGACTTGTGACACACTTGAGCATGTATCTACCCAAGAACGGCCGCTGTGATCGCAGTGTACCCAGGCTGGCTTTATTCGTGCTTTCCGGGGGTGCTCAGCAGGAGCTGATCTGTCTTCTGCCATCTGCAGGGTGGCTCTGCCTCCACACGGCTGCTGGTTTAAAACTAGCTTGGACCGTGGGCAGAACTCGCCGTCTTTGTTGTGACTGCAGCACAGACACATATTGTGTTTCTCTGCCTAAAAGAAGAGAAGACAAATAGGGATTTGTGGCAATCTGCATTAAGAGGCTTATTCACTGGAAGTGTTAATGATAACTGGAGAAAAATAACGTGCCAGAGCGTGGTGGCAGCTTACGCTGTCAGAGAACACATCTCATCACACCTCTGACCAACACAGCTGTGCTGTCAGAACAGGATGGAGTTGGCCTTCGTAGGGGAAGCGAATGAGAAAAGAAGGCAGCAACCGTTGGCAAATGGTGCCAGAAATGCTGAGCTCTTGCCCGATCGCGATGGCAGCGTTGACAACCCGTGTCTCCCTAGTGAAGTTCCGTACCTCTTTTGGAGGTCTGGCATAAGAATTTCTCATTCTTTGGACTGCCTGGGCATTCCAACCATGGTCCAAAGGAGTGCTTGCACTCAACCTGCATACCTTGACCTGTGCATTGTGTCTTTCTCACAGAGAAAACACCACAGTGAATGCTCTAGTGCACAGAATGAGAGCAGGCTACCATATTAACCTTAAGACTGTGACTGGATTAGATACAGCTCTGTAGCTTTTCCAGTCTTAGAGGAGCTAAAACCTGCCATGACTAATTCACTGATAAGTCTATTGCCATTTCTTTTCTCCCTATTTTTTTTTAAATAGGCTGAGTTGGATTTAAAAAAAGGAAATGAATTGCTGCAGTAGTGTGCTGAGTCAACCCTCCTTACAAGTTTCTTCTGCAGTTGAAGGCTCAGATTTAGCAACACTTTCTTCAGGTTTTATCACCACTTTTGCTACCTCCATGTCACAGGGACAATCTGCAGTTAAGGCAACAAAAAGGCAGCAGAGGAGGCAGGAGCACAAGGGTTGTCTGCATCCTTAAGGAGAAATACTCTGAGGAAGATGGTCCCTCAGGACACATTAAGTACTTTTCCTAGAGTCAGTGGAGCAAGAAACATTGCAATACAACTCAAAGTCAGTAAAAGTTGACTGCAACTTGAGTGGTACTTTTTGGAGGGAGAAAGCAGCAGGACAAAGCATTAATGAGAGGTAATTGCCCAACTTCTGCCAAAAGTTATTGTTGGAGGTCAATAGTACCTGAAGTCAGGGCAGTAAACAACTCTGTTCATAGTTTAGGTAGCGTAAGAAACAAATGGAAACATTCCTTCTGCTCTGGTGGCTTGTAAAAACTTCAGGACTCAATGTCATCTCCATCACATGGTGAAACTGCTCCTGCTGTCCCTGCCTGGGAGAAACAGATCTTCTTCAGGACCTATTCCAGAGCCCAAAGAGCTGCTGCAGCTCTGCAGAACCTGTGTGGTGGGCCAGACCTTACAGGGGAAAAAGTTGCTGACAGCCCCCCCCACCCTGTGATGAGCTTGTGGACCTAATATGTCACAGGTGGGGACTGCTGCTGTCAGAAGGGGAACAGGTTTGTGGAGAGCTGGCTGCTAGGATTTGGTTTCCAGCAACAGGAAGGGCAGCAGTGCAGGAGTTACTGGCAGGGAGATGCCTTTTTGCCTCTCTTCACACTATGGAAAGTAAGCTATACTCTTCCCATTTGCTGGTGGGAGGTGATGGGCACCTGAGTCTTGGGGTCACTGGACAGCAGGGACGCTGCTGGTGCAGAACAGCCCTGCAAGCCCTCTACAAAAGATGACAGACTAGCTTCCCAGCACTGAGTATTAGGCATCTCATTGACCTCTAATTCCACTGGCTGTGCCTGTGGTGAGACGTGGGATGGATTTTTCTACGTAACATATTAGTGAAAGGAATTTTAACCCTTTTTGGACAGTAGCATTCTGCTTTAATAACTCTCAATAAATATCTATCTTCAGTTCTTTCTTTTTTGTCCATAGTTCTGGAATTTTTAATCTTTGTTTTACCTCTGCTTTGTCCTGGAATAAGTGTTTGTCTTGAACTTTTGTTTCTCCTGCACTCCTTAGCGTTGTCTGTAGGGATATATCCTAGATGTTCTTGCAGTGGAGTGCTCAAGAGCAGGTAGCTAATCCCAAAATGTGCTGGTGAGGTCCAGAGGAGAAAGAAACATGAAGCAAGGGCACAGGAACCAGAGGTGTTCTGGTTCTGGTGGGAGGAGGCTCTCAGCTGTTAAGCAATAGAACTTTCCTCTTTTAAAATTTACTACCAATGATGTATCCCTGGTTCACCCAAATTCACTCATTTAATGGAGCACATAACCACAAATGCGTTGCCTCAAATAGATTACTTGAAAAACTGGTGTTTCTGGATTTTGATGGTGTTTACCCAAACTATTGTTTATGGTCTGCTAACTTCATGTGTAATCAAGCCACTGGTGAAAGGCTCAGTTGTTCTCAGCAACTTCGAGAGCAAGCTCAGGCCACCCCTTCCCAGTGGGTTGTGAGCTGGGAGGAAAGCTGTATGTTCACAGCACACCTACAGTGACAATTACCAGCTGTCACAAGGACATTTGGATGCAACTTTTAGGCTATGGAAAGGAAAGCAAGCTGGCTGCCTGTGTTATAGAGAGCAAGAGCCAAACAGCTGGGTAATCCCAGGAGCAGGAGGTGTCCTTCATTTTTACAGCTGCATCTGAGATGATTTTGATTGAAGCCAAGGGTGTAAGTTTTGGATAGAGAATTTTTTTTTTTTAATTTCTTCTCTTCTCCTAACTAGAAGTACCATGTTGCAAGTGGCTACAGAAACAAATATGCAAGAGGGTAATAGGTGCTTGATTTTATTAGCAAAACCTTTCCTGACAGTTACAGAAGGCTGTTGCCTTATGATGACACAGGTATTTCTTAGGTTTCTTTCCTTTTATTTTTTTCTTAACACTGCTATGTAATTGTTGCCTCCCATTATTTTTTCCATTTCATTGTCACTGTTTGATAATTGTTGTTATGTTAGATGTTTTCACTGACTTGACATTTCTCACAACAGCTAGAACTAAAGTGGTTTGTTTAAACTGTAGGAAGCACCATGGATTAATATCTCACTTCTATTGTTGTGTTCTTGTTAAGTGGAGAGCTAAGTAATCTTTTTTTCTGAGTAATACTTTTGCCTTGGAATATTTCAGAGTCAGCAAGGACAGCTCTGGACACCTACAGTGTCTCAATCAGAGGGTGACAGACATTGCAATAGCAGACACCCTGTCTTCAGTATGCTGCTGCCAGTCACCGGTGACTGAAGCTATTTGTGGTCCATAATAATGCACAGCTGCTGTGCAGGAGACACACCATCGCTGAACAAACATGGGGCAGTGCTAATCATTTAATTGGCTTTAGACATTCTTAAAGTTCTGATAAATTCCTTTTTATAAAAGAGAGATTATTCTTTTTTCCAGTATGTTAAAGTGATTTCATGGGTTGTTTGTGTAACCCTCTTCCATGCAAATCGTCCTTCTCGTGGACTTCTCTGGGATTATTTGTAGGAGCACCGTGGCTTTCTGTGTTGTGATGTTCATTGTCAGCAACTGGAAACACACTAGAAAATAATGGGGTTTAATTTCCCACAGTCAGATCCACAGTAAAATTTAAAAAGATAAGAGCAAGGATATCTTGTGTATAATCACCCAGATAAGTGAGAAGTAGCTTTTAATCCAAGTATTCACCAGTTCACTGGGCAAAGGTTAAGGATGTAAAACAGTAGGGGAAACGGCTTCAGAACAAAGCTTGTGGAAATAAAAAGGTAATACCCATTGACCAGTCTTTCCTTCTACTATTGTGAAGTTAGAAACATTGGAGAGTCCCCCAGCTATGTACTGCAAATGAAGGGCTTTATTGGGGTCCCCAGTGAGGAGTTTGTGTTTGATTTCAAAAGAGTGATATGGGGTCTAGGTAATTAAGAGAACAGTTATATAAATAACTGTTATATTAATAACTGTTATACATAACAGTTGCTAGAAAAGGAGTTCAGGACATCTTTCTAGGGGTGAACTCTCACTCGTTTGGAGTCCATGATGATTTTGCCACTGTCTTCTGTATGTTTGGGATTTCACTACTAATATTGTTTAACTCATCTTGCATTACCNAAAAAAAAAAAAAAAAAAAAAAAAAAAAAAAAAAAAAATATTTGAAAAGAAAAATCCTTCCCATCCCATTTTTCATATACTCATGCAATATGCCCACTTGCACATCAAATGTTTTCGGTAACTCTTATTTCTTGCCTTTGGGCTTGATTTCAAAATATTCAAATATATTTGGCTTTTGTAACTTTCACTAATTAAACCATCTAAAGCAGATGGAATTACAGAAATTACAGGGTTTAAAATACCATCCTAATTGGTTTACGATCTATGTGACACTACAGTGCCATTCAGACAGTGTAATGTATAAGGACTGCACAAAAGAGAAATCTTGCCAATTAATTTTCTTAAACTCCATTATCTGCAATTTTCCCTTCCTTATAATCCCTTTTCTGTTAAGCTTTTCCTAGTATCCTTGTTGCTGTAGGAAGGCAGAAAGCATCCCATGGTCATATTGTGACTTTTCTTGTTTGCTGAAAGAAACCTAATAATTTATATTTCCTGTGCAACAGAGCAGAATAAGTGAATAATAGAATAAGTGAAGTTCAGAGAAATCAGCAGCTAAATACCGTGGAGTTACAGAAAAATCCTAATGTGTATTAGAAATGTAAAATAGTCGTTGTGCACTCTGACACATTTTCAAATGATGGGGATTTGAGAATGGATAGAGAAAGGTCCTGTTTTTGGAAAGTGTAATCATGTGAAGTTGTAACAATACAGTGTTTCTCTTTCACAGAGGGAGAAAAAAAATCCTTCTGTTTCTTTAAAGTATCCCCTTTTACCATTTAGACATGATTTTTAAAGTCGCGATTCCCTTCTGTTGCCATGGTAACGGGTTTTGGCCCTCATGGTGACAGAAAACTATCTCAGTTCTTGTTCCTCTTTGAACGCATATGTTCCTGTGTATAGCTGTGCAGGCAGAGGGAAGGGAGGTGTGAGGAGATCGCACCTTTCGGAGCAAGGTAACTCCCTTTGCCAAAGCAAGGCTGCGATGGAGGAGATTGCCTGCAGCAGGGACAGATTTATCCTTCCCCATCCCCCTGTGGACTCAGGCAAACTCCAGCTCGAAGGATGCCAGCTAGGTTCGCTCTGCACCTCCCCTCCGCTCGGCACCCCCTTTTTCCTAGGTGACATTTTAAGGACTTTTTATATATGAAGCATGTATTTGAATGAAATCTGGTTTCAGGAGATTCCTATGGAGCTGGCTGCTAGCGTCTTCCAGCACTGCAGGGGTCAATTAAGAGAACCAATCATCTGGTTTTAAAGCTTTAATAAAAAAAAACCTGAATAGAACAGAAAAGCAAGAAGGAAGGAAGGAAAAAAGAAAAAGTGGACAAAAAGTAATGTTAAATAGCATGGAGCATGACTAATGGCACAAGCATGTTAAAATCATTGGGAAAATGTCCTTGGAAGACAAATGAATTTTCAGCAGAATAATTAACTTAATTAACAAATTTGCATGCATATTCATCAGGCTATTGAAGTCTTTCCAGCACAGCTTGATGAGCATTGGTGTAATAATTGTCTCATTTACATTCTGCAATCTACTACAATTTGGGGCATGCAAAAAAAGCCGACCTCTTCCCTTTGACTTTCTTTAGGACCCTGACCCTCTTAATAAACACATGCAGACAACGTATAGTGTCCATTGCTTAGCCCTGTGTCCCACCCTCCACCCTTGATCAAAAAACCTGTTCCCACTCTGCCATGCTTTTCTCCATTCAACTCCCCTCTTCCTTTGCTTTATCCCCCCCCACCCCCCTTTTTTTTTCCTTTCCTTTGGCCCAGGTTCTCTGTTTTGCCTCTGCTTGCTCTCCTGGGTAAATCTTGGCACCAGTTCTGACTTCAAATCTCCTGGGCCGCCAGACTGCATCATGTAAAAATTGCCATTTTCCTCTATCTCTGCAGGGCAATCTTTAAAGGCAGTAAGGTGTGACGCTCCAGACTGGCAGCTTGGCAAGAAAGAGCCCATGGATACCAGCACACAGGAATCTGGAGGGTTCACTCTGACAGGCAGTCAGTACTGGGAACAAAAGGAATTAAAAAAAAAAAAAAAAGGCAGCAAATATATTTTTACATATTGCAGGCATATGGCCACAAGACCAGCAGAAATATATTTAATTACTGATCTTGTGCGTTAAGCAGAAATAATGTGCATCAGCAGTACCTTTTTTTCCCCCCCCTTAGATTAAGGAAAAGTAGATGAAGGCCTCTAGAACATAGGTGGTTAATAGTGGTACATTTCAGCTCCATGCATGTAGACTTTTAACCCCAAATTTGCAATCATTTGCAAACAGAACCTGATCACTTGATTTTAGGCTAGTATGATTATTTTAGCATGATTTTCTTTATAGATGTGGCTGGGCATTTTTAAACACAACTGGGCCATTTACCAGTCTTTTTCTTGTCTTGTTTTAAATCACACACTTCAAGCATGCAGTATAGAGTCTCTGTAATGCTTACAACTAACATTAGGTGCAAATGCAAACCATGTTATAACTCAGTTGACTGGTAAGTTGTGGTGTCTGAATGTTTTGTACCAAATGACAATGTGAGTCTCACTGTGGTCCATGTGTTTCAGGCTGCATAACAACACTGGACTAGCTATTCTCCTCAGAACCTACAATCACAGCAAAAATATGTTCCCTGGCTGATGGTTAAAAAATTTTCTGGTAGAAAAACGGGAGGCCTAAAGCAGGGTAGTTATGGAAGGACAAGATGGTGGTTCACAGTTGTGATGCAAAACCCCTGTTAGCCTCTGTATGCCTCCTGGTCACCCCTGAGATGCCCAGAAGTGTGCTTGCACCCTGGACCACACCTCTGAGCAAGGCAGTCTTGATTTCCAGCTTATTTAAATACAGTGAGGATCCAGAAACCTCAATGTTCTACTATTTTAGTCTCTTCAGTAGCTTCTGCCAGGAGCTATGTTATGGGTGTGCCTCAAGAATATCAACAGGATTTGAGCTTTCAGGAAATGCTGCTCTGGCCTTTTCCTCCTAAAACTTTGTTGCTGCAGGGGTTTATGCAGCAAACCAGAGTCCTCAGCTTGGGGTATTCAAATATGATTTTGTTCTTGATCTGATGGGATGCAAACCCATCGTTACCCAAGGAAGTGCTCTATCTAAGAGTGTTTTGGCAGGAGAAGAGGATATCTCTGGACCTCTTCTGCTGGAATTATTCTGGAGTTATGCTTAAACACCTTAAATATACCTATATAAAAAAAATACAGTTATAAAGGTAAGACCTCTTTCAACAAAGTGAGCTCCACTTATTTTGCTTGATAGAGGTGAATTCCTCATTACAGTAAAACAAGAGTGAGTTAGAAAGCATTTAAAATTGAGATGTTTTAATTTGTTGGTATATTTATGGTCTATTCAAATCCATAAAATAGACAATACAAAACCAGGGAGAGGAAGGCCAACAGTTACAACTTAGTATTGTTTGGTTTACAGAAAAGAGATTAATCTCTTTTTACCTCTGAGCAGTGCAGCTTGTCCTCACCAAACTTTGAGTTCTTCCTTTTAAAGTATTGGATGAGTTTCCAAAGGCTTTCACATAAAGTCCTTTGTTAGTTTGCACATTAAAATTAGTTTAAAACTGGGCCATTTACAAATTGAGCATATTTGTCAGTCATTGCTTTGTCCCAAGTGGTCCTAACAGCATAATAATAGTAATTTAAAACTTTTCATACAAAGCTAATTCAGATCTTGTGCTTAGGCTGTGTTTGGAGAAAGTAGGCTGCAATTAAGCAAAGTTATTAACATTTATTGTTTCTAATTGTGATGATTATTATAGTCTATAGATGTGCCTTGGTCAACATTTTCAATAACTCTTAAATAGAGCCTATGTAACACAACTAATTCTTCCAAGAATGATATTTCCACTGATGTTAATTTGCTTGCAGCAGTTATACTGATTTCAGTGGCTTCAAGGAAACTGCATGTGTCAAGAGACTGTTGCTTGGTCCATTTGTCACTGCCCTTTACCATTACATTGTTCCATGGAGATGGGTGAGCTGAAGGCTCTCACAACACTGCTGTTTTTGCAGTCCTGCAAACTGAGGCAATAACGTTAGTAATTACGGAGGAAGGATTAGATTGGGAAACCTTAAAGGGCTATACCTTTTAGAGATACCTGAGATATACCTACTGCTCTGGACTGTTAAGACATTGAAACAATCTTAGTCCTGTGATCATGAAGGGAAAAAAATAATATTTTTATTTTCTTGAAGAAATAATCCAACCAGAAGGTACCAAAATATCATTTTGGAACAGGGTGGAGTTTTTTCTTTTGAGTGCTGTAACTTCAATTCTTATTTTGCTAAATTAATCACATGGATTTGCAGCATGTCATTTAAGGATAAGAGGAATACTTTTCAGTATTTCATTTATTTACAATTTTACTTTCTGTTATATTAATTTGACTAGACTGAAATAAAAACACTGGCCAAATGTTTATTTTTATATGAAATTTATCATTTTGATTTTGGGGCTCTGCAACACTTCTCTCTATACATATTTTTAAAAGTTATATTACTTTGAAATTGAAATCTCAGCTAAAAGAACAATCAAAACATTTTACCTTGAAACTTTGAAGCAAGCATTTCAACTTCACAGGAAAAAAAACCCCACTTTTGTCAGCTGAAACTGTTCATGGGCTTCAACACAATTGTAAAGAGAGTTCTGTAGTTTTTTTAATGGTTCCCAAGCTGCCATTTGATGTGTTTTCTATTCAGAGAAACAAAATTACCAGCTCCAAAGCTGGACCTGTCAGACTTGCCCAACACAAGAGCTCAAATGGCCCCAGGGATGGGGATGGAGTTCAGGATTTCTCCACTGCTTGTCCCAGCAGCAATCTACAAACCCAGGACTCCAGCTTTCCTTCTCCTTTACTCACACAAGAAAGAAAAGATCTGCTCATTTTACTCTCTATGGGGTAAAACCAATCAACATCTACCAGGATTGAGGCTGCAAAGTGCAATCAAGTATGAGCCCAAGTTATGCAGCATTATTGCCCACCTTCTCTTAAGCAGAGGAAGTGTAAGAGGTAAGGGAAGGTAAGGAGAAAGGTCAAGATGAAGAGCTGCCAAGATGTCCCAAGGAGAGTAGAGATCTTGCAGATCTTTGATGCTCTATGCCCTCTCCACATGCTGATATCAAAAGGAGTGTTTGGGGCACCAATGGAGAGAATCCTGTTGGAGTAGAGACTCCCATGGGCCTGAAAGAAGGGGTTTGCCCCCAACTCTTCAAGGTTAGTTTCTTTGCTACCCTATGTTTACTAAAGGATTTTCCTCTCATTTTCTAGCAAAATAAAAATTTCACTTAATCACTACTAATAGATTCATCTTCCTATTCACTCAGTGAAATTAGCTTTCTAAGAGTTTCATTTGTCCAGTATGTCATGTTTTGTAGAATAAGGTGTGGGTTTTCCAAAGTAAGTAGCAAAAATTTTATATGGAAGCAAGAGAGACTAGTTAAAATCATGTCTGCTACTTTTGTGTGAGAGAAGAAAAGAAGGTGACTTTGCATCCTCTCTGTAGTTCCAGTTTATGCTTTATTTTGTAGGCACGTGTTTGTCCAAATGTACCTTTCTATGAAAAAGGAGTTATTTAACAACTAATGTGTAGTTTATAATAGTGAGGAAAATTTGGGTATCTTAAATGTATGACTGGCCATTTGGATTTAGTCCAAAGTGCTGTCAAATACAGGTCTGTTTTCATAAATGGATCAGATGTTACACTGATCACAACCATAGCACTTGTCTTTCTGTTTGTGAGATGTGGTAGACTTACGATAACACACCTTGAAGGTGGGCAAGGCTATGGGCATTCAGCATCACTGCTAGGGGAATTTTTAGTCTTGCTGCCTGGACAATGGGGATATAGATTTGATGATAGTAGGTAGCCTGCTATAGGTCTTGTTAGTTATTGCCTTCTACTAAAATAATCCTGACAACAGCTTCTCTGGTGTGCAGCTGTGACTGGCTTGTGCCATGAATTGTGATTCCTTGTCTTTCTGTCAGCTGCTAGGATACACTGCTTACCACAAGCTACAGTTCAGTCTTTCAAAGCACACTTGTAATTCATACTTTAACTGCCTTCTTTTCACACTGTATTTCAGTGGCTTTAGCTGGCCATGTTCTGCCTAGTTAATACTTGACAACGTGGTGTGGAGTATTTTGGTAGCTGAAAGAAGTTGTTTACTCTCTTTAACGTCCTCCTACTGGAGAGGGACTTTGAGTATTCAGCACCAAAATTGCTCTCTTGATCTAGTAAATGAACTAAACATTCCTTGATCCATTTAAATATTGCTTCTATTGTCCTGTGTGTGAATATTGGGAAGTTTTGATACGTAATGAATATCCAGTCTGAAGCCTTCATTCAGGTTCTGCAGCTGAGGGCCCATTTCTCAATTGCTTTAAATAATATTGACTCAGGATTTGGCTGGGAGGTGTGAATGTGAGGTGGCACCATCTTGGCTGCTGGCTGCTTCTTTCTGCTGCTTCATATTGCAATTGCTTTCCTACTGCTGTCAAAAATTTGGAGGCAGGATCTGCTTCACCTAGGAGGAACATTTAAGGGTCAGCTTGAGGAGCTGGGCTTTTTGCTGCAGTAAGGAGCAAGGTTTGGAAAAGGAATTGGTATCATTTGAGATGGGGGAAGGAGCTTGAGAAAAGGAGGGAATTTGCCTCAGAAATGATTTTAGCCTTTCATAGAGGGAATATCCCTGGGCTTTCTTTAAAGCAGTGACTAGATTTTTTGCATACCTGTTGTTTTCACTGACTAACCAAGAGGCATGGAGCATCATTCTCTGTCGAGAGTCATTGATTAGACCTTAAGTTTCAGATGCTACCAGCTCTTTTATATCAGCCGTGCCTCTAGTAGTGATATGACTGCTCCTTGGCTACAAGACCTTCTGGCACTTCTGGCACGGTAAAACCTAATCTGTATTATCAATACTTGAACCGTACTGAGGAATAATTTGAGGGGGTGGTCAATGGCTTGGGTCAAAACTGGCCTGCATATTGTTTTGAGAATTACACATTCAGCTTTCAGTGGGAGGGAAGTTCCCTTTGCACTACTTAATTTATTGGTATAGGCTAAGTAGGACACTAATTGTCTCTGTCATCCACAGAATAATGGAAATAGATGTTAGCCACTGAATGAATAGTAGAAGCAGAGCTTTGGTGTTGTGCAGAGGCAGTCAAAATCAGGATTCTTGTGCCCATGAGGAGAATACATGAAAGCCTGGTAGATTAGATGGCCTATGGTCTCCACTGGTGTAAACCATTTGATGATTTAACCTTTATCTATTGCCAGCAAAAGATAGAATACCAAGTCCCTTTCACAGCTGAATGTTTCTATCCAATATGAAAATAAAAGTCTCAAGCAATAATAGAGAGAGTCTTCAGGTTACAAGAAAATGGGTATTCTAGAAGATGGAGAGCAGTGAAGGGGAAAGAGACCTGGGGGTCCTGGTGGATGGAAGGATGACCATGAGGCAGCAGTGTGCTCTTGTGGGCAGGAGGGCCAATGGGATTCTGGGGTGTATTAGAGAGGTTCTTCTCCCCCTGGTGAGGNTCCTTCTCTGGAGGTATTCAAAACCCATCTGGACAGGTGTGTATGTGGGCTGGTCTAGGGAATGCTGCTCTGGCAGGGGGGTTGGACTAGATGATCTTCTGAGGTCCCTTCCAGCTCCTAACATTCTGTGATTCTGTGATTCTGTGATGTCTGACTTACTGAAGAACAAATAGAGTAGTAGGCAGCTTCTCAAACTTCTTGGTAGCGTTTTTTTTTTACACCATACTTTGTGCATTCTTGTCATGCATTGCCAACATGCCATATGCTTACAACACATGGTAAAAGCATGGGTAAGAAAATGTGATTGTGACATGTAAAGACAACTCTGGATCCGTAATACTTCTGAGCTAAAATACATTTGTGCATTTGTTATATAAGTTTAGAGCATTCTTTATCTAGTGTTTTGGATGTATATCACTGGAAAGGATAGAGTCATTCCAGCTTAGCAGACTCCATCCAAAGAGTACATGGACAGTATCAAGCGGTTAACAGCCAGGATTTCAAGGCTGTAGTTTACCAGCAATTCTCAGAAATTAAGGCTAGTAACTTGAGTGTCAGTTTACTACTCTGGGAAGGCAAATTCAACTGTTTGTAAAGTGTTTTAAAATTACATGCACATACCAAAGAACTGAAGTGCTGTATTTATTATTTAATTGTGTAATGGCCAGCTTAGGTCTTCTGTATATACAGAGTGGTAGCTTCTACCTCAAAGACTCTATACCATGAAGAGATAAAATAGAAAATGATTGGGAGAGAGAAGGAGCTAATGAGAAGTAAAGCAGATTTGCCTAAGGTCAGTAAGACAACACTCTGTGACAAATTTGGAATAAAAGGCAGACTTCCTGCATTCCTTACTAGTTTCAGACGCACTAGACCTTGCTGTCTTCAGCTACCACTGAATGGAGTAGCTATCTTTGGGTGCTGGCATATAGGGCAGGATCTTCTTCAGAAGTTCCTTGAGTTTGTTTTTCCAAATGTGCCATTGGCAAACCCAACTGCATTCAAGAAATGTAGATGGCAGAAAGAAAATACATGAGAAACTGCAGTTAGGGACCTTGACCTACCAAGGCTCTGTCCATGATTAAGCACAGAGAGTCTTCATAGTGAAAGAACATAGCTCAGATGCCTGAGTCAGGCCAATCTGTTATTTCTAAGTGTGGACATTGAGGCTTGGAATTTACTTGATGAGTTGATTGAAGAACATTATATTACTTATCCCCACTAAAGATATTTGTATGAATACAAGATTAACTGCCACCAAACAATATGCAGACTTCTTAGAGAAGACACATATGACACAGCTTTTATCACAGAGATCCATGGAGAAGACTCTATAAACTCAGTGCTGCCCCATTCCTTATCTGTCTCTTTGCCTCCCTTCTTTCACTAAGCCACTGAGCTCATCACAAGCTCTGAGAAGAGAGAAGGGGAGGCTACACTTCATTTATCATCCCTTCAAACTTTAAAACCCAAGCGGTCTTTCAGATCAGACACGTTTGATTTAATTCATTCATCTAACAATAGAAACCAGAGCCAAGGCTAACATACATTTTTATTCATTTACCATGCCCCCAGAGGGTTCATAATGGAGTTTACTGATACCTTGTTGGCAATGATGGTGAAATACTCCAGACTTTTACCTCCAGAGATTTCAGCATTCATGCTGACAGGAGTGCAGATATAAAAAATCACAGAACTGATGTCTTCACTTCCCTATCTGCATTCCTGGGGCTTAAAACAGTTACTCATGTGCAGTTCCAGGTCTTGCTTATAAAGACTATACTGAAAATATCAAATATAAAAGTCTGCTCCTTGCTGGCTGATGAAAATAAAGGTTTTGAAGACATGGTGCTGCTCACGGCCAAAATACACAGTGCTTTTATCAGGAAAAGGTGCGCCCCATCCTCCTTGGAAACATGGAATAACACAACCCACACTGAAGAAACTCATTTTGGATCCCTCAGTCTCAGCTCCAAGTTCTCTTTGCAGGATACCTTCCAAAAATAGTGGAGGGTGTGCCTTTGTACCATGAGGACATGAGTGTTCTACCAGCATAATCAACATGTGCAGGTTTTAGCAAAATATGAGGCAAAATAGACTTAACCAACAGACATATACAAGTGACAGGTAAAGCCCTCACTTTCCTTCCACTATATGTGGCCTTGCGTTTCCTTCTGTGGTGACCTGCTGTTTTAGGACAGTGTCAAACAACGCAATGTTTGAGAAGCTACGTGGTTTAGGAATGGTTGTAGGGTTTCCTTGGAAAGGTTTCACACAACTTCATTTTTCAGTATTAACTGTCAACATTTCTGCTTGGCATTTTTATGTGTTGGCCAGTCCTTACTTAAACATGTCTCTGTCACTTTTGACCAAGCACAGCATAGATATACAATGTGGTGTCCTATTCAAGAAACCAGCAAGACACAATACTGGAACATATTTGAACAACAGAGTTGTTGTATGGATGCTAAGCACCTTCTGTGCCAGGTGACTTGGTGAAGAGCAAATCTATTCTCAATTCTCGACCGCTTGTATTCAAGGAACTCTGTTACTATCCTTTTATTTCTAAATAAATAGTCTACATCTCCTGAAAGGAGATTGAATTACAAGCTCTGTATTTAGAGCCCCTGTGAGGTCTTGCAAGCCTAAACCCCATTTATGCAGAGCCAACAACACGGTGGTGGTGAAAAAGTTACTCAATTAACAGCAAAAAGAACTCAATTAGCCCCAGAGCTGTGCAACCTGATTTGACACACCTGATACAGCAAGTGCTGGAAGGACAGCTGATAAGAGTTTGAAAAGAAGGAGATAAGGCTCTAGGGTCTGACCTTATTTGATTTTGTTTTCTGACTAGTATCCTCCATCTTGTGATCTGCCCATCTTCGTGGGTGAAGGGGTCCTGCTTCCTCTCCAGGTACCTGGGCTTTATAGGAGGAGTTTGCCTAAAATTTCCAGAACAGTGAAGTCTCAAAAGGGTCACCTTGCATAGAAAACTTAGATGGAACAAGGTATAGCTTTATTTGCTGGTTGTGAGGGGTTTTTGGTTGTTTTGTTGTTTGGTTTATATTTTATAAGCAATCAAAAAATAGAGTATTATGACAGGCAAATTTAACAAAAAAAATGAGCAATTTGGACACTGTTTTGTTAGAATAAGTTTGGCAGGTTGCTGCTAATTAAATTAGAGATGGGCTAACTCTGAATCTGAGATCTGAACAAAGAACTTTAGAGATTGTTTAGCCTCTGACTAGAAAAGGCCAAAATCAATTTCCAGGCTTCAGCACTGGTGGTAGGTCCAGTTCTCTGCGTGCAGTTATTCTCCTAATGCTCTTCCTGGCATTAAGGTGCAGGAGCAGAGTGTCAGGACCCTGAGGTGAATAAGTCCCCAGAGGTGACAGTGAGCCTCTCAGGAGAGACAACCTCCACTCCAGTTGTGATGCAGCTTTCTAGGAGAAAATTCCACAGATCCTTCTGGAAGTGCTTATAATGAGAATTTTGCTCTTTTCATTTTGCTGTCAAACTCCAATCTGAATCCCTCCTGTTGTCAAGGTTTTCAAACCTTGAATTTTAATTTTGATGGATTTATCACCAGCCACCCTTTGCACACGGTTGTTTCCATCTATTTCTGGCCATACTGGCTGTGCTGGGATAGCAAACGGTAGGAGAAGGTAATAACTTAAATGAGCTACATGAAACAGATTTCTGTCCGTGTCCCCTCGGCATTTCTTGATAACAACACTGTCAACAGATCTAAACATTGTCAAGATGTGTGAAAAGAAGCTAAGTTTATGCCTGTGACTACAAGAATTCAGAGAATGGGCTTCAAAAAGTTTTATTTTTTTTTTTATTTTTTTTCAAGAAGCAGGCAAAATTTCCTTAGAAAGTAGATACTTGTTGTAAAAGTTTAATTTTAGCCAGTTTTTCTGTTGGAAGAGTTTTGTTGGGAAAAATGTTAACAGGCTTTTCTTGGTGAGCTAGTGGTTTCAACATTACATAAATTAGCATGTCTGCTAATGGAAAAGAGTCCATCTTAGGCTTTTAGGAATTCTAGTGGATGGCTGTGATCACATTTTCACCAGTACTCTGTTTTTTAACAATGTTGATGACTCTGCCCTCATCAGGTGCTCTATGCAGTAAGTACTTGGGGTAGGTCAACAAGAGAGGACACCTTTGTATTTAGGGCTAAAAGATGATTTTTACTTAAAATATAAAGTTAATGTCTTCATGGGTTTGTAATGCTTTGGCACAAAGATGATGTACCATTGCAGAATTTATCATCTTTGAGACTAACAGAAGCCTTTCACCCTAGCATCTCCAGCATAATTTTTCTCCCAGCTGTCTGTGTATGAGAGAAAAAGCAAAGTGAAGCACTTCACATGATTATTCTGTTGGGGAGAGGAGGAAATAACAGAAGTGAGACATGTTAGCCATGTTGCTTACTGCTCTACAAGGAAGGTGCTTTGGTAGTATAGTGATGAACACAAAACAAGAGATTGCATAGAAGTACTTTTGGCTAAATTGTCAAACTCTTACTGCTCTTTTTTCTGGGATTGTGTCAAAATGAGATATATGGATAGTTCTCCAGGAAAAGCTTTTATGTAACAAACAATAGATGACACTGTGTAAATGTATTCCACAGAAATTCTTAGCTTCTCCTTGTAGATAAGCCTAGCCTAGGAAATGCAGTTATTTATGTATGTTTACATGCATTCTTTATTATCAAATACTTGCCACCTCATTGTATCCATTTAGTAATATATATACTTTAGTACATGCATTTCTATGTGTGTGGCTCAAATAAGTTGGGAGCTTTTCTGCTTCTTGATTCCTTCCAAATTCTGAGATTGATCCAATATTTAAGCAATGGATGTCAAATTTCAGGGAACAAGTGGTGTCTTCTCACAAAATTCCTTTCCTATGCAGAAACTTCCTTTCCTGTGAGTTAACTGGAGCTAACTTTGCCTGGATCTCTGCTCTGGTGTCCAAGGTCTGGTGCCTGCTCAAGTGCTTCTGAGCAGCCCTGGCAATGGGATGGGGCAGGAGAAAGGAAGGTAATTAAAGGCCCTCTTTACCTTGTAGTGAACATAGCCTAATTAATAAGAGTAGTTTTAATGGGCCAAATCACAAATACTAGGTTGTTGAATTCAGGTTGTGCTAAACTTCAGTGAAACTCCAAGTATGAGCCAGCCAAACAAGTTATAGCTGATATATAGAACCATAGAATCATTTTGGCTGCAAAAGACTTTTTAGATCATCAAATCCAACTGTTAACCCAGAACTGAACCATGTCCCTCAGCACCGTATCTCTTAAATCCCTCCAGGGATGGTGACTCCACTGCTTCTCTGGGAAGCCTGTTCCAGTGCTTGACAACCCTTTGAGGAAGAAAGTTTTCCTAGTACCCAATTTAAACTTCCCCTGGGGCAACCTGAGGCCATTTCTTCTTGTCCTTTAGCTTGTTAATTGGGAGAAGAAGCCAACAACCACCTTGCTACAAACTCCTTTCAGGTAGTTGGAGGGAGCTAATATATATACATATACATGTATGTCGCTGATTATTGCATTTTACCTCTGACTCCAGAGAGGGCTCCTAGGCACTTCTCCATCCAAGACCTCAAGAGCTCATTTTCAATAGGAAAGGTGAGTTTGAGGTCCATTAAATACAGTGAAGTTTCCTAATATATCACAATTACAAAAACACCTGTGCTAGGCAGAGTAACTTTTTTGTTGTCACTGGATTAGACTCGAAGTCAATGTGCTTCTGTTCATTTATAAATCACTTTAACAAACAAGCAGCATCCCAAATTGCAATTTACTTTCTTTAGATAATTTGATAATTGCTGCTTTCCTTACAGTATTTGTATGAGGAGATTGGCAATTCATAAATGTTAAATTATACTGTTTCTGCCTATTTGCCAATTGCATAAAATTACTGAACTCAATCTTGCAGCTACCAGAGTAACATAGCTTAAGCTACAGTGAATTCTGAAATGCAGCTATTCTGTGCAATGCAGCTCTAAGGAAACTGATGTCAAATACTGTCGGTTCCGTTATTCAGAACGGATGCAGCCACATCGTAGGTGCAGTGCACCAAGGAAATGTGCTCTGCTCCTCAGGGTTGTTAAGAAAAATTCTAACTAAATTTTTCCAGCTGGGTGTATATTCTTGGGCAAACTGTTTTTTCTTTGTGCTTGGTTTTGGAGAACTACCTTATCTTAGTTATTTTATAAAATATGCTCCTGTTCTTAATTATTCCCTATGACTGTCTTTCTGTTTTTACATAATTAAATTATTCTGCTTAGATTCAAAATATTTGTGATTTTTATTTATTGATTGATAATTGAATGTTCATTCAGTGAATGCATAAGAAGTCCAGAATTTTTCAACAATTTCATGTCAACTTTTTTTTTCTGGGGAAAAAAAAAATATATATTTATAATTCAAATCCTAGTGATTAAAAGTCTGGATGGGCTGTTGTGGTATTCTCTAAAGCTTGCATCTGTTGATGTATACTTATGAGTAAGGCCATCTTCATTTCAAACCAGAACACATATATCGTGTCTTGCTGGAATCCAAACTACAGCCTCTCCCCTGAAAAACAGAGGTGATGTCCTTCTGTCTCAGAATTTGCTCATGGCCCTTTCCATGTCTTAGAATCTCTGAGCTCCCTTGATAAAAATCCCATTCTGTCTCTTTTTATTTTCTTTTTTCTCAGTTTGGCTTTTTTTTCTGTCTCAGTTGTAGTGTCCAGATATGCCAGCGATGAGCAGCAGAGCCCAGGCTGAGGCGAGAGAGGCAGAATGTCAGCATATGGATTCCTCAAGCACCAATCTGGTGCACAACTCTGTTATTAAGCCAGAGAACAGGACAGGGCACTTGACCCATGGATGTTACTCCCTGGAATTCATGATCGTGATTAAGTTTCCTGCAGTGGTTACAGGCTGACTTGGTAAGTTGTAAGTTGTTTCTTTACTATCAGAAGCCAGTGAGATCCTTGACACGTAGAGCTGGTTTTTATGGTCCTCTGTCTGAACCCTTCTTTATTCTTGCTTGGTTGTTTTATTTATTTTTCTTTTGAATATTAAAAAAAATTAAGGTACCATCTCATTTCTTGAATTAAGAGTGCACAGTTAAACTCTCAGGCAACATTTATTAACATTTTGTCTTTGTAGCCATTTTCTAATCATCGTGCAGATGAAGTATTTCAGGATGAGAAAGTTACTGTAGTTTTTTAGCAAGTACCTCAGGCAATTTGCTGACATATATCAGTGCACTTGTCAAATGCTTTGACACAGATGTCTAGTTTTGGCAACCACAGAATTTGAATATCCTACCCTGTACATATCTATTCATAGAGTCAATTCAGATCCGGTGTAGGTGGGTGCAACTTCATTGACTTCAACTGTGAGGCAGCCGCCTGCACTTGAGCTGAATTTAGGCTTAGAGAAGTATGCCCTAGAACAGTCTGGAGAGCACTCAAAATGGTCCTCCAAGACCTGTTGCCTTCTCTGCCTGTGACTGGGGATGTCACAAGCATTTCTGAGTCCTTGGGGCTAACCTTGGCCATGATGGATGGGCTGGCCTTGCCCTTTCCCTCCTCTACAGGAGTGTGATTTGCAGTTGGAGCAAACCCTGGGAGATGGGATGGTCTTTCTTTCACTCATCCTCCAATGCCTGTCCTTACCTTCTGGCAGTCGTGTTGTTTCTCCAGTTGGCTCAGGAGCAACTGCTGAAGTTGGGAATGTGTTTCCCATTGTAGAGGGTTTTTTTTTGCCCTGTAAATATCTCAAACATCAAAAAGAATTTGTTCTCTCTCTGGCCAGCTATTCTAACTTCTTGCAGCTACAAATCCCCAGGATTATTAATCATTACTATTACTCACTTAACTGAGCTGCTCACTGGTTTCCTTTTCTTTTTGACAGTTGGAGGAGTAGCCACCCCAAACTGTCACAACAATGGAGGTCCAGGCTAGTGGCACAGAGGCCCTTTGTCACCTCAATTGGTCCTAGTCACTTTGGGTACTTGCCAAAACACACAGCTTCCCCAAAACCCTTCCAGGGAGAGTTTCACATTGCAGAGAGGACAGCCAGGAAATTAATGCCGACAAGATCAGCTTTAACGTACCTGCTAATATCCCATGGGTCTCTGGTGGCTGGTGCTGCCTCAACAGCTGTCACATCCCCACTCAGTGATCCTCCACACCGTGAAATATATTAGCATGGCTGGAGGGGAGAGGGAGGGCACGTGTCCCTTGCCTTCCTAGCAATCACCTCTTCTGATCCATCCCAATCCAGAGCCATCGGGTTCCCTTCCCATCTGTTGGGTCAAGGGGACCTGGTGGAAGTATTGCAATTAAGAGAAAATAAAACCAATATTAGTGTGTTAATATTCCCAAGACACTGGAATTTGATGAAGGTTTGTCTTGTTTTAGCAGTGTTATGAGCAAAGAACAAAAACATTGTAGATATTTGGTTGCCTGTAAACAGCAATACAATTGCTGCGATATATTTGGGGTTGTCACTGCATATCATGTCCAGATTTGATGTTTCTCAAGATGGTCATGAAGTGAAACCCAGTGGATTGACTCAACAGCTTCGCTTGTAAATCGTTGTGCTGAGCTGCCCTGCTGCTATCAGAAATAATCACCAAATACAGTGCTACATGACACAGATCATCCTTTGGTTTGAAGAACACAGTGTTAATTTTATGCTCTCTTTTCACATAAACACCCTCACTTGCACCTTAACAAGCCCCCAAACATTGGTTACCAAACGACCATATTATATGAACCCCCTCCCCCTCTTTTGTTCACTTGCTATAAAATTGAACAACTGGGACTGAGAGAATTTGGCCTCGGTCCAAAACATGGCTAGATGCATCTGCATTTGGCTCTGTGCCCAAAGATATAATATTCAAATGTGAGTTGTCCTTAATTTTTGTTTAAATCATCCTTTTTACTTTTTCTCTTGCTGGAGTGAGTACGGTGCTTGCAAGATGTTTTCCCCTGTCATTGTCAGATTATTTTATTTTTTAAGTGCAATTTCTATCTCTTCTCTCCCCATGGAATTCAGAAAAGATGAAACCCAGTGGGACTGGTTAGGAATTAAATGTGACCCCCTAGAAAATATTTTTCCAGAAACTCTTAACATTTAATAAAGAATTTCTGTACAATTTCTGTAGTTTCCTTTAAGCATCCTTTGAAGTATCATGGGGAACCTTATTTCGGAATATTTTTATAACAAAGGCTCTTGTTACCTATGAAATTCTAGGGGTTTTCTACTCAAACAGCTTTAGCTGATGCTGGTTAATAATTACAAATGTGCTATGGACAATAAGGTCTTGGTACAGATTGTCAGGGTGGACCTTTTCTGACTGCAATGGGCTTTGGGTCAAAGCTGAGTAGATCTTTGCTTGTGATGGAGTTGCACATAAATCCTTTGTGCATGAAGCTGTCTGTGATCGAAGCAGGCTTGGACTTCGAGAAGTGGCTCAGTACAAAATCTCTGTTTATGCTGTACTAAATTCAGTGATGTGAAGTGGGGAGCAGGTCACTAGAGAGTGTGACCTTCAGCTGAGGAAACATTTGCTGTATTTTCTGTGCTTTAGCTGCGGTTATTAATAGGGATAATGCTTAGCGGCAGTACCAATTAGATTGGTGTAAATAGACATTAGAATGTGTTTAGGGATAACACAATCGACTATAGGTGTATTTAGTAAACAAGACTGTCAGTATGTATAAAACATCAGCAACATGTTAAAGCTTGATATTTCATCAGACAGCAGAGCATGGGGATTGCTTTGAGACAGCAAGCTGGAAAAACATTTCATTTATAAATGAAACGTGGTTTAGTGTTATAAACCCCAGCAGGCAATTCACTCATTGGGGCTAATCATTCAAAATCTGCTCTTCTTTGGTAACAAGCTGAAAGAGACGGAGCAGCATTTCCAAAGACTTTTGGGGTTTTCTTAGTCCTAAGGAACAATTTTATTTGAGCTTCATGTTTTTTTTCAGATTTAAGAAAAAATGCTGTCTTCCCTATCTGGAGAGTAGTTCTAAAAGTCTAGATTTATTAATATTTTCCAGATTTACAGGAGCTGCTATGTAAATACTGACAATTATGGAGTCTTAAAATATACACCACATGTCGTGGAGAAATTAAGCATCTTCCTTAACTACCTGATTCAACAACCTAAGTAAAGTATTATATAAAAGTGTGTGTGTGTATATAATTATATCTATACAAACTATATCCATAAATACTATATATGATGACTAATTGTAAATCAAGTGCTTGAGCAGCTGAAACAGTTAACAAAAGAAGTTTATATTTATTGTATAATTATTTCCGAGGCTGAATTGCTCTCTATCACTTCTCAGGCTATTGTTACTGCTCTCTTACAGTACTGTGATCTGAATGGGAGACTTGTCATCAGGTGGATTGCCAGCATGCTGAAGCAGAAGAAGAGATTTAGGTCTTAGTAGGTGGATGTGAAAACTGGAGTCTGTGTTCGTAAATGCCGATCTTCCAGAGCTAACTAGCTGCAAAAAATTTCATCTTGTCGTTTATGAAGGAACAGCTTCTACCCATCTATCTCCCTGTAAAGGTATAAGACTTCTTTTCCAGCTAAAATTCTAAATACAGTCAAATCTAGGAGACAAATAGTGGCTGTGGAAATGCCACACCTAGCATTTGAAAAGAAAAGTCCCAAGAGAAACCGCTGAAATGCTTTTCTGTAAAACTCTCTTCTTGGTTGTCAGGTGGGTTGCAGTTGTCCAGCACTGGGAGAAGACCCAACAAAACCAAGTAACGCTATTAAAACCTACTGAGCATAACAGCATGATCCCTGCTTCTCTTACTAGTTTCAGAAAATGTCTCAGTACAAAATGTAGTTTTGCTTAAAGGTACTGGGAAGGTGACTTTTACCTTTCTTAAGCAGTAAAATGATGGTCACTTAGAAATTGAAAAATATAAATGATATAGTAGAGCTTTTTTGTACTAACCTAAAAAAAAATAAAAATAAATGTTGGAGGTTGTTAATGAGGCCAGAAATATAGCTTAATTTAAGAAAAATTGTTGAACTTGGTGATGGGGCTGGGGGGGGGAAGGCAAAGTACATCTGTATGGTACAAAGTAGTCGTACTTTTATCTATGTTAGAAGGGGAAAAGTGGGTATTTCTCTTAATCTTATCTTCTCTCTTTCCCAAGATATTCTTACTAAAAGATCTTATAGCTAGAGATTTGTTCATATTTAATCTATTCCTTATACATTTTATATCTGACATGGGAAGTTCCCTAAAGGAATTAGCAGAAGCATGGGCCATTGCTTCATTCCAAGTATGGATTTTTACCAGTAACTGCTACTTTCCCTTAACTGCTAGCAGGAACCAGGTTGCTGGAAACCAGCATCAAAATAATATTGCCTCTCTTAAAAAAAGATAGTGGAAGCAGACCTGATTTGTATATACTGCTGTTAAATTATAGAGCAGCACCAATGAAGCATGAATCATCACCTGCTGACATTTTGTTCAACTGACGGCTGCAGAGCACAATGTCTGCACAGTTAGACACTGATGTCGGGCTCAGTGGAGATGTAGAGATATGGAAAGAATAAAGATCAGAAAAACAGATGCTTGGTGTGATTTGACCACCTGGGTATTGTCAGTTCTCCAAGGAGTGACGATGAGTGTGTCTGCAACAGGAAGATGTAGCTTCAGACGATGGGGATAGTGTAGCTTTCAGTAGCATGAAGCTTCTTCCATTCCCACCAACTTGTGAGTCTCCTGTGGAAAAACACATGGCAGCTCATCAAAACACCAGAGCAGCAAGGGCACCACATGGGCTGTTTCTATGAAAAGACACTGAGACTAAGCTTAAGCTGAAGCAGAGATGCTATGAGAGCTGAGCCCCAGGCCAGGGAGGTAGATTGAACACTTTTTATAGCTGCCTCCCAAAATTCATGTTTGGATGTAGAGGTCCATGTTCCAGTGCAAGGAAATCTTTCTGCTTGAGTCAGCAGGTTGCTTCTGAGCAACAGCAGTTGCTGTTGTGTTCATATTGATCAGTTAGGGTTATTTTGAAGTATGACAAGGAGAAAGTTGTGGGGAACTGTTCCTTACGAGACTGTCATGAAAATATTGGACCCAGTGGCTGTGTTATGCAGAGGCTTATATTTTCCTATACTGACTGACTGCCACCAAGATATAGGCTGTAAGATGCTGCTTAGTTTTGAGTCTTTTTCTAAACAGTGCAAGTATCATACAACTTCCCCTTATTCATTTTCAACAAGTGCAAAGGATGAAATGCTTATTGTTGTGCAAAAGTGCAGGTGCCTTTATTTGTTTATTTATTTATTTTCCTGCTTGGGCTTATCATGTGTTTTTTTGTGCAGCTGCTGTCTGGGTGTTTCCCAGAGCACCTTCTCCACCCCATGTCCTGTGCAGTTCCCCATGGCACTAGTTATACTGGCTCTCCTTTCAGCTGCCTCCTTCACAACAGTCAGGCTCTTGTGAAAGCAACTCAAAATCTCTCCAGCAGATATTTAAGTGACTGCATTATGGACATCATGGGTCACATATGCATACCCTGTCACTGGATTTTACTGCCTACTGCTAATTTTAGGTTACAGATTTTCTTGGGAACAAATGAGCTTTTCTATGGCTTGTGCAGGTCCAACTTACCTTTGGTGCCACACAGTTATTGAGAGGTAGACACAATCTTTTCAGCTGGCTACTCTGCCAGTTTTTTTCTTGTCTACCTCAGGACAAATCTTTTGCATCCATTTTTCCATGTCTTTGACTTTTTTTCTTATTAAAGCGTCTCATATGTCTAGGGAGAGGGATTTTTAGCTTCCCTATGGGAAGGGAGGACTCCTTTACTGCAACACTTCCCTTTTCTTACTGATTTGCTTCCCCTAAAGCTGTGGCAGTCATTTCTTTCTGTCCTAGCCCAGTGAAATCCCAAGAAGTTCTGTTTCCTGCAGCGAATGTCACTTTCATTCTGAAATCCCTCAGCAGTTTTAAAGCAGCTGTGAAGTCTTTTGACCCTCACAGAAGAGGTGATGTTTGATCCTTACAAGATAGCTATTCAATATTGGATTCCTATTCCAAAATTCCTGTTAGAGACAAACATGGAAAGTTCATTATCTAGCATACATAATGCAACAACCACAAAATTGTGTTAATGTAACAGAAATTGTGTTTCCTGAGTACAAAAAGAAATCTAAAATGAAAAACCACCTAATTCTTAGCAACAGCTTTAAAAAGTAAATCTATTTAGAAATGTTGGGGGGGTTTTAATATTTTTTTTTCCTAAAAATCTGGTATCTGTTTTAGGAGATTCCAAGAGCCTGTTTTAAAGGCTTTTTCTGTCCAGGTTCCTCCATCAGCCTGCAGCAGGTTTACAGAGCTGTGTCTTATTTTTGCCTCCCAGTGTCCAGCTCTTATTCTATGGCTCTCCTAGCTCATGGGCAAATGCCTTCAGACCCCTCCATCTGAAGCTGGTGGGCAGCCAAAGACTCTCTGAACTCTCTGGCACAAGTGGTTTTTTGCTGTTCCTATCTCAAAACACAACTAGCTCCTGCCTACCACTAATGAGAAGGTTATGATCAATATGGTAGTAACATTTCAGTGCAAGGGCCAGTCCCAAGGGCATGTTGAGGTCAAGGTGAAGAAGGGATGATTTGGTTCTTTTTCACCTCAGGGATGCTTAGTGGTCATTGAATAGTCACTGAAGAGAGCACACTAGAGGAGTGATGCAGAATTACTTATCCTCACAACTGCTGCATAGTGTAAATGCAAGTTACCGTCTGGTTTGTTACTGGAATAGGGATGCATCCAACTATTTGAATGCAAACCATTATTTTAACTCTAGACTGCTCTCAGGCCTTCAAAAACAGCTCAAAGGCTTATGTAATTTATGAAAGAAATGGGAACTTTTTTGATACTTTTGGTTCCTTAAACCAGCAAAATTAATTGTATCTTTACTATTGTTTCTTCTGTATTTTCTCCTTTTCCCACCTCCCCACAGGGCAAGGTTTATGATAAATAAGCAACTGACGATCACACTACTTCTGTAGATCCTCTTTGCTAGCAGAAATATTGAAAAATTGAGAAGCAAAAATGCTGTTAAGGATGTTTCTCCTCCTTGATAACTTCCCTCTGCATTTCAACTTTCCACCACCAGTAATACCAGAGAAGGTAAACTTAATCTGGCACTTTTGCTATTCCTCCAAAGACCCACTTATCACAACATGTGCAGGGATCGGCAGGAGTTACTGACCAGAAGTCTATCTTGATTTAGTTCAACTATATAAGATATTGCATCATGGTGAGGTTTAGGTTGGACATTAGGAAAAAATTCTTCACTGAAAGGGTTGTAAGGCACTGGCACAGGCTGCCCAGGGAAGTAGTGGAGTCACCATCCCTGGAGGTGAGATGTGTAGGTGTGATGCTGAGGCACATGGTTTAGTGGTGACCTGCCACTACTGGATTATCAGTTGGGCTTGATGTTCTTAAAGATGTCTTCCAACCAACATGATTCTATGATATGTTTTCTCCTTTCCCCAAAACCTACCAGAGGTTTTGAGTGAGATGCAATTTACTAGTCAATAGAAGTTTTCTGTGATGGTCTCAAAGAAGTATAGAAATAGAATTGAGAGACTGTACTGTGTTGCTAAAATACCTGTGAACAGCATGACTGAGGTTTCCTGCAGTATGTTGTCAGCTTTTGGGGATCTAACTCTTTGTTAAAATTCTCCTGGAGCAGAGAAGCAGCTAAAATCAGTTAATATTAAAATTCTTATTTCTGTTAAGCATGTAATTATTCACAAATTTCAGTGAGTTTAGGTGCCAAGGCAGTAAGGTAAACCATGGATGATGCAGAGCTAACTATGTGGCCTAAAGGAGTTTCTGACCAGCAGGGAGACCGTTCCAGTCCCCACAGGACAGGACTTTTAATGTGGTGGGAAGTGATTCTAAGGTCTCCCATCCGTATAAAATGATGACACATCAGTTTGTCAAAATTATGGTGATAAAATGCTATTTTAACACATGCAATTGTCAAATTCTTTATTTACTTCACTTGTGATGAGCTTGGACCCTAGCTTGGAGTGTACTCCTGGAACCAGTCTTGTTATAGGGATCTTATTTTAGAATATTTGTATTTTGACAGCCGTGTGGAAACTGCTGGTTGCACACAGTATTTGTCTGATTTGGTACCTTTTTTGTGTGTTTGCCTGTGAGCAATAGGTCAAACACAAGACATTTAAGTGCTTCTGTATGGGATTTAACCTCATTAATTTTAAAGTATTCTTCAGCTCAGAAACTTGATCATAAAAATAATGTGTGAGTTTCTTGCATGCAGCATTGTTCCTTGCTAGTTTCAGTATTGTCTATATGATACTAAAGTATTTTCTGATAACAAATTCTCCTATAATTTTATCCTGCCATCCAAGAGTCCTACTTCTCCTGTTGTTAACCATTACTAATACTGAAAATGTAACATGCCACAACATTTCATTCAAGGTTAGACTTACCACAAACCTGGGTTTGACACATTGCCCATGTTATTTTGAAATTAGATGTCAATGCTGCTTTCTCAAAAGAAATAACCAAGCTCAGTCTTTGTTGTTTTGCTCTGCAAGGAGCAAAAGCAACACTAGCAACAACAAAGATTTGATGCCTGAGCAGATACAATTTAAAGGCAGTGATAAAATATTTTCTAAATGGTTGGGGTTTTCATTCAATAACAATTATTCTCTTTATTCCAAATACTTATGATACTGAAGGGTTTATGCATGGTTTCTTTAGCAACATAAGGGTTCTGTGGCTTGCCTTCTTCAAAAGAAATAATATCATCACATATTCTTTCCTTTGTGAAATATGTAGTTTTCCCATAGGAAAAATAATAAAATTCCCTAATAACTTTGTTAAATTGTTTGCAGGTGTCAGTCATAAGTATAGACATGAATAAACCAAAATAATGGTTGTATAATATTAAAGAATCATAAAACAGAAATACAGCATGAATAAACTGAAACATCAAGGGGTCTTGAACGTAGTTCCAGTCTTTTGTTGCATATGGTAATCTCTGGACTGTGCATGCATCTCCCTTGTTCTACTGGTACAGCAACCTGCTACAACTTCATTTTAATAGGGAGTAGATTTAGGTTTTTTGGGTGAGAAAATATTCTGCTCTAGAAGAGTGGCAAGAACTGTGTACTAGATATATTACAAAATATATTTAGTAATGTGCTCTGTCATCTAACATAGAGATGTATTTTGATTCCCTAATATAAATTGTAGTAAACTTCCTTTAGCTTCCATTTATAACAGTGTTTCTACCACAGAAGCTTCCTAAAATTCTTGATGTTTAGCTTCAAGCATAGTATTTACTATGCACCATGTTTATTTTTTTTGTTGATGATGCAGTAACTTTCTTAACAGCCAAAGTGCCTTTGTTTCTTTTGAAATGTGGCTACCACACTTTTCCATGTTGACTCATAAACAAATGCAGTTTTCAGGAGTTATTTTCCTTGCTATCACTTA
The DNA here is from genome assembly GCA_013399015.1 of Galbula dea. Classification (NCBI taxonomy): domain Eukaryota; kingdom Metazoa; phylum Chordata; class Aves; order Piciformes; family Galbulidae; genus Galbula; species Galbula dea. The sequence continues at coordinate 456,108 of VWZX01008738.1, read as the reverse complement.
GGGTACTGCTGGTAAGAGAAACTAAGTATGTTCCTGCTACAAAGAGTTGCAGTAGAAAAACATCCTCCTATGGTGCTGTGTTAACTAATTTAATTTTTTATTTTTCACACTCAAGGTTTTAAGACCAAGTATGCAAAATCTGAAAAAGTGACATGCCTCTGTGACAGATACTCTATACTTCATTGCAAATCATCAAATATATTGTCTGGATTTCCAATGCTGTACACAGCTCTGTGTGTGCAGTGGGACACCCATCACCAAAATATTGTAGCACTTGGACAAAAATCATCATATTACAAAGCTCTCCATGACCATGGTGGGTGCTACATTTACCCAAGCTCAGGCTTCTGGTGACAGAGAAGGGTATAAGCAGCTGACATTGTGTCCCTGATACTCTAGTCTTAAGGCAAATGAAGCTTTTCCTGAGCAATTTCAGAGTTTAGGAGAGGATTTGGCTGCTCAGTAGAATTAACTGTGGTGTAGGGGTGCTGCAGAGGATCCTGCCACCCTTTTCTTCCCCTGCAGCCATACCCTCTGTTCTCTGAGGCTGAGGAGGGGATATGCAATGCATGTGCTTTAGCAGAGCAGATCCTTACAAGAATACTTTGCTAGACCACAAAACCAAGGTCGTTGCTCTTTTATGCTACCCTCACAGCACCCTGGCACCACCACTCCAACAAAAAGCTTGGTGCAGCACTGTAATGGTTGTTATTGTCAAAGCAAGGACTGAGTTAATGTCAACCTGGCCTTGACATCGATCCTAGCAATATCTTGCAGGTCTTCTCCCAATGTTGCTATGCACAGAGTATCACAGAATATCAGGGTTTGGAAGGGACCTTGAAAGATCATCTAGTCCAATCCCCCTGCCAGAGCAGGATTCCCTAGACTAAGTCACAACAAAGCTTCCCTGACCGGGAATTGAACCCAGGCTGTGGTGGTGACCCAGGCTGTGGTGGCCACTAGACCACTGCAGTAGATACTTCCACAAAAAAGGCATGGCTTTGTTTTGATGACATGCAGAGTGCTGAGAAAGTGCCCTGTGTAGATAATATTTCCCCATCTACTCCATCATCTTCCCATTCTGTACTCATCCTGGAAACTGCTACTAATATGGTGTCTTTAGTTCTCGATCTATTATTTTTCTCATTTTTTTTGGCTCAGAACAAGGACAGCTTTCTGTAAAGTAAGTGCTGGCTCAAGCATTCTGTGCTTTTCCCTGGCTGTGTTTGCATGTGTGTGTGTGGTGGGTACATAATGATGTGATCTCTCTGCATCTAGAGTGTAGAGATTTTTCTTTTGCAGTCTATGTCAGATCATCAGGCATAGCTGAGTGGTGCCATGAACTTAATCTTCCAACAATCAGTATACCAGTCATGGGCTGAGCTGAGTTTAGCACCCATCAGCAAGCAGCAGTCATGTTATTCTGCTACATCGTTAACTTGTCTCTTTCTTCTGAGACAGAACCATGACCTGGGGTTTGGGGAGCATCATCCGCTTTTGGGGTTCACATTCAACCTGGTGGTTCATCCACAGGGCTGGAGAAATAACTTTACACCGGAGATCACCTGGTCTGCTCTGGAAAGTGGGCTGCTCTTCGATGGCAGAGGTTTCTTCAGAGTCCCATAACCACTTCACAATGTAGCTGGTTGCCCAGGTGGGATTTTATTTTCACGCCTGGCTTTTATTTGGGAAGGTATGCAAATAGGAGAGTCCTGCACCTCCAGATAATGACAAGGAGTGGAGTTAATTTTTAAGGAGAAGCTGTATAAGCACGGCACAGTTAAAGTTCTTGATGTAAAGAAAGTCACCAATTCACAAAGGAATTTGATTACCTCTATCCATTATACACACACAGTGAGTGATCGTGCTACTAACCATCTGTCATCTATTTCATTTGCATCATCAACACCTGCCCTGTTTATCTGCTACATTCTTTTCTTCGCTGAATTCTTACACTGCTTTAATAAAATACAGAAATGTTATTGTTAAAAACCAATTAATTTACAATCCTCGATAGAGATAGTATTACTTATAATTCAATTTAGCTTCTAATGACCTGCTTTCTTGCAAAATGACTTAATTCTAGTGTCAAAGATTAGTTATTAGACATTACCCTGCTGCACTAGTCATGTACTGCTGAGACAGGCAAAGCAGCTCGAGGTGTCCCTGGTCATTAATCAGAACTCAGAGACATTTTCCCTTTAACTCATTACAGAACCTGATTTCATCTGCCACCTTAACTCTTTGCTTTACAGAATCTACCTTTCCTTATGGCTTTGTATTTTTGGACTTCAAGGGAAAGAACAGAGCTGGAAGACTGAATGCTTCAGAAGAAGCCATTGCCGCCCACCCTTTCTGCTGACTCTCCACTGAGGAGCTCATTTTGCATCTCAACAATTATGTGGCTGAGGCCTGAAAAGAAGTACTACATCAGTTTTGGGGAAATTAGCACAATTGGATTTTCCACACAGTTATAGTCCTGGGTGTACTTTCCTTCTTATTACAAGAAACAGTATTACAAACAGACACCATAGAGGCCAACCTGCTTCCATGCAAGTGCCTTGGCCAAGCAGCTACCACTGGCCACCTCCTTCCTGACCTTCACAAAAGGTGTCGTGGAGCAAGTAGCCAAATGCTGCCAACTCTCACAGCATCATCTGAGCTCATGGACATTCAGAAGAATGGTTGGTTTTGAAGTTCACATATTGATGTTTTATATAGAAAACATTGCATGTAATCTAGAGCTGGATCATATTCTTCTTTTGTGCTATATCCCAGGCAAGGGTTGGCTTTTCTTATCAGGATCCCTCACCCAAAAAAGGTATCACTTTACTGGGAGTAACCCTGTTTGTAGGGCATTTGCAGACTGTGATATGACAATAAGGATGGCTTTAATCTTTGGAAAACTGTCTAAAGCACTAGTCTGTGCCTTTGTTTTTTTTTGTTTCTGTGACACATTAGAGCAACACCTGCCATTAAATTAAGTCCCAGATCTTTAGAAAATTTCAACAACAAAGGGCATAAAAATTGCATATACAAATGGATGCATTATATATAAAAATTAAACCTTTTAAACAATTTATGATGACTTAAGTTTTTGAAAAATTGCATGCAGAATTTTCTTAAAATGTACTACAAAGTCAAACCTTCAGGCTCATCAAAACCTATTCAAGGAGATGGCACAACTGGCAAGATTTAATGTGAAAAAGTTTATTTCTTCTGTTCACAGCCAAGACTATATGCTGCAGTACTACTTCCAATAAAAATCTTATTTTTAGCATGTACAAGTTGTGCAGCTTAGAGTGGGTGAAATCTTTTATTTTCCCAAAATACCATCACTTTCTTTTTCAGAAACTGAGTAGCTACCTGATGTTATAAAAGGCAAATAATGTCTCATCTGACTTCTTGACATGCATGCCATGCTGGAAGAATGAGAGTTGCTCATTATTTTCTAAGGCAGAGGAATTGGCTGTAGAGTGTAGGCTGACGAAACTTCAACAGCTGTCTTCTAAGAAGCAGGATTGTTTTTTTTTCACAATAGACTATCAAGGGACATGTGAACAGTACACCAGACTAACTCTTAAACAACAGGCACTCTTACAAATGATCAAACTCAGCTACGAGCGCCTAAGAATAACCTTCTTTGGATGGCAGGGGTGGGACGTTGCTCTTCACATACTGCGAATGCTAAAGCCATACATAAAGCATTTTGCTGGGTGAATGCTCTGTTTATATAGCTTACAAGCTTTGCAGATAAAATCCTTCTGAAACACTGATATCTTCAATAGCATGAGGATGAGCACTTTGGACAATGTGATAGAACTCTTTGTATGAGCATCCTCAGCAGCATTGTTTTTTTCAAATGGTACGCATATATTGCTTCCATTAGACTAATAAATAATTCACATTTCTAAATAGTTTCTACACAGGGCAACGGAGCATAGTGTTAGGGTAGGAAGCACCCAGCTAGAGCCTAAAATGTCTTCAGACATAATCCTGAAATAATCCTGTTTTCAAATGGTAAAAGTTCGTGCCTCCTGCTCAGGCGGCACATCAACAGCATCCAGATCAGGAGTTATGCCAAACTAGCTGTAATCTAATATGGAAATGAGATGTTGGCCTTGATATTGTGTCATTCTTCTGAATGGGATCACCTGCACCCATATCTCCTAGGAGGAAATTTCAAACAGAGTTAGCTCCTTAAACCTTCTAATTAAAATGAGAAATCCCCAGGCTTCCATGACTCAGCCTCGGAAAAAGATTATTAGGAATTTAATAGGGAAAATATCGCATCTCAGACCATCTGTGACCCAGTGCTCTGTGAGAATTTAAAGAAAACTGGAGGGAGGAGGTGCACGCTCCAAAGCACACTCTAGGAGTACTTTGTTGGAGCTGCAATAAATCAACATAGTTAGAGTACAGCCTTTTTCAGATTTAATTACTGTTACATAATTATTAGCAAAGCAGTCTCCTCTGAAACTGTAAAACTCATTACATCAAAAATCCCCAAGCTCCTGATGGAATTTATGAACTAGTTACTTTCTTCTTAGCTCTGGGAAAATGCAATAGGATGCATTTGGGTTTATCTCCTGCAATTTTTTTAGTGTGTTGAGCTATTCTACTCTTCTTAGTTTTGGGGGACATTCCCTATTTGACATTTTTTTATTATGAAACATGTTCGTTTTCATTTGTTTGCTTTGTTGCTCCTGGCATGGAATCTAGACATAAACACTTGGGGACAGATACCCTTTCCCCCTTGCTGAAAGGGATTCACATCTCATTTACTCCATCACTCTAGTAGCTACTGATTGAGCTAAAGTATGGATTCCCTCATGGAGATGCCAAAGAACAAAATTTTCATTGTCTTTTCCCAGAGGTTTTGCTGTAAATACACAGCTTTAAAACCTGCCAATAATCTGAACAAATTGCCACCAGGGAAGGCCATTTGGAATATATATCAAGCAAGCCTGAGGCCAGCCCTTCTCTGACCATTGTTGCCCAGTTTGAGACCATTGGCAGCTGCCTCCTGGCTCTCCTGTAGGATAAAGGAGAAACTGCACAATGCCTTAATGGACAGCCTAGCCCTTAAATCCATGACATCACCTGATAGACAGAAATAATAAGAAACATTCCCTCAGAGAGCTGAAAGCACAAGTGAAGTGGGGCAATGACAATGGCTCCTTTAAGGTCACATCTAGTGAGGCTAGGCTGAGGAAGCAGCAATGTCTCAGCACAACCAGGTGAAAACAACTACAACAGTCCTCCTTTCTTCCCTCAGACAGGAAATACCTTTTCTTAGCAGAGCTTGTGGTAACACAGCTCAGTCCTCAATTCTGAGGGGCACTCCTGAAGGTCTGCTGTGTGTTTAAGGGTTAGGGCTGGGCAGACCACTAATCCAGTGACAGGTGCTCTCTATTAACCCCTATTCCCCAGCCCAGCCCCCAGAAAGGGAAAGGGAATAAGAGAGAGAAACCTGGGGATTGGAAAAGAAAACTAAAACTGCTTAAATGCCAATAATAATATGAAATATATACAGAACTCAAACTCTCCTTGATGGCAACTACTTTGCCATCATGGCTGATGCTGTGAGAGAAAGACTCAGCAGCAGACAGGAACCAGACTCAGGGAGATGGCTCATGGAACTGGATTCAGGAACTCATGGATTGGTATTGAAAGCAGAACAGACAGAGTCCTCCTCAGATGTCAGCCATTAATGAAGAAAGAGAGGAGGAAGAAGAGGGAACTGCTATTCAGCTTTGTATCAAATAGGACTTATAAGGAATGGAATACCTTATACGTGGAGCACATGATTTAGCCGTGACTGTGGTCTGCTTACCAATCCTTGGTAGTGAATCTCAGCATTAGGTCTTATCACTGTTAGAAGCAGAAACCATCTGCAAAAACATATTAGTTCCAGAAAGTGCAGTTACTTAGATGAGCTTTAGCTGAAGAGTAAAATCACTGAACAGAATTAGTTCTCTTTTATCCCAAACCAGGCCACTATGATAATATTATCAACAGATAGGAGAAGACGAGCCTGCTTTTCTTGAGCTGCTTTGGTAAGTTTGCGACATAGTCTCTTTGTGCTTACCCTCTCCAAAATATGACTTGGTAGTTGTGTAAATTGACTTGCCCTTTCATGCAAAATTGCAAATCTTAACACAGCAATTTTATAGGTGCCCCAAATTTCTTGACTCCATCCAGTAGTGTTTACCTGTAGACATAATAATAAGATAACACTTGCCACAAGGCTTAAAACAGTGACTTAGAAAACTTAAGATACTGAGCTACACTGAGTCAGGAGTATAAGGATATTCACTTTTGCTCTGCTTTTAATATAAGTATCTTCGCAGATATTTCTCTTTTTAGATATTACAGGTTGCAAAATAACAAGAAATCTATGCAAAACAATAAAATATAAGTTAATTCTAAATAACATTTTATGTGATCTGAATCCTAAAATGTTTAATGGAGTTAAAAGATACATTTATAATACCACAAAAGAGAGATTAAGGAAGCAAACACGAATGAATAAGAGCCCTCTTTCCAAAAAGAAAGATACAGCTCAAGGATCAGGATGTGCATTTCACATGGCACCAGCTGAAATGAGGTTTCCAGCACTATGTTTCTGGTAAACAATAGATGAACAGATGGTTTAGAGAGGAAGAGAGAAAGATAGAGACAGTTTGGAACTGGATTTTTACATTAAGGAGGAGTCAGTACAGTTTAATGAAAATAGGATTATATGCTTGGCTTTTATTTTTAATTTTTTTCCTTTTTCCTCAAGGAAAAAAGTGGTTGCTTGAAGTGTTCTGGAGAAGTAGATATTGAGGAGATCAAAAGGAAGAGAAATTACAACAGTTAAGGTAAGATGAATGAATGGTGTAATCTTAGTTGGCTTGCTGAAGAAGAAAATGTTGTACATGAAAGAAAGAGATGATAAAGACAGGAAGAAAATCTTAGTGCCATCCAAGGAGTTTATTTGAATTGCAGAGAGCTCTGTCCGGATCTAGGTCAGAGAAAGAAGAAATAAGAGCATCCTCGAGGGCTCTTTCCTTATCTGAACCAATCTGCTTCTGAAGCATCTTACTGAAAAATTTTACTGAGCTTATTTTCTTGGGCATGTCCTGACTTTGTGAAAGATGGGCTCAGGATGTTTGCTGGCATGAAGGCAGAAGACATGATTTGGGCAGTTATGTGGGCCACTGGGTAAAGCGTCAGATTGAGGTCTGAGATACTTGAACAAGTTACCATAGCTTAATGAGTTCCTGTGTAGCAGCTGAGGTGTTGCAAATGTAGGGTAGCACAGGCTAATTTAAACTATTTTCACTGGGGCTCAGCTGATGCATGGCAGCCATTAAACCAAGGTAGCTCATTCATATGTCTGAAATCTGATTGAAGGAATCTAGGTTCAGCTCAGTTGGGGAGGTATGTCACCAGGCTTCTGCTCACTTCGTGACTTCTTTGGGCAATCATCTTGGCTTTTCTCATGCATATGATGGTAGTAGTGGTGCCAACTCACAACTGTGTAGTGATTTGGGGGAGAGGAGAGAAGGGAGGAAAAAAAGGAATGCTATAAGAGCAGGATGTTTCTATGTGTTGCTGGGTAGAAGTGTGGAATATGTTGAGCTTTGGTTAAGCTTAATGCAAATTTCTCATGCTTGTCCTTGTTAATACCTGAATAAATCCAAAGGGTTTAAAGAGGTTTTGCTGGTGTAAATGAGGTCACAGGGACCTAGCCTTCTATTGGTGGAGATGTATAACCTCAGCTGAGATTTATCACAATTCCTAGGAAGCTCTGAGGGAACAGCAGAAGAATAAGGAAATGTAGTTTTTGCTTACCACTTACTCTCTCTGGATGTTGTGGAAAGTATCTGGTGCCCCTATCCTCCCAGGAAGGTTGCACATGTGTCTACTTTTTGGAAATAAGATATGCTTTTAAGTCATTTACTATTGAGAGGTTTGGTTTCTGCCTTGTTCAAAATAAGGGTGTTCCCCTGTGGAAGGATTTTTATTATCTGTCTTTGTGTGGTGATCATAACATGTGGCACTCCAGACAGCTATTCTGCTCAGAGCTGAAAAACACCAAGAATTTCCTTTAATACTACCAATAAACATTTGTGTTATTTTCTTCTGTAAAGTGGTACTCCAAGCATCGTGTGCCAGTTCTCCAAGTGACAGATTCTTTTGGAGGCAAAAGAAAAGTATTAGTATTTACTGGCTACCATAAGTCTTGCCAAACAATTTAAGAAGCACAAAGTCCTAAAATATTTATGTATGCACATCAGTTACAGCACTCTGCTACCATTTATTGGGCAGAATAACAAAATACGCGTATCAGAGTTACGATTGCAGTGCTAATTACTTGAGGGAATCACTTCATAAATGAAAATTAAAAATAAAACCATAGTATGATATACAGTGATTAAATATTTGTGGATGATTTATTCTACAGTCATGGAGGTGGTTCGTGTGTCAAAATATGTGTTCCAGAAAATTAACATCTTGCTGCAAAAATGGCCGCTGTATTCTTACAGTAACACCTTTAGAAGTTGAAAAGGACAATATTTCTCATGTACATGTAGTTGATTTCTGTCTTGCCCCTCCTGCTACAAAGGACCTTCAGACAATAAACTCTCAAACTGCTACAAAAATCATCTGCTATCGCTCCTCCGTGCATTTACAGTGGATGATAACAGGGAACAGCAGAGCAAGAATCGGAGATCTTGGTTTGGGGGTCCTGCCTTATAAGGATAGGCAGCCTCTGCCTAGTTATTCATCAGACTAAAGATTTTCAACAGAGCTGTGCTAACCCCCTCAGCTACAGCTTCTGGGCTGGCAGTAGCAGCTGTCTCTTACCATTATGCCCCGAGGAAGCGATGGCATTTGCCAGCAACTCCCTTTGTGTCTAACTCATTTCCTACATTCTCTTCTTTCATTTGCATAGTCAACTGGTCCTTATGCCTCAAGAAAATCAGGAGAGCATCTGAGGAATAAGTTGTTAGAAATGGAGTTTTTAAACATCACACCAGGAGGTGCATGCACAGACCTCATTATATTCCCAACAGGTCTGCCAGCTCACGAGAACATAACACACCACAGAGATACTGTCTGTACTAACAGTTGACAGAACTAAAATAAAGGCAGCATCTCCCTCCCATCTCAGGAAATCATTGTGTAAATGCAGTGGAATATTTCTGCGAGCCCACTTGCCATCACTATGCCCTTAAGATGGACAATACTTACTGATGTGAGGAGCGCTAGAAAGAGTGGGACTTAAGTTATAATAGGCTGCCTGTTTCTATTGTTCTTCCCTCCATCTGTCTCCCTTCCTAGTCATTTAGCCTGGGGTTGTCCCAAAAGTGTCAGCTAGAAATTAGTCAAAATAACCTGAAATCCTAGAAGAGGTTAGATCAGAGACCTGTTTCACTGAACCTCTTCAGAATCAGGGTTTCAGCATCGTTAGTGCTTTGATTTCTGATGGATTTTCCCATCTGTGGTTAGCTGGGGTGCAATGGCATGCTAATGCCTTTGCTGCCCAAGAGAGACCTGGCAAAGATGTTTTCCAGGTGAGGGACTGTGTTGACACCAACCACTCTAAACAAGCAACAGCTAATGATGCCTCAAAGGTGTCTCTGATAAATAACAGTCATCAAGACTTGCCCATGCCTTCTCATGCCTTTTAGCTAGCCCAGTGGATATCTGGTGAGCCTGACCTCCTAGTTCTGGGTGGTGTTCATGTCTTTGTTAGGTGCTTTCAGACTGTTGCTTGATATGCTGTGGTCCTGGGATATGAGACCCCTACCCCATGCCCTCATTCTGAGTTTGGATATGACTAGGGCTGTGCCTGATGTGGTTTCATAGACAGAAGTGGAACCCAGGCACAGCTGAACACAGCTGAACCAAACCAGCTGCTGACTTATCAAACAAGTGGCAAGGATTCAGTCACAAGTGCTGTTAATGAAAACAAGATAATTCTGTGCCTCTGATTTTGGCCTTATTCGCTGCTGACCTCGCGCTGACGGCTGTGCCACAGCTGATGCCAGTTGCTTGTTTGGAGCAACAGAAAAAGCACCCTGGGAATCTCCAACAACTTTATTAGCAAAGCTGGTCAGAAAACTTCCAACAAAGGAAAAGTGCTTTGAAATATCTTGCTTTGGTTATGAGAGAGGCTTAACTGAGTGGGTTTTCTGGAGGAGGAGGAAGAGGGAAGGAATGAGTATCGGTGTGACCTGTGTGGGCTTGCAGCCTAGTGACTAGAGCTGTGGTGTGAGATGCTGGTGTTTGTGGCCTGCTCTTATTTGGAAAGGGCTCAGTTTGTTGATCTTGCTCTCAGTCAGGCAATTGATCAGTTGGACTTGAAGCTAGGGCTATAAAGCCACTATGATCACTCTTTGGAAGGTTTTGTTAGGCAATGATGAGTCTGGTGTTGCTGAAGTTTTGTGTGGTCAGCGCTTGAAGAAGATGAGAGAGACAGTTTTGGACAACCGTTGTTGCTCATTCAAACACGGCAAGGTTCTGCAACTGGCCTACTGAAAATCAAATTTTATGTGCAACATACTGCCTTTATCTAGTTGATGGCTTCCAACTAATCACAGTGTATGCACAGCTCCTGGTATGTTATGTGAAAACCCAGCAGTACTTCACTAACAGCCAACCTATATATGTCCCTGCCAAAAACTAGGCTCTGGTTGTTTTTAAGCTTTGTAGTCAATGCTGATGTTGTATAATCTTCTTGTTACACTTTGGACCTGTTAGCTGCAAAAGAGGAATTGGATGCTCAGTGCTTTTAAAAAATGTGCCTTAATGCTCAGGAGGCTGAACTAGTATCAGCAATCTGACTATGGATGCCTTTTTTTATCAGCACTGGTTATATCTGTGGTTCTGTGAATGTCTATAGGCATTCCTCACTCACGTGTAGGATATGATCATCCCAAATGGTGTTGGTGGGTTTGTACCTGTTTGGGCTGTTGTGCCAGTGTAGGAATGATCTAGAACAGCTTTTCTGCCAGTAAGCACAAGCTGACTTCATATGCCTACAGATCATACTGCAAATGAGCCTCTGTAGTGACCAGGGAACCTAAAATTGAAGCCATATGGAAACTTACTGTGCATATTTAATTGCATGCAGCAGTGTTAACAGCATTTTGATTTGTGGCTGCAAGTAATAAATGAATTATATTAATTTTGTAGCTGCAAGCTAATTTCTCCAGAATTACTTTTTAATAACCAGCATCATGTTCACTGGTAAGATTTAAATACATTTAGGAACAAATCCGAGGACTTTTTTCTTTAAAAAAGCCAGATTATAATTTGAGACTGAGTTTATTTAATAATTCTCTAGATATTTCAAGGTAAAATATCACATAACAATTGAATGACCTTGTGACCAGACTACCTATTCTTGATGCAGGAGCTGGGCTAAATCAGAGGTGAAATGGTTAAACTAAGCAAAACTCTGATTTCTCTCCTGCTACTTTCACACACACACTGACCTGCAGGAAAGAAGAGGCAGGTATAACTGATCCTGGGATACAGAAGCACAAGAGTTATCCCTCCTTGTGTCAGGTTCTTCCTCACCAATAACTCATCATTTTTGGAGGAGGAGTTACTTTGCAGACATCTCATTGGTGATTATAAAAAGGCAAAGGATGATGGCGAGTGTATGCTTGCAGTCAGGTTTTGCTACAAATGTGTGTGGTTCAGTATAAAATATCTTTGCCTGTCTTGGTCCTTCAATACATATTTATTATGTTAATATCAATGCTGCTGGTGTCATTTTTGCCCAGAACAGTGCTGAATTTGAAGGGAAGGCACATCCTAACACATGGATAGGAAAAATACTGTAGGGAGTATGGCCACAGTGGCAGTGAGATATTGCACTCAGGCAGCTTGTACTGTTAGCCTCTCATGGAGGCCACTAGGCACAGCTTAAATGAACCACTGAAGAGCTTTTCCATAAGGCTGTGCCTGTGGTAGAGGCCATTACTCATGGTGGAGTCACCATCTTACAGAACACACTGACATCTGTGTGAGTACCTGAGGGTATGGGGAACCTGTGATTAAGTAAGATGTGGATGTATTGTACAGCAACACATCTCTAGGGCATCTTGTGCAGGCTCAGCTGTTGTGAAATGCCTGTTAATACAGCATGAAGGCTGAAGTAACTGTTATGGGGTAGGTGACCTGCTGTGCAAAGCAACTACATTGTTCAACATGGAGTTAGATAGAGTTGTAGCTGGGACATACTTGCTGTCCAGGCAAAACATGCTGACACTAAAGCTCCATTTAATGTACCTGTCTCTGAGGAGGTAATTAGCTGAATTTGTGGTGACCATGAAGTTGCTTTTTCACCATACAAGCTGAGTACTCCCCTACCTGTGTTTCCACTGGGTGACACAACGCATCCTGCACAGAATTACTCTATCCACTAGGAAAGATATGGTCGTGCTTCTGGTGGAATTTATTCACATCCTGTGTCATTTGTTATGTTTGGGCTATGTGTCTGTGGTTGCAATATTTGTCATTCTGATTTCTTAAGCCTCTCCTAAAAAGAGAATGAGGTGAGGAATGGGGACAGGATTATCCCTTTACCTAAGATTCTACTATTTTGTTGAACAAGGGGAAAACCAGGTGTGTAGAAAGACTAAGAACATATGAAATTGTGAAATTTAGGAGTTATGAAACCTGACAGTTATTGAGTAGTTTGAATCCATGGGCTGAAAGTCTGTGTGACTAAACACCTGGGAATGGGTGGTTGGACATACTAACTGGCTATTCATACACTATCATATCACACTAGTAAATATTTTGCCCTTTTGGCATCAAAATTAGCATAACTATATGCATTCGGTCAAATGATTTCCCCACTTTTGCATGAGGACCTGCAAAATCTGCATCCCAGTGGGTATAGATGTGTCTCTGTAGGTACACTAATGGGTGTGATGTGAACCAAAATGGTGGTTATAGCTATTGTGGGCAACACATTTACTTTCCTAAAGTAATGCCTATTATCAAGACAATGATGCCAAGCACAAGAACAACTCTCTTCTTAAATCCAGAGGGAAAGCGCTTTGCATCATGAATGATGTGGATTCTAACTCAGAATTTGGGGTTGGTATCTCAATAGCTTAATTCTTAAAATTAGCAAGAGTCCTGCTCCTGCTATTCTTGGTGTCTGGACAATGCTTTTCTTTCCCACATGCACTTTTCCTTGTGCAGGGCAAACATCCACTACTATTCATGCAGGCTCCCCTCTGGATTCTAGGGAAGATCCCACCATAGTTTCTTTGTTTGCAAGCTGTCTGCCCAACAGAAATGTCATTTCAGTTGCATCTAAGCATTATGCATCTGCTCATGTGGCTGTAAATAAATAACGTAGTGGATAAGGCTACGTTTAGCTTCCCATGTGATTTAGAATCCAATCTGGTACCTGCTGAACTCCCACGGAACAAGAACAGACCCAAGTCCTCACATTCCTGCTTTCAAGAATACAAAATTTATGTTATAGTCTCTGATTTAGCCTGGATTCCCTGTCTGTACAAGGACTTTCAATTCACTTGATTATTATAATTTTAATTTGCAAACAGAATGTCCAAACACTTCAGAATTTATAACCTTGTATATGTGTGTATACTTACAGACCAGGATATTTCATCGGTATGAAAAATACTATTTCACATATTAACTACAATTAAAAAACAACCAACAAAAAAAAAATACAAAAACCCAGACACCCACAAACAAAACCACCACCACCAAACCCCCAAACAAACAAACAAAAAACTAAGGAAAAAACCCAAACCTGCTTAGTAATGCTCTATAGAAATACCAAACCAAACCAAACCAAAAAAACACCAGAACATCAGAAAGTATAAAAGTTACTTTTCTGTTCTGATTTGTTTTTTTAGATTCCTGAAGTAGTCCAGAATTTCAGCTACAGAAGGATCTGATTTGTTTCTGTATGTTATGTTTTACGTACATACTGTCCTAGAATTAAACACTACAAGTAGTGCAGTTACAGGGCTAAATGTGGAAGTCTAAGGAGCCAGTCATAGAGGAAAAGAGACAAGAGAAAACAGTATTTTGGGGGAGAACAAGGAGAAAACCTCTTTACAACTCTGTAACAACATTTGTGGGCGATGCCAATTCAAAGCCAGTTGCAAGCCATAGTGACCCCACACTGCAGGCATTAATAAAGAAGAAACTTTTTCCCTCAGAGCTCTTTTGCCTATGAATTTGGCTTTCCTTTCCCTACCTTGTCCTTGCGCATCCTCTGGGGTTAAGGGGGAAGGCTCTGCAGGAAAATAGGCCATCTTCTTGGCACAATGTGCAAGAATTTTGGGAGGCTTAGGTCTGACTGTGTGGCGGTGGTGAAGGCTTGGGAGTGCCATTCTGCATGGCAGCCCTGTGTACGGTAGTTAGATTTGTATCAGTAAAGACACGACAGGTCTGCCCTTGAGATTCTGCAGTGGCACCGTGCCAGCTGTTCGGCAGGCTGATCTGTGTCTCTCCAGAGCAAAATCACAACCTGCTGCCATGGTTCAGCTCTGGGTCAGACCCACAGCCAGATTATTGGGGGTGGGGTTGGTTTGAGGTTTTGTTTGTTTGGGTTTTTTTGTTTTTCTTTTAATTTGGAAAGGGCTGAAATTTTCTAAGAGGAGCTGCTTTCAGGACCATTCGGCCCAAAGAAGTACCATCTCTGCTACTTGTACATCAAAAGCTGTAGGATTTTGGTACCAGGATTAAACCTGCTTTGACCTCGCTTATGGATCATAAAATGTAACCATAACCTTGAGTTAAGCTAAAGTCACATTCTGAAAAACAAAACCATGCAGATACTTTTCAATTTAGGCAAGTATTATTTGCATTTTCTTTTGCAAGGAAAGATTCTGGCTTGTGTTTCACTGGGATTTCATTCATCTTTATTGATGGCATTTCACTTAATTTGCTGCCATTTGAGAGCCCTACAGGCAAAGGGGAGAAAAGGACTAAAGTAGGGGTAAAAATGGGAGAGGGAATTGCTAGTACAGAAAAAATCTGCCATCGTGTTTGTGCCTGTGAATCCTCCATACATTTTAAAAAATCTTTGTGCAGATAGTTATGAAGTGAAAGAACACAACCAGTCCCAAAGGGAGCACAGCCAAGATGTGTCCTAAAACGAGCGTATTCCTACCATAATGCAGAGGAGCGTTAAGATCTCCTCTGAGCTCTGGCAAAGCAGTGGTTACCTCTCCCTCTCTTTTTGCAGTTGAACTGGGATTTGTAAGACTGTGGGGACTGGGGCCACTGGTTTTAAATTTTACTAATATGGGGAGGGGGTTTATTTAATTTATTTTCTTTTTTTGAGAAGTTCAGAGGTACAGCCTGATGTCACCAGAGCCATCCTACTTGGAGGTTGCTGATGAGCCCAGAGTTGCAGAGGAAAGGGTGCAAGCCCTGCCTCCCACCAATTTTTTCCAATTTGGGCACATCGCTGTCTTTGACAGGGCTGGCTGAAATCCTGGAACATGATATTTAGTTTCTTCTTCAGCGTTTTTATTAGTAAAACAAATATTTCCTCACCCTGTTCTGACACCTTTGGATATCTTTTTTTTTTTTATGTCCCCATGTTGGAAACAGGATATTAGGTTAGATGAATGTTTAATCTGAACCAGTACAGCCCTTCTTAAATAATCAGTGTATTTCTGATACTATATAAACATGAAATGCTTTTTTAAAAATCACACTAAAATGTTACTCTGGGAAATAATAAATGGCAAAGAGCTCCACTGTGTAACAAATCCACATATTGAACAGCTTTTCTTCTGTCAGCTTTGGGGTTCCCACCTCTAAAATTGACAGAAGATTTCATTACTCTTGTGCTAGAGGACAGAGGAGAATAGAAACTTCTCACTTAATTTTTCTGGAGCGTTGCTGTTTTACATATTTCTGTCCTCAAGGAAGTGAAGGTAGTTAAGAGGACAGCAAGGCAGGCAGAAATGCGCAGCTTTGTTTTGCTGTATGAATGGGATTGGAAGGAGACAAACCTTATAAAGCAGAGATTATGTGTAAAGAAACCCACTGGTTTTTATTCCTGTGATGTTAAGGCACAGAACTTTCTTGATGCTCAGATTTGTTCCCTAAAATAAGGTGGCTTCAAAGGCTTTTATAAATCATGTCAGAGGTTAGAGCACCTTATGTTCTGTGACCGGTCAGTGAAGGAGCACAGAAATGCTTGTTGTGGATGTGAAAGAAAGTATGCAAGAGAGCTTCTTCTCAAGGGAATCTCCTACTTCCATATCTCTAAATAATCCATACCTTCCTAGACAAGGAATGTCAGGGGTTTTTATGCTGTCTCAATATTTTTCTATGACTTGCTCCATTATTTATTCTGGACTGGCTTTCCAATTTGCAATGCCCTGAGCAAGTGTGGTGCCCGCCTTGAGCTATCAGAGGGGGAATCTGGCTGTGAATTGCCTCCCCATCTGTCATGGAGTGAGCAAGAAAGATCTGAACTGGCAGGCATTTTTTTTTTCTTTTTTCCTTCCCTTTCCCTTGGCTTCTGCTGCCAGAAGGGGAAACCAGAACTGGCCCATGAGTTATTGAGTTAGTATAGGGCCATAGAGCTGGAGACCCCCAGATTGCAGAGCCTGAAGTCTTAACCCCCCTCGAGTGCCTGCTGACTGTATAGCAGCAGGCATGTCCTTCTCTTGGTCCAAGGCTTTACAACTGCCTCCTCGCTCAGCTCTCAACATAGGCAGACACAGCCTTCCCCAGTGCAGCAACACTGTTCTGAGGCACCCAGCTAACTCCCAGCCTCCTGGAAGAGATTTCTCTTGCAAAATTTGGTTAGATAAGCTTGTTGCCACTGCTCAGTGGGAGGGCATCTGCCTCCTCTTCAAAGGCTCCCCAGTTTCTGGGCCCACCTGCCTCTAGCTCCTTGTGATATATTAGTATATCTCAGTGTCTCTTTGCACGCATCTGTGCCCAGGCCTGCACGCTTTCTTCTCCTTGATTGGCTTCTTCCCCCTTCTGCTCTCTCCTGTCACCTTTCCATACACTGCTGAGTATGCTTCAGAAGAACAGCAAAAGCAATCTGGTTTACCCTCCTCTTTTTCTGTAACCCCCCTCCAATATTTGGTGGAAAACACCTGGGGATGCCTTTGAGCTGGCAGTCATCAACATCACCTTTCATCCAAGGCATAGAACTGCTTTACCTTCAGCAGTTCCTGACCTTAAAGAAAGGTGGAATAATCCTGAGCCAGACCCCCTGAACCAAGGTCAAGACTCTGCTTCAAAAAGCTCTGTTTTGGGCCTGACATTTGTGTCAAGCAAAAGCACATGTCCTCCTCTCCCTCTGCAAGCCTGGAAGCATTTAGAGACCCTGATCCAAACTTTGGGACTTTTTACCCCACTTCAGCAATTGTCCTGAAACAGCTGCAATGCTTGATGGGGCAGATTGTTTACAATAAGTCATGTTTGTGAAATTGGACAAATTATCAGGAAAAAATAGGTCTGTTCCCTCTTTGTCAGGTTGCATGCTCAAGTGAGGGGCTGAGATTGATGCACTATTAACAAACTAGGACCCAGACTGTGATTCAGCCAGGGCTTTCTAGCTTGCAGGGGGAATTTGCGCTTCTTACATAGTTCTTTAAAGAAACAAGTTTCTGCTTGTTCACAGCATAACATTTTGGTACTATGGGTGGATACTTGTCAGGTAATTGCTATTTATCCCTCAAAGTCAACAGTTCTTGTTCTCTAACAAGTTTAAAAGCTGTTGGCTTTTAGCTCAACTGCTCGCTCATCCAGTCACTCATGCAGTTTACTGAGAAATAGCTCTGAGCAGTTAGAAAACATCTGAGGCTCAGCTCTGTTAAGGTGTGGGAGGCTGTGCAGACATCTCTAGCTGCTGAACTAACGTGGGTTGCAGCTGCATCTGTAGCTTACTGGTGCCATTTATTAGCCAAGACTAAGTTTAGCAATGTTCAGGGAGTTCCTCCTCTCTGCAGGTTTTACGCTTCCTGTGCTCCTGCCAGAGCTAGTGGAGCAGCTCACGGCCTGTGTGTCCACTGAGGGCCCTTTCCTGTCTGAAATTCGGCATTTTGATGAGTTATAAAGTTACCTTTTTCCTCTAACTTGTGTTTCATTTAGCACCCAGCTATTTCTGTGATATTTTGGGGGTGCTTTTGCTGCATTGCTAATACATCCTTCTGAAAGTAGCACGAGGTTCACCCTGAAAACTCATGATTTCCATCCCCAGGCTCCAGCACTCATGGGGGTGTAGGGAAGAAAACTGTGTAGGCAAGACCAAAAGCAGCTGTATACTGTGAAATAAGAAGTATCAGGCAAACTACAGTATCACAGCTAATAGATGTATTTTAAAAGTGGAAACATCTATGTTTAATTGCATTTAAAGTACGTAGTGAGAAACCACAGTTATACATTGTTATAACAAACATCTGAATAATACAAAAAAAGTTCTGATTATATATGGTCAAAATAACTGAGGCAAAATTTCAACATCTTCTAAAATATTAGCATGTGGCCCCTGCCATCAACACTCTAAAGGACAGGCTGAATAATGTCAGTGACAATCACTGGTTTTCCTTAACTTATCCAAAACCAACCACCCAAGAAACAGTTTGTTGGGGTTTTTTTGTTTGTTTGCTTTTTTTTTTTTGCATAGCTTTCAATATTGCTGCACTCTCACCTCTGCATATTGCAAGCCCATCTCATTTCTGAGATTTCTTTAAAGTTCTGAATATTTTTAATCCAGTTCTCCTCAAATACATAATATATATTTTCTACCAATTATAAATACATCATTTTTATTCATCTGTTTTCAATAACATGCATTTGTATAATTACTGTACAATCAAAATAGACATTGACTTTACACAGTGTGTATGCTTTTATTTCAGTGATATTGTTCAGACACACTGCTCAACAGATCAAGCAAATAGGGAAATAAAAAGAAAAAAAAAAAGGGAGGAGGGAATAACCTCTGGGAAGAAACAGAATCTCACAGTGTTTACAGACAA
The DNA here is from genome assembly GCA_013399015.1 of Galbula dea. NCBI lineage: Eukaryota > Metazoa > Chordata > Aves > Piciformes > Galbulidae > Galbula > Galbula dea. Next base: position 437,086 of record VWZX01008738.1, on the reverse strand, counting down.
AAAAACGAAAGGAAAAATACTTATGGGAAAAAGGGTTTATTAATACATAGAAAATCTCCACAATAGTTGAAACACACTTTAGGAACTAGTAAACACGTTAAATAGAGTTGTGCCAATTATGCAGTGCCCAAGCATCTGCTTGCTCTTAATTAGATGGGGAGGTGAATGACCACTGTTTATTTTCATTTTCCTCATTAATTATGAAAAACTGCATTTAATTCATCTTGCATGGTGAGAGACTGGCTGCGCAGATGTAAGTCGTAAGGGAAGTGGCTCTCTGTAGGCAACCTGAACATAGAGCTCTGCCCAAGGGGACCCCTGGGTGGCACTGCACAGTAATGCATGCCATAATTGTAATTTTTGCCATAGTCCAAGCTTTCTTCTTGCTTCAGGGAAAATATCCCATTATAGTTAATTGGGGGAGGACTTAAGGGACCTTCAAACTGTGGGCTGGCGCACTCAGGGGAAGTGCTTTCATAGAAGGACTCGTAAGCGCTGCAGTAGTTGTAAGGTTTCATGGACTTGGCGTTGTCGAGAGTCCCGTGCCCCGGTGGGGTGCCGAGCTCGGGGCTGTGGTAGGGGGGGTAGAAGGTGGAGTAGGGCGAGCGGGTGTGATGGGCACCTTCACCCGCTTGGCCCATCAGGAAACTTCTGGCATTCAGCTGCAGGCATCCCGCCACCAAGTTTGTAGTTGGCTGGGACAGCCCCTTGCACAAGTTTTGAACGAAGGTGAGCAGGTCAGGTCTCTTGCCAATTCGCAGGATTTCAGAAAGAGCCCAAATGTAGTTCTTCGCTAGTCTTAAAGTTTCTATTTTGGAGAGTTTTTGTGTTTTAGAATAACAAGGGACCACTTTCCTTAAATTGTCCAGGGCGTCGTTAAGGCCGTGCATCCGATTCCTCTCTCGCGCGTTGGCTTCTTGTCGCCTGAATTTGATCCTTTCCATCCTTATCTTGCTCGTCTTTTTTTTCCGAAGGCCCCTTCGCCTAGGCAAGCCATTCTCATCCTCCTCTTCTCTCTCTTCCTCCTCCTCCTCTTTTTCTGTGTCTTCTCCAGGAGATCTTTTAATATTCTTTCCTCGGAGCACAATTTGCTTTGAAAAGCTTTCTGGGGTCTTCATTTGCTTTTGGTCATCACTTTCTCTGGAAAACTTTCTGCACATCTGGGATTCTGGCATTACAACAGACTCATCAAACGGTAGTGTTAACATGGTTCTATAATCTTAAGTTACCTGAAAGAATGCCAGCACAATATTTAAATATTTCCATTTTTAAAGTTTGCCGACTTACACACACATCCTCATGCACCTTTCGTACGTCTGCGTGCACGCTTGGTGGATCTGAGTCTGTGTGGCTATAGATAAATGCACAATCATTCTTTTTTTTAATCTTTTTTTTTTTTTCTTCCATAAAATACCACAGTTGCAAATGCTCACTTTTTAGAAAATAAAAACTGTTTAGAATTTTAACGTCCCCCAAGGCATTCGGGATCTTGCAACTAAGAAGCCACGTTTCTCAAAGATAAGTATTTGAGTAAATCAATATTTTAAATGTACAATTAGCTCCCTGCTCATTTATCTTATTTTTAAACAAGCCCTTCGAACCCTTGCCACAGTGGAATTCAAAGAAATGCAAAGCATGATAAAGCAATACAAAAATTTCATTAATCCATATTCCCCTGGGTGACAAAATGAGGAGAGTGAGAGCAGTCTTAAAATTGAGAAATGCCATATCTCTATTAACTGATGGTTAAATATTTTTAAATCACTTTTTGACTTATATTTCCAAGTTGGGGGTTTTTTTCATCCACATTTCTTCCCTTATGAACCAAGATATTAAACTCTAGCAAGTTAGAGTGGGTGAGGAAGAAAAAAATTAATGGAACATCCCACCCCAGATCACTCAGCTACTAACATGATTAAAAATGAAGACTTTTTTTTCCTAATGATTTGTATGAAAATCACATATTACTAATTTCATATTAAGACACAAATTGGAACAATCTGGTCCTAAATGTATTCAGATTAGAGTTAGGAAATAAAATCCCCCTACCTTTATTTTTTCCTTTTTCCCAGTACAAATTCTAATTGATATTATCTGTTTAGTTAGAATTAACTTATTTCCTTTTGCTTTTTGTTTCCTCTCTTTTTATTTTTTTCCTCTTTTTCTCCCCCATCAATTGTAGAGTTGGGGGGGAGGTGAAAATTTCCCTGCACACTATAGCAGTGTTTATGTTCTGCGAGGCTCAGATGTCTCCCTCCAGCTCGTAGCTGACAGGAGCGGTCTGTAGATTCTGACTGCAACCCTGCACGTGTGCTCAGAATCCAGCCTGGAATGGGAAAATAATTTCCTTTTCCCAATTATTTTGCTTTTGTTTGCAGTTTGGGAGCAGCAAAAGCTTGGATCCCACGATCCTCAAAGAGACAAGCAAAACGAATGCAGGGACTTTTTTAATAGAACAAAACTAAACAAAAACCCCAGTCAAAGACTAACTCTTATCAGAATTGTCTACACACTTGCAATATTACATAACACCAATGAAAGTATGCAATTGTATCAGAAGAATAAAATGTTAGGAGGAGTTATTAGACAGTAAATAGCATACATAAAATACAAGACAATGATACTGTATCTTTAAACACTTGCATGCACACCCAGCACCAATTGAAATATATCTTTATTTATATTACCTTAGCTTTTTATTTCATTCAACAATCAGTTTTCATTTTTTGCCTTCCAAATCTTTTCAGTCTGAATGTCGCATCGTCTCCTGGAGTCTAGATCTGTGTATATCTGCACTATCTCATTGATCTCTAAAAAGTGACATTGATGCCAACTGCCAGAGCTGGTACCCATGCCATCTGCTAGTGACGTCACGGGGCAGAGAAAACCACGTGAGCCTTTCTCCTGGGACCTTCATTCTGCACTGATCATCTGGCATCCCTCTAAGTGGGTACCAGCATTCATGTATCAACACAGAAGGTTAGACTGATAGAAAAAAAAAGAAAAAAAAGGAGAAGGAAAAAAAAATCTGCACCAGCATTTCACATACAGTAGGTGCATTTCCACTGGAGCTGCTTCTTTTTAGCAGTCTAGCTGCACGGATAGAGGTGCCAACATTTGGTGCTATCCCTGCCTACAGGTACGGCTGCCCTGTGGTTGTTAATATGGTATTGTTTATAGGAAAAGTGCTGGCTTGTATTGATCCTAGTCCCTCCGGTGCACCTGGTACCCAGGGGAGAAAAAAAAAAAAGAAGAAGAAAAGAAAAGGCTAGGAAGGGAAGGCAAAAATGGGGAAGTAATGCCAGTTCTATAACACATAGCACGGTCGCAGAAAGTAGTTTCTGTGTGCTGCTGCTGGCAGTGTTTTCTGAGCTGTGGGGTTTTTTTTGAGGGCAGTGTGTTGCCCAGAGCGCAAGGTTAAGGGCAGCAAAGCTCCTCTGGCTGGAAGAAATCTTCCCCTCACATCCCTTGGTGTTTTTTGACATTCCCAAAAGAAAAGGGGCATTTGTGATTAACTGGATGTACAGCATGAAGGTTTAATGAGCTATGCCTTTTTTTGGAAGCATGTGGTGGGGCTCGCTGGTCCCCACCTTGCCCTGGTGAGATGTGACAAGGGAGCACCTGCTTCTTGCAGGGTGACATGCTCACAGGTGTAACTTGGGGTGCTCGGAGGGTTTGCTCCTCTGTCAAATTTTCTCTGCCTGCCTGGCCTTTTTGCATACACTTCCCTGAAACATCTAAAAACTGAGTTGTTTCCTTTGGAAACACACTCTTCCTCCTCCTAAAAATCTCCCCCTGCTCTTCCATTTACTTCCCTGGCTTCTCCTTTCTTCGTATCCTTGTTTCTCTCCAGCTGCCTCTCCTGTACTCCCTGCTCTTCCTCCCTTAACCCTTTTGTCTCTTTCCATAGGCAGGAAACTGTTAAATGAAGCTGACAAAGCCTCTCGGCTATGCCCTGCCATGGAGCTTATGGCAAACTCCACCTTGGTGTGTTTGGGGTCTTTTTATTTAAGGAGTGGCATGTCACATATAAGTGATATCAAGAGAGTTTCAATGGGGGAACAATGTCTTATCTTACAAGCAGGGGTTTTTTTAAACTTTGTTTTCAATATTTCACTGCTTTTTAGTTACTAAATAATCTCTATTTTCAAAAAGTGTGTGACCGAGTATGCTTTTATAATTAAAATAATCCCTGGCAGAGCTGCTATTGTTATGCGTCTGTGTCAGTGTTTCCCTTATAAATCCTGGTTTTGAAGGGTTTATAACTCATCTGCTTTAATTCACGTTGGGCCCAAGCTCGGCATTAATGTTCTCAGCCCCAATCCAGTTATTTTGTTTTCACAAAGTTTCATTTAAAGCTGTTTGGGCATTTTCTGATTAGAGAGGGGAAGAAAAAAATAAGGCAGCAGCAGAACAATGTGTGTGCGTGTGTGTGTGTGTGCAAGGAGTGTGTGTCATGTGCTCAATGATTTTAGTGCCTTTCATTAAAAAAAAAAACCCAACCTCACTCCAAAGTTTGCATTTTTTTTTACAGAAGTGAGACATATTAGGTCATTCATTCTTTAAGGAGACCAGGCCTTTTTCTTTGTTTGTTTGTTTGTTTTAAGATTTTTAAAGCAAATGTATTTGAAGTGACAAAGATGTTAAAACTTATGTGGCAACTGTTCAGAAGGAACAAGAGCTGTAATATTCATAACATTAATTTCATTCTAACCTAAATATTGCAATTTGTGTAACAGAGAAGAGGGCAGAATCCTATTATTCTCAATAGGAATTTATGTATTAAGGTTTATATTGTGGAAGGTCCTAAGGGTTGTCAACCTTTTCAAGGATTTTGCATATTCAGAGTATTATACAATGCACGATAATCTAAATATGCAAAGTCCTGAGGAACCAAACCCTGTTTCAATGCATACTAAAATTACTACAAGAAATTGAAGGAAAGGTTGACATTGTAGTGGCTCTGTGTTAAGGGAAAGACCATCAAAATTTCCAGTTCTATCACCCAGCCTCCAAAACATACTTTTATAAAAATATTTTCTCCATCCTTTATTTATTGCTGAAGTAGGTGCTTTTTTAAAAACTACTCAAATGTTATTGCAAAATGCATTTTTTGAATGGCTTTTATACTGCTACTAAAACCAAGATAAATGAATTAGTTTGTGTGGAAGGATTCCCTCTGTAGTAGCAACATTACATTTTTGCAGATTCTTAATCCATAATTTGACCTTTTTAATATTTTCAAATAAATATTGGAAAAACAAAATAGCTGAGATATCAAGGTTTAAAAAGCCTCTACTGTGCATGCATAATAACTTTTCATAAGGATTTTACTACGCATTTTGTATTATGGATCCACGATATGCAAATGTGTACTGCTGTTAATATGCATTCACAGCATACCCCATAACTGCTGCTTTGCTGTCTACTGTGAATGCATGTTAAGAATAATACACCAAACACAGTTAAATGCACTCTATAGAATGGCTGCACAGCATCAAATATCTTACTGAACACACACCACAATTTTTTTTCCTGTGCCCAGGCTGTATAGTTTTGAATTACAAGTGACTCTTTCAAATGTAATATTATTATAATACATTTAACACAGACAAATATTAATAGATTCACTGAAATAATGTTGAGTTCAAAGGACTGCAGAACCTCCATGGTGCATCAGGGGGACTGACCCAAACTGCACTGCAATCAATGGGAGTCCTTCCAGTAACTTCAATACGCTATCCCCAGATCCCCAGGGAATGTCTGTACTCTTTTTCTTTTTTCTCTCTCTCTTTCTCTTTTTCCAATTTTTTTTTCATCATCCTCTCCCCACTGGCCCATACCTCCTAGTTTCATTGAATTAAGGAACTCTAATGATGTTTGCTCAGGACCAGTTTGGTGTGTGGCAGGTTGGGTTATTCACTAGTAGCATTGGGATCTCATGGGCAAGGGGGTACTGTTCAGAAAGGGGGAGTTAGTTCAAGTGTAAAGTCATTGTGATGGTTCTGTGATGCTGAAATCCCTCTTCCTCACTCATGAACTGGTGTGAATTTGCCTTCCTGTCACAGTACCTACATGCACAGCCCAAACATCTGAGGAGGATGAGAAATAGTCCCTCCAAATCCTCTCACCTCTGGGCAGGCTCTGCCATTTGGTATCTGTGCCAGAACACGAGTTTATTCCTCCAGCAGGGCTGCAATCTCATTCCCTTGGCAGGTACCTCTGCTGCCTTGGGCATGACACTGAGGGAAAATGTAGGTCTAATGCATCCTAAATTGCAAGCCAGATCACAAAGGGCAAGTACATAGGTGACAGTATGAAAAACAGTGGCTTCTGGCTCCAGTCTTCTGCTAAGTTCAGAGATAAGGATGAGATACAAATACCTGTTACGGTTTGTTTGGTTTTGGTTGTTGTGTTTGTTTGTTTGGTTTTTTTTGTGGTGGGGGTGTTGGGCTGTTTGGGTTTTTTGTGTTTGGTTTTTTGTTTGTTTGTGTGGATGATGGGTTTTTTTGTGGAGGTTTTTTTGTTTGTTTTTTTTTCAGGGCAAAAGAGGATAGTGTCTAGGGCAGAGAATCTGATTTGTTAGCCTCAGTGAGTTTCAGGCTGGTGAGAACTGGGACCCTCTGCTGAAAGCAGGACTGTGTCCCTACAGAAGGAGATGCTGGGAGAAAAATCAGATCAATGCCTTGTTGTGTGCCAGCTGCCTATCCTGTGTGCTGATGACACACTATGGGACTGAAGGGATGTGCATCTCTGTCCAGGGGCAACCCAGCCCTTTTCTCTCTCTCTCTGTGTCCCCAGTATGCTGCTGCAGACTATGGACTGCTTTGTGAGGGAGACCTGCCATTCCCATCAAGTTGGCTAAGCCCTCTCCCACCAGTGCTAAGATGATGTTTAGGGATATCAGGGATATATGTCCTTCTCCCAGGAGAGATTAAAAGCAACACTGATAAGGACCTCTGGCTTCAGAGAAGTAACCTGCATTAGTTTAAGAGGATTCAGTTCAGTCTGAAAACATGATTTTAACCCATCTGCTAATGCTGCAAAATATTATAAATGTGTTTTGCTCTATCTAAGCCTCCTGTAATGAGGATGTACTTCTTACTCTAATCAGACATCCTTAGTTTTATGTTTTGAATAGGCTGTTAGGGACAAATATGAAAGAGCTGCAGAGGGGTTAGTTACTCTATTTTAATGGGAATCGCTTGAGTAAAACATGAATTTAGAATCTGAAAATGGTCTTTAATACTCATTACTTATAGTTAACCAAAAATGTGTTTGTGACCAGAAATTGCTCTAAAATGTCTGAAACATAAGGCTAGCATGGGTCTGATTTAGATATGACATACATTTGGAATAATCCTATTAATTTTGAGTTACTTCTGGCATACAGCAATGTAAATGAGTTGAGAGAGGGTGGAGCCAAATAATTGTAACATGGAAAACATGTTTTTTAAAGAATCAATAAAATGTATTCAGCCTAGAAAAGTAATGTCACAGTGTAGCTTGGAAGTTTTATTACCAGAGTAAGAAGTGAGATGTACCTTGCAGCAATGTGGGATTTAAGGTACTTATTTCCTTGGGAAAAAATGCTCTAGCTGGACCAGCCGCATAGCTGAGTCACTTCATGAAACTGCAGGGGGTTAAGATAATTTCTATTTCTTTGTGGTGCAAAGAAACCCTAAAGTACCTCTGAGGAACTAGTTGGGGGTTTTTCAGTCATACTTGATGACTGGGGTTGTCACACTCTGTGCTATCCTTCCTTGAGGATGCTCTGAGATTAATAAGTTCGGCAGCCTTTAGAGGCTGCAGCAGGGACACTTGGCTGTACCACACACCCTGATGCTGTTCATTGGCATCTGCTCTTTAACAGCAATCTCTGTCAAACAGCTAGTTAGCAATGCTGTGTTTTTCCTCCCTTTCTTCAGCTGGTGCCTACAGTGATTCACAGACCTGCTTCCTCCATGTTTCCATTTTGAGAATGTCTCTGTCCCTATCAAAACGTGTCTTTTGGGATGGACCTTGCAGCCAATGCCTTTTATAAGAGTTAATGTGGGTGTTTGTGACCCCAGAAGAGACCTGTGCTGCTTCCCCTTGTCCCAGAAGACCCTATGGCTCTGATGCATGCTTTTTCTTCCATAAGCTGGTGCCACTCCTTCCTTGCAAAAAGTCTGAGGCTGATGTGCTGCTTTCCTCTCCCTATGGCAGATCTCTTCCAACAAGAGGTGTCTGATAGGATATTCTCCCTTGATGAAATATTACCCATCCATGTGGATGTTCCTGGTACTTTTTCTCCCTTCAAGCAGCCTTCTCCCTCTAAGAGGATTGTCTATTGCATGTGGAATGACAATACACTGAGCCCTATGCAGTTAGTTGGTGCTGGGGCAAAGCCCCTCTGGGAAGTGATGGGAGCTCTGAGTGCATGGTGCTGGTACCAACTAGGATAGAAGAGCAGAGTGGCCTTACAGAAATCACATGCTAAGATGAGCAGTTTGCTTAGGACTACACAGCATGCTGTAAATTACATGTGAGACACAAGGAAATGGAGAAGTTGAATTAACACTGACTTGATGTCAGTGCAAAATAAAACCGAAGGGTAACATCAGCTTCTGGTAGGTGGTTCCCTCCCAGGAAATTATAGGATGTTTTGTAAGGGGATCTTTGTAAAAGATCCTTGCAAGGTTTATGAAAAACTCTGACATTTCCCTTATTTGCAGCAGGCCTTTGAAAGTCAACAGGGAGACAGCCCTCGGGCTAGAGAAATGACTTTTCTTTGCCCCCATGAAATATTATCCAGGTTCAGGTGAGCTGCAAGCTCCTAACTAAGAAACATAATTTCCTTTCTCTTGAGTTCACTCCTCAGGCAAATTTTAGCAGGATGCTAAAATAATACCTGAACACCTTAGGAAAAAAAAAAATCTTAAGAAATGATTATTCCTTTAATCCTATTTTAAAAGCAAATTATTGAGGTTGAGAAATTGAGTAGCTGACAGTAGGAAATGCCAGAGGTACAATTGCCTATGAAACCTCTATTCTCTCTATGTACAAATATGCAGGTAGTTTCTTAACAGCAGAGCTCAGCTGAAGTGCTTGTTCTTATGAAATAATACTAAGTGTGGAGCAGGATGACTCAGGCTTGCTGTAATGGGAATGTCTGCTCCTTTTGGCTTGCTTTCTATTATCTGCATTTATAACTCTGCTTGGACAGGGCTTTTCCTGAGATACTGGTCTGATGAAGATAAGTAAATTTTCCATTCAAAAATCTGAAAAGCTGTGCAATCAGGCATCCAAGGCTGTTACTGAACTATGGCCTCCCTTACGTTTCCCAAATCTGCATCACATTTTTGACTACTCCAAGCATCTGTGATTGCCAACCAGCATCTGGAACATGTGATAATGTGTGTATTTAAAAACCTTACTGGAGATGTTTCCCTATCAAAAAGAAAGGTAACTTTGGGTTAAAGAAAAAAAAAAAAGACCAAAGAAACTGAAACACTCCAGTGAAGCAGGGAAATACTATTTCCCAGCAGGAAAAGGGAGGCACAAAGATCTTATAGCACAGACCCTGAACTTATTCCATTAATTTAAAATGTTTGATGAAAATGTCAGGAGGAATCAAGAACTCAATGTCTATGTGATAAATGCTCCAGAAATTATATTTTGGAAGCAGACTAAATTAAATGTACAGTCTGGGATCCTCTCTCCTTTCTCCTTTTTCCTGTTATACAACACTATACAAATGCTCACTGGTTTGTGGGCAATGAAAGATGGACAATAGTATACTTTGGAGGATCTTAAACATCTCACTTTACCTCATGACACATAAAGTTTGTCACAGTTGAAAGTGGAGCTGGGTCATTTAAGGTGTTTTACCCACAGGATGAATTTTCTCCTCACAGAACTGGAGATTCAGTGGCAGAACTTAACTGCAAATAGAACAGGATTTTATAAAACTCTTTTCTGGATTTGATCCTCAAGCTTCTGAGAAAGTGAAAGGCACAGCCAATTTCAGCTCAGCTGTAAAATGGTGCTGAATTCAGATTGGGCTGTAATGATCTTTCTTCAAAATAATTTTGGAAAATTGGTATTTAAAGAACACTTTTTTTCAGTGAGAAATGAACAATTCCATTTCTCCTAGCTGCAGATCTACTTTTAGAGTTACTGATGTTTCTCATCTTTATAAAACCCATATGTGTTTTTCACCAAATCTCCTGGGCAAGTGGACACACTTTCATTTTACGCTGTAAGTTTATTAGTTTCCCATTGCAATTCTTGTAATTTTCCTAGGATAGGGTAAAAAGATTAAGAATAGAACAATGGTTCCTGTCTGTTCAAGTACACAACTGAAAGAAGTAGAGCTCAAGATAGGATTTTGGCTATACCTGTATAGATGTTTTTGGTAAGATTTGTGGACAACCCCTTGGAAGCAGCATCATCTGACAAGAGTCAATAAAATTTCCCAAGACCTATCTGAAGTTATGATCTGCCACAAAGAGAGTAGTAAGGTTATCATGTATTTAACTGTGTAGTTTCAGTAATTTCCATCTCCTTTCCATCTTCTGTCTGCATAATCTCTGAGGAGCTGTGTAAGCCCTACAGCTTGCCAGCTTTGTCAACTACCAGGCATCATAAAAATCAGTGCTCCATGCCACAGCCTTCAGCACAGAATGTTGTTTTTGGAGGTAACCTCTCTGCAAAGCTGTCTCACCTTACAGGGCGTGCAGAGGCAATTGAGTAGTATCTTTTGGCAGCCCAGAGTGTTAATTTAAGTCCTTGGGCTGGCTGAGGTCTGGTTTGAATTCCCAAATAGTTTAAAGCAACCATGGCCAGAATGCACCTGGAAGTTTGGCAAAAAGCCTTCTTTTCTGGCCAAATTCCCTTCATAAGAAGGGAGCATGGCTTGCTGAGCTCAATCCTGCTTGTGTTTCCCTTCTGCTGTGCTATATATATGCATAACCTTGACTTTCTACCTGGCTTGCATGGCCTTACTGGGGGCCTGACACTTTAGCTCTTGAAGTACTGGAGAAAGGTCATACAGGGCATAGTTTGGAAAATTCTAAATTAGGCAGTGATCAGCAGAAACAGTACTGAATATGCATGTATTTTTTCAAGTTAAGAATCCTTTTCCCTTTCTTTTCTTCCTCCCCCTGCCTCCATGGCATTGTTCATAGTGTCAGACAGCATATATTTGGCCTTATTTTTGTTTCTTTGTGATCATTTTTAACTGAATTGCTATTTTTGGAGAAATACTTACTGCAGTTTGATTCATTATTACCACACTGTGACCAGGGGAGAAAAAAATACACGTTTTATGAAGTATTTCAAGATATGTGTTCTGAAGAGTGTGCTATAATATGTTCAGGGCCTTATTGTTGTGTTCAGGAGTTTCATGTGTGGCTCGGGTTGAAATCTGAAGTACACTTTCTGCCTAGAGACAGATGCTGGCTTCTGCAGCCTGCATTTGGCCCTGTAAGGCATCTCACTATGTAAAGCCTTCTAGGTAAAATTTATCTCAAAGGGTACTTTGCTATAAATTTTGAAGACAGTTGTGTGTCACCAGAAGATGGGACTGGAACTGCCATGTCTCCCCATACCTCTAAGCCCAGTGTGAATACAGGCAGTGCAATAATGATTTGGTCAAGTGGTGGAGTAAGGGCATAGAGTGTTACAGCACAGGGACAAACCCTGAGTCAGAGCTCCTGCACTGTGCCTTGAAGGCTGGGTGTTGGAAGAGTGAAATCTGGGAGTTTTAGGTTGGTGGGGTTGGGAATGAATGCTACTTTCCATTCAGTCTCGCTCCTTGCTGCATCAACTAGTATCAGTAAGGTTTTTTACAAAGACTCTGTGTGAATGTTCTGACTCCTGTGGAAATAGAAATCTTGGTTGTGAACAACAAGGTATTTGCAGCTTGACTCTGTCACGTAAAGTGGCAGAAAATGGAATAAGTTTTCTTTCAGAAGACTGTATACATTTTGGCTTAAGACTTCGTGCATTAAGTGCATTATAGTGAAACTTCATTTTGAAATTAAGATCTTTAGGAAAAGTAAGGTCTTTCATTCATTTCAAAGAATATCAAGAGGATACTTCTTTTCAAAATTACACATCATACAGAAAATCAAAACCAGAGCAATTTAATTTTTTTTCCAAAAGAGACATTTCTATTGATGTGAAACAAATCTTTACTGAAAACTTTGCACTGTGGAATGCTGGGTTTTTTTCTTTGCTTTTGTTTCATGTCTGAAGGAAAGCAAATTTAGAAATGGGAGCTTTCTCCAAACAAAGTAAGGTCTCAGTTTTGCCTACTCTACCAAAATCCCTACAGAACTTGGGTTAAAGCATTGTTTCCAAAAGGCAATCCTTTTTCAGCCATGTATTCTGGATTAGCAGTTTTCACTTTATAAGTCCATTTCTTTATCATTTACTATATCCTACCATTCAGATAGCCTCTTCTTGTTATTTAACTACCACATGTGAATGTTTCTACAAGCTGCCCAAATCCCTTTTTATTTTTTTTTTTCCTTTCTTCTTTAATCATCAGCAATTCTCTGAAGTAGCAGTTCAGGCTCCCATATACCCTCAATTCAATTTTGTCAAACAAAACACAAAAAAGATAGCCTTTGTTAAAAAGTTTAATGCTCTTAATTAGTAGAATTGTCAGACTAATTAGAATACCAATTAGAATTGGCAGGGCTATCGTTAATTCAGAAGTGCTGTGGTCTAGTGTTAATCGCTACTAAACCTTATAGTTTGTGAAAGAGCGGGTGCAAGGAGATGAATACACACACACACAACCTCACATTTTAAGTGTTAAGGGTCCATAACCATAATGATCTGTGCTGTCAATGTGTACTTAGGGACTGTTTAATCCATGGAGACATTGATGCAAAGTTAATAACGGTTTGTGCACAAAAGTAGCAGTGCAGAATAAAAACTCGGAACTTTTTTGAGCGCTACTATTAAGACAGTGGAATCCCATCTGTAGCTGGAAAAGATGCTCAAAGCACCAAGCAATTTTTATCAGAAACATAAAAGGGAAAGCCACTTGCTTGTATTTTTGACACTGTGAATGTTACTTTGCACTTCTTATAGTACATGGCAGGATTGTCCAAACTGAAATTAAGATTCAGTATCTGCTGGTTCAGGGAGTTGGTATCAGGGTTTCACAGGAGGAGCTTTTGCTCAAGTTTCCGTGGTGAGTCAGATGTGCAGCGTGAAACCCACTGAGAGCTCTGCAACCTTTGTCTCTGGATCTAACCCACATGCACATGTTCCTTTCCTATCGACCTGTTTCTAACTTTTGAGCAATCTGAAGATCAAGGAGCCAAATAATTGTATTTTTCAATCTCAAAGGAAAATAAAGAAACTTCTAATCAAACTGCATACTTAAAACTTCTGTAGCTAACCTAAACCATAAGGGACAAGTTCCCGGATGTGAATATTGTGAATATCGCTGTGATTTGATGTGTGCCACTACCACATGCACAAAGCCCAATTTATATCTGCAAGTGATTAGCAGAAGGGTGCTCAGGTGGCTGTAGAAGCATGTGAGAGCCTGACATGTCCAAGTTCCAAGTACAAATGTAATGTTTCCTAGGTGCAAATGTATTTTCCACTCTGATGTTTTCTTCAGCTGGGCTGATTGTTTTCTGAAATCTTTTACTGGTGACAGGCTGAGGCAAGAGTAATGATACTGATTATTATTTATTTGGGGCAATGGTGAGCTAGAAGAGGATGGACCGAGGGCAAAGCAGAAAAAAGGAATATTGGTGAAACTGTGGTCCGTGGAGAACATGGATGTTGCATTGGTAATGCAGCACAGCATAGACATTTTTCTGTTCCTCCCAGCCTGATCTATCTCAATTATTTCTCTATTTACAGCACAGCTAATTCAGAGTCTGATAAAATCCATCCAGACCTGACTGGGCTAACTTTTGTATTCCAGAGAAACAGAATAATTCAAGGAAGTTGAAAGTTTTAATTTCATCTTGTGAGTGTATGACCAAGAAAACTCTGCCTTGGTCAAAAGACATCATATACACTAATGCTGTATTTAATGTCTGTTTATGTAAAGCTGTAGCTGAATACAACATGTGGCTTTGCTCTTGAAGGAAAAAAAAGGTGTGAATTTATAAGCTTTGCATAGGAAAGATGATTTAAGAATCAGCTACCTTCATAGTTCCTATTATGCTATTGCTCAAAGCTAAGATTTGATCCTATATAAGTAAAATGCTAAAAGGAAAAGAAAATAAGATACAGTGAAATGAATTAACTGATGGAAAAAAAATATTTAACTGAAAGGCAGCATTTTCATTTCAGTTTTTCACTAAGTAAATTTAGGTAGTGAGTGTTAAAGAACTACATACAAAACCATTTTACTCTCTGCTCTTTAGAGGGTAATTCAGATGAGAAATGAAATGAGAAACAAAAAATTAGTGACTAGTTAACAGCAAAACATTTCTCCCAAAGCAAACTTTTATGTATATGTAAGAATCCCCTGAAAACCCTAGTAATTTTGGGGGGTTGTTTTAGGCATTTTTGTTGACCATGAGTCCTTATTTAAGTACAAGTACACTCAGCTCAAGGCTTTTATTTTGAGCTGCCTAAACACTGTAAGCAATGTGGTCAAGCCAACTTGAGACCATTTGGGCATTTAAAATCCCATCAAAAGTTTACTCCAAATCTGTCTGTCCCATTTTCAGTGAGTTTTTCCAATTAGGGTACAAAAAGACATCTTAGGCTGCTGCGGTCTTTGCTCCCAACCGTGTTTTTTCATGCCATAGCTTCAGGTATTTGCCAATTAATCTTACAGAGCCCAAAATGTTATTTCTGTTTAGTCCAGGCAGACACATGCAACCTTGGTGATGCTAAGGATGACAGAGAGGGTAGAGGTTCTGCACTGAGCTCAGCACCACATCAGATGAATGATGAATAACAACCCTGCACATACACGTGAAGCTGTGCAAGGACTTTTGCAGCACAACTTACTGCTCAGTAGCTGCCTGAGTGAAAGCCGAGTGTCTAAGCTTGCTTTTAGAGACTAGGAAAAGGTGGCATCATCTCCTGGGGTGTCTAAGTGCAGTGAATCACCTTCCACTAGTTTCCACTAACTCTGTGTGTGTGTTAGACAACCTGCTTAAGACACATAATTTTTTTGGTGGCTGATAGAAGATAAATCAAATTCTCCCATAAGTCTTAGCAGGGTCAGGACTAGAGCTGGTTGGAATTCCTCTACCAGAACAACTTCCTCATGATAAAGCTGCTCTCACAAATTAGAATTTTCCTCTGTGTGTTTTGTCATCAGCGAAGTCTGGCTATTTACTCAGAAAGCCCAAACCAGTCCTTTGTGGGGTCAATAGTGAGATGGTTTAGTAGCATGGTGGTGATAGGTTGACAGTTGGACTTGATGGTCCTAGAGGTCTTTTCCAACTGCAACCATTCTGTGATTCTGTAATAAATCCCAACAGGAATAATATATTAATCGGGCTGCCTCAAAATGTATCTCTCTTTACTCAGTTAAATGTCAGTATGTCCTGCCCTAGAAGACACATTGGGTCGTGGAAGATGTGTGGGTTCCAGTTCTTCCTTATGGCTTTTGTTCTGTGGTCACAAGGTGTTTTCCAGGACATAGTACAATCCTGCCTCTGAATAATCAACAACATACAGCCAGAGCAGAGGATCCCTACTACTTAGGAAAACTCCTACGACAGCAAATGTCATCAAAGAAATAGGCATATCATAGAATCATAGAACTGTTAAGTGTCTGGTAACAAGCTGTTGTTTCCCACTTTGTACATCAAAGCTGAAAAGGTTCAGCTTCTGAAATTTAAACATAGTTTTTCAGTTGAAAATACTGTTAGGGAGTCTAACAACCAAACAGTGCAACATTTCATCATGGGATTGAAAGCAAATGTGGAAATGTTGGGAAAACTCCCTGGAAGAATACTCTGTTTTGGCTTCCCTATCTTCAGGTTCCTTGCAGCCACACCTCCATTCAAAATTGTCACAAAGCACTCTTAGTGTTTCTGCCTCAGTGTATTACAATGAAGTATCCCTAAACAAAGGTGAGTGAAGGACTTTGAAATTCAATTAGAGTTATCCAGACATTTTTATCTCCACTAGGGATATAGTAGTTCCGTTCCACTTTTCTGACCTGCACCACGGGAAATCCATATCCCTGAAGCACTGACCTGCTTCACACCTTGTTTTACATCAGAGATGTTTGGTGCTGCTGCCTTCCTGGGCAGCTGCAACCACAGTGTCCGGTCCCTTGGCTCCTGCTGTTGCTATATATCACTCTATCCCCTGGGCCTAGCCTGCAGCCTGGTTCCCCATCTGCCCTCTCTGAGTTAAGATGGTTGTACTGAATTGATATGGGAGCAAAAAGGAGAAAGCATGGCTCTGCTTCTCTAAGAGAGATGAACAGCAGTCTCAGTTTGCTACTCCAGCTATTCTACCACTTGGGTGAGAAGGCATCTTTGTGTGTGGAGTGCCTGGAGGCAGAGATATGGTCATGGAGCTTCGGTAGAGACAAATGGTTTTCCCATTTTACTGCTACTTCTCCAATCATTATTTTTATTTTTTGCTTAGGTGGTTTGCAGTTACCATACTTATTTATTCTATTGTTTGCCTTTAGGGCTTCTCTGTGCCTTTTCTCCACCATTAGTCTGTTCTCCTTTTTTTCCCCCAGTGATTTTATATGTAGTCTTCATTTTTATCTAGCCTGATAGTTGTCTTCTTGTTCATTGTAGATGCAATTGTTTCTAAAGACATGAACAATATTAATTAATGTTTGATGCAAAAGACCTTGTGCATTATGCTGCCTCTTTTGTTCAAGTGATCAAGTTTTCTTTATCTTTTTTTTTTTCATGCCCTTTATATTGTAGCCTTATAAAGAATTAGGAAAGGCACTATATCAAGTGCGAAAGCCATCCATTCCCATAAGAGGAAGGACCGTGTAGGGATATAGTCCACAGATGAGAATACAGAAATTTTCCCTGTTTGTTTAGACCTAATATTGTTCTGAACTTGTATTTATTTTCTGGCAATAGCCATTGCCAAAGAGAGACCCCGAAACCATGTGTATGAAGGTTAAAAAGAGATTACCCTTGCTTAGTCTCAGCCCATTCTCTAACTGTTGCTGAATTCTGTGAGCCCTGAAGCATGACCCAAAAACATTATTGTAATTAATTATGGTAACTCTGATATGCATATAAATTCCTTTTGGTGAACACACATTTCTGAAATCCACTTCTAGTGACACTGAACTCTCTAGCCTAAGTGTCTAATAGAGTACAGATCACTTAGGATGCTTTAATTTGGGGGTGTTTTTCTGTTTAAAACTCCTAAAGTTTATAAGCAAATCAGTGGCATCTCAGATCTATCAGAACAGCGTTGTTTCAACTGTCCTTTTGCCTTCTTTTCCAACACTGAGCCTTTTATTCCTTGATTTAGAATGAGCAGGACCTTATTTAGAACCCATCACAATCCTTGATGAATTTCTGGCAACAGTTGCTGTGCTGCCATAAGGTTTCCTACTTCTGTGCCCTTCTTCCAGACGTCACCAATTCAGTGTGCAACTAGGGGACAAGGCTGCAAATTAGCTTGGCATATTGTGCCTGGGCCACCCATTTTTCCCTCAGCAAAGGAGAAGGCTCTGTAACCCTTAAAAAACCAAAGGTGCTAGAAAGTGGTGCCCCAGCATGTGGAAAGCTTTCACCTGGAAGGAGCAGAGTGACTCTAGGCAGGTGCTGTCTTCCCCCAGAGCAGGGTAAAGGGAAGTGGCATTGCTGTACTTCTTGTTCGTGCTTCGCTCACGTTAAATTCTTTTGAAATAAGGAACTAATAAATCCTGAATAATATATAGCAAAATGCTAACAGAAGTCAATAGCAAGTACACTGGTTTACTTGCCAACAAAAAAACAAAAGTGAAAATGTTAACATGTGAATGCTGCTCTCTGTATGAAGAAGTGCCACGTTCCAAGCATAAGTGCAAACTAAAACCCCATTTGTGTGAATAGCTAATTATAAGGGTGAAAACACTGTCAATCTTAGCACTCATCTGGGTTTCATCTTGGATGCCAAATGGGTCTTGCTGTCCTATATGTTAAGAAAAGTCTTAATTTCACAGCCCTGACAGGAGAATAAATATCAGCCAGAAGTAACTGAAAGGAAATAGACTATCATGATGGAATTTTGATTAGCATCATTTTTTTCCGACTATATGTAAGAATTCTGAATCAAGACAATGTTCTTCAGAAATAACTATTAGCTAAAAAGTTTTGTCACCTTATGAACACAATAATAATTTTTAAAAAGAGAAAAAAAGAGTCAATCTTGTTCAGTGTCTGCTGTGAGGAAACCTACTGTGATTTGCAAAAGATGCACATGCTGTTGAAGGTTTCTAACTGAAGCTAAACCATGAAAGGGTCTACAGACTTTGTCATGTCTTAAGTTATATCTCATGTCCCAGTGCAATTGCCATTTAAATGTGACTCTTTAAAGAACACTACAGACAACCAGAACAAAATCCCATCGCCACTGTGTAGCTATTCATTATTAAGGAGTTACCTGTGGAGTCTTGTCAAAATCGTTACATATTAATCTCTGAAAACATGTACAGTGAAAAAAATATTAAAATCTGGTTTTATTTTTTAAATATCAGGCAAAACTCATGGCAGGTGGGAAGGACTGTACTCCATAACAAACAATTTAGATCCCATGTGACTCCAGCATCCTGCAAACCTAGAAAGATCACCAAGGTGGTAAGGTGGTTTGCTTTTAAATAAATATTTTAACTTGCATGATGTTAAATGGCAGAGCAACTAGTGCATATTAGTATTTCATGCAAAGGTGGCAGCTATTTCAAATTTTCTTTGGCTGTTCCATAAGCTGCCTAGTCAATTTAAGTTGGTTTTTTTTAGTTTCCTTTGTTTCCAGGAACCTAAGTCATAAGACTTCAGATTATCAGTTTAGCAGTATCTTATTTCAGTGTTTGGTAGGAAAGATAAATAAGAAAGAAGCTTTCTTAGGGTTCTAAACTATGAGAAAAACAGACAGCTAAAGTTCCAGTTAAACCTAGCATGATAAAGGGTCTTGGAATTTAATTACCTGTAAACCTTATTTATTGTTTTAATTTAAACTCAATAATGTAAAGCATAAAGCAAAACATTTGCTTTTTTGTTTGTTTGGGTTTTTTTTTAATATCATAAGACTTTTTACATGTGAGATGCCTGAATCTCAGAGACACAAGAAGAGCTCTGTTGACTTTTATAACATCTTTACCTGGTTTCCAGCCTGTCTCTATAGGGCTGCTTCACCCACTTGTTCACATTTAAACCCTCAACAAAATGCTCTGTGAACATTTCATTTTTATTGAAATGATGGTGTATAACAATGAAAAGTAGGCAGGTGGAGGATGGAGAAACCCACTGAGGGCTGTGGGAGATGCTGTGCTTCTAATGAGATAAGAAGATACTCTTTGCTTAGTGCCTTTCTAAACCACCTCTGAGGAAAACCTTTGGCTCCTGGGATGCCTGTGATGAACTGTGCACCGTAGCATTGCTGTGGGTTGGTGTGGCTACATGCGATGAGGGAACATAGTGACTCTTCTCACAATCAGATGGGTTTGCTGTGCTATGGGGATATTTTTCTTCTCTGCTAAAAGGAGGAAGATGTAGAATAAGCCCTGACACACTGACCTCCACTCTTCGGTGGGCTTTGGTACCTGAGCCTCCACCAGCGTGTTGCCCTGTGCCCTATTGCCAGGGCCATGAAGTCAGCCCGGGGAACTTGCTGCCCCTTCCAATTGCTGGCATGGGGAAGGAAGACTACAGATCCCCTGAGGCTGGGCAGACCAGCAACAGGGGTGGGGGCAGTGGAGTGACCCTCCCTATTCCCAGAGTGCACTGGAGGGGTGTAAGGGAGAGGTGTTGCTGGCTGGAAAGCTAAAAGTTCCCTATTGAAATGGATCTGAGCCAAAGGAAAATTCTAGGCCAGGGGAGGGCTCTGCAAGCAGTGTCTTCTTCAACTACTCTTCATATTTCCTGGCAGCCTCTTTGAATGTGATCTACTGAGGCTGCAGGACCGAAGTGTAGTCAGCACAATGACTCAGTGATGTCTGGAAGAAAGGCACAGAAGTAGGAAACCTTATGGCAGTACAGCATGGTTTTAGCAAATCCAGCTTCCTGGGACTTGAGCTCAAGCTTTAGCAGTCCATTCAGGTAGAGCAAACCAAATGCTTTCCTCCAGATTATCTTTCATGTATGTATAAACAGCATTTGCTGTAAAATGTGTGAACTACGGAGCTTGGAGTCACAGCCTGCAGCACAGCAAACTGGCTTTTTCTGAAGCTCATAATGTGATAATTAAATTGCTAACAGGCACCTTAGTGATGGCATTTGCTGGAGATGTGAAAGCCTTCTTACAATCATACCTTTCTGTAGGGGACTCATCAGTAGAAGCAGAGCTATCAGAATCAGGGTTTTTTTAATGTATTTTCTTCAATGAGTACATTAAATTTTTATGTGGAGTGAAATGGGACAGGACGTGTTTCCCTTCCACTGCACAATGATTTATTACCCCAAAAAGACTGCAGAACTAATTAGCAGAGTAATTAATTAATATAAATTTGCATATTTGCATTTGCAATTAGTGCAGCCGACTGATTAGTCTGAAAATGGGAAGTTTGACTCATTAGATGTTAGTATCTGCTGGACCGGAAAGCGGCTGCCAGATGAGGCGAAAAACCATAGAATAAGCATGAGCGTGTGCGTGTGTGCGGGCGCAAGCTCATTGCATCTTTTGTTAGAGGAAGGGAGTGCTGCAAATATGTGCTCTTAAGATACTAAGGCTGCTAATTTATTTATGTTTCTGTTTTACTTTTGCTTTTTAATCGCCTTTTCTGTCGTTTTTCCTCATTAATTTACTTTCTGCAAGGAGCCTCTGCAACCGTGAAACTCGTTGATGCTTTCAAACAGTCAGATCTTTAAGGGAGGGGAGTTGCTGCAGATCTGCTGATTTAGGTGCCAAAGGGGAGCTGTAAGGAGCCTCCTTGCCATGTGATAGATAGGACAGGGATATTTCCCCTTTTCCTAGTTACATTGTCTAACCGACTGCTAACACTGAGAGGTCAAACTCAGCAGAGCCCATAAAAGCCTGGGATAAGTGCTTGGCTTTCCAGGTTGCTGTGCTGTCATCTTTTCCTCCTTAGACACCTTGTGGGTGTGCCTCTTTGTATACATCTAAAGTGTTCTCCTGCTCTGCACAATGTGAACCTGGTATGCCTGGGCAGACATTGTCCCAGGTTTTAGTGAGATTTGGGAGAACATTGAGGAAAGACATGTCTGTCTGTCCAGTAATATATCCAGATGCCACAATATCTGTAGGCTGATAAATAATGCTTCTCTCAGGGTGCCAGAGCAGAGCTGGTTTTTATAGGTGTGAGTGGAGGAAGTCTTGATATCTCCATGGGGCACTTTGCCTTGCTCTTTCTGCTACAGCTAGAGGAAATCTCCAGTCCTCCTCCAGTGAGACTGTTTGCCTGCTCTTCAAGATTACTCTGACTGGGAACGGGGGATGAGCAGAAGCTGGCCCAAAACAGTCCTCTGAAAGCTCACTGGGGCTTTGTCCAAAAGCTTTGTCCAGATTTTATCTGTTGGGGTCACTCTGATACTTGTGTGGGTGGTGTAGAAGATTCAAGTGGGCAATACTGCCCATCACTTGTGGTTACAGCATGGTGGAGTTGAAGACTTGTAGCAGTTTCTATGAATGCCTCTGTTGTATCAATCACAACAACTATTTGTTTTTTGTTACTAAGCTTAAATATTTGGCTACAGCAGTTAGAGCTGTAGTTTAGATGCAGTTAGACTCTCAATAAAGTATATTTCTATTCTGTTTAAGGAATGAGTTTAAGCTATTGTACAATTTGAAGGAACTCTGACCCTTCTGGTATACTGGGCCTAAGTCAACAGGAGCAACTTGTAAACTTGAATCCATTATTTTCTGTGAGATTTGCAGGTGTTGATTAGCTCCCAAGATGCCCCTGGCATATTAGATATATGCAAGATAATTCAAAACATAATCATCCCTATGAAATGAGACAATCTCTGCTTTTCCTTTATACACCTACAGCCAGGTATGATAATTTGTTATTATAATGTCTGTGTGGGGATTACAAGTAAAATTACTCCCCTACCACCACCAATCAGTAAATTTTAATTGTACATTTACCATAAAAATGGAATAAATTCCATTAACTTTTGGAAATAATTATAGGATAAGCAAACATTATTTTCTATTAATATAATTTCAAAAATATTATTTGTTTCAGTTATAGAACTTACTACTGGTAATAAATAACTTGTGAATAAACATTTGATGAAGAAAGAAATAGTATGAGTAAAGAATGTTACTTTAAATAATCTTTATATCACTACAGATGAAAATGTAGGATTTCTAGTCATTATTTCAATAATGTTTTTCAAAAATTCTGTCATGATCAATTCCATCATAACAAATTAGGAGCAAATATGAGCAAAAATAAAATTTGTCCTTCATGAATGTCATCTCAGGTAAAAACTGAACAACTTGTAGACCCAAATAATCAAACTTACTTTTATGCAAACTCATCATTATGCTTGAAACATAACCAGATCTCCAAAGACATTCAGGACCTGCAGAGGCATATTGGTCCCCACTGCTGGTGTCAGTGCCCCACTCTCATCGAGTTCTCTCTCTGCATCCTTTGGCACTCCTTAAAAATCTAGCTCTGTATGTAGGTGAGAATAGTTTTTTGACATGGGTACACATATGTGTATGAGGCAGCCCTGGCCTGGAGCCATGACATTGTTATATAGATGTTCACCCTGAGGTAGGACATGTGCCTGTTAGCAAGGTGTGTTTTTTGGACTCAGCCCCACACTCACACAGCTCTCCTGGAGGGTTAGGATTGCTTTGTACCCTGTCGGCCTGAAACATGGGCAGATGCATAGCTCGATATGTCTGCAAGCTCCCAAGTCACTGAGTTGTTCTTTGTTTTAATTTACAGACAGCTGTGAATTTGCTTTTGGATCTAGGTTGAAATATCAGCTTCCATATTTGCAGCTCTGTGTTCTGACATTGTCTCTAATTCTGACTGTCAAAACTGTGCTAAAATAATGCTCTGGCCATATAGGGAGATCCTTTCCTCCCTCCCCTCCTCCCTTCAAAATGCTGACTCAGCACCTAGGAAGCCGTTCACCTTCTTCCTAAACTCCTCCATGAAAACTAGTAAAGCATTCTGTTTTCACGAGGTCCAAATGTTTCATTTCAGCTTTATGGAAGAGTTGCCTTTTGATAAGGGCTGTTTGATTCCAACCACAAAATAAACCATTTAGCAGAAGCATGACGCATAAGCAAACAGAAAAGTACAGGGCGTACAGTGCCTGCAGTTAGAGAGCACCCCCAAAGACTCGAGAGGCAGCAGTGACACAGCACTCTTCTTGGCTACAGTTCAGTGTGAAGAGAAGGATCACAATGCAGCTAGCTTCCTAGATCTAATTAGCTGTACAGGGCCAAAGGAAAACCTGTGACATTCAAACCTGAGAACTGGGAGAAAAAGAATCTGTATTCATGAGACAGAAGATGGGCAAAAGCCAACCACTATTTGGACTCTAACATTGCCTGCATCAGTTGGACTAACGAAATGTGGAGATCTTCCACCCCAAGTGCTGGAGAAATACACATTGAATATAGATGCAAAGGGAAAGGTCAGTAATTTCTCTTTCTATATATTTGACAAGCTGGCAAATCAGTCCTGAGACAGAAAATAGTTTCACTTGATAAAAAACTTAATATATGTGCTATCCTTTCCATAGAGGGGGCAAGGAAAATGGAATTTTTCTAACAGATAATAATCTTTTATCTACAAACATGGGCTATATATAGGAAAGTGCACAAATAAGTCACCTCCCAAGACTCTGGCATCAATAGCTCAGGTATTTCAGCAGCAATGTGCATAAGCAAGGTGCAAAAAGGTACAGGAACAGCAGTGTCTAACACAAGAGTATGATTTAAAGTAGCCAAACTTCTAAAATGAGTAAAATGACAGTCTGGATATGTACCAATCACTGCAAAAAAAGCAACTCAATATTTCAGAGAGGCTACAGGCTGTTATTTATCAGGACCCTGCAGTGTATTCTGAGCATAACCTGAGTGAGGCAGGTGAGACTGGAAGAAGAGATAAGCAGCCACAACATTTGGTCAAAAACACCTGCTGGCCTGTTAGCAGTGCACAAGATTTCCAGGGAACGATTTCCAGGGCACGATTCCTGCATGTTGGCAGGAGGTGAAAACATACATGACATCTCAGAGGTATGCAACCAAAAGAAGAAGGAATACCACTGCTCAGCCAGAATTCAGGAAGCATAAACTAAACCTGAATCACAGAAGAACGTAAGCCACTGCATAACAAATGAAAGACTTCAGGCACCACAAATGAAGTGGTGCCATAAAACAACATCCCCTAAGACACGAGAAGCCATGTGTTGGGTAACTACTTACCTATTAATATTGGGTACCAAGATCAGCAGAAGTCACAGGACCTCCATAACAGCCAGGATGGGGCAGCAGTCTGGAACACGAAGGACATTGTCGCCTTGGGAAAGAAACAAAATGCTTTATGAAAACAGGGGAAGTCCCACCCAAGGAAGTGCTTAACAAGCAGCAGTTGGAACATCACTAGTGCAAGAAGAAGCTCCAGCATGAAAAGATCAAGGATACTGATGTAAACAGAGCAAAATGTTGTTCAGATGGAAAAAAAGGGTTACAGCTTTCTGGGTATCAGAAGGTTAAACAACACATATAGAGCTGTGATCTTGCTGTTGAAATGGATCCCAGGACCCCGGAGGACATTCCGGACAAACCTCTAGCATCTCTGTTGCCAAGATTTGATTGCAGGACCTTTAAGCTGTGAAGGTGCTCCTTGAAAGCACAATACAGGCCAAGAAGGAAAATTCCTTTAAAGGATTTTTCTTAACTGCAGTTGTCTGGGCAGCATGTTGCAGACCTGTGTGCCGCAGCAGCACTTATCCGGAAAGAACCAGAAAGTGACGATGTAGCCACTCTCTTGAAAGAAAAAATTGTGTCAAGAGGGTCTGTACAAGAGTAAGTTCCTTTTGCTCTGGAGAAAAAAATGAATGGTGGAAAGCGTAGCAAGTTGAATGCAAAGGTGCATTCAACTTGTCAGAGCCAGAAAAAGTACTACTAGCAGACAGCTTCGTATAGCGCTATCTAAAATATAGTTTGGAGACACATTCTCCTAGTTTAACTTTTGTCTAGGGATAGCTCCATGCTAACACACAAAATGCTGGGCTTGCCCTGCATGGCAGGGCTGTTATTGTAGGAAACCTTTGTGCAAGTGTATTGGACCTAGAAAAGTGAGAAAAATCTCTCCGAGATTGAGAAAAACTGTCTGATGGTGAGTGAAGACAACAAAATTTTTTTGAGGCTGCTTCAAGAAAAGCAAGGCTGATAGATAACATATTACCACCACAGTAATCCCAGGAAGCAGAGAAGAATTTTTGTGTGAAGATTTTGGAGGATGGGTGTCAGATGCACAAACAACGAACAGTTACATGCCATGCCATCCCAGGGCTGGCTAACCCCAGTGACTGAAGAGGAGCTAGACCATTTTCTCAGACAGCTGAGTGACTTCAACATACCTGATTAGGTTTTCTCCTGACTCCAGCTGTGAAAGTGTTGACCATTTCATAGCCTGACAATGGAATGTTAAACAATTCTATACAATTTCTTGGCTGGAGGAAGGAAGAAGAAATCCTCCTATGAGTAAAGGCAGTGAGGCGGATGAAAACCTCCTTTCTAATGGAGGAAAAGCCTGTTGGCCAGGCTGATGTGGTATTTGCCCAGGTGAAATGCAAAACTTTCAGTTAGAAAAAGTAGTTATTGAAGTGAAGCTGCAGTCTCCAGGGAATTGCTAATATTAGTGCAACTGTTTCTGATAATGCAAACTCAGACTGCAATGCAGAAGCTGTGAATGAGATTGCTAGCAGCAGTCACAAAAGCCCAGCAAGAAGAAGAAAGGAAGGACGCTTATAACCCCCATAATCATTATCAGTCAGTGACAATGCCAGTGTGTATTCAGCCACCCAGCTTCCTCTAACTGCCAAACTGGAGCTTCATCTTCCAAGTTATCATCTATAGTCAATGAACAGAGAAAGAAACTTTTTTAGAGGCCAGTCCTAAGCACTTGTTGTAAGGTCCGGGACTGTTCCTTTCTGTGATGGTGCTTTTTCCCATTGCTGTTCAAGGAGAGACCTGAGGAGTTCAGCTCTGTGGTGGGTGCTCTGCAGGAAGCTTGTGGTAGGTGTGGTAATTCTTACTGTGTCTTTCTATTCAGAAAGTAATACTTGCTCCAGACACTGAAGGATTTTCCAGCTCAAACTGTTCTGAAGTAACAATGTCACCAAACTTCTTTGACTTTTTGTCTGGGAATACTTCACATCTATGCCCAGTGAGATGGCTGATGTCTCTTTAATGGAGGGGCAGGCTTCTTGCATGTGAGTGTCTAGCTGCATTGCAGAGAGCAAGAGGTCTGCTTGTGAAAAGACTTATTAAATCAGCCCTTCTTGTTTTCTTCTGTCTTCTGGAAAATCTTCATGGTTGGGAATGGCCTGAACCCACACAATGTCAGTGAGATAAGAGGCAAAACTGCAATGACCTGAATTGGTGGCCATTGTGCAGTATTCTACAGAAAATCCTGTTATAGTGATGCCAAGACAGAGTGCTCTGCAGGTCCTGGTTGCACTCTTGACCTGAGCACTTCTAAAGAGATTCATCAAAATGTCTTACTTACGCAAGCAGGTGGCTCCCTCTCCCCAGGGTGAAGCCTTCCAGTGGCAAGCCTTGCAGAGGGCTCAGGGGAAAGCTAATTAAAGACTAAAACTACAGAGTTCAGCCCCCCACCAGAGAAAAGGCTGCACAGTTCCCCTGCAACAGCAGCCTTAACCAGGGGACTTCCAGAGAAGGGGAAACCCCAAGAAATTTCCTTTCAACCACAGCACCAAACACCACTGTGGTTCATGAGAAAAGGCAGGCATCTGAATGCAAAGACAAGCTCACAGAGCAAAGCATGAGTAGTCAAAGCTCATGTGTTCTGTGCAGGGCTTACGCAACATCAACTTCCACCTCTTGTTCTTTCGTAATTAGGCCTCGTTCTCATGCATATGCAGTATAGCCTTGTGTTTTCTCTCCTGATCCATCATCTGCTGAGGAGACATGGTATATGGAGTCTCTGTAGGAGGGTAAGACCATGATAAAATAGTGGGATGGGGCTGTCATTTCAAGGCGCTCATACTGGAAGTATACTTTCTCTCTGTGTCACGCCAACATGTCTTAACATGCCTGCTGTGACTGAACATGTCCGAGCAGCATCTCCCAGGCGTGGGTGGCATGTGCAGGGGATAAAAGCCTTGAGGGCTCCAGAAATACTGGTAGAAAAAGTCTTTCTAACACAAGGTTTGCAACTTCATCCAAATTGTACTGTGAGCTTGGCAAAAACGGTTTCAGAGAACCATCTGGTGATGGTTTGGCATCTTGTGAGAGCTGAGTTCCTAGTTAGTGGAAGATCTGGCCAAACAACAAGATAATTATGGCTAGCGTTGGTATTAAAGATCTTCTTTTGTGGTTGCTGTATTCTCCTTTTTGATGATGGCTGTGTGTGGGGAAAGCTTTGTGGTGATTTATATGGGAAGGTGTAGGGAACATGAATCTCCATATAGTATTTCTGATGGTTAAGCAGTCTCCAGAACCTGCTACTTTGGCCTTTCTCATGAGTGTCAAGAGATACCAAGGTTGAACACGTATCTTACTTCCTGCTTTGTATATATTGCTGCCTATATTGCACATGATTAAAGTAGCAGTTCTAGATAGTGCAACATTAAAATGAAGCTGTAATTCTTCATACAAATATCTAATTTCAGTCATGATAAAAAAGGGGAGTTTGAAAGATATGCAGTATGTCTTCAAGCTTCTTTCTTCTGAGAGAAATGCTGAGGAACCATTAAATCCTCCTGGTAAATTAAAATACCAAGTCTTCTGTTGCTCTGCCTTGTATGTGTACACCTGTAGTGGCTGCAAACAGTCACAGTTAACAATTATTGTGCTGTGAAAGAAAAATAAATTACTTTAAAATAGCACAATTTGGAATGTAATGGAGCTACCCTACCTGAATATCTAGTTAGAAGGATGAACCAAGCTTCACAGACACCTCACATTGTCCCAGTTACAGCAGGAGTTGTGTCTGCAGTTCTGGTGCTGAAGTTTGTTTTTCACATCATAATCTCTACAGTCAAAAACAGGAAACTGTTTTGCAAATGCTTGTTTTAGCCAAACCCTTGACAAAGTAAGTCTCAGTATGACAGCAAGAGCTAGATGGGGTAAAGATATTTTTATAAAGAGGATGAGATATGTCCAAGTGACAGCAGCATTTGATTCTCTAGCTCCTGTTCTCCCATGCTGGCATGTGATGGTGCTATGAGGTCAGAGGGTGGCAAAACCCCACACCATTGATCATTGAACACTACAAGGCCCTAAATAGTTTAGTGCTATTTTAGAAAATATTTGTTTGCAAAATAATTTTGGGAAATCATTATAGTATTATCATCCTTTAATTTGTGTAAAACAATCTTTCTTTTTTTTTAAGGAAATTAGAAAAAAAGGTGGTCTTGAATTGGTCTTGAACACACAAATATTGCCACAATGGGGAGACTGTAGGCTTTGGCAGGGAAGCAGTGGGAATAGGAGGGTCTTGGGACAGTGCAGAAAACCTCTTCCTGAGCCAAGTTTAATAGAGAAAGATTCATAGTATGGACATGCACTTTCAAAATCCTGAGTCCAACTTTCAAGACTGCCAGAAGTACAGGAGCCTAAGGCCCACTGGCTTTCAAGAAGGCAGAGGTTTTACTAATAATATATAGTGGTAGGTTTGGGGGTTTTTTCACTTTTTAGGTAGAAAATGATGCAAGAAGACTCTTTATTAGATTTTTAACAATGCCTGAAGGTTGTTTTGAGGTGAGCTGTTATGGTCTGAGTATTAGAAAGGGATAAACAATCCAGGGCATTTGCTCTTTGAAGTTGTCAGATCTGAGCTCTGTATACAGTCAGTTGAGAGCAGGAGCAACCATGCCTAAGCTGGCTGTCCAGAGAGGATGATCAGAACAAGATCCTCTATGATTAGCTCTGTTTCTAATCAGTAAAAATCAAAAAGCTCCATGAAGTCTGCCAAATGAAGCCCAAGTCACTTCCTGAGTCACTGAGGTATTTTGGGAAAGTTGCTGCTAGTGACTGAACCAAACAATGGGTGAGGAATAAACAGAATAGGCAGCAGAACACACAAATGAGGACAGAGATGACAAATAAGTGATGATGAAAGGGAAAAAAGGAAGAGAAAAGCTTCCTCAGAACTTACCCTGATCACATGACTGTTTTCTCATAGATATTTGTGGTAGAGTCAGGTCTTCCAGAGATATCTGAACACAGTGAGAGTCTTAAATTAAGAGACAATCAAGAAGAAGATTTGCATGAAGTGTATAGTATAGAAGAATTGTCAGAAACATCTGTGGTACAGTTAATAAAAAAATGTCTGGTTGATATATATATAGAAAGTGACTATCTCAGAATGTATCTGGGAGCTTTCTCTTAGTTTAGCAGCATGAATCAATGTCATGTTCCCTTCACACATACCTTGTGCATATTCTTTGTTCTAGAAAATGTGTGGGACATATTGCTCTTGTGAATATGTTCTTGCTACAGTTATTTCTAATGGCAGGGTAACAAGAGGACTGCAAAAATAATTCTAGCAAGAATTAACCAAAATTTACATGACTATGTTTCCATATGCAATATATCTTCATTGTATGGCAAAAGGTGTACAGCGAGGAAAGCCTGGCATTCCTTTGGATATTAGCTGTTTATTTCAAGATATTAGAAGAATGTGAATCTTGAATTTATAAATATAAATACACACAGGTTTATTTCAACAAGAATAAGGAATTTGAATATTGTCTGGAAAATCACTCTTCTTCTGGATGGTGTGAGAGCCTCCACTGTAATCAGACTAGTCAAGACTACTGTGGAAGTAGTTGTTTCCTTTCACAGTTGCAGTCAAATTATGT
Source organism: Galbula dea (assembly GCA_013399015.1). Classification (NCBI taxonomy): domain Eukaryota; kingdom Metazoa; phylum Chordata; class Aves; order Piciformes; family Galbulidae; genus Galbula; species Galbula dea. The sequence goes on along the minus strand of VWZX01008738.1, from coordinate 406,919 downwards.
TTATGTTTTGATGTTATAGAATCATAGAATCAATTGTCAGAGTTGGAAGAGACCTTAAAAATCATCTAGTTCCAACCCCCTTGCCTGGCAGGGACACCTTCCACTAGGTCAGGTTGCCTAGGGCTCCATCAAGCCTTTTCTTAAAAGCTTCCAGGCATGAGGCTTCCACAACCTCTCTGGGCAACCTGTTCCACTGTCTAATCACCCTCATAGTGAAGAACTTCCTCCTAATATCCAACCTAAATCTACCCTCCTCTAGCTCACATCCATTTCCCCTGCTTCTCTCACTATCTGACCTCCTAAAAAGTTCCTCACCAGCCTTCTTGTAGGCCCCCTTCAGATACTGGAAGGCCACAAGAAGGTCTCCTTGGAGCCTTCTCTTCTCCACACTGAATAGTCCCACCTCTCTCAGTCTGTACTCGTAGGGGAGGTGCTCCAGTCCTCTGATCATTGTCGTGGCCCTTCTCTGGACTTGCTCTAGCACTTCCATGTGTATGTTCTCAAAGACATGTTTATAATACCTATCTGAAGAGTGTCTAGGGGAGCCTCTTGTAACTAGATACTAGAGACTATGTCTTTACACATGACTCAGCAAAGAAACTCTGTCTTGCACATGCAGTTGTACCAAATCTACTGTGTAGGCAATGTAGGATGTCCAGGCTTGCTTTTGAATCAGCCTGTGACACCTTTATAAATTGGACTCATTCCTTAATACACTGGTGTACCTGCAAGGGGCTTTCAGCTAGGATGTATGGATAGGTTACGTGGCTGATCATGCCTGGTGACAACATCAGCCATGCTCTGTAACCACAAAGGGCTGTGTAATGTACTACATATGACATGAAAAGAATAGGGTCTAAGTTGCTAATAGTGAAGTTGGTTTCAAAATTTGTTACAAATCTTGTCTTTTTTTTTTTTTTTTTTTTTTGTTGGTCTTGCTCCTGATGTTAATGTAACCATTTAAATCCTGAAACTGAGCTTTCAGGGACAAACATCAAATATTGTGAAACCTGCTGAAAACATGAGCTCTGGCAACTCCACCTTTAAGCTAGCTCTGCAGTTTTATCGTAATACACTTACAATGTTTTTATACACCATTACTTAGAAAACCTACCATCAAAAAGGTAGGTACTGACATTTTCCCTGTTTTCTACTTTATTTTGCATTTCACTCTACAAGGCTATAGTGTACTAAATGTTACCTGAAGTCCAGAGTCTGAATTCCTGGTTCATACTGAAGAACACCTTGCACCACCAGCAATTCCAGAGGAGTCAGTCTTTATGTAGAGAAAACCACTAAATCAGTGCAAGGGAATGAGAATTAATTGTCTGCCAGGTTAATGTACTCCAGAACTTAAAGACCAGTTCACATTGCCAAAACTGAATGGTTTAATTTTGTCAGTTTCTTGGCAGGGATTTGGTGATTTCCTGTATGCCCAAATCATGACTTTGAGGCCTGAAGGATCTGAGTAGATGATCCAGGAGCATCAATGTCAATGATGTGTGAGAGGATCCTAAATTGGTAAGGAAATAAAGGCTGCTCCTGTAGTCTTTTTGCAATGCTAATTCTTGTGGTACTAGGATAATTTTATTCAAGTATCACAGTATGAGAAAAAAAAAATCTGCCCTGGTAATTGAAACTTTACATCAGGCAATAGTTCATTTTAGTATGTCAAATGTACACATTACAAGAAACTGTTGAAAACCCCAGAGTGGAAAACCCCAGGCCAAACCATACACCTCAAGATTGAAACCGATTTAAATTCCAAGAATAAGTAGCTGACAAAGATAATTTTCATAGATTAACATTTTTCACCTGGGTTTTATATATCTGGAAGAAATATACACTGCATTGGTTATGCATTGATCAAACTTTTATTGTGCCAGCTGTACTTCATAGACCTGAAAAAGTGATTCAAGCAAAACAAAAGAGAACATAAAAGCACAACTATAATGGTTTTAAATCCCAAAGAGGCAATTACAAGTTTGATTCCAGTGATGCAGCTGGACTACATTGGAAAACTAAACACTTTACACATATTAAGCAGATATGAAGTCTAGGACTAGGACTGTAAATAATAAATCCATCTTGTGTTTTATTTGTGAGGTACAGCCCTTTTAATAAGTTGGGAAAATACAGCAATAAAATTCACACTAATTCATGTGTAAAAGGTAGTTTAACAGAGCCAAAATGTGTTAAACCAGATTTTTTTCTAAAATAAACCTGCATAATAAATAATAATTTAAATAAAACAACCAGAAAGTGGACTAAAATTATGCTGCAACAGGAATGAATTACAATTCTTTAGCCTTTATGTGTGTGTTAGGGTATAATATAGTGGTTTCTATTTAGAATATTTCTTGGCCTGTTTTTGAAAAGGAAAGCCTGGTAATTGCAATACACAATATTTATCTTGGCTTTGGGGGTTAAGGATAAGAGCAAAGGGCAGGGCAGCACCTAACAAAGCACCCAAACAATGACACAAAGATGGTCTGAGGTTTAAAAACCTAGATCCAGATGGAGACTAGCTGGTGGCAGTACAGGGGAAGGAGACACACAGCCACCACTGTGTGCACTGTTCCCAAAAGAGGCATCTTTGCACTCAGGGTCTGTGCATGGAGTCTTTGGCCTGAGGTTAACCATGTTAGGTAGATGTGACAATGAGTATAAGCTAGCTCTACAGGGTGTGTCATTAGGCACTTGATAGACATTTCTGGAGGACAAGTCATCCCTCAGAAACTGCTTCAGACTGAGGTGGATCATCACCCTCCACTAAGTACTGGGGAATGTTACATAGGTGTTTTCAATGAGACATCTCAATTTTAGGTGGTTAAAGTTAGGTGGAATGAGCCTTTCACTCATCAAGTATTATAAGACTGATCCATCTTTTCTCTGCTTCCTCTGGGCATACAGCTCCACAAAGGAAGCTGTGGCAGTTCCTGGGCTGCTTGGAGAAGATTTGCATCTATCTGGAGGGAGGTGTCCCTAGAAATTCTTTCTGAATGGAACTGGATGTTAAGGTTCAACTCATTTTCTAAAGGCCAGGATCAAACACCACCGTTTGGGAAGAAAAAGAAAACCAAACCGAACATCTAATTATACATCTAGTCTCTAACATTTTGGCTTTCAGAATAAAAGCAAGATAAAAATACCTGAAGCACAAAATGAAAAGCAAAGGATAAAGGACAAAACTTAGGATAAAAATTAGCAGATTATAATAAAAAGAAATAAGACACAAAATAGGCATGTCATTTTAATTGTAATTCTTTGTTTTCACTTTTGGCAAATGTAGGTTCATTGAAACAATAAAGCCTTCTTGTAAAATCTAAATCTAATCTAAAATCTAATCTGAAACACTGCTGGGGGAAAAAAAGTGTTTTCTTGAAATGTTCTCTTTCTCTATTTTCAAGAAGAGTTCACTGGTTTATTATTCAAACCAATATTTTTCCATGGTATTTTAGTTAATTTATAATGTGTTAAAAATGAACAAAAATTGTAGAAGATAATATTTACACAAAATCTTTTTTAAATGTAACCTTAGAGATTTCTATTTCATTTTTTTCTCTTCATTCAGATTTCATTTTCATTTCATTTCTTCTCTTCATTCAGATTTCTCCTGTGATAGGAAAAACATTTGTGGCTTAGCTTAACAGTCAAAATCTAGAAAGGTTTGTGTCTCAAATAATAGTCAATGTTGTACTGTCAAACATGAGCTTCAGTGATCCGTGGGTCGATGCTGCTTTCTGTGGGAGCCTGGAAGGGTTTACTGTTTCCCTTCATCAGAGACAGGTCTGGGAGAACTCTCTATATACTCCAAGATTCCTAAAGCCACCTCTCTTGAGAAGTATGACTCAGACTGGTATTTGCTACCAGTTGGCCTTCACATTTGAGGACATCCAGAGGACACACATGTACACCCAGGTGACAGCGGTGTGTAAACTGACAGATATGAGGAGAGTTAGTTTCTTACTTTATAAATGCATTCTTAGTTTGTCTGAAGCTGTTTCTGAATGTATTTAAAGTTTGTGATTAACACCTCTACTGACAGCAGGGGAGAAATCAGACGAGAAGCTATAGTGGAGGTCTGCAGAAATGACAGCAAGCATGGGCTGAGATGTTAAAAACATAACTAGTGCCACCTATAGATAGAAGAAAAGTAACCGGTGGAGCTGTGGTCTACTTTGCTGCTGAGGAACATTGGAATAGCTTCTAGATTTTGGCAGCAAGGTGGTTGTTTGTACTATTTGCTAAGTTTGTAAACAGGTTGTATTTCTTTATTCTTCCCAGGTTTTTTTTGCATGGGCATACTATTGCTCTAGCTGGTGACTTGAAGATGTGAAAGTAAATTGGGGAATGTAGGTGATTGAAAGGGAAATATTATACAAAATGGTTTCCTTCAGGGGAAAAAATAAAAAAAGCAACCTATTATTTCACATGTTTGCACTGTACTTAAAGGAAGCTAGAAAACATACTGAGGTGAGGGGCATGCACTTAGGTTTAGTTGTTCCTTTGAAGCAGGAGCAGAATAGAGCCGAGAGAAAAAGCTGAACTAAAAAAGAAAAACAGAAACATCCTTGAAACCAGGCTAGGGGCACATTGAATTATTAAGAAAAGTTTCAAGGGATCTTCTCTAGTTTTGCAGTCCTATTATCATTGTTATTGCTATTTTAAAAATAAATAAAAAATAGCTTAGAGAGTTGGGGTTGTTCAGTCTGCAGAGGAGAAGGCTCTGAGGAGACCTTATTGTGGCCTTCCAGTATCTGAAGGGGACCTACAAGAAAGCTGGTGAGGGACTTTTTAGGAGGTCAGACACTGATAGAACCAGGGGAAATGGGTGTAAGCTAGAGGAGGGGAGATTTAGGTTAGATATTATGAGGAAGTTCTTCACTATGAGAGTGGTTAGACAGTGGAACAGGTTGCCCAGAGAGGTTGTGGAAGCCTCATCCCTGGAAGCTTTTAAGAAAAGGCTGGATGGGGCCCTGGGCAACCTGATCTAGTGGATGGTGTCCCTGCCACTGTGTTATCACTGTTATCACTGTGTTATTGAGAGCCCAGTGGAGGCTACAAAGATGATGAGGGGCCTAGAACATCTCTTTTACAAGGAAAGGCTGAGAGATCTGGGGCTGTTTAGCTTGGAGAAGACCGAGAGGGAATTTTATCAAGGCTTATCAATAGCTTAAGGGTGCGAGGGTCAAGAGGATGGAGTCAGACTCTTTTTGGTGGTTCCCAGCGATAGGACAAGGACCAATGTGCACAAACTAGAATATGGGAAGTTCTACTTAAACATAAGGAAAAACCTTTTTCCTAACAGAGCACTGGAACAGACTGCCTAAAGAGGTTGTGGAGTCTCCTTCTCTGGAGAGATTCCAAACCTTTCTGGATGCAATCCTATGCAACCTGGTCTTGATCAACCTGCTTTAGCAGGAGGTTTAGAGTAGATATGATCCACAGAGGTCCCTTCCAACCCCCACCATTCAGTGGTTGTGATTGTGTGTGGGATAAGCCAGAGAAGAAACAAGCATGGCAGGAGTTTTGTGAAGCTTCAAGCTTCCAGTCTCTTCTGTGATCATCTCTTCACTTGTATCTCCAGCTGGTCAAACTTTGAATATGGTTTTCCCTTTGTTTGTATGTCTTTTAAAAACAAATTGGGTATTGTTTTGTTGGTGAGGATAAGTAGATGTCTTCTAGCTTGCCAAATAAGAAAGAGTGATCCTCCTATCTGTAGCAAGCACAAGTGATAGTTTCAGTAGAGTTGCTGTTAAATATCACTGTCTGGATTTAACTGTTTGCACAAAGATTAGCTGCCAGTACAAAATAAATAGCATGAATGTTTAATCAAGATCTATCATTCCTCCTGGTCAGAAACTGCCTTTTTTGATTAAAAGCCTAGTATAATAGAGACACAGTGCCTACTGAGAAGTTCTATGAATCTGTTAATAATTGTATACTTTTAAGAAAAACCCAGTTCATACCTCGGTGCACAATCAGGAGTGAAAGAAGAGAGTTTAATCTGTGAATACACAGGTAGATGTGTACTCTACATCCCCTTTAAAGACGATGTCTTTAAAGTTGGGGTCACCACTTTCAAAAATACAGACTTTTAGTCACTAGAGGGAGACATGATCTCATGTAACCTAGAGCATGGCTGCCACCAGGAAGAGCTCGGTGATAAAAATTCCCATTGCGGAGAGGCTAGAGTGCTACAGTCCAAGTGAAGGGTTGGTGGTTTGTTACGCGTCTGGGGGACTGTGGGGATTGGAGAGTGAAAGAAGCCTCCATGGACCCGCTGATCCTCTAGGAATGCATCAGCAAAGCCTTTCTGTAAAACACATCTGACCTGGGTTCCAGTGAGAAAGAAAGGCTTTCATCACATTTTCAGCCAGTGCTGGTCTGTGCCAGGCTGCTCATCTTTCCCAAGAAACATGCTAGGTGAGACACCATTTTTCACCCCAGAGCAACATGGCTGGGTGGAGAAGTGGAAGTTCAAAGCCTTGTCTCTCCTTTGGTTCTTTTCTACCGTCAGCAGTGGACTTGCACACATTATCAGCTCCTGCCTCATGCTGCCCTATGACCATCTATTCCCTCCCTGCTTCTTTTGGGCCGAGCAAATATGCTGCTCGGGGAAAGCCAGTTAGGGAAGGAGGTGCAGGGAAGACTCCTGGACCATTTGCTGGCGCGGGTAGGAGAAGACTTGTTTTTCTCTTGGTGCAGGACTCTGCAGGGGACAATCTGCACAACTGTTTGGCTGAAGAGAGCAGTATGCAAGGCTGAATTGACAAGGTCTCACCTCAGTGATTTACTTTAAAATGAAAGCTTAGGTGCAAACATTAGAGGCAGATTTTGCGCCCACTGGAAAGTGCTTTGATCAAAGCACCAAGCCCAGCACGAAGTCTGCACAAGTGGTATTATTCATCCAAAAAACAAACAGAGCAAGCCAAAGGCCCTGTCCACACTGGGATCAGGGTTGGGTTAGCACCAACCCTGTTGCTGCTGATAAAACCACAGGGAAACATCTCTACATCTGGAGCTTCTGTTCCGTGTTAATCCATACTGGGATGCTGTTTAATAATGTATTTAACTAGAATACTGCAAATGTGTGGTAAATGACATTTTTTACCATTGCATTAATAATAGGTGTTATTTATCCTTTATTGCCCAGAAACATTTTAGGGACCACTGTTAATATTTCCTTGAAATAAATGTTTATGGAATCATTAACTCTGGTTTTATTTGCTGTATTTCTCACAAAGCTTCTGAGTCATGCCTTTGAGTCTGCTAGGATTTGTGATCCTATTTTCTGTTTGCTTTGTACATTTTGTCTGTCTGTGTAATTTGAAAAGAGAATTGTAAAGTGTAAGATGGAGGCAAGTATTCTTTATTTTAATTAAAATGCTAACATAAGAAATTATCTTATTGAGTGATTGTGTTGTAACACAGCCACTTGCTCTGCCATACAGTAGTTAAGTGTGATTTGATGCTTCCTCTAGAATGCTTCCTATTCTCCAGGGCTTATACTGTAGCCAAAAAAAATTCCCTTTAAGCTGAAATTTGGCATGCAAAATCTCAGCTAAACTTCAATGCTGCTTGAAACTTAAAACACAAAACTTTGCTTTCTCATGTTCAAGCTGCTTTGGGACACTACACCTCGTGGTTCCTTGTATTGTTTTTGTGGAGAGATTGAAGAGCTAAGTGTCTTTCTAATATTAAAAATTAAATGTTCCTGGCATTAACTTGTAATGGGAATTCATTACTGCTACTGCAGGAAGAACTTGTATCATAGGCCAGATGAGTCCTAGCCAGACATACATGTGTTCTCTGCACACAAAGAAAAAATTAATTATTTTCTGGCAAATTTTGCCTGTGTCATCCATCCTAAATGCTAGTCTCTTACTGTTTGTAGAGGAGCCATGACACAGGCTCCATGGCTGTCCCTTGTCAGAGACAGAGGTGTCAGCTAGCTGGACATTTGGTCTGATCCAAGCATGAGCTATTGTCCCTTCTTAGAAGCACAGTGAACAGGGCTATTGAAGAGTCTTGATACTGTGCCAGTGGTGTGAGTCTAGACTTTGCTGCAGACCTTAATGAGTATCTCATTTGTGGTTATTTATGTGTCATGTCACTGACTACAAAAAGCTGGTCATAATAGTGTGATTTGTTAGTTGGTTCTAGGTGGATCTTTGGTCTTTTGATAGCAGCATATACATATACATGGGAGAAGAGTCAAGCCTACCTGTAACCTGAGGATACATGAAGTCTAGCACAACCTGCACACCTGGGGCTGACAAGTTCCTGTGCAGCAAGGTTATGAAGCTGGACAATACATGTCTACCTAGCTTTGTTTTTTCCACTACATTGTGTACCTGATTGATTTCAAGCCATTTTTGTGGCATGCTTTTCCAAGATCTTTACCACAAATTTCAGATGACTGGAAAGTGCTTTCTAACAATTTTTTTTCAACTGATTTTATTTATATTTACCCTTTTAAATGTCTTTGCACACAAAAAAATGAAAGAGAGATTGCTTATTAGATGAAAAAAATTGTTTCTATGAGATACTTGTGAAAAGGGTTCCTTTTGGTAGCAATAAGGAAAAGTATTAGTTCTTTTAATACAGAAGAAAAGGACCTTTGGAGGATTTTGAAGTTGGAGAAGTACTGACTGTCATTTAAGAAAAAGGAAATAAACTCTCAGAAGAATTTGGAGTCATTTAAGCCAGTCAAGAGTAATAAGGAAATTCAGGAGACCACAGAACCTAACACAATGGCACAGAGAACTGTATGTTGATAAATGCAAGTCAATTATCTTGGGATAACAATGAGAGAATGTGAAATGTCCCCTTCATTTTGGAGCTTGCAAATTAACTTTAATACTCAGGGAAAATGCCACTGAGCACAGGTCAGTCAGAACTGGTCAGTATGTGTCAGTAGCTCAAAAATAGACAAAATGTTAGTACCTGTAAAGGTTGGACTATAAAACTATTTATCAGTTACAGTTACAGACCAATGTGATAAACCTCATAATGTCACTGTATGCATCAGTGGTGTGTTGTCACCTGCAGTGTAGGATCTGACAGGCTTGTACAGAAGATGTAGAGCTAGTTTTCTCTTGTCTTTATTTGTTTGTTTGTTTTGGGGGGGGTGTTTTGGTTTGGTTTGTTTCAGACAACACTTGTATTACATTTGTAACAGTCCAGTGCTTACATACCAGCACAGTGGAGGAAATCTGCTTTTGGCAGCAGAGATTCTGAAACTGATGTGGATCTTCCTGGTCTACCATGCCTGTGGGGATACATAGTTGTGTAAATCCAGAAGAAAGACTTAATTACCATTTTCTACCTTTGTGTTTGCCCCATGTTCCTTCTTGATGTCCAGTTTGAAACATCAAGCCTCTACTGATTGGAAGGAGGTCCATTTCCATGTCAAATCACCAATTCTGCAACAAGTGGAACATTTTCCTGCCCTGTCCAGCAAAGCATCTACTTACCTGCTCAGCTTTGAGCACATCAGTGACTTGAGAGTTCAGGAACTCACATGTATGATAATTGTGGGCAGGAGCTGGGCAAGCAGAAGCTTATGGGCCCCCATGCTGGTGTGGGAATGGCCTGTGAGAGGACAACAGTGTGCAGCAACAGGCAAGGGAGTTCACTGGGTTTATGTGGAACAAAAATAGCTGCTAAAAATGAAGCAATAGGGCCTGGCTCTGCTGTTAGAGATTATAGGAGTCATTGGCCTGAAAAAGATGGAGTGACAGCTATGCAAAAGTGGCTCTAAGAGGAGTGAAACCTTTGTGGGGTTAGTCCTTTCACATTTCTGAGAGTAGAATCGGTGAACGAGGTAAGTTAATAGTATATAAGTAAAATTGAAACCTACAGCAATTAAATTAAAAGCTAAAAAGATTTGAAAGGGTAAAATTGAATATATTTTAATTGAACATAATTCTATTGAAGACTATTAAATTACCACAGTGGAATAGAAGCACAAAAAAACCCATGGTAATGAGTTCCTGAATGAAAATTTTAAATGGATAAACTGAAAAATTGCAGGTACCCCAGTGTACGACATGCAGAGTGCTCGTGATATGAGAACATGAATTATTTATGTCTTCTTTAAATGTAGAATGTAAATTTGTTTTGAATTAATTTCTGTTGGGAAATCACTACACAGTAAACATAACTGTCTCATAGGGTGATTTTTTTTTCCTTTTAATTATTATTATTTTATCATATTGTTGTTTGGAGAGAAGAAGGAAAAATGGTAGATTTTATGGTAGCTAGTCATTTAAGTAATGGCTATATTGAAAAAAAGCATAGTGCTTGACTTTGGAGGAGAAATATACTGTATGCTAGAGAGCTCTTTAACTCAGGACACACAGACTCCACTTTGATGTTGCTGTGCTGGGACAAAGAATTTGGTATCTCTTTTTTTTCCTGCAGCAATAGGTCAGTAGACTGGTAGGAGACAGGAAAGGGCCTGTCTAGTGCCTTTTTACCGTTGCAGCCTCTGGGATGCAAGTGCTAAAGCTTATGCTGGGGCAGTTTTGACTGGAGAAATAATCTAAGAAGGGAGGAAAAGCTCTTGTGGCTATGAGGAGAGATGTTTAGGGAATGAGACACCATTGTTGCTACTTTTCTTCTGCTTTCTTTGTTTTCACCTGTATAAGTGTGGGGGAAATGTATCACTTTAGGGCAATGAGGACAAGCAGGTTTGTTAAAACACAAATAAGCTCATAGCTGGCCTGTTGGCATTGTTTAGTTGAGTGATTGTTGCTTTGGTTTTGCAACACTTCTCTGTGCAGCTAAGTTTAGGGTAACATCACTGAAGAATTAGCTCTTTCCAGATGTGTTTTGTACTCCTAAGTTCAGAAAAAAATGAGGTAGAGAGCTTCTTCTGGCTTCAGTGGGGCCTTGTACTTGAAAGTCACTGAAATATCTTTGCCTAAGGCACAGCTACTGGAACTGAAGCTGTTGTTGCTTGGCCTGACCTTTGCAACTCTTGCTGCTCATTTCTAATGACACTTTATTGGTCCATGTCCCCCACCCAAGGGAATAATGATACCTTGTGAGTAAAGCTATATAGCAAATATTATTTTTGCATGGCAATTAGAAGATTAAAAATGTTCATTTCTTTGCTTTGTACAATGCACTATTTTTCATTACTTCTGTCTTTGACTTGCACCCCATCTGGATCTTCATCTCCTCACTAGCTGCAAACTATGTTCTCCCTATTCTCAATGTGCTGACAATAGGAAGATGAGCTAAAAATGTAAAGATTTTTGTTCCTATTATTTTGGAACAACTGCTCTCTCGTTTTCTGCTGTTTTCTTTTCATGGACCATTAGCAGCTTCCAAAGGCAATATCCTTTCACTGTCACACTATGCCATGGGGTGCCATTCCAACAACTTCAGACGAGGGCATTAAGTACAATTCTGGATGAGAGTCAGAGCATAACCAAATAAAAATAATAAAGGAAAGCTTGTAAGAGCAATTTGGAATGCTGTCCTGTGCTGAATTCATTTGCAACTTAGCAGAGAGCTACCAATCACTGGTGATCAGTGCAATACTCTGCAGCACCTTATTTAATTGTAAAGTATTTCATACCCTAAGAAACATCACTGTTCATTTGCTTTTCCTTTTTCGGTGATCATCTTAGCTGAATGCTGAGCAGTGAATCAGTGGGAGGGGAAAAAAATTCATGTTTCTAATTCAAGGAGAATAAAAATGGACTTCTTGTTGTTCCTCACCCTTCCCACTTGCAATTAATCTGGAGTTATGCATTTCTTAGGATAATTTAAAAAAAAATCCTGGTAAGAAGGGAAAAAACCCTCATAATCTGCCAATGCATAAAGCTCCAATTGTGCTGGACGTTACATAAAGGTCCAAGCAAAAGCATCCTCCTGGCCAGCAGTAGGACTGTGGGGCAGAAGCAATTTCCTTCAACTCACCTGCCAGAGAGACAGAGGAAGGACTATTCTACAGGTCCTCACAGCACCCTACACTTTGTCAAGGACTCAGGCTACCTACATTGAAATAGCCCCTAAATTGGCACTGACTGATCTGGCACAGGCTTTTGCATTCAGTGCTTGAGCAAATTATTCATTCTTTATAGTGGAGGAAGTCTGTAAGGTGCACAATGAATGGGCTGCTCAGAGCTGGAGCTGAGGCTGCCGCTGACTCCAATGCTGCATTCTCTCTCAGCACCTCTTTGGTGGTGATGGATAAGCCACTTAGCAGGCACTGCTTGGAAGTGTGGTATGGAGATCCATGTAGGGCTTGTCAGCTGGAGAGCAGATAAGTCAAGAGGCTTAAGCATAGGACTGGGATGTAGCTGAGATGGTTGCTGTCTTGGCTATGCTGATAGATAACTTTGGGCTAGGTACTTAACATCTGTGTATTCAGCTTTTTCCTTCTCTAAAAAAAAAGGCTAATCAATGTACTTGTGGGTGTCAGAGTTTTCTTGATGATGGCCTGTGTAATGATATCTTAATACCAACACAGAAGACAGTGGGAAACTCTGTGAATGTTTGTAAAGCACTACAAACTTGTGTTGGGCTGGGTGTTACCTGTCACCAATGCAAATACATTTGAATTGCACCTCACATAAGATACAGTTTTATGCTATTCTCTGCTCACCTTGACGTGGTAGTCTAGACAAAGGTGTCCAGTGCTGGAGTAAAATGCACACTGGACATAAGACTGAACATGCCAGGGCTGTAAAAAGAAAGCTAAGGCTGTCATTCCCTTGTCTCAGGTCCATCAAACTAGTACAGATCACTGATCCTAATGTGGTTGGGTTTTTTTAGCTCTCTGGATATTTCCAGTCCCTTTTGGAACTTGTGCAGACTTTCAGCAACTCTAACACCCCTTGACAAAGAGATCTGCATCCTAATGACATCCTCTGTGAATAGTTATTTCTTTCAGTGAATTTTGAACTGACCATTCTTACTTTTATTTCTTATGTCCTGCTTCTTACACTGCAAGACACAGCAAATCTTTCCCTGTATCGCAGTGACACTCACAGGTTTATAGATTTCTTTAGATACCCACAGCACCATCCCATGCCAAGGTGAAAGAGCTCCAGTCTATTCAGACATTTCTCTTACAAAAACAATCATACAAGAGTTACACCCTTGCCACAATTCCTTTTACCTTTTCACTTCCACTGTATTCTTTTGAAGGACAGGGGGCTGGAGTAACAAACTATATGCATTAACACAGCATATTCTGACCATATAAAATGCTATACATATGTCCTTTTTGACAAGTCTGTCATTCCTGGGCTTACATTGCAATTATTTCAGGTGAGGCTATTACATTCCAGTGGCTGAGGCTATACAAGAGTCCCAGTGCTGTGTGATAGAAGAGATACTTAGCCCAACTGTCTGAGTGTGAGAGGAAGCAGCCATCTAGACCAGCAAGGCTTCCTCTCCAGTCTGCCTCATTTGCCTGTCTGCCTGCTTTACCATACCCCACATTTTATTTGTCACTTTGGATTGTTTTCCTCTTATTGTACATTTGCTAGAAAAGCAAAAAGCCTCTCTAAAACTGCTGGACTGAAAATGAAATATAGGATGGCTGCAGGCTATGTTTTTCTTTGCTGGGAAGCACTGCCATGATAATCGTTTCTACAGAAAGAAACTACTACTCTGGAAAAAGAACAAACACCAAAACCCAAACCAACCAAACAAACAAAAAGGACAAAAGAAAACCCCAAATACCCTCTATTTGCTTGAACCTACCATAAACTATTGCTAGTAATTATAGAAGCCAATTGCACAACAGCTTAATTTGACATTAACTGGCAATTTTTTAAATCTGCAATGCAATAAAAATAGAAAATGAACTCAGTGCACAGGTTCTGGATATGGTAAATTTCACTTCACAAAAAAGCTGTAAACCTTCATGCAAAGTGTTGGCTTGTAATTCACTTCAGTTGCTTGTGTATTTTTTTCTTTCTTTTTTCTTTATTTTTAATTTTTTTTTTCTGTTGTGATATGAAAGTGTATAAATATGCATCAGTGGCTGAAAGAAGGCTAAGCTTTGCCTTTTGCTATTAGTGCTGGGTTCCAGTCTGACTGAATTTTTTCACAGTGAAATCAAGAGGGAGAGAGATCATCTGCTAGCCTTATTAGTTTGCTAATGGCCACTGAGTTAGGGGTTTCTTTCTTTCCTCTTTCTTTCTCTTTTTTTTTCTTCCTTCTTTCCTTCCTTTCTTCTTTCCTTCCTTCCTTCATTCCTTTTCTTTCTTTCTTATTGTTCAAGTGACTAGCAACTCTAAATGGCAAATTCTTTTGCTCTCCCCAAACATTTAAGAAAATGGTGGTCTACTAGAGTGTCAAATCCTTTTTGAGCCACAAATTTATCCATATTGGGTTTAACTTTAAATAGCTTAGTAGTCCCCTTTAAGTCAATTGAGCTTTAGTGAGTATTACAGAAAATTAAGCCATCTGTACAGACTACCAGTGAGATGATTTAATTACACAATGTTCTGATATGGTAAGAGAACAGTTTATATTAAGTCAATGTTTATTTATTTGAATGTGAGCTGAGGATTGCGTGTTATAATATACAGATATTATATAAGTTGATGTGATGACATTATGAGTTGATTTCTACTGTGAGTACCTCAAGGATGCAAATCTATGTGCATAGCTAAAAAATCAAGTAAGGATCTACAAAGGTTAGAGTTCAGACATTACATCCACTACCCCTTTTTACATCTCTCCTGTCCCATACGAAGCATCTAGTCCCAGCAGCTTGGAGAGTGGCCCTGGCCATAGGACTCCCTCAGAGCTCAGCTATGTCCCTCTGAGGAAGGTGTTGTAGAGGGAGAGGACTTAGGGTATATTGCTGATATTGAATAGTTCCTAATGGACTTTTCCCAGTTGATACAGTTTATCACAACTGGCAGCCAGGCAAAAAATCAGAGTCAATCTACTCATCCAATGCACCCAGTACTGTGAAGAATCTGCTCTAGGCTTTGACATTAGTGCTCTGCTGGCATCAGAATCCAGGCTGTGCACTTTGTCCAAAAGAATTCAAGCTCAAGAAAGATGAACATATGAAGCTGATTTTAAGTGACATTTTGAACTTCCAGAGTCCTAGACCTGGTGTACATTGAAAGCTGTTTAAAGTTGCCTGGCTTCATTTGACACAGCTAGTCATGAGTAAATAAGTTTGCTCTCCTAATTGCTGTGGTAACACTGACAGGATCTTTGGTTCCCCAGTATAGCTTTGTGACAATGATGGTTTAACTTGGTGGCTTAAATTGATTCAGAAGTTGTCAATAGAGAGATAAGTCATCTCAGGTAATGAGGAAAAATGAGCCCTACCTACAACCAACCAGTTCCAAGATGCAAACTAATTATACACGGCATCGTATTTAGCTACTCCTGGGAACAGATTTCAACTACAATCCCATACTGGGTGCTCTGTGCTTATGTGAAAGAGTTACACTGGGTCATTAGTACTGAGAGTTCATGGAGCTCTTGGTTTGATTTCTCTGAGCTCCCTACACTCTGATGTTGCTGAGGATCCATGTCCAAGTGGAGGCCAGTGACAAGTGGAGTCCCTCAAGGATCAGTACAGGGACCAGTCTTGTTCAATATCTTTCATCAGCAGCATGGCCAGCGGCATCGAGTGCTCCCTCAGCAAGTTTGCCAACGGCATCAAGCTGTGTGGTACAGTTGACACGCTGGAGAGGAGGGATGCCATCCAGAGGGACCTGGACAGGCTGGAGAGGTGGGCCCATGCCAGCCTCATGAAGTTCAACAATACCAAGTGCAAGATTAATTTACATGCTTATGGTAGATGCTTTCCCCACCCCCCCCCCCCCATTACATCTGTCTCTGAAAAAGAAATCTTAGTGTATATGAATGGTTCCTCTAACCTAAATATTAATTTCTTTCCCCTGTACATAGACATTGCCTCTGGCTAAGACTACTGTGTAGAGCTGATGTATGTAGGGTGGAGAGAAATTGTTTTTGTCTTTCTGGAGTACTGTCCCCCAAAATATTAAGGTTTTATTTTTTTTATTTTATCAGGGAGTTGCTAGCATATGCTATGAGAAAAGCATGACCCCAACCACAGCAAATAATTCAGCTATACTGATTCTCTTACCAAGTTTTGCTTATGTCTGTCCAGAAAACTAGACCAAATGACACAGAACTGCTGCTGGACTGAGTTAGTGTTGCTCTGCTGTGTTCAGGAGACCTCTAGCAGCTACAGTCATCACTCTTTGTCACTTACCACAACCGAGGACGGGGCCTCACTCTTTGATGGTTAAATCATTTCAAGATGTTCAGAGCTGTACTTCTGCCAGTGAGTCAGCTCAGTGGGAAGCATCTTGGACATGGTGTATCTGTGCTTTTTCATGTTATTGAAACATCTCTTGTTACTCTGAAGGGACTGACTCTCAAAAGTGATCATTCATGCTATGGATAGTATAGCTGGAACTGAAGAGGGTATTATATAGGTAGAAATGGAATGCAGATAGGGTAACCTTTTGGCACATCAGTGTATATTTTTGTTCTTATTTCCTGGCATGTTGTTCTGTTGTAACTATTTCAGGGTTAGCAGTCTTTGACTCAAGAAGCTTGTTCGAGTTTAATGCTAAAGGATTGGCTTTCTGCCTATACTGTCTAAACTGTTGGTGTTTTGGGGGAAAGAGAGTGTTCAACATAATGTCTAGTAATATTATTTACTGATCTGAATTATTTTGGACTTAAGAAAAACTCAGTGTATCTTATTATGCACGTTGAGGACTTCCTAGCTTTTTTGACTCTACAGAAAGCTTGGCATGTTGTGCTTAAACCAATACCACAGAAAGAACTGCAGAAGAACTCACTTGTGAGTTGTGGATCATTATTTGTTACTACCTCACTCAGAGTCCTCTAGAAAGTGAGCTGCAATTTACTGTCTGTTATTATTCTACTCAAGTGTTGTTAAGAGCTCAATTTTTTAAAAAATGCAGAGTAGTCCACCCATAAAAAGCCATATTTCCTGTTTCATTCAAACAGTTAGGTGCCTGACACATGCCCACAATGATCAGAAATGCTCTGTAGTGGTTTTGTATTTCTTTATGTACCACAAGTTTCATGCTTAGATATCTAACATTTCATTACTGAATTTTCTCTATTCTATTCTATTCTGCTCACCTAGAACTGGATACTCAAGGTCTCTTCTTAAATTTCATAATAACCAGAAGGAACTTGGAGCTTATTCTCTGAATTTCAAATTTCATGCTGAGTGCCATCATAACCCAATGGCTTCTGTTCACAGTCCTCCCACAAGCAACCCTTGTTAGGAAAGATGTAGCTCCTGCACTTGGGAATTAATTGGAAATGAACTCTTTGGCCATGAATGACAATTCATTCTCAAGGGTATTGTGTGAATTCATTAAAGCAGTCGGGTCAAGATGTCTGCAAACAACAACCCTAATAATTTAGAACTCCAAACCTCAGAAACTGTCTAATTATCCCTCCAGTTCTCTTCCACCCATCCAAGAAACATGATTAAACAGATTTCATGTAAACATTTAAGACCAATGGAGGATGTAATTTTTTTTCTGATCACTGAATTTTTAATGGAGCTTTTCTGATCATTTTTCTTAAGGTTTACCTTAGCATATTTGTCTCAAAGTTAACAGATACCTTGAGATGGTTATTTCATAGTAAACACCTCATTATTTTTCACCTTTTAGGGCACCCAGAGGAATTCCAAAGACTGAAATGGGAAAGGGTTTTCCAAATGTCAGAAGCCACAGTGAACATACAGGTGAGAGAGAGTTTCTCTTTCAAGTTTTCAGGGGTATGAGAATCAGTCTCCAAGAGGGAATCACTCATCACTGTTTTCTAAGGGAAGAAAAATTATTCTTTTTCCCAAACTATGAGCATTAGATGTACAATATATAAACCAGCAAATAAAACCAAACAGTGATATACATTAAATTCTGGAAGTAATACTTTAGTGATGGCTTTAATGCATGCATGGTAGCAAGTAGTGACAAAGTGATGACCTGATGAAGCAGGAAAGACTATATGGTAGGTAGTCTTCTGTTCCAGGCAGAGGATGAGGTCCTGGAAGACCTGGATTTGTTTCTTGGTTCTATCACAGCCCTTTTATGTGACCATGGACAGGAAATCTCCTTTGATAGTGACTTGGGGTTTTTTGTTTGTTTGTTTGTTTGTGGGTTTTTGTTCTTTTCTTTTTATTTATGTAATTTAAGTCAAATTATTTTTGTTTCATTTGGATTATGAACTCTGTAAGAAGGAAATGCCTTACTCCACAATGCTCCACAATGAAAAAGAAACTTGAAGAACAATAATGTAATGTAACCAAATTTGATCATTTTAAAAGGCTGACTCAGTTCAGTGAGTAGCATGATGAACTCTGAAGGGCAAGTACTTCATGATGCTGTGTGTGGTCTGAAATCTTCTCCAGAGACAGATTGAAATCCTGATATTTTAATGAAGCTTTAGGTATGAGGAATAATACACTGTCATATTAAATGACAGTAGTGAGTTATTTTGCCAATTTGCAAGTTCCCATAACACTGTAAACAAAAATTAAAAAGCCCTACCCTTGGAAGACTTTGAAAAAGAATCAAATCACACAAACCTCCTTGTATTTGAGAATAGCCTAAATAGAAGAGTTGCAATATTATCACAATAATTTCAAAGTAAAAGGATAAAGCTGGGAAGCCAAGTATTTCATAATGAATGCAGCATATAGCTTTTAAACAGGGCTAACATATGGACCACTAATGTGAATGTGAATGCAAATTAGATACTTTTGATTGCTTGAAATAAAGTCAGCAGAATCCAAGCTTCAAAAAGCAAATTGTGTGGATTTAACTACCTGAGTGCCACAGAAAGAATACTGTTCCTACAATATTTCCATATGAAACAAGGTAATGAAGCTAATTAAGCTAATTCTAAGGCAAGATGCCCTATATAACTTGAAGATGAATTGTTTGTTCTCTCTGGCCTTTTTTTCTCTTTTTTTTTTGGTGTGTGGGGGAGAGAAGTGGCTGTTGTTCCCTTTAGGGTTACCTGAGTTTCTCAATCCTGTTTTTTTTAATCCTTTTGAGGCTGTACTCTGCTAATTTTGTCATCCAAATCTACAGATGCTTTATAAAGTATGTCATTTTAAGAGGCAACACAACTTGCTTTGAATATGTTGTTTTTGAGGAGAAGCAACAACGCTGGTGCTGGCCTGAATAAGCAGTCATTGAGCACTCATCTTAGGAGATAGTGTGCTGGGGTTTCTAACATGTTTTGGCTCTGGTAAATAAAGGAAGAACATCAGAGATTGCCCTAAACCTTGGAAGTGCTGGTGTAACGTCGCTCAACAGGACATACTTTGCACTCAGCACTGCTGGGTTGTGATCAGTGGGAAAACTAGGGAATAATATTTATTTTCCCCATGAGCCATTGCCCTTCATTCAAAAGCAATAATCTGTTATGGTCAAGAGGGAAAGTTAAGAGGGTTCCCTCCACCTTACCTCTGGCATGACTCACCACTGTGCAGCAGCTATATTGTACCCTTGCTGCGAGCAATGATTTGCAAGTACTACAGCAGCTGCTGCCAAGAGATCTTGGATAATGGGTGCCCATGGGGCTGTGTACTCTAAGGGGAAGAGGAGCCTCAGCCAGGGGAAACTTGAATACTAGGACATCTCCATTGGTGCTCCATGTCATGCTTGTCTGCTTTACAGCAAAATCTTGGTCTTAAGAGTCAAGAGATTACTTTTTTCACCATACCTGCTGATCCACAACCTTCTTCTGTCAAACTGTCTTTCCCTCATCTAGGGACATCTGCTGCGGTCCAAACTGCTACCCCCTCTTTAGCTCCCCTCACTGCCAGCATGACTTCATACCTTTCAGCTCCCACCCTTGGCATGACTACCTCTGCACCCATTCACTGCTGAGACTTCTGCAGCTGTGCTAGGTGCTCCCCTGAAGCCTTCCTACCACATCTGGAAATCTCTTTAGTGCATTATCAGCCCATGCTGGTTTTTAACATTCTTCCCATTCTCAGTCAGGCACGTGAGTACACTAGCTCAAACCCCTCCTGGACCTGCCAGATTTGAGGCAACTGCATTAACTTCCTTTCATTGCCATGACTTGGGAAAGGGTGTACTGAGCCCAAAGTGAAGTTTAAAGGAAGAGGAAAATGACTAAAGGAGCTCATTTACATGGTTGCCAGTCACTTGCCAATTTGCAAATATGTGAATTAGCGCATTCTGAAAGATGCATAAATTCACACATGGAACTGTGCAAGACTTGGCAGCTAGGAAACAAAAGAGAAAAAATGTATTAATGGCTGTGCAAAAAGGAAAGGAAACTGGTTCCAGAATATAAATGTCTTTATGACTCTATGAGGAATGGAGAAATGGCTTTTGAACCTAAGATTACTTGTCAGATTCAGAGCTGGTAAATACATCCCTGGAAACATTCCAAGTCAGGTCGGATGGGGCTCTGAGCAACCTGATCTGGTTGAACATGTCTCTGCTTACTGTAGGGGTTTTGGACTGGGTCCTGTCCAGCTCAAAGCATTTTGTGATCTATGATCTTTGTTAGTATCATTGGTACCCACTTATTCAAGTCCTTTAACTGAGCTTCCTGATGAAATGCATTGATCTGAACTGTCTTCTTTCTTGGAAAGCCATAAAGAACAGTTGTGAAGATGAGGAAGAAAAGTTCTAATGAAAAGAAAAAAGCAGTGCATGAAACATCAGCTAGTGTCAGGGATGTGTTTGGGGCAATTCTCTATCTCCTACATTGCATGTTTCACACTATCATTACTCACCCCTGGCTGCATACTTGCACTCTGAAAATGATTTTGATTGAAGCAAATGATGTTTCTAATTTATGGCTGTGTTAAAATTTAAATTGAGCCTGAAGGGCTTCCTGGATCACTGCCGTCATGCTCATGTTCACATGTGGGTCTTAGCTAGCAAAGCCACTGAGAACAGGCTACAGCCTGGCTTGCAGTTTCCCTCCAGAGGGATCCCTGAGAGCAAACAGGTACGTGGTGTTTGCAGGTAGAACACCTCAGCTGCCCATGGGTCTTTTCTGAGGCCATTTTTTCTCCTTCTCTTCAGAAATAAGTAGCAGCTCGAATCAACAGCAGCCCCTTCCTCTCTGCAGGGTGCTACTTCTGAAGCACACATTCACATCCTCACCTATTTCAGGGGAAGCTACTTTTAGGCAGACAGGTAGTGCATAATCCTCACCATTTGTGCCTTCTCAAGTGCTGCTGTCTCCAGCTAGTTATCTCTCAGCAGGCAAAACTGGTTGATAATGCCAGTGAATGTCAATGACTTGGGCAGTGTCAGTCTATGGCAGACATTTGTATTGGCAGAGGCAATGCCACCACAGACAGGCAGGGCAAGAAGTGATTTGTGGCATGTGTAGCCACAAGGGCTAGCTGAAGGTATTTTGTGTTAACAGAGCTGGACTTTTGTCTGTGTATTCTGCTTTACCTGTAAGGGTTAGATTAATCACTACCAAAGAAGCCCACTGTCACTCTCAAAAAATGAGAAGCATTTTGCTAGTCCCAGATCCTGTTACTGTCACACAAGCTGCTTTCTTATCAGTGGGACTAACCTTTGCTGTCAACACCACTATCTTTTATAGGCTGAAAATTAAAGGCATAAAGCTATGTGCAGTGCAGTGATCTGGTGTCAGTGGAAGGGGTCACAGAAATCTCTTCTTTGAAAATGAAACTCTTTTTTGCTGCAGATAAAATTATTAGTTTGGCTGGAGTTTTCTGAACTCTTAAAAGCAAGACAGAAAAATATGGAAAGTCAAAGACTGTTATACAAACACTTATTTTAGATTAAAACTGCCTTGTTTTTTTAAAACTGTATCATTTTACTGAAAGCAGCTTTTTGTCTTTATAAATATACAAATAATCTTTAGGGAACTTTAGGGAAGTGGGGGAACTAGTAGGTATTGTAGGCTGAATTTTTAAAATTCAACTGAAAATGCCAAAGTATCTTCATTCTGGAGTGTCCTGATACCATAGACTTCGAGAACCTTCCTAAAGTTTTTTTGACTATTAGATTCACAATATTCAGACATTTGTTTTTCCTATCCAAAAATGGTTACAAGTTAGCAGCTGGTTATCCCTGTTACAGGGCTATATATTTGATGGGCTAGTTTTTAGGAAGAATGTGAGGATATGATATACATGGGAATGATGGTATAAAAGCTAGTGCTCTGTTGTACTTCCAAAATATTGGAAGAGACTTGCAGCTCTCAGAGTCTTACAGGTTCTTCTCTTCCTGATTTAAATGTCATACTCCATGCTGAATATGTTTAGAAACTATGGTCACTGACTACCTTGTAAATTACAGTTGTTAATCCAGTAATGCTCCCCTTGGTGTTGATGACACAATTGGAAATCTGTCCAGGTAGAGACAATTATGTAGAAGCAGAGAAACATAATCCTTACTTGCCTGCCACTGTTCCTATGTTTCCTTTTTAAGAGTCAGCAACTATTTCAGATTCTCTCATTCTATTCACTTTCAAGTCATGATTAGACTAGAGAATTCTGTTCTTGCATCCCTCCCTTAAAATCCAGGAAACCAGTGCAGAACTGTTTCACTTTTTAAAGATCATTTAATTACCTTAATGAGTTTGATTGTTTTTTCAAATCTCCTGTGAAGTCATAGGCTGAAGTTGAAATGGTTTTATTTGCCTTGGAGAAAATCTATCCACTTTGTACTTAGCAAGTGGTTTACATGTGGAATGCCAGAGCATCCACAGCCTCATTTCTCCACAGCAATGATGAGAGAGCTCCCAATACTGTCTGTAGCACCTGGTGATGTGCACATGTAAAATCCAGTTTATAGACAGAAAAGCCCCAAATTTTCAGCAATGCTAAGTATTCTGAACCTGAAGCAGAGGGGAGCCAAAAGGATACAGTATCCTGCCAGAACAGGAACACATTATGCAAAACTATGCATGCAAATATTTATTTGGGATAGTCAGCTCTGAGTTGTCTGCTCTTGTACAGGTTTTGTTTCTGATCCTCTGAAAACAGATTCTCTATTCTTCAGAAAGGAAGGGAAGATGATGGGCCTGAGAAGAACAATGTGCAGGTCATTTATCTTCTCTGAGACTTTGTTGTCCACCCACTTAAGAAAAGCATAATGCATAAATATAAATCCATTAAAGGTTATGGGGTGCTCAGAAGCTGTTATAGTGGACGTGGTAGGAACTAAAACTGTTGCAGAAGTAAGTGCAACTGATCAAGGATGATGCATAATCTCCATACCCTTCAAGTAGGCAGGTTAACTTTGGATAAGGATTTTTTGTCCAGTTTCTGAAGGAAAGAGATGCCAGTGGGTCTACCTATACTTGCAGACTTTAAGACTTCGCTACCTCTGCAGGCTTTTTGAATTAAACCACAAGAGATTTGTTTTGCATTTAGGACTAGAAAGTGCCCTGTCTGCTAGTGAGGCACATAGCAGACATGGAGCTGCTGTGCAACTGCTTAAAATACAGATCTATAAAAATTTTGGAAATTCCATGGGTAATCTTCTCTGTGAGACAAAATACAGTATCATTCTGCTGAGACACAACATTTATTGGCGTGTTGACATTACCCTAGCTGAACAGGGGCAGACTGGATAAGCTAAGAGGACATCGACTTGATGGATCTAGATCAGTCTATTCCCAGCAAACATCTGGGGGCAATTATCAAATATCCTTCTGTGCTCAGACTCCCAGGTGAGATGGTTTTGCAAAAGAAAAGGGTGTGGAAAGTCAGAGCTCCAGTCTGGGTTTATGGTCACCTTATCTCCCTTTACTTTGCTGTGCCTGGGTTGCTGCACATGGGGCCACCAGCAGCCGAGGCTTGTGCTTGGGTCTGCCAAACTTTCTTGCTGTAAGGCTTCTGTAGTACCAGATGTGCAATGTAGGACTAAAAACAACTCCTCATTGCTTTATTCTGTTTCATCTTGCCTGAGAAAAAAGGACAGCATTTCAAGCACAATAAAGCACTTAAGCATGTATTTGCAATAGTTTTACATATGTAATAAAGGCATTTCACAACGTTTTTGATGCTTCAGCCTGTCACAGTGAGAACATTTTTAATAATGTTCTCTTCTTTTGTATTTCAGCACTGGCCCTTCCTTACTTGATCACAATTACAGGAAATAAGGGTAAGAAATAGAAATCAATCAAATACAATCTTTTACACTTCCCCAACAGTCTGTGATCTGATTTGTTTCAAGTTCAAATAAAAGTTTGTGCCATTTCTTGTTTAACAGCATTGTTTTCCCTCCTCTGAATTAATTCATCCTGGAGGCAGTATTGCCTTTGGATCTTTCCTGATTGCTTTTTAACCCACTCATAAAACATACAATACTCTAGTGATGCACTGGGTTTTTTTGAACAGTTGCCTGTAGTTTAGAGGTCTACTGAGTTTAATCTCTCTAGTCTCTGCAGTTAATGAGTGTTCACTTTTTGCTTGATCTCTCTGTGTCCAGGTTGGACTAAGCAGTGACAAGAGTTCTGATATAAAAAATGGATTTACTTTGGGGTTTAAATTCTGTGTGTAACCATACAGTAAAGTGCTGAACTGATGTGAGTCAAAGAAGAAACTAATCAAACTGTGGGAGCCTAGCAAAGTTTCCTGGACAGAAATACTTGAACAAGCACTTCCAAGTAAGTGGACAGTATTTGGGGAGCACCAGATATGTTGCATGTATGCAGGCAGTTGTTGTGTGAGTCAGATCCATCCTGAAAGTGACAGATTCAGTACACCTGAATTATGTTCTAGTTGAAGATGACTCTGTTCACTGCAAAGGGTTTGGACTAGATGACCTTTAAAGGTCCCTTCCAATCCAAATCATTCTGTTTCTATAAGATTTATCCATACTTGCTCATAGTTCTTTGCCAGGTACATATTAGGACAAAAATTTATGCTTTGCCCAGTAGAAGACAGGTCCGAGTGACCTAAAAAACAGAATAGATTTATGCAAACACCAGGCATAGGTTTTTTGGCTGCAGAGAATTTAACTAAAGAGTGACACTTGAGATTGTTTACTGAGTGAAAGTGCCTCTCCTATCTTTGATGAAAGCAACAAAATCACCATGTGGAGACAAGTGAAAAATGATAAGAGGCTTTGTTTGTTCAGCTCCACTCCATGCACCTAGAATTATATCTGTGCAGCTTTAAAATTTAATTTAACATCTTTTTAACTCAGATAGAACAAATGTCAAATGAAAAACAACTGGCATCCTTACTGAAAACATGGGATGTAGTAGCCAGAAAGAGTTTCTGCAAATCTTTTGTGTAAATGGTGGCACTGCCATTGCTGGCATTGCTAGATGAATTATTGAGACTCTTGCTGGTAAGTGGTAGAGATGTTTTGACTCCTCTACAGGCATTTGGCAAGAAACTTTTATAACTTACATATATTAGAGATGACATAGGTCTAATATTATATAAATGGTACAAGTAAGTACTGTGGTCACCTGAATCTACAGACTGGGTAAATAAAGATACTAAGGAACAAATACCTTTCTTGTGGCCTTTGAGATATCTTTCCACTCTTGTAAAAAGCACCTTGCATGCCAAAAAGTGTGTTTTACAGCTGGGGTTTTAGTTTTAAAAAGCTTGCCAATATAGAATGCCTGCCATAGTGTTAAGAAATCACAGTCTCAAAAGCTTCTCTCATGGTTGTCCCAGTCATTGCTTTCCTGCCTGCTACCAGCTAAACCCATGTCTTAGTTTTGCCATCAAAATGGACAGAGCAAGTTCAGGTAGTTGTACACAGCTGCAGAGTTTCAGTTCACTTGTCAGAAACAGCTGGTATTCATGTTTGCTGACCAATGGGCTTCATTTTTTTAATCTAGGTTCAATGGTCTGTTATCCACACCTTGCAACCAGCCTGTTCTGTGCTGCCCTAAAAGCCTGGCATCCTGCAAGGACCCCACATTGACACAGCAATGATGTAACAGGTACCTCATTTAGCACAAAATGGGAGCTTTCTTCCTTAAACCTCTTCTCAGAGAAGGACATGTGGGTCATGCTTCAGCTATAAACAAGCTCAGACCTGGCCAGGGTAGGCCACTACAGTGCTAGAGGAAATGTGGAGGTGTCATAGACAGTGCTTATAAAAGCCTTGCAGCAGGATAGGGACAGTTGTTCTGTGCTTGTAAATTGGACCTTACAATGCAAGAAAAAGGAAACTTTCTATTCTGGTAAGCCTGCATGAGGTGTCAAGATACTTAGCCTGAGGAACTGGAAGGAGAAGGACCATGCTGGCTGATGACACAGCTGACCATTTTTGACAGAGCTGGAAAGGCAAGATTAAAGTTTATAGAATTTCCTCACATCAAGCAGAAATGCAGAGTGAAAAATAGAATTGTTCTCCCCTTAAATATTTTATTCCAGAAAACAAAACTTAAGAGAATCATGCTCTCATTGCTATACTTCAGTCCTTCAAAATGTTTTCTGTATTGAATAAGTATTTTGGGTGAAGTTACAGGTTCCAGACAGTATTAGTCCTTTATGATTTCAGTGTGCTCTAAGGTGAATGTATTGCTAGGTGCTTACTGTCCCAGTTTGTTGTGTTTGATAAGTATTGGGCAGCTATGGTGGCTTTCCAAATTTAAAGAGAGTTGTTCCTCTATCTGTATGAATGTCAGGTGTGGGATACATCCCAACTCACTTCACCTGTCTGGGGTGTAGTTTTATGTGCCTGAGCTAAGTGAACCTGGCTCTCTTTGCAGTCAGTCATTTGGGCAAATGAATCCTGTTCCAGATGTCTGAGCTTCAGGGATATAATCTTCCTTTTGAATTTCATGTAAGCAATGTTGGTGGGTTTTATTTTTGATATTCCACTTTTCCTGGTTTTGAACTCTAGGTAAATCCTATCTTCTATCAGAAACTTGGTACTTTTGCATGCTGTTATTCTCAAGAAAAGGTTTGCACTGATGTAGTTTATAAATCTACTAACTCTTTATATGTAGTAGCTGAAATGTATTTACCATATTTTTAATTCTTACATGGCCCAAATATTTGTTTGTACTGACAGATGTGTGAAAACTACAGATCTTTCCCTTCTAATTCTCCACACTTTGAGTGAGAAAAGGCAAGCAGTCATGCTTCCTAACTTTTCAGAGTTTTACTCCTCTACTTTTAGTAAAACCTGCAGTGTAGGTCCTGTTATCAAGTCCTTTGCAATCCTTGTGACAAAGGTAACTTTTAATGAGACATTTGCTGGAACAAATTGAGGTAGTTGTGTGAAAGTTAAGTCCAAGGGAATGGATAGGAAAGATTGTGATTGGATTTGTTTGCAAATGTGGCATCAGATTGGAGGAAGGTGACCTCCTGTTTGAGGTATCATTACTTTCTCTTTATGTTGGTCTTCTGTTCTCCCCAAGCATGAGTCAGGCCTCAGAAGAACACCATGGAAAGGAATGGAAAATAACTGACTTGGCATGCTTTACTTTTGTCCTTTCACAGCTGATTCTGCAAGTTTTTTATTTTCTGATGAAGACCATACATTCACTTTCTGTTCTCAATGAACAGCTTTGATTCTTAAAGATTCACATGACTCCAGTAGCTGGAGCTTTACAAATAATATGGTGATACATTCATTAAAATTGTGATATATTAATGAAATTTGAAGCTGTAAGTGTAGGAGTGAGCTTCCACTTTCTCTAGATACTTTAGGCTAATTGACCTGTAGCCTCCTTCCCTTGGGGGAGTTTTCTGGCTCAAAGATGCAGTGGAGTCTCCTCACCACTCACCTGCACTGATGCTACATCCAAGTCTGGCTCTTGGTTTAAAGTTTTCCTGAAATGTCCTTCCCCATGCTGGTTTTAAAGGAACTTTTTTCTTGGCTGCACCATTAAAAGTCCAGGGCTCTCTCAGAGATGGGAGCTCAGGCAGCCCAGGAAAGGTATAGGAATCTCTTGCTGTTTGAAAGATATGCAGATTAAGGGAGATCACTGATCAGTGGTGGGACTTGTAATCTTAATTTCTTGTGTGCCATGGTGACCATCTAAATTTTGTGAAATTGTGGCCCTACAGAATTAACTATCAGCAGTGGGGAAATATGGGGAGGTTTTATAGTTTGATAATAATTTATCAGCCTCTCTCCTGCAGTCCTTTGCTGGCTGGCTGCTCTAAAATCACACAATCAACAAGAGAGCAGTGAACAGAAATATTTTCAAGAGCAGATGGGATGTACCTTCAAAAACCAGGATTGTCCCAGTGAAACTGGGACATCTGGCAATCCTAAAAAAACCCAAACTAGATGAAATAAAAATTATGAGAGAGAGGAGCAGAAAAATATGCCTTTGCATTGATTAGCAGGCAAAGTAATTAATCTCCTTCAACTCCCCTTTTGGTCCATGGTGTAAAACAAGGAGAAATAGGAATATTATTGCTTTGCTAAGTGTGGATTCCTATACAGTGATTGCTGAATAGTGTCTTCAGACTTAGAAGGGATATTTCACATCCTTTCTTCCCTCTTTCCTGCTGCCCCCAGTAACAGTCTTCGTGTCTTTCATAAACAAAACCCATCCATTGCTATTATCTTCATCATTCAAAGTTTTCCAATTCTCTTTCAGGAGCTTTGGATCAAAGTCAAGCCCACATTTACTGATTGTATTACTATGAAAGACATCAGTCTATCCACAGTCCAGTTTGCAATTGAATTTCTATCCTGGGACTAAATGTTACATCTAGACACTTTTTAAACACCTCCAGGGACTGTGACTCCATCACTTCCCTAGGCAGCCTGTTCAAATGTCTAACAACTCTTTCAGTGAAGAAATCTTTCCTGATATCTATAATGCTGGTAGACAGGAGAAAGAAAGAGGAGAAAGCAGATGGCTCCCATTTGCCCATTGTGTTTTTACTGAGACATACAAAATTTTAGTGTTGCATAGGCAAGTTTTTCCCATACAAATAGAATTGCTCCAGAAAAAATATTCAGGCTTTCAGAGTTGCTTCAACTGACCAAACCCATATGCAGAAGAAATGTGAAAACAGAGGTTTTGTTGATATTTCATACCACAGATGAATTTGTTTGATCAAATTAACAGCATTTGCTTAAGCTTTTTAACATTCTTCATATCCCAGTCCAGATTATTTGCTTTGATGAAGACTACCCCAGGCATTTGGTCTGTTTATAAGATATTCCTTTAGATACAAAGACAGAGCTTTTTATGATCTCCTTAACTCATTCTAGAGTGAAAATGACCTCTGCTGGTGGAAATTTGCATGTCTGTTCAATTAATGAAGTATTATCCTTTTTCTTTTCACAAACATGTCCATCCAAATGTTGTTGCTCTGCTTTCACAGTGTATTTTATTCCAGTGATCTTCTAAGGGGAGCTGGACTATGTCAGAGATGCAATATGTTAGAACTTACTCAGCTATCTTCAGTACCAAAAAGATATAGGCCCAAGGAATGTTAGAGAGGATGTCACATATGTTGAAATTCTAAAGAAAAGACAGAGTGACCCCAAAATAATTGATATATAAAGTGTTTTGACTGTGGCACCCTCTCCTTAAAAAGAATAGACAAACTCCTAGCAAGGATAAAATCAGCTCATAGAAGTGACAGTAGAAGCATCTTACTTGTTTCTGTAGGAAAAATGGATTTCATTTGGGAGATGGTCATCCTGCACTTAAAAATACAGTCTGTCTTTCTAATATTTCTACAGAATCCAAAAGCTTTGTGATCTGAATCTTGTTTATGGAATATGTAGTGTTCTACCTCCATTTCTTTCTCCCCTTGTAAAGGGCATTTAGTGAATGATGATTTAGGCTGGATGTTAGGAGGAAGTTTTTCACTATGAGGGTGGTTAGGCAGTGGAACAGGTTGCCCAGAGAGGTTGTGGAAGCCTCATCCCTGGGAGCTTTTAATTCAAGGATTAATGGGGCCCTGGGCAACCTGATCTAGTGGATGGTGTCCCTGCCAGGCAGGGGGGTTGGAACTAGATGATCTTTAAAGGTCCCTTCAAAGATCTGAATGTAATCAAGAAAAAAGTGGGATTTTCCCCACTTTTTGTTTTTGCCAGTTATAACAGTAGCAGAGTGGGAAAAGGGGATGTGAAAACACTAGTGTCTAAATATGCTTGTTTATAAACTTCTCTTTTTTTAATATACTAGAAAAATATCCCAGCTTTTGAAAACTTCATTCTCATAAGAATCTCAATTGCAACATAACCCTGTTTTTCACTGGGGAAAGAAAATTCTTCAGAAACTTTCCAACCAAATGTCTCTAGGGAATGTGCAGTCAGGACAGGGCAGACCCTGTCATTTATATGCTGTTTTCCCAAACTGTCTTTAGCACTTACTTGGAGTCTCCCACATGACAAAAAACAAAGAGGCAGAAAAGACATGGCAAGAGCCTAGAAGGAGCTCTTTGTGCTTTAGGTTGCAAGAGAACTGATATTAGTCATTTCCCCATCCAGATTTGTCAGGTTTCTGGATATCTTCTCAGAGAATGCTGGAAAAATACACTTTCAGCTCTGTATTCTAATTTTGTAAGTCTCCATAGGCTCCCATAGAAAAGCATGCAAATAGATCCTTATTAATGACTTTCCTGTTGAAAAATATTCTCTTCTTTTGGCTAGTATTCTAGAAATAGTTCTGAGAGGAATAGCTTCACTTCAGTGTCACAGGTCACCAACCAAACTTTTAGGTTTTGTTTTTGTGAGGAAGACATCTGTGGCTTTAAACCTCTGAGGAAGAAGCTGAGCTATTTATTTGCTTGCTTGCTTGCTTGTTTGTTTAATTATTTACAGGAGATAGGGAAGGTCTGGCTTCCTCAATTTCAAGATCTCTCTTTATCAGCAAAATAGTGGAAGTTGTGCTTGATTCTAAGCACACACTTTGCTGCTTCCAAGCCTGATCTCTGGCCAGTTGCTCTGGTTTCAGTGGGGTCATGCTGGGATAAGGAGGGAACTTTGGCCACTGGGAAGTCTGTACAAATCCATTCTGTCTACTGAATATATAACCTCAGATTTGTTGGTGCAATCCCACATCCTTTGCAGTGGGAGAGACTGAATCCCCTGAGTAACATTTTAAAATCATGGAATTATTTTGGTTAGGAGAGACTATTAAGATCATCAAGTCTAACTGTTAACCCAACACTGCCAGGTCACCTCTAAAACCTGTCCCTCAACACATCTATATTTTAATATCTGGTCTTTGGGGCTGCTCTCCTCTTGTGGCTCATATGGAGCCTAGGTGACAAGAATGTGTCTTTCGTGCTCAACCTAGGACCAGAAAAATATATATTCATCTGAAGTCCCAACCATCACTTTCTCTTTAGAAAGTGAAAGACTATATGGAGAGGAGGAGGTGAATGCACTGTGGTTTTCCAACAAATGCAGAACATTTGCCTGCAAACCTGAGGAGCATCTTACCACTACCTGGCAATCATATTGTGCCCATCAGAAACTTGTCACATTTGTTCCAGAAAGACAGACATGTCTTTTGACAGGACATGACTCTCCACAAAGCAATCTGAGTTTGAGGGAGGAGCAGGGAAAGGAATTAGAGATAAAGGAGCTTAGAATATTTTTTGATGTTTTCTTCATTAAAAAATCTGCCAAAATGTGAAAGTTTTCTAGAAATAATTCAACTTGAGCAGCTCATGACATGAAACTACTTAGGATAATCTTTCTTCTGGACTCATTTAGAATGTGCCATTATAACATTTTCCACAAAATATTTTTTTATTTCTAGCCCAAAAGCTTCTTTTAACATAAAAATGGTTTTTATTGCAATATATATTTTCAAATTAAATGCTAATAATAAAATCAGTTGGTTTGATGTTAGTAAAACAGGAATGGGTTTGAAAGAGCAAAATTTCAGCTGGTACTTTTGGGAAAAAAGGAGTCAGTATGAAATAAGAAAGGTGGAAAGATCAGAAATCTAAAAAAAAATTGAGGGGTATTTTACACAGGGAAAGTTTAGAGAAAAAACTGAGAATGCCATTTGAGCCAGCAGTAACATACTAGAGTGTGAGATGTTTGAAACCCAGTGTCTGAGTCCTGATGAAAATCTTTGTGAAAGGACTTTTTTGTATGTTCAGTAATTTGTGTTCATGGAAATGATAAATGGCATCATGCTGACTGCCACAAAGACATTGGGATGCAGAGTCTGACTTTATTAAAAAGCTGTGGAAAAGAAGCTACTTTATTTCTGTTGGCCTCTTTAATTTGATTTTTCTCACTTCACCTCTTCAGCACAATGAGTGCTCTGAAAATAAAGGAAGGACAAGTGCAGATAAATTTCTAATCCAGGCTGGGTGACATTTTCCCTCTTAAAAAGGCTGGGATTTCATTTGGGAAAATAACATCATTTGTGAGGTGAATTTTACTCTATGAACATCATGCAACACAACTTTGTGTTTAGAGACATCCCTGTAGGCTATGGTGGGCATCTTGCTTCATCTTGCAGTGATATCTACAAGTCTTGTTAAACTTGTTTATTTCTGGTAAAATGCCATTCAATAGTGCAAACTGGTTAGTGCTGTACACCAGGAGTTTGATGTAGCTCATTGCAGCTTTGTGGTGTTTATATGAGGGATAGTGAATGGGCTGAAGTTACATGTGAAACCAGTGGCTTGTGATTTGGATTTCTTCACTGATGAGGTGAGTAGCCAAAAAGTGTAGGAGAAAACTTGGGGGAAGAAAGGAGGAAGGAAAAAAAATAAAGATCCAGGTTGGATTCTTAGGTTTTTCCTTAATCTTGTTTCCTCTAATCTCAATACTGGTTTAGCTACAGTTTCATGATCTGACTATTTAGAATCATAGAATTGTTAGAGTTGGAAGGGACCTTAAAGATCATTTAGTTCCAACCCCCCTGTCTGGCAGGGACACCATCCACTAGATTAGGTTGCCCAGGGCCCCATCCAGCCTTGCCTTAAGAAATTCCAGGGTTGGGCCTTCTGCAACCTCTCTGGGCAACCTGTTCCAGTGTCTCACCACCCTAATAGTGAAGAAATTCCCCCTAGTGGAATGGAATGTTCCCCTAAACATGGAGCCCACCCAGTATGAACGTTGAGCTTTCAATATGCGTGGAAGGAGATATTATGAAGACTTTTCTGGTTAGGTTTCCTTGTGCCCTTGAGCAGCCCTTTCCCTCACAGGTGTTGCTTTCTGAGTTTGTAACCTGGGCTTGCAGAGGAGATATTTTATCCCTGGTGAGGATTGACTTTAGGTAGACATGAGGAATATATACTATTAATGTGCTAAGTGGTATCCATACCTTAACATACATGTGCCAGGATGCTAGAATCCTTATTTTACAAGGGGTGCAGCGTAGAGACAGAGATGTCAAATTCCTTCTGCAAAATACTTAGTGGAAGTCAGAGGCTGAGCCAAGCTATGGACATGAGATTTGCCCCAGGTGATATGCATGCTGCCTCACCTATTCAATATCTCTGGTATACTGGGACTGTTGAAAGTGCCTTTGCCCCAGCTGAAATGACACACTGTGCAGCAGTTGTGTGTTTGGGAATATTGTGCTGTCGAGAAGAGTTTTGTAAGGTTGGATTTGTTGTTTGTCGGGCTGCCTGTTTACTCTTTTCAAGTCTGTTGAGAGCAGCTTTGTAAGCTTTGGCTGTGTTGTTATTTTCATTAGTTTTCAAGTGCTGAGTTTGTTTTTGTTAGCTTGCCTGTTTGGTTTAAAAGTCTTGTTTGTTCTTGGGATTGATGTTTGAGAGCGTTTTGTGCTGTTTCCATGAATCGTGGAGGCATTAGGAATTTTTATTGTTCTGATGAACTCTGTAGTTGCCACAATCCCCAGGCACCTGGCTGACAACAGGGTAGACTGGCTTCTTAGAATCACAGAATTATAGAATTGTTTAGGTTGGAAAACACCTTTAAGATCAAGTCCAACTGTTAACCCAGCACTGCCAGGTGATCTCTAAACCATGTCTTTAGCATCATATCTACATATTTTTTAAATCCATTCAGTGATGGTGACTCCACCACTTCCCTGGGCAGCCTGTTCCAGTGCTTGACAACATTTTTGATGAAGAAATTTTTCCTGCTATCCAGCCTAAACCTCCCTGGCACAACTTGAGGCCATTTCCTCTTGTCCTTTCACCTGCTACTTGGCAGAAGGGACCAAACCTCCTTTCAGGCAGCTGTAGAGAGTGATAAGGTCTCCCCTTATCCCTTGAGCCTCCTTTTCTCCAGGCTAAAGAAGCCCAGTTCCCTCAGCTGCTCCTCATAAGCTGTGTGCTCTAGACCCTTCACAAGCTTTGTTGCCCTTCTTTGCATGTCTTGCAGACATCTGGACCTTCACACCTGTAGGAGGTGGTGTGGACTGACCATGTTAAAGCAGTCCAGTTTGGGATGTCCCTGGGACCTCTTCCTGGCCTCATCCAGCAGGACTGCCTGGAGTGTTTTGCATTGACATATGACAGAGGTTGGCTTGTGGCATCAACAGGGCAGCAGCCCTCACCACAGGTCTCACTGGCCCTAAAATCTGTGCCATGTCAACTTCCTGCAGCACTTTAACAAAAAACTCAATCACACAAAACTTCCTGAAAACTTCTGTTCTGGAAAACACTTACATGACACAGAGTAGACAAAACATATTTGAAAACCAGGTTTCTTTTTGGCATGAATGGGTGGGGATTATGAAAATATCAGCCAAGGTTAGGCAAATGTTTGTCCTCTCTCCTTTAGGAGTGGGTAAACTGCAAGAGATTTTTGAGAGCTGGTGAGCTAAGATGGGATAGCTGTTGAATAGTCTCACCCATCCCTCCTCTGGCTTCTGAAGGAGTGTTAAGAACATGCTCAGGGGTACCTGTGCTTGCCCAGGTAAGCCTTGTTTTCTTGCCCTTATTCTTTATTGAAGCTACAATTGTTTTGTAAGCCCACCCTAAACAAGCACTGCTGTCAGAAGGGTGATGCCAAGGGAAGTATCTTTGGAGCACAAAATTCCTTTTCTGCTGTTTCACTGCATGCAAACGCATCTAAAAAAAGGGGAAGTTGCCTAACACAGCATGACTGTGTCTCATTCTGTGTTACTCCATGTGCATGGGACAACCCCACTACCATTAGCTGAAGCTTGAAGCTTATGTCATTGAGTAATTAAATATCCAGTGTCTAATAATACTATTGCTTAAGATATTAACCAATGTAGTTTTATTAGTCTGTATGAAGTCAGATTAAGTTATTGACTTACCAACCGTACTCTTTGTTTTCTCAGACATAGAGATAGGATTAGCAGCTGTTTAAATGACATCTTTGTTTGAGTAAGGGACATTAAATCTGGCCTACCTCACAAAAGATTACATATACTTACAGTCCCATCACTGCCTGTCCCCACTATGCAAAGCATGCTGTTATCTACACAGGAAAGTAAAATGTTTGCCCTCAGGGTTTTCAGTTCCAATGGGAGAAATTAATGGTCTTGATGGCTATCACAGTCTGATGTGGATGAAGCCTGAACTAAATTCTCAGTGGGTAATTTTCAGTTGACTTTTGTAAAACTAGACCTGAAGTGACAGTTAATTTGGGAGAATAATATCATAGGGTCATAGGATTGTCAGAGTTGGAAAGGACCTTAAAGATCATCCAGTTCCAACCCCCCTGCCTGGCAATGACACCATCCGCTAGATCAGGTTGCCCAGGGCCCCATCCAGCCTTGTCTTAAAAGCTTCCAGGGATGAGGCTTCCACAACCTCTCTGGGCAACCTATTCCACTGTCTCACCACCCTCATAGTGAAGAACTTCTTCCTAATATCCAACCTAAATCTCCCTTCCTCTAGCTTACATCCATTTCCCCTGGTTCTATCACATCATAGGATCATTATAGTCAGGAAAGACCTCTGAGATCATTAAGTCCACCTGTCCACCTAACACTGCTATGCTCACTAAACCATTTCCCTGTGCACCACATCTACATGTATTTTGAACACTTCCAGGGATGGTGATTCCACCACCTCCCTGGGCAGTCTGTGCCAATGCCTGATAACCCTCTCAGTGAAAAAATTCTCCCTGATATCCAATCTGAACCTCCTCTGGTGCAACTTGAGACCATTTCCTCTTGTCCTACTACCTGTTACTTAGGAAATGAGACTGAGTCCCACCTTACTAACACCTCTTTCCAGGTAGTTGCAGACAGCAAGAAGGTCTCCTCTGGGCCTCCTTTTCTCCAGACTGAACAACTCCAGTTCCCTCAGCTGCTTCTTGGGCTCTGGACCTTTCACCAGCTTCGTTGGCCGTCTTTGGATCCACTCCTGCACCTCTGTCTCCTTGTAGTGAGGGGCCCAAAATTGAACCTACTATTCAAAGTGTGGCCTCATCAGTATCGAGTACAGGGAGATGAATAATTCTGTGCAAAACCTATCTATTTCCATATGAAAGGAAACTTCGAATCTTTGTGCTGCAGAGAGAAAGAAGGGAGTAATTACAGTTAAACACTTGTCAGAGCAGTTCTGGTGAACTTGTAGTATCTCCAGTCTGAGATAGGAGGTCAGCCTTATTTGATTTTTTTTTTTCCTTATATGCTGACACATACCAAGCATGCTGGGTGCTGACTGGAGTCAGCTAGGCTGCTTGTGAACTAATCTAAACCTATCCGAATTGGTTCCAAAATCTGGCCAAACCAGGTATGACTGGATGCAGGCAAGCAGCATCAGCATCTGCTTTTCTGTCTTAGGATGTTACTGAGACATTAGTGAAAGTCATAGTCATCCCCTATTCAGTACTGGCTTTTGGAACTGATATCATCAAATAAGAAGACTGAGCTTATTTGTAAGGGTGGGGTAGGGACATAAAGGTTGATGAGAACCAGATTCCACTTGAACTGTATTGCTAAAATAGCAACAAATGTAAAAATAGTTTGAAATACTTTGAAATGAGCCTTGTAAGAATGACATTGCAGGGGCCAATCCACTGAACTACTCCTGTGCCCTTTATGACTTAAAGATCCTAGTTTTATGGAGAAGAAAAAACCAAATGTTCTACATTTCAGTTCTGTAAATTTAGCCTTGCCCATAAGAGTCAGGGTGAGATATTCCTGGTTCTGACAGTGCTGAAAATAAAAATAGCAGGCCATTTACCTCTTCTGGAATATCTGCCTGTGACTCCCTTGAAACCAGAGGAAATAGCAAGATATCTACCATTTATAGATTCAGCATTACCACATAGAATGTAATGTCATGATTATGTGAGAGGGCAGGAAATGCTGCTTTTTCCCATCCCTCTTGTGATTGTGCAGGATTAATAGAATTAAAGCCACAAAAATGGTTTTTACTAAAATGACCAGAGGATTGAACACACAGAGAGAACAGACCTATTGATTTGAGGACTGAGCCCAAACTTATTTTCAGGCATTAAAGCAAAGAGTGCTTTGGAACCACTGTCCCAGGTTGTCCAGAGAGGTGGTAGATGTTTCATCCCTGGAAACATTCAAGTCAGACTGGACAGGGCTCTGAGCAACCTGATCTAGTTGAAGATGTTTCTGCTCATTGCAGGGAGATTGGACTAGGTGACTTTTAAAGATCCTTTCCAACTCAAACCATTTTGTTACTCAGGAGACTTACCCTTCTACCTGCTTCTCTACATCTTTATTGGCCAGTGTACTGTTCAAAAAAATGCCAGGACAACTGTTTCCTAATCAATTTTGTTGCAGAGGAAAGAAAGGATCCTACAGGGTAGGAGGATGAGACTAAAAGTAAATCAAATACTAAGTTCAGTTTTCAGAGAGACCTACTTATGGACAGGATTCATGTTTGCTCTGGCCCAGCAAGACAGGCTGGCACTGATGTTTTCTGTGCTTTCCTGTTGCTGCTGCAAGGTGCATCTGGAAGAATACTAAGAGTAGTCCATGGGTGACATGTCCCTGCTCTGTACAACTGGAAGGAGAGGCTGAGGACTTGAAGCCCTGGAGAGCTGTCAGAGCTCCCTGTGAACACAGTCTTAGAAAATGCATTCAGAGCTAGGCATGGTGTCTGCTGCTTGCTTTGGAAGAAAGGGAAAGACAAACACATCTGGAGCTGATGTTCTCTCAGTTGCTGATACCAGCAGGAAACAAATCCACTGATGAGAGTGGGATTATATTGATGAGAAGCTACTGTTTTGTGGTCACTTCAGTGGGAAGCTGAAGGGTTGGTGGTCCTAATTATCCCCCCTCATACCCAGAGAGAATGGTGGTGTAAGGATAGGGGGAGGTCTGGCTGCACTCTCCTTATCAAAGGAAAGCTACTCAGATGGTGTTGGTGTCCTGTCACCAGCTTTGGGCCAACATCCTGAAGTAAGGAGCCTAGAAGAATATCCTGGAATAATATTACTGTCCTGGCCCCATCTGAGGTGTGCTTAATGAAGTGCTAAGGGAGGAAACAATGTTTTTGCCAAACATCTGATCTACTCTTCAGGTTAATCCATGCTTAAGATCCCTTGGAAAGAAAATCTGTTATTGATGTAGGCTCACCTTTTGGGATCCAGCTCTTTTTTTCACTCAAACTAATGGAAATTTGGCCATTTCTATCTATAGAAGTAGGGTCATACCACTTGTATTCCAAGTCAGTTGAAATAAAAATGATATGTGACCATATATCTGGCAGAGCTTAAAGTAATAAAAAAGAATTACTGGAAATCTAGCAGTCTAATAGACAAACAATCATCTGCAATTTCCCTCTTCACTATTAACTGTACTGTGCTGATTCCTACCAGGTCTGCTTAGGGACTGTTTGTCCTGCTCATTTAACTGGATTTTATATAAAATTAAGAGACTTTATACTGTACTTGTGTAGAATGAAGAGGACACTCAGCTAGATAAAAACTGTTTCATAAAATCCCTGTGGTCACAGGAGTTGGGCACTTCCTATTCCATTCCAGTCTTTGTGGAAATCACTTCCAGATTACCAACATACTGATTCAGCTCTAGTACTGCAGGGGGGAAAAAGCTGGAAAGCTAATTGATCACCATATCTATCTATATGTTGTATCTGTATCTATAATTTCACACCAGGTAGCAGAAGAAATGCCATTTGTTCTGGAGATAGGTGTGATTCTGCCTCTTCCTTCTTCATCTGAAATGCAAGATGCCTTACCCTTGTTCTCTTGGTCTCAGCAGACCCAAAGCTGGTGGTGGTTTTACTAGTGTTCAGTCACAAGGAAGAACCTGGGACATTCTGTGGCCAGCATATCAAGTTGAGTGTCCTTCACTGTTCCTGGTGGTTTGCAATGCAAATGGAAGGCTTTGTCTCACAAAGTGCCATATCCATGGTAACCAAATGAAGACAAGTTTGCATTACCTCCTTTGTAAAATGTAATCCTTCCCCTGGTACACGTGCCAAAGAGGCATACAGAGTTAAAGGGACAACAATATATTCCTTGGAAAGGGAAGCAACCAAAGCAACTTCTGCTTTTTTTCTTAATTTTGTGTTTTGTTTTTTTTTCTAATCTCCTCACCCCCTTTCAGTTATCACTGTCCTTACTCTCCCATCCTCTTTCTCATCTTGTGTTTAGCTACAGTTCCCATTGTTAAAAACTGGACTAGTCTTGATTTCTGCTTTCCCTTTGCCTAGAGGCTAAGAAAACAATCATCCATCCAACTGACAACTTAAACACCACTTCTTGGCAATCAGCCCTTGCTTGCCCTTCCTGGTATCTTTAAAAAAATAATAATAATGGGAATGGAAAGCTGAGCCAAGAGCACCAGCTCTTGTCCTCCAGTTTTGCAGATTTTGGGACTGTAGCAGAGCAGAGGAGCAGATGCACCAGCTTGCAAGTATTCCATTATGTTAACATCTGGATCAAGCCACACAGGTTGGAGCTTATAAATTTTTTTTCATTGTAGTAGTTAAAAATGTAGGAAGTCTTTTTTTTTTCCCTTCTTATCTACAAGATATAATGTGGGAAATAATATGTATATATAATTTCTGAGTTTAATTCCAGTTAGAAGAGCTTAACAGAAGATTTAAAGAGCTTTGATTTTTTTTTTTTCACAGCTTCATAGGCTGTCTCTTTTGACTAGCCAGGATATGTTTTTAAGCAAAGGGACCAGACTCAACCTGAGTGTACTGCAAAATTATTGCTTCTGTTACTGTTTTCTCTGTTGTTGTTTTGTTTCCTTGCTTGTAACAAACTGTGCACTGAATTTATGCACTTTACCCTGTGTATCTGGGAGGCTTAAAGCACAGCTCTTTCCCTCTTCAGCCCAGTCTTATGCTGCCTCAAATGCAGACATCTTTGGCTACTCTTTAATGTTATTGGTAATGTCTCTTCTCCATTGAAAGTGAGCTCACATGGTGGTTCAAATGCAGCACCATGATACCATCAGCTTCCAATTCAGTTAGTCACAGTGAGCAACATGGATCTTCTCAACCAGTCCTAGGTCTTGTTTCAAAAGAGCAGTTGATATTATGGCCTCTGAGCAGGAATTTTACCAAAGGCTTCACACAGGCAGAGCCCTCCCCAGATTTATACTTACCAACATATGAGAAGGCTTTGAAGTGTTATTACAGTTTTCATTACCTGGCACCCTTCCAGAAAAGCTTCCTTCCCTGGAGTCACTTCACTGAGTTTTCACATGAATGTTCCAGGAATGCTTTGAATATCAAACTGAGTGTCCTTCATGTCTTTCAATGCAAATGGCAGGCATGCTGAAGAGACAAAATAATTAATATCTTCCTATAAAAGTTATCATTTCAGTCTGCTTAACAACTCCAGCACCAATGGGCAGGAAAAGGGGACCTCAACTTCCTTTAGCTGCTCAAAGTCAGGTCCTAAACTTAAACATTGTGAAGCTTTCTGCCATCTCCTTTTGCTTCTGAGTAAGACAGAGTGAAAACAAGAGTCCTCACTCTTCAGGCACTGGCTTGTTACAATAAATGGGAACTAGAAAGAATGAATACTACAGACCAGAAATTGTGATTGTTCTTGCCTGAGGTCATTGGGCTAGATGCACCTTCCTTCTTTACTGGAGCACAGATGGGTAGATAGATTCTATGAGCTTTCTCCCTGATTCAGCTGTCATCAAAAGCACAGCTGAAGCAGAACATAGAACACAACTGTATCACACAAATGACTGCATAGTAATAGTATGAAGCATCTTCTTTTTCATTTTGCTCCTTTTTCTTCCCTCTCTCCCCCCAGTGGCTACTTAAATGCAACAATTGATTCAGATATTGTATAGAAAAGTTCACAGAGTTGATAATAGAAAACTTCTCATCCTAGCTATGTGATCTGAAAAAGCATTTTTTCCCTATCAATTCCTTGTAGTGAAAGCATACTTAGTGTTCTGGTCTCATGCTGGAACAGCCCAGTCACCACAAATATGTTCAATATGCTTTTCTGTATATATATGGAATGTCTAGGAATTTAAAGTCCTTCCTAACTCAAGGTATCTGAGATTTGCTGCTACCTCCTAATTCTTGCCTGTATGACTGCAAGTTTAGTTGCACATTCCCTAATATTAAAGTTAACTGCAGGCTGTCTACTTGAGTTTTGGTACACCTGGATATGGAGATGTTTGCCTTCATAAACAACTAAAGAAAGTGGATAAATATGAACCAAGTGTGATTGAAGAATCACTTGACAAATGGAAAGGGAAGAGTCATATTAACAACACTGTCCAGTAGGTATCATGCAGTGTGAGGAACATGGTGTGAAGCTGAGGAAGTTCAAGATCCTGCTTCAGTGAAACAAGCACACTTTACTGTAGTTAGTGGAAAGGAGAATGGTTCTGTTAAATGCTGACAACCAAAGTGAGACAAATCTGTCTGGGAACCTGCCATAAACTGCTTATGTGGTTGGTTTGCTTTGTTTTTTTTTACTTTTAAGAAACTTCATTTTTTACACTCTGTAGTAAAGAGCTGGTATAGATTTCTCATCCTCAATTTTTACCTTGATACCTCCTTGGAGGGGAGGGGAAGAGGAAAGGGGGGAAAAAAAAAGAAAGAGATTTTCAAGATGTTCTCAGTGTGTTATCAAATGAACAAAACACAGAACATGGAAACCAGCCAGTCATTCATTCCATCAACAGATTTGCAGAGCTAAATTTGCTTCTGGAGAGCAGTTAGAAATTAAAACACACAGATGATGAGTGGTGCTGGCACCCAAACTGTGATCAAGAGGACACTCTCGTCTGAAAAGATGTACCCTATCAGATTAATCATTATGTGT
Source organism: Galbula dea (assembly GCA_013399015.1). Taxonomy (NCBI): domain Eukaryota; kingdom Metazoa; phylum Chordata; class Aves; order Piciformes; family Galbulidae; genus Galbula; species Galbula dea. Next base: position 364,782 of record VWZX01008738.1, on the reverse strand, counting down.
TAATTAATTTGAAATCAAAAGGATGTCTTCTGCTGTCTATGCACAGGAAATTAATGGTGATAGCACTAATTAAATGTAATGGAAGTTACCTCTGTACTTCCCACATCTGGGGCCAAACTCTTTATTGCCCTTCATGTTGTGTCATTTACAGTTCAGTCTCGTTGTAGCATCTTACCCTCATTGTGCCCTGCTGTAAATGGCTGTGCAAGCCACCAGGCAATGGAGTATCAGGAGGGTGGATTACTCAAATGGGGAATGAGCTAATTTCAATTAAACTAGCTCTAAACTTTGACTTCTAACCCTCAGAAGGTGTGTTACTCAGTCTCCTCCACTATGAATCATCTTAACATGGAAGAATGGTCCTTCTGCCTCGCTTTCCCCCTTTACTCCCCCAACACGCTACTGTCCTTTCTTTGACCTGCTGCTTGTGCACAGGCATTTCTCCTGGCAACTCCTCTGACAGGTTAGGCACTGCAACAGGTTGCCCAGAGAGGTTGTGGATGCCCCATCCCTGACAGTGTTCAAGGCCAGGCTGGATGTGGCCCTGGACAACCTGGTCTAGTGTGTGGCGTCCCTGCCCATGGTAGGGGGGTTGGAACTAGATGATCTTTAAGGTCCCTTCCAACCTGGGCTGTTCTATGATTCTAATTTATGTCTTGCTTACTACCCAGTGCCTCAGGAGAAATGTATCTCAGTGCTCTGATCACTTGCTGGGTATTCTTTGAAAGATTGTATTTCCTATCATGTTTCTGGATAACTTTCTGATCAAGTTATCTGCTGCATCATGGCAATTTCACAATGCTGGATGCCCCAAGGGAGATGCAGCCTGATGCACGAGCATGATTTATGCAACAACTGTGGTTACACTTACCTACAGCCCTGTAAGGCAACATGCTACTGTAAGGAATTACAGCTTAATGTTGAATTTATTTAAACTTAAATGTATTTAGTTCATCAAAAGTCTGATTTCTTTTTTTTTTTAAACTTTTTTCCTTCTTTGGTATAAAAATAAAGTCTGAAAGACTGGTTTTTCCCATGAAGTTTTCAATGTGGTTTCCTACCTTCACTGCTTAAGCAAATGCAGCTGCAGTGTATTTGGTTAGAGGCAGGGTTGTACCAGGGAATTAAAAAAACCCATAAGACACAGCCTTAGGAATGATGCTTGGAAGTATGGTGAGGAGCAATCTTATGTAACATTTGCAGCAGCATTTTCCAGTAGCAGGGTAAGACCAAGTCAGCCAAACTCATGCATGCATTATTACTGATGTCATCAATAATTACCATGTCACCACACAGACATGGATCAGCTGAGACCTATCACTCAGCTGACTCTTATGTGATGCATTGAAAAGGCTTTAACTGCTGTTTTTCTCACTCCTGCACCAAATCAGCTGATTTAATTAGATACTTAATAAAAATTAAGTTCATAAGTGACAGAGTTTACTCATGCAGAAGGTTAAAATTTCATGGTCTTTACCTTAAGCATAAACTCAAGGTTTGAGTCTTAACAGAGGCTAAGGTATGTTGGAAGGAAAAGAGGTGATGTTCACAGGCAGGAAAGAAGATGAGCCTATGGCTCTGTTTTTGTACCAACCATCCACACATAGCTCATCCATGCCCTCAGTGCCCTGCGTTGTGCCTGCCCTTTGGAATGTCTCCCTGACCTCAGGAAAGAGCAGGCATTCTTTTGGGGGATTTAATATCTTTGTCTTTTTTCATGCTTTATATCTTACAGCCTGTCTACAAGAGTGGATAAGCTGCAAGGCCAAGAGCAGGCAGGTAAGACAGAAAATCATTTGTTATTTCTAATAAGTATTACTTTAACCATAAAATATCAAGCACCACAGTCCTCAGGGTGGTAGACTATTGGGAAAATGTAATATTCATGGATAAGCTGTATATTTCCTTCTTCCATTTGGAGTTGTAATGAGAAGATTCTCCCATGAGGTCTTCAATAGAAAAGTTTTAGGCTCACCTTCTCCACTGTCATGATTTGATTTTCCTCTGCTGAAGGAGTGCAGGTTTCTAGGCTGAGTTGGCACAGTGGTCTGGAAGTTATGGTACAAAAGTTTCAGGCTGCTGAAATTCTACCTGACCTGAATGCAGAAATTCTCATTTGTTCTCACTTACCTTCCTGATCTGCTGAACATTGTGAATTCAGAGAATATTTGGGTTTTTTTCAAGAAAGAAGCCAGGACCGCAAATCACCTCACAGATCCTCATGTACTCCTGAAAATGTCCATATTCTTAGTGCTTTTGGAAGTCCAAAATAATATTTATCAGTGCTTCCATATCTACAATTTTGTTTATTGGATTCACAAGTAGAAGATGCAATTGAATAGGATGTGAATTATTCTTTTCTCCTGTTAATCAGAGATTACTGAGGCTAAAATGCCTTTTCTTCCCTCAACTATCAGAGGATACATTTTGCTTAGCAAAATATATTATTCATAAACAAAGTTGTACTTAGATGTGCTGTAAACAGAACACCAATTAGCACAACTGTTGGTTTGCAAAGTATTTTTTGTTTGTTTGTTTGTTTTCATAAGGTTTTCTGACAGATTTCTAAAGGGCATTATTTCCCCCAAAGTATCTTCCAGTTTAGTAATGAGATTCAGTGTTTCTTGTGTCAGGAACAAAATACACAGATCTGGAAATGTAAATACCCTACTGTCCCCATCACTATTTCTGCTACCTCTTAAACATGGAGAAAAACAAACTTTAATATTTCAAAATGTCAAGCTCTCTAGTGAGGAGCTTCTCATGAGAGTCTTCTCATTAGAGGAAGTGGAGACTCTAACCATGAGTGAAATGGCTCATGTTGCACTACCTGGTGGTGTAAAGTTTGTCCAAGTCATGAGGTGGACATAGCCTCCTGAGCATTTTACTCCCACTAAACAGGCTGAATGGCATAGCCTTAGTAGCAGTACATTGGCATGTTCTTGACCCACAGAAATACAGGACAATTAACTTACTTTAGCCTACAACAAAAGACAGTGAAGGTCACACCCTGTGTTTGCATGGTTGGAGAGTACAGCCACACTAGCTGCTGTCTCTTACCCAGCTTGCAGTAACCTACCAAGTTCTCCCCATTTGGTTTTTTGGTGACCTGTGATTTCCTACACCTCCTACAAATACCAGGTTTCTCATCACTAAATGGTTAGCTTAATACCCTGTATTACAGTGTTAGGTTTTTAACTTGGCAGCACTTGTGGTCAGTCACTCCCCACAATATGAGAGTTTGAGGAAACCACAGCAGCAGCCAGTCTGTGGTCTGATGTTCTGTTACAGAGAGGAGTGTCTGTATGCTGTTCAGGGGAAAATTATATTAACTCTTACTTTCAGATCTTACTTTTTACATTCTCAAGCATTTTTATAGTGAATCTACAGCTTCTGTTGGCATGTGAGTATGAAATGGTACACAACAAGTAGCTGATTCTTATTCAAATTATGTTCAGTTTGCTGCTAGAAAGTCTGATTTCTGTTGCTACAGCAAATTACAGGATGCCAGTAACCTTTATGTTCTCAACTTGGATGGATAACCTTGCTCTGAGTAAGTCAGAATGAACTTATGTTAGAATTTACAAGTGGAACAATAATCCAGTAGAAATTGTGGAAAGATGCTTTCTTCTGTACTGACATAGTTTTGTTAAATAGAAAAGAAAACTTTAAAAGACAGGCAAAATATATTCATCTGATGGAATGCAGTAGGATATCTCCTGCTGCTCCTGGGCAAATGTTACCCCAACTTTCAGAGGATGGAGAAGTCTGTTATTTCAGTGCTAGGAGGGGAAGTGACAACTACAGGCATTGTGCTTTATCTGATTAATTCTCATCTCATCTTAATGAAATGATGAAACATGCAACTTACAGGTCATAGGTATAGCACATTTGGAGTTCAGTAAACACTGTTATCACATCTTGGACAACTATTTTCTCCTCCAGAAATGCCTGCAAGTGTCCTGCAGCTGTCTCACTCCTCTCACATACAGTTAGAACATGATGTAAAGAACAGAGAAATCAATACTCACAAAATTTCAGTAAATTACATTTGAAAAACTATTATACACACACAAAAAAGTTCCATCATGTGCTGCAATAAGAATTTAAACTAATACATTTTAATTGTATTGTACTAAAAAAAGCAGGGGGTAAAATGTATATCCATTGTATTTGCTCTGTGTGTATTCTCAATGGTTCTACAGCAGGCAATGGAACCCAACTCATAGTGCTTAATTTTAAATAGTAGGAGTTACTTGTTTATTTTCCCTTTTTTTGTTCACATGTGTTTCATACACTGTGAGTTGAGCTTCCCACAATGGTATTGTTCTGCAACTTTTGCCACTCAGGCTAAAATGTCTCCTTATGGAATGCAATCAGTTGTTTTGGTCTTGTCTCTAGTTTGACACATTTCTGTTTTAAGGAGGGAGGGGGGAGAAAAAAAAATAAATTAGATTTATTTCTTTTTGTTTGCAGTTTTCTTGTCAGTTCCAGCAACGGTACAAATGACTGTGCAAAGCTACAGGAGGTAGGTGTCAGATACTTCACTAGAAATTGCTTTGATAAAAGGAAGAATTTTCATTTCTCTCTCTCAAACTGGTAGCAACAGTGTTAATCCAAAACGCTTTGAACTACCTATCCTTCTAGCCCTGTTGAAGATGTGAGCTGTTGGATAATCTGCAGTGATTAAAGAAAAAAAAAATCAATGCTTCCACTGTATGTTAGCATTTGTTACTGATCTTGATAGGTAGGTGTAGGTAAAGTTAAGTTTGTACATAACAAAACCTTATCTTCTTACCTATTGAGAAAGACTATGCAGGATATTTCTTTTGCAATGAGCAGGCTCTGAACAACAGTCATTCCTCTGCAGATTAGCAGAGACAAACACAATGAGAAGCAAAGCACAGAATTGCTCTCAGGTGCTATTCCTGCTGCTTCAACTCATTGTGCCTTGTCTCTCTTAAGAGTTTGTTAAGTGCAATTCTATCTTTTGAAGTAGGTGGCTAAAGAAACCGTGCTCTCTAAAGGTTCCCTGAAGATTCACCATCTGTCAAAATTGAGCCATTCTGTCACCTTTATAATTAGCATTTACTGGTAGCTCACACCTACGTTCTCACACCTACTGTAACATACTGTTCTTGAGAATCAGCCTATTGCCACACTCGCATGCCGGCTCATCTTCTAAGGCACTGCTGTTATGTAGCATTATAAACCAAGGCAAAATGCAAATGTTTACTGGATGAAAAAAATCATAATGACATCCCAGAGGAGCACATGAGTAAACACATTTCATTGTTGCTTTTTTTTTTTTTCCCCACCAGGTCCCTGCAAGAGTTTTCAGAAAGTACAGTAATGTCAAGATGTAAGAGTCTCAGCTCTTCCCATTTGCTCACTGGTGCACCCCAGAGGTTAGTTACTTCCAGGTATTTCCAACTAGGAAGACAAAGTATTAGCATATTTAGAGATCAACAAATGTGAGTACAATTTTGAACATGCAGTCAAGGTCTTTACTTTGCAAAAGGCATGTCCTCATTTATTTTAACAAGATCAAAATAACCTTCTTTCGGTACCTAAAGGGGGATTACAAGATAGAAGGGGATAGACTTTTCAGCTGGTCAGATTGCAACAGGACAAGGGAGAATGGATATAAGCTGAAGGAGGGGAGATTTAGACTAGAAATTAGAAAAAAAAGTTGTTTACCCAGAAGGTGGTGAGGCACTGCAACATGTTGCCCAGCGAGGTTGTGGATGCCCCGTTCCTGGCAGTGTTCAAGGCCAGGCTAGATATGGCCCTGGACAACCTGGTCTAGTGTATGTGGTGCCCCTGCCCATGGCAGGGGGGTTGGAACTAGATGATCTTTAAGGTCCCTTCCAACCTAGGCCATTCTTAATAACAGGTTCTTAATAACAGGTGTCCGATCTCCAATGTGTTTGTAACAATAAAACCCCCAAACCTATTTGAAAGTGCAGTGACCTTTGAATCCATGGGAAGGTAAAGTTCTGGCAGCAGCTGCAACATGCCTTATCTATATTGTGTCTAGAGAGAAGGGAGCCTGCAGAGCTGTGAACCTACATCTTTTATTAATATTCTTCTTGCTAAGCTATCTAGATCCAATGCCACCAAATTCCTCTGGGTGAAGGAAAGTGTATTAAACTCTTAGCAATGTGGCCAAACATGACTACTTAAGTAATAGTCTCCACAAGAGAGGAGAAGAAGGGAAGTTATTTAATAAAACCCAGACCATATATGACAGCTTCTGCAAGATAAAAAGTAGTACCGAGAGAGTAGTGTAAGTAATCCTGATGTTTTCACCACAGCATCACTGAATGGCTGGTGCTCTGGGAAAAGGATCCAGTGGAGATTCTGCTTGATTTGGGGTTTGGTATAGAAGAACCTGATGTCTGCACTAAAATCCCTCCTCGGTTCCTCAGTGGTGCTTCTGTAGCAAAAGGAATCAACATCCGAGTCTTTTTGGAGGCTCAGAAGCAGCGGATGGACATTGAGAAGCCAAACCTGTATGGTAAGAAGACACATTTTGGCAAAAGGAGAAGTTTTAGCCATAAATACCATGAGGGCTAAGAGGGTAGAGAAGAAGAAGTCTACTGAAGAAAATTAATGTGAAAGGGATATGTATTCAGGAGATGTCAAGGATCCTCATGCACCCCTTTGTGGCAATGATAATTCCTAGTGTGGCTGGGATACTGTGGACTTTTGATTTATGTGTTAAAGCTACCAGCTTGTGGTATTTTAAAAGATAGTTACCTATCCACTGTAAGACCTACTCCACCACCAGAGATTATCATTGATGTCACAGGGCCTGCAGGGCTGAATGTGTGTCCATTGCCTCAGTCACCTCACCAGCAGCACGTTAATATGTACCCACCATCACTGATCACATAAGCCAATATAGAGGATTTTGAATTCAGCCAGGCCAGACGTGGGCTCACAGTCCCTTTTGACCTTGGTGGGCACAGGATACTTCTCACAGGGAAATGTGCTGAGCATATTACATGTTCTTAATTTCCTCTGACTAGACCTACCAGAGCTTGTGCATCAGACCCACAAATCCCCTAAAAAAAGCCTATCAGGTTTGTGGTTCAAAGATGCCCTAAGATATAGATGAGGATGGTATTTTAGCTTCATTTTTATTCATTTAGATGCTTTTAGTTCTCATTTTGTGTATTTTGCAGTTGAGAAATGAATACGAGGTCCTCACTCTAAGATATATCTACATTAAAATAGCATTGTTAATTTGCTGGTTGAAAAGTCCAATTTTGACATCATTTCCCCTCATGTTTGCTGCACAGGAGAGCCAGATGGCTCTTGAAATCTTCTGTTTACTTAAGATGCTCAGCAAAGCAAGATCTCTCGCATAGCCCAGGCATTCCAGTTTAGAATTACACCAAGGAAGCAGTAGGGATGGAATGAGGGTTGAAACAGAAATGTCAGAGCATTGTAGAAAATGTGGGTTTTTCTCTCTCTTTCTTTTTTTTAATAGCAAGCCCCATGCACACATTTCAATATTTACAGCAAACTGACACATTGGACAGGTTTCTCAGCTCTCTCTTTCTCTCTGTTAAGCCTCTGAGAATGAGGGCTCAGAGGGATTCAGTACAAGTAGATGATGGATGGAGACCTCAGTTAAGAAGGTAGAGAACTACAAGAGAATGAGAGCAAAGAAAGAGCCTCCAAGAGAAGGAGTTTGTGCAGTGAAGGCAGGCAGGGGTAAGCCAATATATGAATTTAATGACTCCTGCAGTCAATGGGAGCACTCTTAGTATGTGTTAATCACTTCTCTGTTTGGATGAGTTTCTGGGAAGTAGTGAAGTAAGATAAGATTTGAATTTCTGTTTTGGTGGGTGTGATGTCCATCAAAACATATTTTCTTGCTTTTGACAGTTTGGGAGGGGGTTTTCACACCATCTGCTTAGGCCTCCTGAGTATGCCTGGAACATATAATCAGTAGAGGTGGGATTCATTTCTGAGATACCTACCTCTTCTCTGTTCACTGACTACATGTTTACATGTACGTGGCAATCAACCTCAACCTGGTTCACTGTACCAAATTATGGACATTTAGCTGAAGCACCATTTCAAGCAGTTTAATCACTGTAGAATCTTTCTATATCCAGAGCAAGTGGAGAAAGGCAACTCCTGCTGGTGATCATCCAGCCACCGCTTAAAACACCTCTGTCTCAGCGACCATGTAGGTGATCTAACACAAGTACCTTCCTACAGCTGGTGTTCCAGGAGAGGACTTAACAGCTACAAAGGATGGACCAGGTTCAGCATATAAATGCCTAAGGAATAGCCTCGGATGTCATTTTTTTGCAAACTGTATTTTTCCAATCTTTCCAACCTCAAGTGGTCTGCTGACTTTACAGTGAGGTAGGGCAAGAAGGTGGAGTGGCAAATTCATGTTCATTAGATTGTAAAATGGATTATGTCTCTGGAGCAGGACCTGATCTATCTGCCTTCAGTATTAACACTGCTCCTGAATTTTCAAGCATCTAACGCACCAGCTCTTCTAAAGCAGAAACCTCCATTCCTTGTAATGGTAATGAACAAAATAGGCGATTTTGCAGGTGTCTGTAAGAAGACCCTTCTCTGTAAATTAAGTAGAAGGTACACATCTAGAGATGTTTCGTGGCTTTTACCTCTACATGAACAAGCTTTGATTCAAGCAAAGGCAGTATTGCCAGGACTCAAGTTGAAAGACTTAAAGTTTTGATTTTTCCCACTGAAAAATTTGACTTTTTTTTTTTTGCCAAATTCTGCCATTTGCTGTGAAAAAGAACATGTTAATTGAACATTTCTTGCTGGATCTGGAAACGTTCTGTGTTCCTGAATTCCACTCTGGGCCTACCAAAGACTTTCCAAATTTTTCATGTAGACAACTGTGTCAGCCTATGTAATAGCAGATTTAAGGAAGGAGAAAAAAACCTGTGAGCTTCCCCTCCTAAATTATAAAACAGTTGATCATAAAGTCATTAGAAACCCTACAAAAGATACAGACTCCACTGAAGATTCATTGATCTTGTTTATAGCATGGCCATTTGTTGTCTCAGCTGAAGTTTCTGGGGAAAAAGAATCTGTTTATGTCCTTTAATATCTCACATGTGCTACACTTTTAGGCTGTTTTGCTGCAAGGACTAAAGAGATCTTATTAAGCTCTTGCCTATTTGAGGCAAAATCCTTGGGGAGCACACCTAGAAACTGAAGGGACTTCTTGCCTGGAGACAAACAGTCCATGAATCAAGGCTGTCCCTGACATAATTTCTTCATGACCTGTGTATTTATTACATTGAGCATGAGTGAGGGGATTTTTTTATGCTGTTCATTTATTATTTCTCATTTGATTTGTTCTTTGGATGTCCCAAGCTCTTTGAATTAATTTACAACAGCTAAGCAGTGTGTAAAAACTATTCCATATTGCAGCAAGTTTGGTTCTGGTTCAAATCAAAAGGAGGACTGGACTGCTGTGCCACTGTCAGTCAAAGGAGATTAGCCCTGGCATTTTTATGGCCTGGCATTGTGGGAACCAGATGAAATTATGAGGATAAAGTATGCTTTAGGTGGAGAGCATGTGGTAGCACAATAAATACACGAAACCAAAAATGATGTACCCTGACACCCCAAGCTTATGCGTATGGAAACTATCTAACACTGAGTGATGTCTGTACTGATAGATCAGGTAACTCCTCTAAACAACATCAGGTGAAACCTCTACTCATGTCTTAAAAAGTGGCAGCAATGCCAACATTTTAAGATGTTAAAAATCAGGCAATGTCTGTGGCAAAGACAAAAGGAATATTCTTGAGATGCAGTAACTATCAGGAATTGTATGTTACAGTACTGGTCTCCAGTGCAAAACACTGACTGAGAGCCATGTTAAACATCCCCTTGCCTAATTGTCAGTGAAGCAGCATTACCAACAGCCTGCATGCAGACTGCATGCAGTGCATTTGGCTGCTCTCTGAGAGAAATGGCAGCCAAGAAAGTTAGCATTTTGCCATCTACTGTCCTCAATGAATCTCTCAAGGAAGGAGAAATCCTGGTGACATATTCATTGCCTCAGCTTAGGTACAGACACAACGTGAAAGCAAATATGTTGCATTTCTTTGTATAAATAATTTCAGAGTGTTGTAGTGACGGGAATCTCCAGGATCCCTTAGAGAAAACATTATTTGCCTCTCTTTAGATGTTGTGCCATAGAAAAAATGACCCAGAAATTACAGAAGGTTAGTATAATGGAAAAAATCAGTGAACCTTTATATGATATCAGCTAGGAGTTTCTGGGGGATAAGTGTTTTGCTTTGTGCTGCTATAAAAACAGGAAGAAAGCTTCAGTGGTCAGTTTTCATCACTTAACTGCTATAGGCATTTTGCAGTTATCCTGGATGGCTGCCAGCCCTAAACATTTGAGATCAGATTTTAATAACTTTATTCACACAGATTTTAATAAGTCCTCAAAAATGGCATCCAAGTCTGGACTAGCCAGCTGAAGAATTTTAGACTGGATTCTGTTCCCTTTATTCACACAAACCAGCATTTAGCAAGTGGCCCAAAACATTCAATGTTGCATAAGTGTTTGTCTAATATAATGAACTATGCAATGAAGTCTGGATGTAACCTGAATGGATGCTCTGGAAGCAAAGTAAAAAATGTAGCCATTTTTGAATGAGATACTTTGTATCTTTCTTGGCAGCAACAAGTTTAAATAATAATTATACCTGATTATTTCATATTATCTTTTTAATAACCATATTGCCTTCTATCTTGCCAAACTGAAGAACGTTTTCGACAGCTGGAAGTACTTGACCATGTAACCAGTGCCCTTTCATCTCTGCTGACCAACGTCAACTCCCAACAGACCAAAGCACAGGACACTGGCAGGGATGAGACCGGTCTCCTGGATGCTGTGAAGAGCAAACCTGTGGTCACACGAGCAAAGCGGAGAAGAATTGGTCAGCTCCTGAAGAGGTCTTCTAGGCAAACAATGCTGCTGAAGCAGAGCTCATTGGCACCTGGGGAAGCCAATTTGCCCAGCAGGAAAGAGCTACCCTGTTCTTGTGCTAATATTGCTGAGAGTGGAACAGTCCAAGCAGGCTTTTCTCCACGTGTGACATTGGGCTGTCTGACCCAGGAGCAAACCCCTAGAGATGAAAGTACTTTGGCATATCCAACATCCCAACATCCACTGACTCCATTCAGAAAAGCCTGGGCTTCATCACACCTAGTTGCAAACCAGCACTACCTTTCTCCTGCATGTAAGGTGTCAGCCAAAGAGAGGTCAAGAAAGGAAACACCTCTGCTTGTGGCCCACAAGCTCAAAAATGTGGCTGACCTGAACTGCAAGCTGTCAGACTCATTTGAAATGGAAGAGGTGAGGTGGATTTTTATATATTGTATTCACAATGTATCTATCTCCCCCCTTACTTATGGTGTAAGTCTAGTTTCTCTTTTTCAGGATGGATGATAGAGAAAATTATTTCAACAAACACCATGAAGCAGCATTATGGAGAAAACCAAGTAGGATTTACACTGCTCATTGGGGTTTTGATTATTTTAAATTGTCTTTGTGTTAGGATACTGTTGAAGTTGGCACTGAAAGTACCGAGGTAGGATTCATTCAGCCAGTATGATACTGTAAGGTGCCAATGTGCTTTATGCAGCTCTAGGTTGTAGGGGTTTTTTAATAGAAGGAAGTTGCAGGAAAATTAATACATGTGATAAAGGATATTTTTGCAGACCCAATCATTAAGCAGTGTTGAGTGTTTTTTTCCTATTTTTTTTTCCACCTAAACTCATTTTCTGGTATGCTCTTTCAGAAAGTTGCATCACAAAATTAGCCCTAGTTTTCTAGCAGTGTTTGAAATATTTTACCTCTCTGTAAGTGGAGCATCCTAAAACCAGAATAACTCAGAACAGCAGCTTGTTGTCATATCCATCTGTGAAGTCCATAGGATTGTCAGAGTTGGAAGAGACCTCAAAGATCATCTAGTTCCAACCGCCCTGCCTGGCAGGGACACCATCCACTAGATCAGGTTACCCAGGGCCCCATCAAGCCTTGTCTTAAAAGCTTCCAGGGATGAGGCTTCCACAACCTCTCTGGGCAACCTGTTCCACTGCCTAACCACCCTCGTAGTGAAGAACTTCTTCCTAATATCCAACCTAAATCTACCTTCCTCTAACTTACACCCATTTCCCCTGGTTCTATCACTGTCTGACCTCCTAAAAAGTCCCTCACCAGCTTTCTTGTAGGCCCCCTTCAGGTACTGGAAGGCTACAATAAGGTTCCCTCAGAGCCTTCTCTTCTGCAGACTGAACAGCCCAACTCTCTCAGTCTGTCCTCATAGGAGAGGTGCTCCAGTCCTCTGATCATTCTCCTGGCCCTTCTCTGGACTCGCTCCAGCACACCCATATCCCTCTTGTAATAGTGGCTCCAGAACTGGACGCAGTATTCCAAGTGGGGTCTCATGAGTGCAGAGTAGAGGGGGAGAATCACCTCCCTCGACCTGCTGGCCACATTTTTCTTGATGCAGCCCAGGATACGGTTGGCTTTCTGGGCTGCAAGCGCACACTGGCGGCTCATGTCAAGCTTCTCATCCACCAACACCCCCAAGTCTCTTTCCACAGCGCTGTTCTCAAGTCCATGATACTCAGCTCTCTGTTTTAGGAATAGTGAGCTGTCAGTGGGGGCTCAACATGAAGTAGCAGAGACCAGGGCACTTGCCAGACCCTTTCTTACATCTACAGTTGCTTCATGAGCAGAAGTTTTTCTTGCCATACTATTGCAGAAAAAGGGCTATGAGAGGGTACCCCCTAATCATACAGACTCTACTGGGATACTGACAGGAATACTCTTCCCTTTCCAGCCATCCTTCAAGAATGAGGAAAAGGAAGGACTCCAAAAGTTAGGCTGTACTGTAAGAATTAAAGAAAAGAGGAGAAATGGGATGGTTGGCAGTCCCCTGAAAACATATGGAGAAGGGAAGGGAGCAGATAGTGGCTGGAAAAAATGGGAGGTTTGAAAAAGTTTTCTTTTTTTTTAAAGAATTGGAAAAGGTCAGGTTCAGGTGATGACATTCTCCTTGAGGAAAGGCTATTTATCTTTCAAGTTCTTCCAAAAGTGTATTTTTCTGTGAAAGGTTTGGTGCATCTTTCATGCTGGCAGAACTGACTCAGGAATCAGAGCATAGGCCTGATTACCAGCCTCTGTGGGGAAGAGGGTGCCTTTTGGAGATCTCCAGCAAAGCAGCTTTATAGTCCCAAAGCAGTTCTCATAAAGCACTTAGCATTCTGGACTTGCAGGTCTGTGACTAGATGCTTACACAAAAGTGAAGACGTTGACAGAGCAGTAAAAGCAGATGATCATAAAGAACCCAGTTTGATGTCTAAGACAATTTGGCAAAACCTGTATGCTCAAATTAGACAGGGTATATATTATTTAACTTCTGAGTATTCTCTACCATCACATTAAATCAAGACTGTAAGAACTGTGTACTGGCTGAAACCACTAGGACACCGAAATTGTTTGTCTGGCAATGGCAGGTATATGGGGAATAGAATATCAGACACATATAGGGCAATCCTTCCCTTGTATTCTTCTAGCCTTTGGAGCTTAGGCATTGTGTCTACATTGTCTAAGACAGTGTCTACATCTAGACATTTTCTCTTGAGCTGCAGAAGACTCAATCAACCTGCATGTGTTATTCATATCTAATAGATGCCCTTTCTATCAAGTTTTTTTCTGGAGGAGTTTATGCAGCACCATGACATGATATTGCCTTTGATACTATGAAAAAGTCAAATGGATCTTTATTCCTAGAGAAAAAAAAAAAATCTGACCTTACATACAGTCTTTGGCAAGAACTTGCTTCCATATGGTTACATTTGCTAGGGTTTCTTCTACTAAGTTGTATTTTTTTCCTAGGGACGTTTCTCTGAGGCTGAGGTTTCTCTGAGGCTGTTTATTAGTGTATTAGTGTATAAGATTATTAGTGTATTTACATGCTGGGAACCTTTATATATTGATTACTTTGAGTAAGGCTTGGAAATATTCTGAGACTAGAGAGTGTTTTCTGACAAGAACATATATTTTGAAGAAGAGACAACCAAAAAAGAAACCATCTGAAAGATTTTGTTTTCACTCTGATATGTCTAGAATTTTTTTCTTTTTTTTTAACTCCTGAATCCCTTTAGTAAAGCATACACTCATAAATTTGTTACCATAAATAAGCTTTTTTTCTCCTTTCTTCCTTTTATTTTCAGATTCAGAGTTTTGAGGATGAAATGCTGTGTGGAAATCCTCCTGGCACCACCACAGGTGTGTGAGTGTTAAGAAAGAGGCAATTTGGCCACTATTGTTTTTCTTTTTATTGTTTTAAACACTGCTCCCATGTAGCTGCTACTAAAGCTTATCCTAGTAATAGGTTATCCCTCTCTGCTCCCATCACCTCTGGTGTTTAGATGCATTATTCTAGACATTAGTCTAGATGATATGACTTGATAAATCATAGGGCTGTAAAATACACTCAGCTTGCCAGGAAGCTACAACGAGTGCACAGGAAAAGGGTGCCTCACATGCGTAGCTCTGAGCATGTTGGGTTCCTCTCTAAGGCTTTAAGCAGATCTCTCTACTCCTCCAAGTGGCATCAAAGCTTTGCCCCTGCTTAGTGATTTATTTTCCAGATTCAGATGACTCCTTATCCACAAGCTGTCAGATCCCTAGGAGATAAGACAACCAGAAGACTGGAAATAATGGCTCTGTAGCCACTCTGTACCCAATTCAACCATGACTGTGCAATCATGATGTTTTGGTGATGGCATGGCCTCTACCCCATTGTCTAAGTCTCCTAGAACACGTAGACTATCACCAGATAAGCTGACATGGTATTGAATCATGTTAGAAAATAAGTTATTTAACAAGTCTATGAAAGGATTAAAAGCAAAGCTGTTAGACCAGATGTTATGCTGCCATTGGGGGCAATCTGAGTTTGGATCTGAAGAAGTGTTTGTTGTCAGGGTGGTGGTACTGGAGAAACAACTGTTCAGCCTCAAAAGCAGGGAGTGCTTGGCCTTGCTTTCTAGGGGGCCTTGCTTTCTGGGGACCCTTGCTAACCAGTGCTTAAAACAAGACTGGCAGTAGATCATTTGTTGTTCTTTTTTTTTTCTTTTCTTTTAAAAATTAGGACTGAAACTTAATGTGAAAGAGCTAATAAATAGGAAGAATCAGACAGCAAGTGTCCAAGGTGAAAGTTTGTTGAGGCCTCACCTTTTGAGGACTACATTATGTCACTTTTGGAGAGCCAGCACAAATAATTAAGCAACCCTAGTTCATCCACAGGTATCTTTAAAAAAAAGTCAGATGTCCTCTGGTGCTGGTCATCCACAGATGCCATTGCTTGGAGTGACAGTTGGATTTGCAGAAGTGAAATCATGAGCCTGTTGAAGGCAGTGGCATAAGTCCTACTGGCTTCAATGAGGTCACTGTTTTCATCAAAGCATGTGGGGTTTTCTTGGTAAATGCTAGTGCTGAGTAAGGTGATGGAGGAAGGAATTATTTGGTTTTAATTCTGGCAAGACTGTCATCCAGCTAAGTGATCAATCAAAATCATACAAGTAAACTGAACTCATGTAAGATTTTTGCCTTTGCAGAACCATAATACTATTGTAGACTTTCATTTAAATGCTGGCATATCTCTCTGTGTCTTTCTCTGTTGTTTTACTGTCATTGATACTTGGCTTCAATTTAAAGTGGAGATTTCTGCCTTCTTTTTACAGTCTTTTTTCATATTCTTTCTCTTTTTCCCACTGCTCTTAAACAACATGCACTTCCATAGCCATGGGAGTTTTACTGTAACTTCAAGTTGCTGTGCTGGAAACAGTCTAAAAATTGTTGGTTGCTAATGTAATATTGTTGTTAGGCAATAGTACCTAGCTCTTAAGAAGGTCCCTACCAAATTCAGCAGAATGTGGCTCAGAGCCATAAGCAGGGGTCCTCAAAATGAGGGTGAGTGGGAAATAGAGTCCATAAGGAGCCTATGTGACAAAAACTCAGCTCTTGAGAGAGCATGCCTGAATTTAGATTTGACTTCCAAATTCCCTGGGGCACAGGCTGTGTATTTTTCAAGGTTCATGCTGTGCCTGATACCATAAGAGCCCTCTCTCATTTGGTTGTGGGCTCTGTTGGAAGGGAGGTGAGTGATGATGAAGATGTGAGAGCCTGACATGACCCTGCTGAAATGGGAGCTCATCTGAGAGGGAAAGTGGAAGGTGCTCACTAAGAGAAGAAATAGAGATAGATAGGAACAGACTGTTCTGCTTAGGTGGAGCATATTAGAGACGGGTGACTTATGGAAGTACTTGTCCCTGTAGTATTGTCCCTTGGCTCTGTAGCCTGGCCTCAATTTTAGTCCAATTGCTTAATTTTCTGCACTCCCCATGAAAGCCAATTCCCTGGCTGCTGTGTGTCTTCTTTATATTTCTCCATAATGTAGATTCTGGCTGTTTAACTGCAGTAGGCTTTATGATGAGGCTTTTTTTTCCCCTCTCTCTTGGCAGAATGCTGAGACTTAATTTTAAAAGATGCTCAAACCCCCAAACATCCCTGAATGACTTACAGGGAAAGCAGAGTGTTTTCTAACTCTGTTTTAGAAAATATTACAATCTTTTTTATTAGGCAATTTTATCATTGTTATAAATAAGTAATTGTACTGGGGAGAAGGGATAATCCTTATTTAATTAAATTCATCTATACTCCCAGGTTGGCAGCAACCAGACATATGTGAGACTAATACCCACAGCCTGCCTGTATGCATGTGCAATTAAAAATTCACTCTACAGTAGCACTGGCAGTTTAGTGTTGCTTTTGGCATTTACAAATTCTTTTATTTTGTGACTTTTTTTTTACCATACACATATGCTGGAGCAGATGTTGCTTATTTGTTGTTTATTCAAATCTGTAGGCTCTGGCAGCTAACTCCATTGTTCTGTAATGAAGCTTTATTCACTGTCCTGTATTAGGACCCAGCAAATGCATGACAGGCAGAGTTAGTTCTCAGCAGGAACTACAGTTATTGTCCTTACTTATTGGCTGTTTATATTCTAAAGCTCACAGTTGAGAAAGCTGGCTGGGCAGGGTAAGGGGCTGGGGATGCTGTGTGCGGAGGAAAATGACTAGACTCCACTCACTGTATCTTTGCCCTGATGAGGTGCAGGCTTGCATGTAAACTCATCTGTTGCAGGGATTTCATATTCAGCACTTGAAAAATAGAGCTGTTTATCCCCTTCAGCCCTTCTTTCACCTTGTTCTTCTCTCCACACTCCCCCTGCCTTTTTTCAATTACCCTTTGTGAAGCACTGGGTTTAACTAAAGGATGTTTCAATGTTGTGCTCACCCCCGTTAACTCAGCAAGTGCTTGAAAATTCATTAGTGCCAACATCTATTAGAGAAGTTGGTGTTATTTTGGTGTCTGTTGTAATCACCTACTTTCCCTGCTCCTTATTTACTTCCCTGTCCCTTAGCGGGGTGCCCGTCTACCCAAAAGAAAGGAATTCCTGCATGGTGCTGACCCAAGAGGACATGCTGCTCCTGGGCACCTGAGTGCCAACAGAAAGGCATTAGCCTGCTGGAAAAACCCTTGGTAGCCCAAGAGGCAATCAATCAGGGAAGTAACCACCTCCATCTGGCTCGCTGAGACATGGTAGCTCGCTACCAAAGTGCTTGTTATTCATCTTGTCCCAACGAGCGGTGCCAGGGATTGCAAACACCCAGTTTTTGTGGCAGCTGGGAATGTCCTAGCTTCCCTGCACGCTGAGCTAACACATTAGCTCCTGTGACTTATCAAGTAGCAATTCTTTCAATTATCACACCTTCACTCCTCCTACTCACCAGCTCCTCTGGTGGTTTGGCACCATGGGAATATTTGCAGAATGCAATTGGTATTGCTTTGAATTGACTGAGTGCCAAGAACGTGAATCCTGTCTCTTATCCATTTGCCATTGTAATGTCTGCCTGCAACTGAAGGAGCAACATCTTCAAAAGTGTGAGAAAAGACACTTATATTTACTGTGTTTCAAAGAGTACAGGTTTTTCTGTGTGCCTTTCTCTAGTTTCAGTATTAAGAAGTGAACAGTTATTTCATATTCCTTATTTGCAGTCATGTGTACTTAACGTTATCTTTCTTCATGTATAACCCAGTGACTTTTAGTTCTAAGTAGAGATTAAAAGAAAGGGAAAGGCAGAGAGAGGGCCAAAAGGAACTTTTGCTAAAGCTGCAATCAAAGTCAGGAGGTGAACTTCAAAATGTCCTACAACTATTCTTGTGTTGATGATGCTTGACACTTTGTTAAACTTTGTCATTGGTTAATTATCATATACAGTCTCCAGATATGAGTTCTCCTTTCAGAAAACATGATGAGTAGTAGATCCATAATAGGTAGATCCCTCTTTGCAACAGTTTTACCTCCTGCATGTGACCTGGCACAAAGGAGATGCCCACATACTTTGGCTAATTTGGGTTGCCTCAGTTTGTTTTATAATGTTATAGCCCTTATTTTTCCAATCTTCTGCACAGGACCCATGTAAAGGCCTTCTTTCCCATTTCTTACATAAAGGTTCTGTAAGTGAAAGTAAGAGGAAGTTGTATCATTTTAATGCATTTCATAGTCTGGAGGGAAAGTCCTGTGGTCTCAGAAAGAAGCAGAGACTGAGAGAAAAGAGCAAAGTGTTGTGAAATGATGAGTCTTCAAAGTTTCCTGGATTTTTTCCCATCCAGAAACATCCTGAGTTGTCTGATTCCCTCAGAAAAGTCTTTCTAGAAAAAGAGAATTTTCTTCTGCAGTTCTTGAGAATAGAGTGGCTACTTCACTTTGCCACAGTCCTGCTTGATATACCTCATGCACATGCATATGTCTAAGTTCAGCAATGAATATAAAGATGGAGACCCTGGAGGTGGTGATGGCACATTCACCAGTACAGAAACTAGATAGGCAGCAAATAAAAGAAGCTTGGCACACATTTGAAATGGCTTCTGGGAGGTTGTGTCACCTGCCAGTCGTATCAGGACATCCTGCCTGCAGTCCTCAGGTCCAAACAGCCACCCCAAGAGCTTTGAGGGATTGTATGATATTCAGTGAGTACATTCCTAGAAGTCATAGCCCATTGATAACATTTTGTTATGTATGTGTCATATTTTAGGTGCTACTGCAGCAAACTGATTCATCCTAGTGGGAAAGGATACGTACACCTCATACGTAAGGCAGAATGCCCAGTGAAAGTTCTAAAACCTGCTGTTGCTCAAATCTTAGGTGTAAACTGTCACAAAATACCTTAGATATCCAGGAGGACAACCAAATACTTAAGAGATATTGGCTTAGATTGACAGTGATAGCCTTTTAAGCAAGAAAACTTCTGAAAGGAAATGTAGTAGTGTTAAAGTTGTGCTGAGATCTTGAAAGGTCTTTTCTAGTGTTTCCTCTTCTGCCTTTTCTTCCCATGCCCTCAACAGAGCATATGAGGATCAGAGCTTGTGCCTGTGCAGTCACGAATCCCCACGTTGCTATACTGTTTGTTCTAGATGACAACCTGATCCTTTGAACCTTGCTGCAAAATTCAATATCCCAGCTCCACATCCAGCTCAGGCTTTGAGGCAGCTTTATTAGAACATAGGTACTCTTAGAACATAGATACTCTTTCTCATGGTACTATGTTGCTTTGCCATGGCTGCTATAAGGAGGGTTGATTCACCTCACTGTTGGTAACACCCATGAGAAGGGGACCTTTGGTGTTATCCTGGGTTTATGTGTATGGTCTAGAGAACTCTGATTTCTTTATGGATGAGAAACACCACTCCTACTCCATAGATCATTTACATACTTATCAACTACTAGCTGATGTTTAACATTTCTCCTCAGGAAAATACCACCGTCAAAGAGAGGCAAGCTTACTAAGCCTGACACTCTTAGACCCCTGAGCACAGTTTAATGGCTATTACAATGGACAGAGAGCTAGTGTAGTTGACTGTTGAGCTGTACGAAGTAACACCCAAAAGCCAGGTATCTGTTCTGGCCCCTCCCAAATGCTTTGGGCACTGCTGACCAGGCAGAAGTTGTAGGACCTAGCAAAAACATATAGGCTTTTCATTCCTCTTTCCCAGAGGTCTCTGTGAGGGTTGCTGGAAGCCACCCTCCCTTTTGTGAGGTGCTCTCAGTTGCAGAGAGCCCCACAAGGCTCCCTGTGATGGCTTATTTTTTATTCATTATCTCTGTGCAGCTGCTACTGGGAGAAGTTGTGATGTAACGTGATCTACAGTGTAGGCTGATGACATTCAGCTCTACCTCTCATATTCATCAGAAACAGACACAACCATCGCCCGTCTCTCCCGACATTTGGCAGCCTCACGAATCTGAATTAATGACAGTTGGCTGAAGCTCAGTTGAAATAAGATGGAAGTGATACTGACTCTCAAGGAAAAGTAGGAGGAGGACCTGGCAAAGTTTGAAGCTGTTTCATCAGCTGAGGGAAGATAAAAGACCATTGTCAAAGTGACTGCAATTTCACGTTTTGACTAGATTCATCACTACTCCTAACCTCCCAGACTGCAAAAACATAATTTATCACAGAGAACTGCCTACAGTGTTCTCTCTTTCCCTGTCAAATACAGCTCTTAGATCACTCATTTATCCTTTTACCATTTCTAGGGCACTGTGTTCTTGTGTAAGGACAGGCAGGAGACGAGGAGGAGCTCTGACTCTTAGGGAAGGCAACCACTCTGCTCCTCAGCGTGGCATTTCGCAGGGCTGCGTCTGCCGCTCTCAGTAGCAGCGTGGGAGATTCACAATGTTGATCTGTTTTGCCAGACCTGACATGACCTCTGTCCCCAGCTACTTTAAATACTCTCTATAGCTCCACCCAACCTGTTAATGGCAGTTGCCAGAGTTGAAGACCAAATTGTACTGGGGATATTCTTGAAAGGAGAAAAGGTGGAGACTTTTGGATGGGGAATGTGTATCACCAATGCCCACAGATGCTGGTACTGATTCTTTTTAGAGCAGCACAGAGTGGTTCACCAGTGCAGGAAATTGCATCCTTTTCGGTGATGTACAAGGTAGAAAACTTGCTTCTTCCCTTGCCCACATTATTCTTTGATTTGGGTAGGCAGGAAGGGAAATCAACATGCAAAAAAACCCCCATTAAAATGATTTGATTTTTCTTTAATGAGTAGCTTTGCAGAATGTTATCAGCTAATTCAGTTGTTCTCCAAAGCTTCCTTCTACACATGAGATCAGGACAACCTGTAATGCAAGAGACTGAAGGAGAAAGCCAACCCACTAACCCACCCACCAGCCCCAGGCATTTCACAAAGGAGTATATTTATACCTGCTGTCTTGGTGCTGACTGTAGTGCACAGCAGATGTACTGAAGCTCATTTTAAATCAGTAAATAGAGGCACCAGCTTTAAAGCACACTAGCATGTCGTGCAGGTACCAATAGCTGCTTAGCCCCAGTGTGGGGGATCTGACAGGGCACCCTCTCGCCCTGCTTTTCAAACAGGTTTTACAAGCTGGGCAGCTCTCCAGGATGCTCTGCTCTGCCTGCCAGCCATGCTGTGCCGTGAGCATGCTAGACATAACCATACCATACATACAAGCCAAAATCTTGGCTGGAACTTGGTGCAAAACTGCCTTATATTTTTTCCTTGGGTGTTCTGGAGGAGAGCTGAAGCTGAATGCTCTGACAGCAGATGTATATTTGCTACCTAGCTGTTTCTGTCATGCTGTGGGCCAGTGCTATTTGTGTCTGTAATGCTCCGTGACCTGGTTCCCTCAAGTGTTTACGGCTGATATCTGGAGAGCATCTAGGCCAATGTCCTCCCAGGGGGATGGGGGCACCCAGAGCTCTGTGGGGAGCCAGGCCCTGGGCAAGGAGCAAGAGTCTGCACAGGAGGATGCAGAGCACGGTGTGCGCACTCCCAGCATCCCTGGAGCTATGCACGTGTCTCCTGTTACTGATGGCTCTGACAGCCAGCCCCCAGTGAGGACAGGGTAAAGAACTGCAGGCTCAACAAGGAGGTCATAGAACAATTTGGGCTGGAAGGACCTTTAAAGGTCTTCTAGTCCAAACCCCCTGCAGTGAGCAGGGACATCTTCAACTAGATCAGGTTGTTCAAAGCTTCCTTCGAACTGATCTTGATGCAAACTATCTCTAGCTGTCACATGACATTCATGTCCATCACCCTTCATCCCTCCTGGCTCTGTCTCACCTCCACAGGGTGCAGCATACATGCACTTGTGTGTCCCACTTGATGTGGCTGCAGTCATGGGGACTGTAGGGCTTTCACTCCTTGTTCACAAGGAGTGCTGTTTCACCCCCATCAGGCTCACAAAAAGCATGCCTGAAGTCCTCCATGTGCCAGTGGTACCAAAGTGATGGGAAAAAGAACATCACAGGCTGGGTGAGGACTGGAAAAACTGGGTTATGGTAAGCAGAAGGAAATACCTCAGAGGAGCCAAGTTTTGTTCGCTTTGTGAGCTCTTCTGGGCATAGACTGTTCTTTTATACTGTTCATACAGCACCTACCAGCACGATGGGGCACAATTCATAATGCACATTGGTTTGTGTAGATCTTTTGTAAAATGTATTTTCACCCAGTCACATCCTGTAAGTTGATTGACACGAAATTCCCTTTCAATTCAAAGGGAACAGGGGACAGACAAATGCCATAGCTACCCTTGGCTTTGTATATGAATGGGGTCTTTTGCTCTTTCTGGTGCATTTTGGAGTGTATTATTTGTACTATTCTAATAAGATGGTTTACCTAATTTATGTTGTAATGTCATGAAAAAATAAGATTTGTCAAAGGACGTGGATAAAAACCTCTGGTTTATTCTGGCCTTTGGAAATAAAAACTTGTGGTTTATGTGCTGCTGCCATCTGGTGATCCTTCTCCTGAAATGCAGCACAAACCTGAGTTGTAGCTATAGTGAAAGGAGTCGGTGCTGCAGCTCTGCCCCAGTGACAACCAGTTCTGGATTGATCTCTTATGGGCAAGTTGTAGAACTGTGCACCGCGTTCGGCTAGAAAATAAAGATAAACTAATTTTTTTCTCACCTCAATTTGCTTGTTCATCGCTATGTCTGCAATGGGAAATGTCAGTGTTAAAGAAGTTGTATAGGGATGTAAAAAATTAAAAAGGAACAAACTTTTTCTCTGAGACTAAATGAAATGTTTATTTTCTTAGTCAACAGTCAGTAATTATTTTTTTATGGAACTTTTATTTTGCACAGGATCAAGTTTTTCCACATATATGGGAACTGATATGAATAACAACATTTCTTTTCCCAAAATGCTGAAAGTTGTAGTAAATAACTTCTTCTGGTGCACCAAAGTTGAGAGAGTTTCAGAAACTTCATTGTCCTGGGTAACAGCTCTAAACAAAAAGGTTCTCTGTGGTTTATGCAGAATATATTTATGTTCAGTGGAGTTTAATTAGCTCTGAACAGCTCTGTTGTGGAGTGTGATACATAAAAATTGGTGGTGCCTATCCTCTGAGTAGGAGGAAAAGGGGCTAAGCTGCAGCAGCTCTCTCACCATTGGACTGGACCATCTCTAACTGTGCCATGCAGCTGATGTATTCTTCTAGTGTCAGCTCATCCTGCACTATCCTTATGTTTGATGCCACAGGCAGGGCAGTGTTGTTAAGGACAACTCATGGATTTACCAGTTTGCAGAGCAGGAGGAGGAAGAGTGAAACAGCTAAATGGGAAGGATCCAGTTAACTACTCAAAATGAAGCCATTTCTATTCTGAATATACTTTTTGAAAATGTATTTTTGACAATCCTTTTTTATCCTGTAAAACAGAAATTCTTGGTATTTTTTGCCTTCTGTTGGAAAAATCAAGGCCTTCACATCTTTCACAGGTTGCTGCTAGAGCTGTGGTGTTGAGTAGCTTTGGTGGACCAAGCACTATTGTGGTTTGATGCCTGTGTTTGAGAGGCAAAAAAACCCTCAAAATGTTCAAAATGTAACAAAATGTCTGTTCAGTTCTGGTCCTTCTCTGGTTATGGTGTGATCTTCACTCACCTCATCTCTTACTGTGTTTGACTAGTATTAAACTCAGCTGTTGTTAAATGGATGTGTCTTAAGACCCCAATCAGTAAGATATTTATGTTATTTTGTGATTAACTGTGAGTGTGGGAATATTATGCATAGATTTAAGCCTGAACCTAGTTTCCATGTTGAATTCAGCCCAAGTGTTTAAGCTCTCATGCAGTTAATTCCTTGAGAGTTTTGTGTGAAAGAGGCTGCAAAATGCTTTTGTTTATAGAGCAAAGCAGAAAAGTCTTATTCTAAGTCCTTCATGCTTCATTTTCTTTCACAGAATAGCTGACTAAATTGTGGTTTCTGTGCATTGTTTAATCCTGTGTATGCAGCAGATAGTTTTAGAAATATTTATTCACATCAGTGTCCAGCAACATTTAAATAGGTACAAATATATCTAAAATTTGAATAACATATCTAGGTTGCAATTGGCTGTTCTGCTTTTTCCTATGACAGGGAGAACAGTCCTGTTTTTAATTAGTGAATTTAAAGAACAAATTTGCACAAATGCTTTTGCATTTAAAGTTTTTGTGCCTATGCTGCCCCAGGTACTCAGATGATATAGAAAACAAATACTGGAGTACATTCATCAATGTTAATGTGATTCAAAAGACATACTAAAAAAATATGCTATTATTTCCAAGCAGTGGAGTACCTCTCATGGCAACTTCTGCAGTTTGCAAGCATTCTCCAGGCTAGAAACTAGAAAAAGGTTGTATTGTTTACAGCCAAGTCCACAGAAAATGATCTGTAGAGTCCTCAGAGGAATCCAAACTCATACTGCAGCATTCTTTTTTTTTGTAATTGTATATGTTATATAGATACATATTTACATTAATTTTTTTTTTTTACTTGGGGAATATTCTTCCATTACTGATGGACCTAGGAGCCCAATAGTTTCAGATAGTTCTTGCACTGAAGGTTGCTGAAACTGGGAGCTACTGTGTCTGCATGCAAATAAAGGGAGAGAAAAAGTATCTTAATGAAACTGGATTGATCAAGTCAAGGGCTGGAAAGCTGTGGGACCGTTAGGATTTAGAAGGCATGTACTTACTTATAGGATACAAAATGAAGCAGAAACCTGTTTAGTAAGTTCCTCTAACCTATTTTTATTTAAAATTCAGGCAGAACAGAAATGGGATGCAGGAGCTAAACTATCCCAGTTCAATTAACACAGAAAGGCAAAGAGCCAAGGTTTTCCTCACCAAGGTCTTCAGGGGAGATTCCCACGTTTCCTCTTTCCAGCATAGCCAGATGTATTCTCTGCACAGTGCCCAGAGTTGCAATTTTCAGTTCATAGCTGAATACTGGTTTGCATCTCTACCTCTTCTCCAAACATACTTTATCTTTCCTTGGTGTGATGCTCTGCATGTATTTGCAGAGTCTCTACAGGTTTGGGTGTCTCCACACAGTAGGAGAACTGAGTAGAGTTATATGAATAATGGATATTTTGGTTTAGTGACTGAACCAAACAATCAGGGGAAAATGCAGTTTGGGTAGACTAGAAAGTAAAACATGTTTTCTTAATGTTCAGGTGATTTAACCTGTTTTTTTACATTCTTCAAATTAAAAAATTAAGTTGCTCTCAGGGAAAAAAAAAAATAATCTCACTTGAAAGAGAAACATGAGAGCATTTAAAAATGTCAAAATAAGCCACATAATTTTTTCTGACCTTCCCCCCCATCTTTTTGGACAACTTGTATCCCTCGTAAAGACAATATTCCAGTTGCTAAAAGGCTTTAGTTTATCTAAACCAGAAGGAATTGTGGCTGTGAAGAAGTGGTGTCCCTAAGGTGACCTTGGCCACTGCTGAAAAGCTTTCAGATGCTAGATGTCCATTCTGAAACAAACCACCACCATCATCCAGCCTGGACGTTTTCAGACACCTGGTAAGTAGAGGAATTTTTCCCCAGAGACCTACCAGACCTTCTTTGAACCCCTGTAGAGACAATCTCCTAGCAGAAACTCAAGATATAGTTGTCCTCACTGGGTGTTACAGCCTGCCAAGAAAAACTGGACTGTTACCATCAGCAAGCTGTTAACACTACTGAAAATATCACAAAGAGGGAAGCTTTATTCCTCCTCAGGACAGCATCAGGCAGGGTCTAATATACAGTCTCACTTAATTGCTATTTGGGACACCAATAGGAAATGAAGTGATAAACTGACCTTCTCCTCACCCAAAGCACAATTTCACCTGTATGCAAATGCTGCCCTCCACTATGGGCATATGTCTGGTATACAGACATTAAAGCAAACTATCATCACAGGGTTGAAAGTGAGCTCCCTCCAATGGAAAAGGCTATCATGTTTAATCTAGGTTCAGCAGAGCCCCAGCCTGCAGTTTGACCTGCCTTCCCTCAAATTAGATCCATTTTTACTAAGTCTTTTTCTTACATTCAGGCTTCCACTGAAAACAAGGGAATTTTGGCTGGCTTTGAAGAAAGTGTTCCAGAGTCAGAGGAACATCTCATCTTTTAAAAACCCCTTATCTTCACCTGCCTGCCTTCAGCAGGGCCTGGCACACTGGATAGGATGTTGCAAGTCAGCCTGGGATGTAATGATTAAATTAGGCATCTGAAGGTAGTTGGAAAAGAACCACAGCCCAGACCCTCAGAGACAGCTCTTTATGCTGACTATATGGGGAATGGGAGTCTTTAGGAGTACTAGTTCATTACCCATCCAATATGAAGGTAGGTGCAGACTAGATGCTTAACTCAGATGAAGGTGACTGCTTGATCTGAGCACAGGAAATGACAGTAACAAGCAGAGGTGAACTTGCCTAACATAGGTCTCCTTCTACTATAACTTTCTTCTCTTTTATAAGATTCTGTTTTGCTAATGAAAATTGTAGCAACTGGGTTTATACTCAGAATGGTCATTAGGTCCTATTATATCACCATTTTTAAATACATATACAGACAGCCTTTCAGAGTGCTTTGAGCCTTGTTTTCCCTACATACTTTGCATGTTTAATCAATGAGAGCCATGATAGCAGAGGACAGGTCACACCTCCTTCCAGGGCAAGTCCAGGCAGACATATGGAGGACTATCTGTAGTCTAACTGTAGCCATATTAACTTGGTCTGCAGACACTTTTTCCAGTCTTTAATGTCACCTTCAGCATAAAGATCAGCCCAGAGTCCACTGCCATGTAGGAAAATTTTCTTCACCAAAAGGGTTGTCAAGCATTGGAACAGGTTACCCTGAAGGGATTTAAAAGACATGTAGGTGTGGTGCTTAGAAACATGGCTTGGTTGTAGACTTGGCAGTGCTGGGTTGACTGTTGGACTTGATCTTAAAGGTCTTTTCTGATCTAAATCGTTCTAGGATTCTATGTTTAGGGTTTTCCAGCTAGTGCATGAATGTAAATGTGATGGGGAAAGATGTGTGGTTGCAATGCACAAAGACAACTGACAGTTGCTGGAACAGGTAGCATTCATCTTAACAGATGGGTCAAACCTGGCTACAACCATTCAGTTTTGGCCAGGTCAGAAGGTGAATTCTAACTGCTTTAATTTACAGGGGGTTTCCCTACACATAACTTCTAGTAACATGCCAGCTACTTTGACATCCTTCTTGTCTCAGGAGAAAAACAGGCACCTTAAAACACTAGCCAAGCAGGTCATGTGGTCTTCTAGTTCTGCAAACTACAGAAGATAGATAATTTGAGTCTCAAACTGGTTGGAACTACAGCAGATGAAACCTTTCAGCTTTTCTAAATTTCTCCTAAGTTTTTTTCTTTCTTCATTTCTATGTATGGAAAGCTATAGGCCAGACTGACATACTGGAAGCAACAGCTGGCAAAGATGCAAAGGGTAATTGAAACAGCTTTAAAAAAAGTTTAGAGAATCTGTAGAGCAGTTTCCCTGGGGGAGAAGCTGAACCATGATGTCATTTGTGGGAAACTACAAGGATGGGGTTTGAGACCACCCACAAAATAGGCAATTTGCAGCAACATGATTGCAGGCTTTGTAATGTGTGAGATGGGAACCACATTTCCCATGCAAAATAGGAAAGTTACTGATTGACTGGCATGCTGATAATGATACCAAGACTGACAATGTAAGTAATTAATTTAAAAAGCCATAAAATGCTGTCTGGTTTTGATTCTATAATTGCTCTCTGCAAACAAATGATGTGGTTATCATTAACTGATGCCCAAGATACACTTAATAATGCCCATAGTCTTTTAATATGAAATCATAATTTGTAGTCTTTTTGGGTTTTGGGGTTTTTCCATTTGTTTGTTTGTTTGTTTTGTTTGTTTGTTGTTGGTTTTCTTTTTCCAATTCACACAAATGAGAATTAGTAGCTCAGGTCTGAGAAATGCTAAGTGAATTGTCATTTTCATGGATATAGCCCAAAGAAAAAAAGCTCTGGGGTTCAATAGTGGCTATGTATGTAAGGAACAAAACAAGAAGTGTATCCAGAGTGTCTCGGTCTCCCTTTCCTTCCCCCACAAACTCTCTCAGCCTGCTCCCCAAACTCTGCCTCTCTTTTGGTGCCAGCTGTCTTTGGATTGTGTTCAAAGAGCAGCAGCAAAGTTGGTGAAAGGAGTAGAGCACAAGTGTTATGAGAAGTGGCTGAGGGAACTGGGGTTGTTTAGTCTGAAGAAGAGGAGAGTCAGGGGAGACCACCTCATTCTCTACAACTACCTGAAAGGAGGTGATAGTAAGGTGGGGCACAGTCTATTCTCCCAGTTAATGAGTGATAGACAAGAGAAAATGGCATCTAGTTGCATCAGAGGGGGTTGAGATTGGATATTAGGAAGAATTTCTTCATGGAAAGGTTTATCAGGCATTGGCACAGGCTGCCCAGGGAAGTGGTAGAATCACCATCCCTGGAAGTGTTCAAAAAATGTGTAAATATGGTGCTTGGGGACATGATTAGGTGGTGAGCATGGGACTGTTGGGTGGATGGTTGGACTCAATGATCTCAGAGGTCTTTCCCAACAATAATGAGTCTCTGTTTCTATCTGAGAATGAGGGTATGAAGTGAAGATAAAGGTTATCTGAAAGTGCAAGTTATCCAAGGTACAGGATATATAAGGGCTTGATTTCAAGCATTTGTACTTTTAAAGAGGGTTGGATTTTGTTCATTAAATCAGCTAATTCATGTTGTATAATTTATTTAATTGTGGAAGTTAGGGTAAGAATTGATTTAGTCAGATGATGTGGCTGCTAGATTAGAAACCTTCTCTGAAGTAAATATAAAATATTTTCCTCTTGCCTTTATGTCTTGCCATGCAACCCTACATCACCTTTACATGTTCTAGTGTTTTCCTGTCCTCAGACAAAAAACAACAAAGGTGATACATGGTACCTGACAGTAGAGACAAACTGATCTAGGGAGAGGCTAGAGGAGCACCCTTTGCCTGCAGGAGTCACCTGGTTGATGCCATCAAAACTATGTAGGTATGAATGAGACCTAGTCTAAGCCAGTTCTAACAATGAAAAGCCAGCATCTTTTGCAGAGGAAAACAAGTGGTTGGCTGCTTTATAGGTCACTTACAGTGTGTATGTCATGGGAAGCCACAGCTGATGATTAAGTCAATGCTTAGTGACATCTGCAGTAACTATCCTGGGCACATTTTGTTACCTCTTTTCTGGATGTAACAATATTGCACATTTCTGGCATTTTCTAGAAATGGACATTTGAAGTATCCCTGATTAGCTCCATATTCATTTTGGGCTGGTATTGCTTTCTATCTCTCTTTCTAATTTTTCTTATCCTTTTGTTTTCCCCAGCAGAGGTGAGGGTGACAAGAACAAGCAGCTGCCAGTCAGATAGCAGTGGGTTCATGGAGGAACTGTCAGAACCTGCAGTTTTGCAAGTAAGAAATGAGAAATAGTCCTCAGTAGGTCTGTGGAAATTCTGTAACCATGGCACAAATAACATAGAACAAATCACAATGTTGAGAAAGCTTCATGAAAACAAGGCCAAACTCCTAGAAAACCTTAAAAGGTGAGAAGCTTTCTCAGAAGTTTGTGCAATCCTTCCACCACACTAATGCAATATTCATGCAAGGTAACAGAGAAGAAATATTACAAGAATCTTTGAGTATTTAAAGATGTATTTAAAGCTATCCTGTGAGTGCCCAGGGCACAACAATGGTGGGCAAGCCAGTGTTATGGAACTAATGCAGTATTTAAATTCCTCTCTCTCTCTCTCTTTTTTTTTCTTTTGTGTTTTTTTTTCTTTTTTCCCTTCAGACTGCATCTTTCTCAGGAAAGATTAACTTTACATCTGATATTCACAACCAAGAAGCAGCTCTGTCACACAGGATGCTGTTAAATCAAGATGTTCAACAAAAGCCAGATGAGTCTGTGGCTAAGGTCTTCCTCACAGCCTGTGAGAGCATTTTGACAGTACCTAGATCAACAAAAGTATGCAGTGACCAGGGAGAAGAGACTCTGTTGCTGCTGATGGCAGATAATGGCAAGTTTCAGGCATGTAATGCTAAGCCACAGAGTTTTATCCAAGAAATGTTATGTGACATGGAGAAGAAAAAGGATAAAACTGAAAGAAAGCAACTGGAAAAAGAGAGATGCATGAAAAAGGATAGTCCTTGTCTTCAGGGTGATACTCAAGAGGAATGGGATCCTAGCTCCTCCAGATTTGATTGTCACTTATATTTTAGTACAGAACACAAAAAGCTGAATGCAAGCTTTGCTGAACTGAGTGATATAAATCCTGCAGTCATTAGTAAGAGCAAAATCAGAGGTGAAGATGAAGGTGAGAGGTGCTGGACTGAAAAGGACATTGGCATTTCATCTTGTGAAAGTCCCCATGGAGGTTGTACAGAACTGTGGTGGGATGTGGCAGTGATCAGCAATGATGGCAGCTGGCTTGCAGTAGATGAGGTGACAAACAGGCAGAAGTTCTGCAAAATGGATGATGATTCAAAAGATACATGGTGGTCCTCCAAAATGGGGCTCACAGAAACTCTGAAGTGGAGTTCAACAGTGCAAAGTGGGAACACTGCAACCTCGAGCTATTCTGTGACTCAGAGGCACTCCTCCTGCCTAGTGGAAGAGTCTGGATTAAGTTCATCTGAAGATCAAGAAACTGGTAGCATAAAGAAGATGTTGGGTGCTAACAGGGAAAAACAGGGCAACATTGTCCAAAGCATTGAAATGGCTTCTGCTCCTCTGAAATCTGTTACTGTTCAGATGGCTTCAGGGCTGGAGTTTACTTCAAGAGCAAAGGGCACAGGGCAAAAGGCTCCTCACAGTGATAACCTTGCTAGGGAAGAATCTGTGGACTTGGACAAGTCAGCACACTTTTCTGAGGGTGGTCCTCTCGTACAGTCAGACCCAGGGACTTTGAAGGATGATGTGAAGCACACCACTGAAGCTTCCAGCCAAACTGACAGATCCACCAGGAAACCCAGATGGCCACCACTGCTTAGTCCATCCCACACTCACATGACAAAATCAGCCTCTCTTGACAGCATGCTTTGTGGAAAAGACAGGTCACAGTGCGGGGCTGAAGCCTCTCATGCTGGAGGTGCACAGGGCACTTGCTGCTGCCACTGCCCCTGCTGCCATGGCTGCTGCCCACGGACCTTCCCCTCGGCTGTGTCTCCCCAGCACCCTGCAGGCTGCTGCTCAAACACTGAGCTGCAGCTCTTGGAAACCCTGATGCTCCTAGAGGACGCTGCAATGTGTAATCGTGCTCCAGTGAGTAGGTTTCTTCACATATGTGAACAGCTGACACACTCATGAGCTAAATGTACAAGTTGCCTTTTCCTTTCCTCTCCTGCCATGCTTACTTGTTTAGTGAGACACATCTTGGGAATGGAACTGAAAAAATAGATTGGGAAAGAAGTATTCCCTTCTGGGTAAAAGTGCAAAGGAATCAGTGTTCCTTCACTTTTGCTGGGCTGCTTCTTTTAGTAACTTATGTACATCCGTTCAGTCTTAAAATGTTTGCTGCAAACAGATTATCAAGTTTACAGGTCAAACAAAGAGCTGAGACATGACAGAGTTTCAGTGAGTTCCCATGAATTAGGGGGTTTACAGTAACTAGGTAACTTTCTGGACTGCAGAAAATGCAAGATGACATGGTTTAGTGTTGTCTTTTTAGTAAATGAGAACTCATTTAGGTTATATTATTTAGTGTTTCTTAAAGACTAACTGCAAACACCCAGATACACACCATAAGCCAAACTGCTCTAAATCAAAGTGAATTGCAACTTCTCAGAGCCTCAAGCCATTTTACTGTGGTAGAATAAGAAACTTGCATTAAATCTGAAGTCTCTCTAAGATGCACATTTCTAATAAAAATACTGATAATAAAATGTCATCAGATTTTCTATTCTTCGTTTAGAATTTCTAAGAGTTAAAAAAAAAAAGTTGTGAAAGACTCAAGGTGAGTTGAGTAAGAAAGCAAGAAAGGGAGTCAGGAGTAGCTTTTGCATCCTAAGAAAAATGTGGAAGGAGCAGCATACCTCACAGAATCACAGAATATTAGGAGTTGGAAAGGGACCTTGAAAGATCATCTAGTCCGACCCCCCTGCTGCAGCTCCTACTAGTTTGCAAGTGTTTCCATCTTTCCTCTTCTGTTTGCTCTTCATAACTTGAACTGTTCTACAAAATGGGGAAAGAATTACTAGATGAAAGTTCCAGAGAGTGAAACTGGTGAAATTTATTATCCTCCACCATTGACTATCTAAGTCTGCAATGTCTTTTTATATATATAGATATAGATATGACTATTGCCACAAGATGGCAGTGAGTTAGCACCTTATGCTGGGCTAGGGAGGTTTTTCTCAGTGATCCACTACTATTCTATCACTCTTCTAACGGGGGCTAATGGTGATTTGTCTTTTGTGGGAGGAGCAGACTTTCCACCATACTGTCACCCAACATCTGTTCTTAGGGATATGGCTCCACATCCAAGTCACTGTCAAATAAGTGAGTGGATTTACTGAATATTAGACACCCTGCAGAGATTCCACTTATGCCTACTTTGTCCCTCTTTCTAAAAACAGTTTCTCACTTCCAGTGGACAGTAATTTAACCTATTATTAATCCATAGCAACTCATTCTGCTCAAATACAACAGTGAGATAACATGAGAACTTAGCACATTTAATCAGATCTTTGATCAAAGTCCTTTTCCCCTTCACTGGCAAAAGTGAAATTCTCATTGGCTCAAGTAGTGCCAGAACTTATTCTTACAAGCTTTAGGAGAAAAGGTGGTTACTGGGGTTTCAGTGATGCATCCTAGAGCAAACTCACTTGAAGTGCCATCTGGACTTCCACAGCAGCTGCTCAGAGAGTCCCTGTTGTGCAGGCAAGAGGAGGACCCATGCCATTTGGTCTGTCAGGTTCAAATGCACTTGAAATGGAAACGCTTAAAGAAAAGTAGTAAACTGGTTTGTCTTCTTACTTTTCCATGTAGTGTGTCCTTCCTGAAATAGAAGCAATGAAGACCTCCTGCCAGCACTTCCAGGAGAGGCTGGATGAGATTGAGCAGCACCTGATGGAACAGCAGGCACTGTTTTCCAGTGCTATGTCAGATGAAGGAAGGTAATGGCAGCTCAATGCACATAAATCCAAAACCAGCATCAGTAAGAGCCCATAGACACATGCAATGTACCTGGTAACTTGTGTTACTCCAGCACTTCTGGTCAGTGAGGTGCAGCTGTGAGCATCCTGCAAGTGGAGAAGAAATGTATTGTGATGTGGTTTTTGCTCAGAGTCCACATTCTCTCCACATTATCCAAGGCTCTTAAACATGAGCATTTTGAAGGAGAAGATTGCCCCATAGATGACAGCTAGATACCTAGCAGGGAAATACTATGCTTTAAAAGCAAAAGAAACACAGGAACAGAACTCAAGCCAGCTGGAGCTCAGTGTCCCAGGTCAAAGCTGGCTTCAGGGACGGAGGTGGGAGCAATCACTGACAGTTCTGTCCCTTTTGGCCATATACTTTGTGGTCATGATAAATGCACGGGCAATGCAGGAGAAGTTCACCTAGCTCTTTGTGGACTCAGCCCAAGGTCACATGTTCACAAAAAGTTACTAGGGGCTTCCAGTCTTGAGCTGCCTGAAAGTAGGGCATTTATGTAGTTTTTCTGTTGGTGGTAAACCAGAAGCAACAAATCTGCTCAGACTCAAACTGGCTTCGTATCTACAACGTGTTTAATTTTGCAGCTGGGATAATCAAAGAAATGAGAGTTGAGAAGTTGATAGCTGTGATTTATTGTTTTGTAAGGTATCCTGTGATCATGGGTGAAAATAAGACTGCAACTGAGGGAGGAGATACAGGCTTTATGCTGGGTTTGAAGAAGAGGAGGGTGTTCACTACTCACTCATATGTGCTTTTGCTGCTGTCCCTACAGGGAGGAAGGCAGACACCTGCAACTCTTACGGCGAGCTGTTCGTCAGGAGGTTGCAGAACTAGAATTTTGGCTGAATGATGGAGCTTGCCAGGTCAGGGAGAGCATCCTTATGGTATGTTGCACAAGCAAATGCTCTGGGTCATGTGGGAAGAATTTCAAGTCTGTCCTGCTATTCAGTATTAAAAGTGGTAACCCTGAGGTATATCTGGACAATCCTTTCAGTGCCAGGAAGAGGATTTCCAATTACAGCCTTATAGTTTACATCTTTGACCCTTCCTCCTTGGCTGTGCTGTCTGAGCCCAACTACCCAGGCAATATGTATAATTGAGACTGTATCCTACTCTGCTCTTGGTTCCCAGAGTAAAGTGACAGGCAGTCAGCCTACATAATTACTGAGAAATTGTTACTGGTCTTCTTCTTTTCTAGACCAGCTCTCTGATAAGGAAAGGTAAAGAAATGATGGTCAGGGGACTAGTCTTTGATTCTTCCCTGACAAGCTTGGGTTAGAGGGTCAAGATTGCTATGGCCACTCCTTGAGGTCTATTTGCTGATTTTCCATTTGGCAATTAAATCTACCTGCTGGAACAAAATGTCCTTTAGGCTTTTCTCCTCCTTTTCATGGCAACATCTCATTTTCCAGATATTGCATGTCTTCTTTGGACCAAGCAGAAGAAGCAGGCATGCTTCATATACTCCTGTGTATCCTGCTTGATTCCTTTTATTATATTTTTATTACTGCAATATGCTTTTCCTTCTATTTTCTCTGCAGCAGCTGGACCAATTACTAGCAGAACAATCCCATCTGTTTTCTGAGCTCAGCCTCTCTGATTGGAAGGCAGAAAGAAAAGCCCAGAATAAAAGAGCACTTCCAGATGCTGCTGATACTGTGCATTGTCAAAGTGGGTTCTCCAAAATGGTGCTCCAAAGAGCTCCTAGCAAGGACATGACAGCAACAGGCTCATGCTCTGCCACATGGCTGGAAGCACCCCAAAGGCAGTTTCCTACTAGGACAACACCTGAGTTGAATTCAGTTGAGCCTGCCCCACAGGAACTCTTCACCAGGAAATAAAAGGATCTCCCCAAGGAAAAATGGATGTTATGGCATTTATACACAATGTAAGGAGATGTTTCAGCCTCTCTCTCAAGGTTTTCAGTGGAAGAGGTCACAGACCTGCAGTGTGGTTTTACTGTTCTGTGTCTCATTGCCCCAGCCTAGACCAGGACTCCTTCCTGTTAAGCCATGTGTTCATCCAAAGGGATGGAACCTGTATTTCAGGGCACTTTTGGGCTGCATAGGCAACACAAGCAGGTCTAGGTCTGGACCTGCCTTGGTATTTCTCAGTAAGTTGTGCCAATGATCCAGATGCTCCAGAGAGAACATATAAATATACGGGCTGTTATTGGCTTGCTTCAACCTTGAATGCAATGGTTTGACTAATTAGTATATTCAACCCTCTCCCACCATGTGAAATTAGTAATTTATGGCTTCAATTTGCAGAGACAATTATCCAGTTTTACAAGGGCAGTAAAGGCAGTGAACTGGAAGGTTTGTTGTTTTTCTGAAGAAATTCTAAGTCAGCATTTCTGACTAATCTTCTTTCATAATCTAACCATCAAAAAATATTTTCCTTCCTTTTTTAAATACAAAATACACATAGAAAAAGTCTTAGATAGCTGCCTTATTTAATAGTCTGTTCCACCTAAGCATGTGTCCCAATTTCTAAAGGGCTGACCATTCTATTAAATAAACAATTAGGGTTAAATTCTGCATAAATTTCATGTAAACACCATGGAAGGGAATGCTTGCTCTTGTAGTCTTATACTGCTTTCCTGATTTGTGTTAATGTTACCACTGACATTGTCAAGCAGAATTAGGCTCCATAGTACACAGTTCAAAGAATGAGAACCATGGACAGTGAAGAAGAAGGAACTGAAATACTTGAGATCATGTTTTATCATCTTTTGTACACTTTTCCTTTTAAGAGTAGTCTCGGTTGTTCTCTCAACATGCAGAGAAAATAACACTTCTTTCCATTTTCTTTTCCTTTTTTCTTCTCCAGTTGAAGAAATCTTTCAGAAACTCTGTAGGTAATAATTCAGCAGAAGGAAAAGATTGCTGGAGGACAGCCTGGTGAATTTTGTTTTCAATAATTGTGACCTTTTTCCTGAAATGCATGGTACACCTCAGAAACAAATGAACAAACATTTGCATTCTAGAAAGATCTGATATCAATGGTTTCATTTGCAATGAGATGGGTACCCAGTGAAGCAGGTGTTCTTACAGGATGTTTCAAAGGCAGGCTCTTTGTATTTTTGTATTCTGTGATTGCAAAACTTACTATGTTCCTATTGACAGTCATGTGGGATACAGCTGTTCTTTGCAAAGTCGATAAAATGAAGAGGAGAAGGCTTGTTTTTGCAGGCAGTGGAGATAGCACTAGAAGGAATTTTCCTTATAGACAGTTATTCTAACAGCCCTTCCATAAACATTAATCCTCAAGCCCAAACTACCTTGTACATTCCTAACCATGTTCTAGCCTTTAACTTGTTACTAGACTTACCTCTGGCTAGTTTTGCACCGTTTGTGTTTACTGTCAGTATCAAATCAGAAGCTCACTGTCCATGCAGGACATGTCAAACACCAAACTAGTTCTGTATATAGTCTTTTGGCTGCCCTCTTTCTTTTATTTACTTTAATTTAAACGAAAGGGAGATGAGAAACACAAGATTTTCTACATTATTAGCCTTGAATCTGAACCCTGCTTCAGTTTTCTGGGGCATGCTCAGAGCCTGGATTCATGCAGAAAAAGCCATGAGAAAAGACCTCTTGGGTTTGGATCACAGCAAAGAAATTCAACCGGTTCATTTTCAGAGCAGTGCTGTTTGGATTCTGCTTTCAATTTAGCACTTCCCAGTCTATGAGATGTCCTACTGGCTTGTTTGTTTAAATGCTCTGGTGGGATCTTAGGTGTCGTTTAGGCTTTGGTGTTGCAAATCACAGCTCTGTGAAGGTGCAAATAGAAGTAGCATTTGCACATGTTTAAGGAGAAAATGGAGTCGAACATGCTGAGCAGCCTCGAGGCTCCCTGCACCTTCACGTTTCCACAGATGTTCAGGGTAATAAAAGAATTAGGGGAGAGAGGTAGATAACACAGGAACTGACAAGATCCTCCATAGCCTGCTGGGCCATGAATTTTACTGGTTGAAATTTGCCCCTTTCTTGAGACCCCGCGTGGGATTTGTGCACCACTTCCACTCTGTCAAAGCTTTAAGAGTTTGTACGTCAAGATTTGTGACAGTTTCTTCAGGCATCATGCAAACAGGACCAAAATACCCTTCACCTGAAGTTTTGGTGGAATGAACCACACATTTGGCTTAGTATTTTCTCTCTCCAGTGCCTTATGAATTGCACTTGCAGGTATTGTACCTCAGTTTGTGGAGGAAGCCAAATAAAGAGGATGATGAAGGATACATACAATGATCCCAGTGCTGAAGGTGTCCTGGAAGAGAGGATGGCTAGGAACTTTCCTGCCTCAGCCACACCAGGGCTATGATTTCTCCTCTGAAACAAGACTGTGTTTGTGGCATAATGCATAACAGCTCTGTAGGTATGTGATGCTGTAGCCACTGTCTGCCTTTCTTATGTCCAAGTGTACAGAAGACATTATTGGAAAGTGGCAGCTGTTCTGCTTTAGAGAGATCATGCAGGGCCTCTGGTGCTGTTTGAATTCTACTATTTGTATTCTCGACCAGGACTGAATGATTCCTGCTAACCAAACCTTCCTGTTTGAATGGTCTCTAAATTGGTATGTACAGTTCAGTTCCTCATTTCAATTTAATTATAAAATCATTGTTATTAGGGTTCCCCATATGCAGCACTTAGACCCACCAATACTGCTGCCGAGAACTTGTTTGCATTTAGAGCTAGATAACCCTTCAAGCCCTCAATAATGTTTTAACAGTTAAACTGTAACCTTGTAGCAATAAAAAACGTACTAAACAATGGGAAAGGGAAAAATCTTCTCATTTATACTAGGGTACAACAAGAGATATGTCACTCCATAAGTCCTCCAAGCATGTTGCAAAGGTGGTTGGACTAAGCTTCATAATGCTGTTGCTGAAGATGAGAGAGAAAAGAAAACATGCAGTAGTTTTATGGTCAGAAAAGTCCATGAGTAGCTCTGGTGAGTGTGACAGCCAGCTGTGCACCCACTTAACCTCACAGTGACACCAACCTTTTAAACCTTTAGGGCAGACATAAGCAAAAATAGTGGGAATCTTAATGATAACTCCACAGAATTAATGAAATCACAACATATCTGAATGAATATCATAATTGCTCTAGCTAAACAGAACCATAGAAATTAGCTTGCAGGCTCGCAAGGCAGTGAATCATGTCTTGGAGGGGGGAGGTGACATTGCTTGTGAAAAGCATTTAGCACCAGGCAGTTTGCAAGTTTGAGATGTGAAGAAAATTGACCCTGTGACACTGCAGGATTTCTGACGTGCACACAGAAAGGAAGTATTTGAGCAAAAGGCTGTTTTCCTCTTTATTCCACTCCTCCAAAACTAAAATAGGTAGAGTCAGTGGTTCTGTTCCACAGGACTGTTGAGGCTGCACAAAAGTCCTTGTAACATAGATCAGACCTGATACATGGGGTATGTTAAAGGGGTGGTTCTTCTCCCTGCTTTCCTGCACTTATTTTGGCATATCTTGCATGCAGAAACCTAAAACTTCCACCTGAAATCTTTGTAAGTCTCTCTTAAAGGTTCAGCACTTCCTTTGCTCTGGTAACAGATTCTGAAGTGCAAGGCAACATGCAACCTCACCAAAACAGGAGGGGGGAAAGAAGGCAGGGCCGGCAGGGGGAAGTCAATTAAATAATGGGTCCCTAACAAAGACAGAAAATTCAAAACCTAATGATTGCTTTTGCCCACCCTAGTTCAGTAGCAATTTGTGTCCCTTGGATTTTACTTCTTTTGTCATTGTCTTTTGCCTTCATTGGTTTTCCCTGATGTCCCATAAATCTTTAAACCCTGAAGCTAAAAGAGGCTGCATTGTGCACCAGCTTGAATATTGATTTTGCTAGAGAGTATAAAATCAAGAGAGATAATAAGGAAATCCATCTAAGGTACCCTGCCAAGGGCTCCCATTAGTTGCTTTACCAGGCATCAATTCAATAAACCCTAGAGAGCAGCACATGAATAAACATCAGAACCTCTCTGGCATGTTAATGCATCAGTTGCCTAATTGTCAATGCTACCAACAGACTACAAGAAAAGTAGAATCATAGAATTGTCAGAGTTGGAAGGACCTTAAAGATCATCTAGTTCCAACCTCCCTGCCTGGCAGGGATAACTACTATCCTGGTAGTTCAACCCCTTCCAACTTCAAGTCCAAAGAAGGTTTGACACTGGCTTAGAAGAAGGCAGGGCTCAGGAGAGGTGGTGTGACTGCCAGATAACAGGGGCATGGCTGCTTTCAACGTGATGCTGTCTGCTGGATGCACAGCCCAACTCTACGCAATCTGGGCACACTGCTTCTGTACTGCACCACAGTGTGTGGTGAAGAGGTGTCCCTGGGCAGGCCCAGGGCTTTCCCTGGGCAGGCTTGGAATTTGGATTTGGGGAAAATAAAATAAAAATATAATAGAAAAATAGAGTAAAAAAGAAAGGAAGATAAAATAAAAACAATAACATAAAATAACATAACATCCTGATCTCAAACAAAGTAAACTGGTGCTGAGCTACCAGATATGAATCACCTTCTTCCAGGGCTGCCAGCAAGCCCAGGTGGCAAGAACCTAGCCTTTTATTCTGGGCTCTACCATGTGTTTACTCTGTGACCAGGGTCTTTTTCTTTACTCCGTGGGGACCCTTCTTCCTGGCACAGCTTCTTTCTGTCTTATCTAATGAGGTTTTAAATTCCTTGCAGAGAAGTTATTCTCTCCTAATGTGTTCATACAGCGCCTGGCACAATAGGGGCCTAGTATCAGTTGGGACCTCTGCTTGCTGCCGCGATAATAATTTTATGAACTGCCTTTCATTAAGATCCATTGCTACTTAAGAAACAGCTGCAATGTCACTTTATAAGGCTGATGACTGTTTTAACTCCCTCTGTTCCAGAAACAAAGTTTTGATCTTCCCTGTAGAAATAGAGATGGCTAAAAGAGGTGGAAACAAGAACAAAAAGGCAATTTTGCTACCAAATGGGAAAATTCAGAATCAGAACATCTGAGACTTCCAGGAATTAAAAGAAACTGAAACAACATTGTTTGCACCTCGCTGGAGAGGTGCATTTGAATTCATTCATCTTCATTTCATTCTTCTCCATTGGCTTTCAATGGGCACATCACTCACTCAATTAGCACAGATCACAGCTAGGAAGGGGGACACAGGTGTGTCCCATTGAGGCTATTCAACCTTAATATGGGAAACATTTATTACCATGACAAATAATGCAGAACACAGGCAGACTTTTTGGGTTTGTTTGTGGGGTTTTTGGTTTGTTGTTTTTTTTTTTACACCCATTAAAATACAAAAGAAGACTGTTAGGACATTAATGATAGTTACAGAAGTAGAAAGGAGGCAAGAAATAGAAGAGACCACAAGTCAGGAGCTAAGTCTTTTTTCCCCTACTTCCTATCCTAAGAGAGTGTGAGAGCTCCCTGGGGTCTCACCTGAAGATGTTGTCACGTGTATCCCTTGCATGCCATTGGCAAACTCTGACCTTGTCACCTGCAAAAGGCATCTGCAAATAGACAGGTTAGATATTCCTGCTCTTCTGTGCTCTCTGCTTAGTCAACTGTCTCCAGGAATGCCTACAATAGGATTTATTAGAGGGCCTTTAGATAAAGTAAGCATCTTCTAAGGGTGGCAGGTTGCCAAAAAGGAACAGGATGAAGGTCCTGGTTGGGTGCTGAAGAAAACTATGGTGCTCACCTCAACGTTACAGAATCACAGAATATCCCGAATTAGAAAGGACCCACAAGGCTCATCAAGTCCAACTCCCATTTAGGCACATCACACTATGTGTCTAAAAGCACTATCCAAGTGCTTCTCAAACTCCATGAGAGAGCCATGACTGCCTCCTTGTGGAGCCTGTTCCAATGCTCCACCACTCTCTGGATAAAGTACCTCTTCATAACAGCCAACCTGAATTTCCCACGGCACAGCTTCATGTTCCCATACTCCATCTCATTTCAATTTTACTGTATGAATTTTGGGGAACTTGCTTTAGGGCAGCTCTCAGTCTGTGAAGACAGAATGAGATACACCTTTCACAACAAGAGCTTCCTTCCCAATAGACAACTCAAGTCAAGCTATTGTAGACCTACTGAGAAACAAGATGGGAGGGGAGAAGTGGGTGTGGTGAAACAAAGTCTGTAGTGAAGTATTATCTTACTGATAAATTTGCTTTTTAATTTTTTTAATTAGCTAATTAAAATTAGCTTTTTAAAGGTTGCCTGGACTTTCCAGAGTTTTTTCTAAGTTACTGACAGAGAAAGAAATTATGGGGAGTAGGAGATAGTTATAGTCACTTAGTAGAAAAAGAAAAACCTAATAACTTGAAAATGAGAGTTTATTGTATCAGTGACACTTCTGTAATGTCCTCTTTAAGAGTTCCACTGCCCTGAATTTTTGATCTACAAGGAATAACAATAATGAGAAAATGTTACTCTCATTACATCAGGAGATCTGCTCCAGATCTAGGGTTGCTTTAATGAGAGCAGAGCACCTTCCAAACAGGGTACTCTGGACTCCTTGCATCCTTGTCCCATTTACCAAATAGAGAAGTGGAAGCAAGGGCACCCAAGTCATCCCAAACCAGGCCAGCCAAAGGTGAAAAGTGTCTTTTGCAGGCTGAGCTAAACCACAGAGGAGTGAGAGGATGTGTGTGGCCAAGGGTGGAGGGCAACTGGAATGAGATGTCCAGAGAAACAAAGAGCAGCTAGTGCCAAAGAAACCTCATTTTGGGAACTGATGCAATAGCCTTGTGGTGCCAGCAGGTTATATTCACCTCTGGCCTACCAAGCCTGTCCTCAGAGATGAACACTGGAAAGCAATTGCAGCCAAAGCACACAGCAGTTTTGCTGACCACCAC
Source organism: Galbula dea (assembly GCA_013399015.1). Classification (NCBI taxonomy): domain Eukaryota; kingdom Metazoa; phylum Chordata; class Aves; order Piciformes; family Galbulidae; genus Galbula; species Galbula dea. Next base: position 322,219 of record VWZX01008738.1, on the reverse strand, counting down.
CCAGGCAGGCATTGAAAGATAGGGCTTGTGAGCATCAAGGGGGAAACGTAGCTTGGATAGGACAGGGGAATCTGAAAAGAAGAGAGAGAAATTGAGAAAGAGTAACAGTTGTGCAGATATCATGAAAATGAGTGACTTCAAATGAGAAACCTGAAACTAGACAAAGGAGGGATGAAGCAGAAGTTCATTTGCAGGTTCATCTCTTCAAAGGCAGCCCAATGGTATTAGTCCAATACATGGAGTTCTGCTAATGAAATAAGTAAGTTGACTCAGCCCTCACTCAGAAACCTGGGGAAACAAATTCACTTGTTGCTCTTCCCAAGGACAGTTAGGAACACTTCAGGATCACAGACTATGCAAAAGTGTTAAAGACTATGGTCAGATTAAGACAAAGCACAGAAGAGCAGTCAGTTTAAGGTTATCCAAGTCCTCAGTGTAGCACCCAGAGGTTAAGAACATAAGAAATGTACTACAGGGCCAGACCACCTGTGACAGGACTATATTTCTGACAGAGAAACTAGGAATGTTTTTCAGGAAGCACCTGACTACTTTGCAGGCTGCTCTCCTCATATGTCCACAGCAGCCACAACAGTTGAATAAGGGATAATAGAGTGTGTTTCTGCCTGTCCCTGTTAGCATCTGTTAATGTTATAGAATCACAGAAAGACAGGTTGAGAAGGAACTCCTGAGATCATCTAATCCAACATCCCACTCAAACAGGGATTATCCTGCCTTCTCCATAAACACGTCCAAACCTTTTTGTTCCCTCTTACCATGAGCTCCCACTACTTCCTATGGAAACAGAAATCTGTTGGATTATGTTAACTCTCTTGTTTTGTCAGTTTTAAACTGATCTCCTACTTTAAATGAGTGGCCTCTAGCTCTAGAAGTGCACGATTTGGTGCAAAAGTGGTCTGCATTCACCTTCACCACCACTTCCCTGATTCTGTAACCCTGAGGAGCATAGCATCTCCAAAACAAAGAGTTCCAGCCCTTGTAGTCTATTCTCTCCAGGCAATTCCTCTAACCCTGTAACCTTTTCCACCCAAATCTAGCTGAATGCCAGCAAAAGCTTTCTGAATATTCGACTTTGTACATTTCTTTCTGAAGATGTTAAAAATTTAAGGGCATTCTCCTCTGGTCCAGTTTACAAAGTCACCTTTATTATAGGTACTCGTTTCTGCTGCCATTCTCCAATCTTACAGGGAAAAGCTGAGTCTGAAGCTGTTGCCTTCTTCTGTCAGAAATACCCTAGAAGAGAGCCAAGAGTCCTTGTGAATTTTGAGCAGAATCATCATAGCTCACAAAAATAAAAATCAAAAAACCCCCCCCAAAACACAAAACAAAACCCCTCTGCCTCAAGTTCTTTTATCTCTTCAGAATCTTTTCTCAACTTCAACCCTCACCAAATCCAAGAGATTAATCCAAATTAACTCAATTATAAATATTCCTCTATTGTCACTGGGAAATATTCAGCCTCTTCTTACTGAAGTAAAAAAATTAATCACATGGAAAAAGAGGAGAGATAGGGTTGACAACAGATATGGGACTAGAACTGAGACAGGAGAAGAGAGAGAAACACAGTGAGAAAGAGAGGACTGAGGGAAAAAAATAAAACAGGAAGAAGAACACAGTCAGACATACAAGTGGCTGCAAGCAGGAAAAGCAGGGAGACTGAGTCACTGTGCTAGGGGCTTACATGCTAGAATGGCTACTAGGAAAGGGTATTCTGTCTTTCCTGGAAGTCCACAAGGAAGGCAGGGAAAGTCACAGAGGCTACATGCCCACCGAATTCAGCTCCCAGATAGCAGGCATCTATCCACAGTGAGGAAAAGCCAGGGATGGACTTAAGCAAAGCATGCAGTCAGAATGAGTTTGCAGACCCTGGCTAGGACTGGCAGATGTGTAAATGTTTCTGCCCATGTGCTGTATGACTGTGCAGATACTTTTAGTACTGTTTTCCCCTTAATTCTCAGTTTTACTTGTTCTTTACTCTTTTATTTACCTCTGCTATAGGAGCTCCACTGATTCTTTTTTTCCTCCTATCACATTGTCTCAGTCTTTTTTTTTGTGCTCTGTATTGTAGCCAACCTGTCAGGTAAAGCTCTTGAGTCTGAAAAGACAACCTCAGTCTCAGTGGGAATATTTAAGCAAGAGGATGTGTTGGTCTTCTGCTAGTCAGCTAGCAGTGTGAGATGGCAGCAAATTCAATACAAGAGGGATAATGTTAACACAGTTAAGCATGAATTTAGACATGTCACTGCTAATCCCTAGATTAACAAGAGGGAAGGAAATGTGTCAAAATAATAAAGTACCTATTAAAAAGGCTGTAGAGACAGACACTGATCCATAGTTAGTACCAATAGATGACAGAACATCATCAGTGAAGCGTGAGCCATCATCTGGCAACTCTCTGTTCTGTAGAAACCAGAGGAGTTAGGGACTTATGTCAGACTCACTGGGGATTACCAGACATTGAAAGGTAGAAATAAGGAAAACAAATTTGGAAGAAGGTGGGGGTTTTGCTGTTGGTTGGTTTGGTTTGTTGTGGGGGGTTTTGTGTGTGTTTGGTTTGATTTTTGTTTGTTTGTTTGTTTTATTTTTAATCCTCACCTTAATTTGGGTGTCTTTAGGACTTTTTATTCTTGGGTCCAGAAGAGTGAGGGGCAACTCATGAACTGTGTGAAAGTGCTGCCACACTCACTGGGACTTCCCAGTGATTTATTCCCTTTGGAGGAATAAATTAATTGGCTCTCTTTAGATCATACAAGGAAAGAGGATAAAGGTCTCAGAGGAAGGTGGTCAGGAACCCCACAAGCCTTAGACAGCTGGAGAGACTCAGAGGCTCTGTGAAACACATGGCTTCTCAGGCACTAATCTCATGCTGCTGAGTTAGTTTATCAGCTAACAGCACATATGTGAAACTCTAGCTGATGTTGCTTCTCCATTTTTGTTAGTGGGTATGTTTTCCACAGGGGAAAGGAGAGTCTATACACTGGTTTTCAAGATGCCTGGGATGAGCCCCCAGTCCCCTTTGGGGAAGGTGTGAGAGAGCCATGCTACAGTCCAGGGCAGCAGAAGGCTGACAGTGGTTGGGGCCAGCACCTTGGCTCTGCCTCACATGGCATGCTTGGCACAAGGAAGAGCTCAGAAGTCATTCAGTGAAGAGAGGAGGAGGAATAAAAAAAAAAGGGGAGGGGGCAGTATTTTTAATTGCCTTATGGGTTTGATAGTCAGTCAAGATTTTCTAGGAACTTAGCTGAATGTGCCTTGTTAGGAAAGTAAGTGGCACTACAGTATTGTATATGCTTGGGCATAAAGTTTGTGGTAAAATCATAGATTTTTTTTATCTTAGATCATATATATTAATTTCTCTTCAGTATAGCTTGAGAAATATCTGCTTGCTGTCCTCTGAAGATGTCTCTTCTCAGTACTCATTAATAGAGCATCACCTTTCAGCAAAAGAAAAGGGTTTTTAGCAATCCCCCATGAAATGCTGTAGGAATTTTTTACTTCTCCTTGCTGTGCATCTATGTCTCATCTCCCAGGTGACTAGTGACAGGACGAGAGGAAATGGCCTCAAGTTGTGCCAGGGGAGGTTTGGGTTGGATAGTAGCAAAAATTTCTTCACTGAAAGAGTGGTTAAACATTGGCCCAGGCTGCCCAGGGAAGTGGTGGAGTCACCATCCTTGGAGGTCTTCAAAAAACATGTTGATGTGGCACTTCTCAACATGGTTTAGTGGCATGGGGATGTTGGGTCAGCAGTTGGACTTGATATCTTGAAGGTCTTTTCCAACCTTAATGATTCTGTGATTCCAGTCTGCCTGTACTGTACAGTTAGATGTCTATTGTTGTTTTAAGCTATAAACTTGGTATCTGATTATTTTAATTGCTTGAGTCCTTAATTATATCACTCCAAGAGAAACATTTCAAGGATAAAGATTAATTACTTTCAGTGTTTCTTCATATTTGTTATGCTGTAGATAATGGTTGTTTTAAGTAAGTAGAAACAGGTGTTTAAAAATTGATTAAATTAAATTAAACAAGCAAGTAGGGAATGAAATGCACATGGCTATTTTCAAGAAGAGATGTTGTAAACATTAATTAAGCAGCTGGAAATCAATAGCTACACAAAACTATTCCCTCTCCCCAATTTTATGAGATGGAAGAAGCCCTGATGTTTTCAATCATGATACTGTTATTTATACCTTGTTGAGGTTTAAAGAAGAGGTGCCCATAACGAGGCGAGCCATGATGCCATGGATGCAGCCAACTGAATTTTCTTATATGAGCCCTTCTGAATCCTGTAGGGACTCAAGAAGCACGATCAGCTGCCTGCAGATCCCTGAGAAATAGAGTGACTTGTCTAAAATGAGTAAATTTTCAGAACTAATTAGGAAAAATAATCATCCATTACCATTCTGACTAAAAATAAATCCTTTTATATAAAAGAAGGGATGGCTAATATCTTTCCAGTGCTGAACTACCATGCAAAAATACTGTAAATTTTCTGTATATATGAATAAAAAAGGCTTAGAAAGGGGAGAAATGTATTTGCAAAATTCTCCAAAGATCTCAGTAGCAATTTCTGCTCTTACAGAGTCCCCATTAACATTGACCTTCTTAGTCTATAGCTCCTTGCAGAAGCAAGGAAGGAGCACTTACAACAGTGGCTGTAGAAAGTGGGCACTCTACTCTTATTCTTCCATAGGATCCTCATGGAGACTTGCCTGCAGCTGGAAACTCATGGTATTTGGTTTAAACATGTACCATACCTTTGGTAGATGAGAGTTAATGTAAAGAAAAGAGGGTTCAGTTCAACTTGTTTTTAAAACCTACTTGCTGGAAGATCTGTCCACCTTTTCTGTCATATTTTATGTTAATAATTTCCTAGCCCTGTGAACCCTTTGTGGTCTCACTGGACCATTAAAAAAGCAAGGCAGCTCTCACCTGCCTCTGCAATTTTCCTGATATTAGCAGTTATTGTTCTGATACTTCATCACAGATAAGTAGGAAACTTACCAAAGTGTAGACATTTAATTGAACTACAGGCTAAGAAACACTTAGTAGTTGGACATTACACAGAATCACAGAATGTTAGGAGTTGGAAGGGACCTTGAAAGATCATCTAGTCCAACCCCCCTGCCACAGCAGGATTCCCTACACCAGGTCACACAGAAGTGCATCCAGATGGGTTTTGAATACCTCGATAGAAGGAGATTCCACAACCTCTCTGGGCAGTCTGTGCCAGTGCTCTGGCACCTCAACTGGGAAAACATTTCTATGTGTGTTCACACGGAACCTTCAATGCTTCAGCTCACAGCCATTGCCTCTTGTCTTGTCACTGGGCTTCACTGAGAAGAGCCTGACCCCATCCTCCTGACACACACCCTTCACATACTTAAAAGCATAGATGAGGTCACCCCTTAGTCTCCTCTTCTCCAAGCTAAAGAGACCCAGCTCCCTCAGCCTTTCCTCATAAGGAAGATGTTCCAGTCAACCCTGCATATTGGACCCTCTGTTCCCTTTAGGAGCGAGTCTCCAACAACCACAACTCTTCTCTTCTTCTTTGTGGAAGAGGTTGTGATATATCCAGGAAGCCTAGCTAACTGTGGCAATACCTCTGATACAGGTTGCCTGTCATCCACATCCCCATTAGACTGGCTGTTTTCCAGCAGGGCCTCATATCTATTTCTCAGAGGCACCTGGAGAAACGAGGCAGGCAAAGAAGGCATTCTCTTTCTGTTGCAGCCATCAACTTTCCTCCAGCCACCTGTTTCATTTAGGCCTCTACCTTCCACCTTTGCCCAGCCTTCTGTTACAAGGGCCCCATTCCTATGTTGCATGGGGGACTGAGAAGGCAGGGGAAGTTGGGAGGAGCCTCTCTGGGGAGGGACTTGCCTCCATTCCCCCCCCCCGCCTTGGGTCATCCTTTTGCAGGTGGCAAGAGGGAGTGGGATCTCCCACCTCTCGTGCACCCCCCACCTGCTGCCCCTCTGTCAGGAATGGCAGAGCCTGGCTCCACCTTTCTATCTCCCTTTCACATTCCCTTTTAGTCCTTAACCTTGTGACCTCCTCCTTCAGCTCAGCCACCATACTGAGCAGATCATTCACCTGTTCACATCTGACACAGGTGCTATCTCAGCTACCTTCCACCGCAATTTCCAGGCTCTGGCACTCTCCACAACTAGAGACCTGGACACCAACATGTTTGTGTGGGGGCCTCAGTCTGGGCACCCACAGTTTTTCTAACAGCAGCCCTCAGCCGAGTTACAACCATTCCCAGAGATTTACAGGAGACTGACCTCACAGACATCAGCAACACACCCAGATGACTCACCCTGCTCCTTAACTGACGTTTTCCCGGTGCTGGTTCAATACCCCAGGTGGACTGTACTCTTCCCCCAACTGTTGCTGCCCCTCCCACAGGGAAACAGGTGACTGGCTTTCCCACGTGGTCCACAAACCTAGCTTTTCAAGGGAGAAAAACTCCCCTCAAGTTCCAAAGCACAGGAAGCAGAAAGTCCCTTGACTATTCTGAGGAATTTCAGTGTTACTTGAGTTGAAGCAGTCTTCATTAATGTAACTAGAATAGATACTGACTGCATATCTTCTTCACAAATGTTCCTCCCTATGACATTATCCTGGCATTATTCTCCTCACATAACCCAAATGATTTCTTTTCACTGTGATATTGCTTCCAAAAAGTTTTCTCCCCCAAAGCCCTGCAGGCTGAAAGAGCAGTGCTGAAAGTGAATATGTGTGTGATTGCCCTCAGGGGAAGAAAAGCTGCCCATTTCATTTTGGTGATGTCAAAACTCTTTGTGCACAACAGAAATTGTGTTGTGTTAGCTGATTACTCAAGCACTTTTTCTGTGTTTCATGGTAATGCTCTTTACTCTAATGGTTGCCTCATTAGAAACATCTTTCTGATAAAGTACAAAATTTGCCTTTCTGAGACAACAGAGAGTTTCACCTCCTGAGGTCCAGACACCATTGAAGTCACCCTTCTGGGAGAGTTTCCAGTTTTTATGTTGTTGTGTTGGGAAATTAACTTTGTGCCATCTTGGCCCCATTAAACCAGTGGGAGTTTTGCCTTGGACTGCACTAGAATTAGGATGTTGTATACTCTATAATAATTGAACTGGAAATTATAGGAGCACAGGCTTCCTTCTGCCCTATTAATGAGCTTAACAACTTGCTAGGAGCATGCAAGGAATGTGTACAAGTGTTTACACAAATCCCATGTGAAGCAAAGATTATATGTCTCGAATGAATGAAATGTAATGTACCCATGCTGGGATCAGTGCTCAGCAGCTTGCTGCCAAACCTTCAGCTGGGCTCAGCTCTATTGATGTTGTAGGAAGAATGGATAAAATGCTAATGATTCACACACCTTTTTGAGTATTAGAATTGCAAACTTGAAATGCAGGAGCTGAAATTAAGGAAAGTTTAAACTTGGTTTAAATGGAAGCAGAACTGCTTCCACAAATTCCATCTAGCATGGGCAGCAGGAGGGAGGGTGGTTTTTTTTTAGCTTTTCTTGCTTTGAAATATTTTGTGCTGTTTCTCCTGTAATGGAAGAGATCATCCATGACAGAGGACACCATCACCAGATAGGGACTTACATTAGACATTAGTCAATGATGACACCCAGAATAAAGTAGCAAAGACATGGCACATAGAAAACCACTACCTTCTTGAACCCTCACCCTCTGCATTCTTTAGCCAGCATCAATTAATCTATCACCATTTCCCATCTACTGAATTTTTCAGGACTATAAGTACTGAAAATTAGGTTTATTTTCCTTTGCAAAGTTTAAAAAAAACCCAAACCACACACCTGGATGGGTGTTGGAAATGAAGATAGAAATATATGTTCTTATCTCTTTCTACAGAAGGGAAGTGCTGAGGAAATGCCAGAGCTGCAACTCACAGCTTGCCTCTGACTGAGCAATGCTGGAGAAGCCAGCATCTCTACCCAGGTCTTCCCTTGAGACCTGAGGCAACCACAGACTGGAAGTTCATCAGCACAGCAATGCAGTCTCATTGCACAGTGGGGCAAGTGACTAGCAAAAAGCTTGTGGTGCTGCTATAACACAAAGAATAGAGAGAGGGTGGGTAGGATTTTTCAAGATGCTTGCAACAAACTGGAAGTTCCCAAGGAAGTTGAAAGGAAGCAGTTTTACCTTCCCTGAACTTCTCTGAAAAAAACCTCCCTCTTCTGAAAAAACATGGGTTGCTCTGCTCCTTGATTCTTTGTTTCATGCCCTGGCTTGAAAGTCTTTTGGTTTGGTTTGAATCAGGCCTAGTTTGTTCTTCTGTTCATGTGTTTACTGGCTAACACATGCAGAAATATCCTCTGTCAGGAAAGTCCACAGACATCATCGCAGATCTCCACATTTCTTAGCCATCCTGCTGTGAGGCACAGACAGGCCCAGGGACAGCCTAAATTTGTTAATGAGTTTCTGTCTCTAGTCTGAGAGATAAGCACATGTTGTAGGCACTGGTGTTTCTCACACCCATAAGTGTATGATTTCCAGTCAGAGAAGTTGTTTTCTTCCCAGGTTCACAGTCTAGTAAAACAAAGCAGCTAGTGTGGAGAGTGTTAGAAAGGAGAGCAAACACAGTGAGGTTTTATCAGTTCTTTAATATTTTAAGCTATAAGTGCAGAAGGGCTGTGGTGATACTTGAAAACGTAATGCTGGGATGCATAGTTAGAAATGTTGTAACCTGGTCAGGTCTATAGTGTTTCAGCAGAAAGCCCATGTGTCAATGCATGGGAAGATTAACTAGAGCAAGAGGTTAAAGGGTAGGGTGAGGAAAGGCTCCTGGAAAAGGAGCCAACATGACAGATCTTAATGTCCATGGAAAGGGAAGAAGAGACACATCTCTTAGAGATAAAGGGCAGCTTTCACCCCATCCCAGCTCCCACCTTACTCCATGCTGCACGAGAGTGATACATTTAAAGAGAAGCATAAGTTACATGGCCAGAGGTCATCTGTTACTGCTTTGTACCCAGTCTCCCTGGAATATAGTTTTGCACTACCATCTGCCATTTGCTGGATTTTTACATCTGTCTTTCCCTCAAAGTAACCCTCTTCAAGCCCTCCTGACATAAGGATCAACAAAAACCACAGGCTGGAGTCTTTAGCAGCACCAAGCTTGAAAACTTTGCTCCTTCATTTAGAGCCATGTCTTTTTCTTTCCTTGTTTTCTTCTGGCTTACTCCTCCTGAAGTAAGCAGGAGCACTTGTTTATAGACTAGATAAATCAGGAAATGTTAAATTATCTATCTATATGTGAAAAGCAAAAGTTAGTCTACAATCATTTTCATGTCAACTTAGTGAGATACTTTTTTACCTTGGCTATGAACAAGGAGCCTTGGCATGACACTGACTCCTGTCATAGAAACTCCATTTGCCACTTTAAATGGGGTTATTCTCTTCCAGCCTTTTAGGTTTCCTTCATAATCCCTCTAACTTTTGCAGGGGCAGCAGGAAGGATGTTTGCAGGAGAGCCATCTGTCAGGGTAGATACAAATTTCAGACTCCTCTGGGCCTTAGAGACTGCTCCAGCCTTAAAGGCTTCATACGGCAGTACAACAAACACAGATGGTTTTCCTCTTGGACCTGGGACAAAAGAGCTGCCTTTCAGGACATGACAATGATTTTCCTCAAGTAAGCCTTCTGTTTAAAAAAAAGTGAGTGATCTATGTGTTGGGTCTGTGATAATTGCAACTTATGGCTCTATATACCTACTGTCTTATAGATAAAAGGAAAATGTAGAAGTTTTATAACACTTTGTCTAAGAAGTTAGTCATATTGAGTGCAAGTTTCAAACTATTGCACTCTTAACCTCCACAACTTGAAGAGAAACCACCAAAGAAAAGGGTTAACTGTACATCAAGCAATCTGTTTGACAAAAAAAACTCCCAACACTGCACATTGATTTATTGATCAAACTTCTCTGGTTACTTAAATAAGTAGCTTATTTAATCAACCCTAGTCTGTTTTATACAGATGACAACATTTATAAAGTGACTAAGTGAATAAATAAGTCCTGACAAGATACAATTCCTTAATTCTCCTTGAATAAATTTACTTTAAGCATGCACACTCATGCAGGAGTATAGGAGCTAGCATAAACCTGGACCAGACTTTCTGTGCCATGCAGTACAGTTTCACACAGAACTAAGCAGCACAGGCTGAAGCTGGACTTAAGAGCATCAGGATAGTGGAAGCCCCGAGTTTGCTTATCCGGAGGGAGTATCATCTTGAGTGTAACCACATACTACTGCATAGAGAAACTACCTGAGGCTGGATCATTAACAGTTTTCAGATTCTTAGGACCTGTTAAAGTGAACTAACCTTTCACTTCCCTCTTATCTGCACTTATTTCACTTGAAAATTGTGCCAGGAGTTGAAAGTCAAATCTGAACAAACAATAATGTAAGCGGTTGAATACAAAACCCCGCAGAACCATGGTGAAACATCTCCATATATACCTTTGAATGTGTACTAGTTTTTAATGTGTTTCATGGTCTTCTGCAGTAGATATGGAATGTGCAAGAAGTGACAACTACATCATCTTTAGGACAATGGGTCTCCTGGTACTGATAATCATATCTTCTCTTCCTGAATACTGTGTTTAGTTTCGGGCCCCTCACTACAAGAGGGATGTTGAGCTACTGGAGAGTGTCCAAGGAAGGGCAGAAAAGCTGGTGAAGGGTCTAGAGCACAAGTGTTATGAGGAATAGCTGAGGGAACTCAGATTTTTTTAGTCTGGAGAAGAGGAGGCTCAGGAGGGACCTAAAAGGATGTTGTAGTGAAGTGAGTCTTGATGTCTTCTCCCAAGTAACATGTGATAGGACTAGAGGAAATGGTATCAAGTTGCACCAGTGAAGATTCAGATTAGGTATTAGGAAGAACTTTTTCACTGAGAGGGTTATCAAGCATTGGAACAGGCTACCCAGGGAGGTAGTGGAAGTGTTCATAAAACATGTAGGTGTGGTGCTTGGGGACATGATTTAGTTGTGGGCACGGCAGTGGTGGGTGGACAGTTCGACTTAATGATCTCAGAGGTCTTTTCCAACCATAATGATTTTATGGTTCTTCAGAGAGTGCGTTTTGCATGGCAACATACTGTGATATGACTCACCTGATGATCTCCAGTGTCCTGTTTCTCTCCTATGCAACACAGTCCTTTCCAGCAGACTCATCCTTGCCTCTGCAGGCAGCATCCGCTAGCTGCTCTGCTCCACATCCCTGCCTTGTAGTCAGCCTCCTTTACATAGTTGGCACTTTTTCCAGACCATAATGTTTATTAAAAAGACAGTGGTTTTTCAAAGAGGACCAGTGCAGAAATCCATCACAGTAGAACTCATGTAAAGATGGTACAGATGAGAGCAGAAAAGGAGAAGGCATAGGAATTTTAAATGCTCCATAGAGTCTGATGTTTGCTAGCCTCAGTGCTTGGCCAAGCTGAGTGATCTATTTGGAGTAATTCCCCTTCCATCCCCAAACTGAGATTTTTATTTAATGTAAAACTTCTAAACAAACAAACACCCCCCATGTGTAGTGAATCAAGGCATAGAAATAGTCTTGTCCTACTAGGACTTCCTCAAAAACCAACCATTCAGACCCATCACACAGGTCCTATTTCCTTCATGACATATGATCTGGCTCAAACTGTAGGTGCACTAATGCTAGAATGAGCATCAGTAATCTGCAAGGAACAGAGTTTTATCTGGCTTTTCCTTTTACAAATCCAGTGTTTTAACTGGTTCATACTGGACTGGCACTGCCATGAGCAAGATCTGGTTTTTGCTCTTCAGTTTGGATAGATTCAAAGTGAGGTCACTGTGAGCAAAATTACAGCTGGAAAATAACCTTTTACTGGTTAGTGCAGTGTGGAAAAGCCAGATGTGTTTGTCCTGCAAAGCCAACTGCAGACTTACTACTGACCAGCAGGTGCAACACCGAGGGGCAGCACACTTCAAGAAGTCACTCCCTTATGCTGTGCTGAAAAGCTTCACTAAGCCAACTTTTCAGCATAGAAAAGGAAAGTTCTAACAGGAAAAAAAATATCAAAGGAATTATTAAACTAAAAGAGGGAGATTGAGAGGTGGTAGAAGCCCCATCTCTGGAACCATTCCAGGTCAGGTTGGACAGGGCTCTGAGCAACCTGAAGATGTCCCTGCTCACTGCAGGAGGGTTGGACTAGATGACCTTTAAAGGTCCCTTTGAACTCAAAGCATTCTATGATTCTGTGAAGGCCAAGTTCTAACTGCCCTTTGGACATTTGAAAGCTTGGCCCTTGAATTGTAAACCAAGCCAGAAACAAATAAAAATAACAAAAGCATATGTAAGTAAGAGTTATATATACATATATGTGTGCTTGTATGTACATATGTATGTGTGTATATATATGTTTATATATTTGTGTATTTATCTGATTTCTACTAGATTGTCTCCTTTCCCATTTACAAAGCTGCATTGCTTATCTTCTAAAGCACTAGCCTGGAAACTTTTAGACATGATTGTCTTTAATTATGTGAGTAGTTCCCCAAGTACTGATGGGAATACTCACATATGTGGGAAGAGGTTAAAGTGCAGATTTATTACAGACTCATGACTATTTTCCAGGCTGTGTATGTGAAATAGCTGAGCAGGAAGGATTAGAAAGCTGGCAGGAGTCCCAACCCTCTTACAAGCAGGACAACAATTGTAAATGTTTAAAAGATCAGATACTGGGAGTAAATCCTCCATTACCCTGGTAATGCAACAACCCCTCTGGAAAGACTGGGATAAAGCTTCTGCTGCAGTAAAAAGCTCTGTGGTACCATGTGGTACCTGACAAGTATAAAAGGTGACCAGGGTCAGATGTGTGATCTTGCTGAGTGTGATAGACCACTTTCCACATGAGTAAATCTATCCTATAATATTCCCAAAGCATCCTTGGGGTCTGGTTGCTAGAACAGGAAATGTTTTTCTCATCCTCTGGGAATTTTTCCAGCGCTATAAATGACTGACAGACTTTTCAAACCAGGACAATGAAAAAGTACAAAGATAATCCTGAGCTGAATTTTGAAATGTATTTCTGACTTGAGTGTTTCATTTTGTGTGCCTATTTTTCAGTGATCTCATTATAATTTTCCTGAGTTCATAGGAAAATACAACATAATTTGTGTTTCTAAGTAAAAGGCATTTCAGTGTAAATATAGATTTTTTAAAATTTAAAATTCATTGTAACAGAGAGGCCTTGACAATGTTGAAAGTAAAATCAAAGCTATATGGAAATGAGCAGCTCATAAAGCCCAAATTCTTTCACAAGCAGTTTGGGGATTGTGTGGTTTGGAGGAGTTCTAGATTTGTTTTTGTTTTGTTTTGTTTAGGGTTTTTTGGTTTTGGTTTGGTTTGGAGGATTTTAGGTTTTGTTTGGTTGGTTCTGTTTGGGTTTTTTTTGTTATTGGTTGGTTGGGTTTTTTTCAGTTAGAAATCCTCATCTTGCCAAAAAATTCTGTGTATGCTTTCCTCAGAAGCCTGTGCTCCATTTTGTTTCAGAAGCAATTTAGTCGTTTATTAGCTTACTTTTAAAAATAGGTCTCTGAGACACCTAAACAGAGATGACTGACTTAGCAGTCTGCAAAGTAATGAAGGTGCTTGTCTCTCCCAGACACTGATGGGAAGAGCTCACAGTTCTTTCAGGTGGTGCCCTTGGCACTTTGCAAAACTTCATCTGAAACACCCAGGATCCAAGGGTGATGCCCATTTCACAAGGCTGGCAATTAACCTTTGCCCCTTTTGGGGTCTTCTGTACAATATATTATTTATAAAAGAAACCATGACTAATTTAAAATCTGCAGTGCACACTGGTGCTGTGGATTTGCAGTTGCTGACTGGGGGAAAAGAGGAGGAAATAACTGCAACTGTGAGCAGCCACTGTTTTTAAAAGATGTGTTAATAAAAGGGATTTCTGTTGGAAATGAATACTGGGGGGCGGGGGGAGGGGATGGTGGAGTTCACAGTCCTGCCACTGAGTAGAGTGTTTCTCCCAGAGCTTTTCCAATATCAGGCACGTTTGTGTATTTTTCCCTCACTTGAAATAACACCTCCATCCAAAAGCATGGGCTAAAATAGGAGAGACTGGTTTCTACCGGCAAACAACTGGCAGCCACAGAAGAGGCCCTGCCTGGCCCCATAAATACCACATTTGTAGAACCAGTTGTGGCCAGATACATACACAAACACCACAGTCATTGCCGGCCCTCAGTGCTGGAGACAGCGTCCATCAGTTTTAGTGCTTATGGTGCTGCTCCTGGCCACTTGCCCTGCCTCCTCGCTCCACTTTTATCCTCAGCTCTCCCTTGGGTCCCAGAAAACATCAGCCTTGCTCCCTCCCCTTGCCATTTTCCTTGTGCCTCGACACGGCGCCTGCAGCTCCAGCTCGCCTTTGGGTTCTCTGTGCTAAAGCTTTTACATCACCTCCTGCTTCTCGGAGAGTCAGAAGTGTCCTCACCTCTTAGCCATACAGCAGGAAAGATGCCTTCGCCTTGAGGCAACTGCCGGTCTTCCCCATCCTGTTCACCTCTCCTTCGGCCTCAGCAACTCGTGGAAGAGGAAGGGGACACGATTCTAAGCCGCTGGTGGGGCCAGGAGTGGTGATGCTCTTCCCCAGCCCCCCGGAGGACGCCTGAGAGCGGTGTTGCCGTAGCGACAGCCCCCGCTCCTCCCTAGATAAGGAGATAAGGCGAGAGAGAACATCCGAGCAGCCCCAGCCCTGAAGGGTCCCACTCCAGCCAGCCCCGACACCAAACTGCTCCGTCAGTACCGCTTCGTAAGTACTTTATCCACACCCTTCCCTCCTACATGGGTGGCTTCTTGCTTTGCTTTTTNCCCCCTTTTTTTTTTTTAATTTTTTTTTCCCTTTAGTAGCCACCACCAGCAAGATAAATCTATGATTATTTCATAGAGAAAAGGAGGTTCAGGGGAGATCCTATCACTCTCTACAACCACCTGAAAAGAGGTTGTAGGGAGGTGGGGGTTGGTCTCTTCTCCCAAGTAATAAATAATATGACAAGGAGAAATGGCCTAAGGTTGCATCAGGGGAGATTTAGGTTGGATATTAGGAAAAAAAAAATGTTTACAAAAAGAATTGTGAGGGACTGGCACAGGCTGCCCAAGGAAGTGGTGGAGTCACCATCCCTGGAAGTATTTAAAAGATCTGTAGATGTGGTGTTAAGGGACATGATTTAGTGGGGACTTGGTAGTGCTTATTAAGGGTTGGACTTGATGATCCTAAATGTCACTTCCAACCAAAACTATTCTATGGTTCTACAATTCTATGATTTTTATGATCCTTTTCTAGTTTATGTAACTGCCCTTGTCACCTGTGGGGGCTAACAAGAAAGCTCAGGGTCCTCACACTGCAGGGAGCGGGCTGGAGATGGTCCCACGGGGGGAAAGTTGTGGTGCAACTCCACTGAGGCTGCAATGCATGGATGGGCTCATGTTGAGGAGAGTGCTTTACAGACAAGTGCTTCCACTAACTTTAACTGATGGGACGGTTCACTAGAAAACAATACAAGCCAATAGAGCAGGAACTGATCTCGGGACTTCTTACTGCACTACAAAGGGTTGCATTTTCAAGGGTTAGTTTGTATCTTTTATTATCTCCAAAGACAAAAACTGTGGAGACAAAATATTGCCCTGAACAAAAGAACATAAAAAGAAAAACCCACATACTTGCAGACAACACTACATATTCTACTGAAGTCCTCAGAAGGAAGTATGTGGACTCCTTAGGAAAGAGAAGTTCAGAAATTCTAACTATTCAACAAACAAGGAAATGACATGCCAGTGATGCTCTTACTGTAGAATGATGAGAACTATTGACTTCAAAGTCATTTAGCCCCTTTATAGATCAGAAATTAATTTCTCCATCTCATAGGTGAGAGTGATTGCCTACTGATGACTCATTTAAGAATTGTAATTGTTCTTTGAGACTGGATACAAATATCCATAGGTACCTAGTTTTCCTGCAGCTGCTAGCACCTACAACCATTCAAATCCTATGAGAAAAGACAAGAAAGGGAGATTTAACTTTCCCCTATTGAAAGCTATTTCTGTGCCTAGTTCAGGGTCAAATGAAAAAAGTCCAGCTCTTTGGCTTTATTCTCAAAGCTTTAGTTTAGGTAGATGTTTTTCTCAGGAGATTTCATTTCAAATTGGTTTAAATGTCACATGACCAGATGACCTCAAAAGATTTACATTATTTTGATAGAAGTATGTGAGAGTAGCTTTACTGAATATTCCCTAAGTTCTAGCCTGATTACTTGAGATGAACAACTACCTTAACCCAAATGCACATTAAAATAGTAAACCAAAATAGTCCAACTCTTAGGCAAAACATTTTTACCTAATTGTAGCTTGAAACCGGTTACATTGGTGGACTTATTAATGGAGACTCACAATTTAAGCAAAGAAAGGAATCCTATTGCATACATTTATGTGTTTTAAGACTATGTTAGAGAGTGATAGGAGCTGTACAACTCCTTTCTCTGAAAATCTTTATTAGGGCACTTTAATCAAGCATATACAGCAACTGAGAATTCTGAAAAAAAATTAGAGTGTGTTTTAAGCTACCTAGAAATCCAAAGCTGGTATCTAGAAAGTGAATTGCCATCTCTTACATGTGTGTTATCCCAAAGGATCATGTTGTTTTATGACAGTGACTCAGTCTGTGAGCTCATCCAAACGAGGCTGAAGGAGCTTTTACTCACACCTGCATTTTTCAGTTTGCCTTATCATTCCTTGCTCTTCCCTGTCTGTAGAATTATAGAATGGTTTGGGCTGGAAGGCATCTTTAAAGGTCATCTAGTTCAACCCCTCTGCAGTGAGCAAGAACATCTTCAGCTAGATCAGGTTGCTCAGAGCTCTGTGCAACCTGACCTGGAATGGTTCCAGGGATGAGGCTTCTACCATCTCTCTGGGCAACCTGGGCCAGTGTTTCACCACCCTTCTAGCTAGCCTAAACCTCCCTTCTTTTAGTTTAAAACCATTACTCTTTGTCCTGTCACAATAGGCCTGGCTAAAAAGCTTGTCCCCATCTTTTTTGTAGCCCCCTTTAAGTACTGAAAGCCTGCAAGAAGGTGTCCCTTGAGACTTCTCCAGGCTCTCAGCTTTTCTATATGTAAAACCTTCTTTTATGAAAGTACTTTTATAAGTAAGTAAAACCGATCCTAGTGAATGCCAAATGCTTTTACAAAGAGCAAATGCAAAGCTGTGTAGGCAAAGCTAGAACTTGTCTCAGCCTTTAAGGAAGCATTTAAGGTGTCTTTTCCCAGAAGCAAGAGACCTGAGGTGACTCCTTTAGGCATATATCTCTGCATGGGGTTGTACAGCCTGGTAGCATTGTACCAAAGGCTCAGACTAAATGACTATTGAATCCTAATTCATATGGAAAAATCTATATGCACTTCAGGAAGTGTCTCCTGCTAAGTGTGATTTAGGGCTCCACTGTGCCCATTGCATGCAGGATGGATGTGGATCATTACATCAAGAGATATAACAGTGTACAAGAAGTAGTCCATCACAGAACCAGCAAACTTTACCTACCATGGTGACTGACAAAGCACAGACCCTGCTTGCATGAAGGCTGCTGGGGAAAAAAAGTTGCACTTAACACATGAAAACCTGAGAATGTGCTTCCATTTGTAAGGGCACATTAATGACTTCATACAGTCCCCACAGCAGTCTTGCCTCCCATGTAACACCTTCCTGGGGAATATGTTACTTCAGTGTCAGGAATTGATTTTAGTGGTTTGGGAAAGCAC
Organism: Galbula dea; assembly: GCA_013399015.1. Lineage (NCBI taxonomy): Eukaryota > Metazoa > Chordata > Aves > Piciformes > Galbulidae > Galbula > Galbula dea. The sequence continues at coordinate 304,383 of VWZX01008738.1, read as the reverse complement.
CATTATGATGCTCACATACATCACATGGCCTTTGAGCCAGAACTCTCTGTGTAGTAACCCACAGTGACAGGGTGCAACACATCATGTGCAGTGTATATAACCCCAAAATAACAAAACTCATGACACATTCTGTTAATCTTCTCTTAGCAGAATGTGCACTGAGGAAACACTTTTGAAAGCAAGGTGATGCTGGCTGGAGAGCAGGTTTTGTTTTGTTTTTAAAAGGGAGGGGTGTCAGAAGTTAGGCTGTAAAACCATATTTTAAAGCACCGAAAAGGCCAAGGGCTTGGCATCTGTGACTATGAAAATGTGAAGACAGATCTAAGAGATTTATTGTAGAATGCTATTTTTCAAACTACTGCATTAAGAAAAAAATAATTGAGGCAGTCTCTCATAATCTGCATATCCCAATTCTACATTGAGGCTCTTCACAAAGCCTGATTTTTGTGAGGTGAAATAACTCAATATGAAACAACATAGTGAAATCCAATGAAAGTTAATCATATTTTGTAAGACATTTCCAGTCAGTCTAATTTACTACTAATTTTACTTTTAAATTTTACTATCTATCCTCCCCTTCTTGGCCTCAAGAGCTGTTTAAAAAGGGTCCATCCTGTCTGAAATGGTGTGCCTGATATTACTGAAAACTTTCCAACTAGAGTTCCCTTCAGAAAAGAACATTTTCCCTACAACCATACTATTTACTGTAAAACCAAATAGCATTGAAGGAAAAAACAAACAAACCCCTTTCATATGACAAAAATGCAGCGTGAGCCTTCCTATGGCCAGATAATAAGTTTTTGTTTCAAATAAAAGTATGATGGCTTCCTTTTAAGATGTAGCTATAGGTTATTTATACAGTGGATAAACAGAGCAACTACAGCATACACTCAAGGATTTCTTTATGCAAGGGAAAGATTATTTTTTTTTCTTTAAATACAACTGAAGTCTGCAGGCAGTATAATCCTTTAGTACAGATGTGAGGCTGGGCTAGGGCAGTGCTGCAGTGACCAGCTGGTGGTGGCCTAATTCAGTATTTAAGAATTTTTAGAACTTTGCAAATTTTGGGGAATCTTGGATATTGAAGGGTATGGGAATTAATCTCATATGTACATTATGAGTCACTTTTCCTGATCTTTATTCCTGTCTGCCAGAGTTGCTCCACTTACTTTGAAGTCACTGGACTTTAGGATGTGTTTTTCTATGCCCTGAAGGATTTTGATTATGAGTGTGACCTTTCATATTTTGTTTGCAAATATTTAGGTGGCTGGATTTTCCTTGAGGATTAATTTTCTTTATATAGACACAACTTCAGTCATAGCAATGAGGTTAACTCTCCTGCTGTTCGGTTTCTTGTTAACAACCAACCACTGCAATGTACAAAGAAATAATATAGGTAATTTCTTTACCTCCAGCAAGATAACTACAAACTCTCACAGCAGTCTGCTTTTTTCCCATCCTCCTTGTCACTGTTTTTCTCTGACTGCCTTTTCTTTCACCTTTCTCTTCTATTTACCTTTACTTCTCCACCTCCCCTTCCAATTTTTTCCCAATTTTTCCTGTCTTGTCTTCAACTGTTCATGTTACCTCCTGGGTTTTTGCCTTCCTCCACCCTTCAAGGAAATCACAGTCTGTTCTTATTACCCAAAAATGGAGAGTAGATGTTGTAAGAGACCACTACAGCTGGTGCTGGATGAAGGGAGATGCCCAGGTCACTCAGACTTCACCTTCAGGCTGAAGGTTGTTTTTTTCCTCTACTATTGTTCTGTAATCCTGATAGATTTCTTCTAAGCAACCATAGAAATGATCAGCAGTCAAAATGGTCTGATTTCCCTCTTCCTATGATGGCATCTGGAGTGTCCCCAGAATGAGCAAGTCCAAGATCAAATCTCAGCTTAGAAGATAATTGGGGAGCTTGGGTAAGAGTATGAGCTCCAGGACTCCCTGCCATTGTGAGTCAAGGGGGGAGAAAATAGCCAAACCAGAAATCCAGAGAGACCAACAGTGCATGGGTGCTTAGCTTTGTGGAACTTGTTCCCATGCTATTATCAAGGTGATGAGTAAGTCTTCTTCATGCTGGCTTTGGGGTCTGCAGGTACTGGCTATCTTTCAGAGGCAGCACTCACACCTGGTTTTTCAGGGGTATCCAACCTCTCTCAGAGGATCTGGATTCATAAGACTAACCCAATAGTATTCTAATTAAAGTTAGATTGTATAAAAAACAAGTTGAGAAATAATGGAGAAGAAAACCAGAACAAAACATTCTATTCCCTAGCATTTACTTTCTGTATGTGATAGCACTTTCTGTATGATCACTGTCAGTGCTCCTCTGTAGAGCCAACATATTTCCCATGCTAGTGTGGGTTGCTTACAACAGGGTAGTTGGGTGAAACAAGACATTGTGTGTGCAACCAAGGCCATGAATAAATCTCTTAGCATGTGTCAGCAAAATCAGGCCAGCAGACTGCAGAACAGAGAGCAGCTGGAAGATGAGAACTTCTCATGATCTAGCTAGCAAGTGGACACCTAACACCAATATGTCTGGTTTATCTCATGATGCTGCTTTTCTGTTTTGGTTTGGGGTTTTTTGTTTGCATTTTTGTTTTTGGTTTTATTTTGGGTTTTTTGTGTAACAGCTTTGGTGGGGGAGAAAAGCCTGTTTCAATGATGTCAACAGAATGTGTTCAGCCACTTGATATGCCAGAAGACAGACTGGACAAGCGAGATTCGCACTGTAACCATTTAGGTAAGTGTTATTAGATGATGTCATTGCAGTCATTAGAGAGGTGTTGTCTTCACATTGTTAGCTCCTGTCCAGTGTCTGTTCTTCCCCTCCAGCAACACAACTGAGCCATCATGAAACCTGATAGAGTATGCCTTCTGCTAACACTTCTGATGCCAGATGGAAGGGCAAAGAACATTTTTCCTGCATATAAATGTTAACATCAGCTCTACAGTAAAGTTAACTAGAGGAGACAGGAAAAAGAGTTATTGTTCTTTTTCCTGGTAGAAAAAGAGGAGCAGTTTTCTCATTTATTCCACAATGAACTGAAAGCTAAGATCTAGCTGAGCCTTCCCTGTATACATTTTCCATATGCAATTTCAGTAAAAGATTTCAAACACCCCCTGTTGCCTCCACTGGCATGACTTTCTAAATACTTTTTCTCCTTCATCTTCAATCTGTTTCCTCTCTTGAACCTATTTCACACATAAGTTTTGCACTAACAGTACCAGAGGCATCTTTGCTCTACAACACTCCTAAATACCAGACTTCATACTTGATAGATGAGCTTCTTGCATATTCATGGTCAACTTCACTCCCAAATTTCTGTTTGGAGGATACTAGAGGTCATCAATTAACACAGGAGTTACTAGAGGTCAACTTTAAGGTCAACTATACCCCTCTGTTTCAAATGCTGTAACTTCACTCCTGGCTTCCAAAATTATCATGAAGATTTAGCAACACAGAAACAAAAATCTCTTTGCTCCTTGTTACCCTTGTGGTGACAATAATGAAACACAAATGCCATTTCACTTGCTTGTCACAAACAGTGCCTCACCTTCAGCAAGCACAATTTTATAAACTTTTTTGATCTGATCTACAAGGAATTCATTCTAGTTCTGCCTCTGTGACATGACATGTCCAGTCACAGGCACCACTTTTACAGCTATTGACACACCAAGCAGAATTGTTCCATACTTCATACAGAACGTGTTCTATCCTACTGCAGGGAAACTGAGGCAGTGGGGGGATAAATGAGTTCATTAGGACTGTGCAGGAAGCCTGGGAGGGCCAGAAAAAAGCCCCACAGCTACCAGGGACTTCACCCAGGTTTCATCCTTCCTGCCTCTACCCACAGGCTCACAGACATACAGCTACCTCAAATAGTGTGAGGAAGCCTGGAACAAAGACCCATTGCACCCAGGTCTGCAGTTAGGGGTAGGGTTGGGGTGTGGGGTACCCAGCTGAAGACAAATAAACAGCTTTTTAGTAATCAAAGCTTTGGTTTGTGTGATGATACTAATGACAGGCTAGATTCCATATTTTCAGCTTGCATAAGCATCCAGAAATGCAGATCCTTGCAGAAAAATTTGTGCTGACCAACTGAGTCAAGGCTTGTTTTAAGGGAAAACCAAAAATTCAGTGTAATGTAAATCAAAAGCAAATAGCAACTGTTCAGTGGCTCTGGAAGTAAAGCCAGCTCTTAAAGGGGACAATATACCAGCCTGAGTTCCCAATACTTCAGGTTGACCACACATATATAAGTCTTTCCTTCACAAAAGTGCCTTTGTAACTCTTGAAGACACAGCCCTCACAGTTAGCACTGGATGAAACAGGGATGGCCACAGAACCTCTGCACACAATGGTGCAGCCTTCCCTCTGCCATGTTACACAAAGCTGCCAATATTTTCCTCCCTCTGCTTCGTATCTACCATCTACAATGCAGAAGGACCACCTAAGCCACTTGATTCCCATGTAGTATGTCATAGAAGCTTCTTGTGATGATTCTAGTTAAAAAATGTCTCTCCACAGGCATTTTAATTTACTTGGATGAAAGCAGTATTAAACCTTCTCTTTTTCACCATCTGGTTTATTATTTCCCTTCCATTTCAATTTCTATTCCTCTTTTTTTTGACCCCCCTTGCAGAAGATCTTTCAGAGCAGCTGATTAAGAGCTGTGACCTCAAAAAGAAACCAAGAAAAGGTAAAACCATCCCAGCTTCCCAAAACACTGAACAGGAGCAAAAAAAGCCAAGGAGAAAAGATACACCAGCTGTGCACACCCCACCACCTCTAACAGGTGAGCAATACATCTCTTGACTTTGACATCTCAATTCAGCTGAGAAGCCTGAATCTGTGCAAAGGTCTGGAGACTCCTCATTCACTTATGTCTTCTTGGTTGAGGGCAAGAATTATGCACCTGCACCTGAGAAGGTGGTGAACAGAGAGGCTGACTTTCTCCAAGGCATTCCCTGTTAAATGAAGGGTTTTCTCACAGGGTCTGGGACTACCAAGGTGAGTGGAGGTGTGCTCTGGAAAACATGCTCCCTTGGAGCTCATAGTCTTGCTGCCTTTACCTGATAAATGATCTCTAGCTGCTGAGCTGTGCTAGATGTCCTGTCAATCTGGTCCAAAATGAAGAAGGATCCAGTTCAGTCCCTGCACTTTCCTGTGAATCTCATACTCAGTGCTCAGGGGGAGGCTGAACAGGACAAGGCTGGGAGGAGGCCACAGAAGTACACAAGCTGGCTGTGGGTTGCTCCTCCTGGAAATCGCAGAGCTTTTGTTCTTGTAGAGACTTTGGCAAAGGATGGGTGTCTTGGGAAGCCAGAAACCACCAGAGCAACAAAAGGACTCCTTGGAGGCTGCTGAGCATCTACAGAGCTTTGAAGTTCCAAAGCCAGATGCCACCAACCTGGGAATGGAAAGAATGAGTAGGAGACTGCCAGTGAAACCCAATGATCTTCCAAGATCAGCAATGGGAATAAATGTTTGTCACTTCTCTCTACTAAGAGGCACTCCTTGTCCTGGTCTTGTATCAACTTCACTGAGTTCTTCTTCCCATGATGCACATACACAGAGGAGTTAGCCATTGACTACTTGCATGGTCCCCTGGGTACCTGCAACAATTCACCAAGTCAAAAACAAGCAGTTTTTGTAATCCAGACATCAGACTTGACTCTGTTCATGTATATCTATCTAGGCACAATTCCTTCTTAGGAAAGAGTGGCTCAGAGGGTGGAAGGCTGCATTTTGTGCCCTCAAACAGTCAAAATATTGTTTCATTAGTTAAAAGCAGCCATTTCTGTGTGGTCCCATTGCTCCTGAGCAAAAGTTTGGGCACCTGTATGGTTAAGCTACTTTGATAAAATGTTTAATCTTCTGGAATAGAAGATTGTACTCACCATTACTATGATGGGCTTCAGTTCAGTCCATCAAGTACAAGAAGCAGCCATCTGGCCTGATATAATTGACTTGGAGGAAATGTATACTGTTGCAAAGTCCAAAGAGTAGGTACTCCATGCAGAGCAGACCATGCACTCCTGCAGCCTTTCTTCAGAGTAGTCATTGGGAAAGTTACACAAGTGCAAATTGCTTTGACATGAACAAGGCTGAAGTGGCATTTCCTTTTTTTCTTGCCTGCAGGCATACTGTCAGACTTTTCTGACAATCTGCTGAAAAGGTATGGTATCACAGAGAAGCCACAGAGAGAGAGAGTGAGTCCAGGCTCCCAGATCACTGAACTGGAGCAGAAAAAGCCCAGGAGAAAAGATACACCTGCAATACACATCCCACCATTGATAATAGGTAAGAAACATATTTAGGTAAAGGTCCTCTAAAGTATGGTGGCAGAAACATGTAATAATCCCCAAATGATCTGGTTATCCAAAAACTCAAAAGGAAAGATGGAAAGGAAAAGAGAAGGGAAGGTAAAGGAAAGATAAAATGCAGTGACCTTCAGATATGTAACAAAATTCAAACTGTGTGTATTAGCTGTTGGAAAATGATAGATAATAATGCAATTTTCTGTTGTTTTCCATTATACTTCCAATAACACTTTCTTACCTATTGGTAAAGCCACCTTCCATCTTTGATCATGGATTCAAGGCAGGCTGGTACATGCTGCCTCTCCCTGCAGACAGCTTTTCCAGATACCATATTCACTCTTTTTTTCCCAGTGATGATTGCTTGTGGCAGACTCTGCCTGTATCAGGGGTGAAATAACCTATATATTTGAATGCCTGAATTTCATACCCTCCCCTCTCTAAGGATGCATATTTTCGCTTCAAGATACATACCAACACACAGTGTTCTGCTGGTTGAAATTCTCCAGCTCCATGTTTTGCTGTGAAAAAGTGATTCATTGTGGCTGAGGATTGGTCCAGTATTTAGTACTTGTTTACTTTGAGGGTTATCCCATCAGGTAGCAGACAGAGCACAAACAAACTGAGCTCTTGCAGAACTACTGTGCAAAATAGAGCCTGAATTATAGACTTAGAGACCTGAGAAGCCCTGGCATGGTTATGTGCACTAAATAAATATAGACAGACCTTTCTGTCCCTGTGTCCCTGATACTGATGTTGCTGCAGTAAGCAGCACACTCAGTGCTGCATGGATCCTTTGTGACCTACTAATGTTCCAGTTTCTAACATTTCCCCTTCAGATCCCTCCCAAATACTACTTCCAGATGCCAATTCAAAAAACCACTTATTTGTAGTAACAGAGCTTAATTACTAGATTATCTTTTTAAACAGCTGTCCACACAGATAGCTTTGTTGGAAATGTAGCTAAAAACGATAGCTGGGTTCTCTCTTTCCATTTTGACCACCTGGTTATAAGCACTCTAGGATGGTCCCTCTCCTTCTTAGGTGGCCAGAGAGATTTCCTATCACAGACAAAAGCAAGTCAAACAGACCATGTGAAGTGATGAAATCAATGTATCCACTGGACAGCACTGAGCAAAGTGAGAAGCAGAACCAGTTTTACACCTTGCAAACACCCAGTCCAAATGGGAAATGTAGGTACAGAAAGAAGGCTGCTAAATTAGGATCTGAACATTACTGTCTGGGGGAATCCATGGCTACCTGTTGTCTGCAGAAGGAGACTAAAGAAATCAGTTCTTAGCCAGCTTAAATATCTAAGCCTGGGCATCACAAGACTCTCCCTTACATGTTTCAGTCTTCTAAATATATTCAACCTTCAAACTCTTGCAGAAGTGGTGCAAACAATATTGTGCCACTTGTGTTCAAACAAGCAGAGATCTCCTCTGGTGGCTATCTCCCCTTCAGTCAGCCAACACCTTCTCTTTCTGAAGGGATTAGACCAGAAGACAAAAATATAATCACAATTCTAATGGTCTTTCCCCTCCCCCTCACTTGCCAGTAAATGATCTGAATCTGACCCAAGGACACTCCATTGCCATCCCCATCTAGAAATATGTTCAACTAACTGAAGCATTTCTGAGAGCTCTTCAGGCCTGTGGATTTGAGCAAGAATGTAAATATATGTTTAAATATGGGAATGTGGATCCTGAACTGTGGCTGCTTAGGGTTTCTTAATCAGATCAGAGATAAGTAGTAAAACCACAGTTTCAAACCCTCCTTCTTCCTGATGCCCTAGGAAACCAGTTAAAGTAGCTCCTTTAGGATAATATCACCCTCTCACTGAAAATCTCTGAGAGATGTAGGAGAGGCACAGCAGATTAATGTCACCTCTTGCTCCTTTCCTCTGTAAAAGATGTAACTAGAGGACTCCAGTACTCTCCCATCCTAGCTGGAGGAGTTTTCCATAAGCAGTTAAGTGGAACTGGTGCCATCTTGGTGGTTTTCTGATTTATAACCCAGGAGGAGTGGCTTTGATCTAGGTGGCACCAAGCAAACATTGATTTAAGCCAACTGCTGATTCTGCTTGTGTTTGAGCTTTCTAATAGAAGCTGTCTCTGGGAGCTTTTGAGGTTCTGGTGTCTAGCTAAAAATTGCAAGTAGTGCAAGTTCTGTTGGGAAAAATATGACTTCATTGTATTTCTGCTCTGCTTTTTTTAGTTAGATTCCTTGGCAGATATAAACAGCATGACCTACCAATCTTTAAACAGATTTGTGGGATGAGCTTCATTTCATAATACACACAGCTGGGGAAACAGAGCCAGTGAGGTGAAGTGATTTACTTAAACAGTAAACAGAGACTTACAAAAGTTCCCCAAATCCAACTTCCTGCTTGCTCTTTTAAACCCAGAATATCCAAACTGCCTTCAGTAAAGCACATTTTCTCCACAAGTGATCAGTGGCAATGCATTAAAGAGAACAATCTTTCCCAGTGTTACAGAAATAGCTCTAGCTTTGCCATCCAATTCATACTCCTTTCCACTTATTGCATTAAAAGGCTGATTTCAAAGGTATGTAGCTGTCCTTGAAGTTGCTGGTGGTCCATGGTCTGGAAAGTTAATAACCTGCATCTCTAGGCTATCTCATCCTCCAAGCTTTGAATCCTGAACTCTGTTGGAAACCTTAGGAGTTCATCAGCCACCAAAGTAATTCATCTTACTGTGGTAAGCTTCTGGCATGCTACTGATGTAGGTCTAGCTGCGAGCTGAGGAACTCAGCTTGGCTACTACCTTCCAGCTGTCTTTAGCAGCTGCTCTAAAAGGCTACTTTAGAGCTATAAGCAGGCCATCAGAATTACATAAACATATTTTTCCCTCATTACTTTGTAATTTAAGAGAGTGGACATGATCATAAAGCACAGCACAGCTTCATTTAGCTTACATTCCTGATCTCTTATTCTTCAGTTTACCCAAGGAACAGGTTAGCTTTCATCAAATGATCCACTGTAAGTTCACATGTTAAGGATATTTCAGCTAGGTTTTCCTCATTTCTCAAATGCTCCATGAAGAGAAAAAGAAAAAAACCAAAACCAAACCAACAAGAAGCAACAACAAAATAAACCCACTCCCACCTGAGAAATACACAACCTAAACCCTAAAGATAAGATGGGGGAAAAAAAATCATTGCCTGTATTTGCCTAAGTTGTCTATATGAATAGAAGTCTGACTGAGGAACATTTACATCCATCTCTATAAAAAGGTGTCATTCTTCAGAGTAAACAATGGTGGCTACTCAGTTGCTGCCTGAACAAATGAAGTCTTTTGTGTTTCAGAATAATATTCATTCATGCTTTTCAGTTTGTCTCATGATCCTGCTGAAACCAGCTAGATCACAAGAACTGCATACAAATGAAGCAGGAGCTCACTTAAAGGAAGGGCAGTATAGGTTAATATTTTCATTAATTCATCACCTCTTGAAAAGAGTCTGAAGTTGAGGAAAATCTTCCTGTGTGGTATTGCTCTATTTTCAGATCTCATCACAACTGAAAGCCTCTTCTGTGAGAGGGCTTTCAATGCAGAAAGAAGCAAAACAGGTTGGCTTGACAGAACTACTCAGCTGGTTAGCACAGACTAAGAGCAAACAGTAGGAGACTGAATTAGGGAGAGATTCCATTGGTCTTGACACAATGATAACCCTCATCCTGTTTTTAGACTATGTCAGCCTCCACACTAAGGAATGTGGGCATAAAATATATCTTGCAGATCACTAGCTTTTTACTGGGGATAGGCAAACACAACACAATCTGTTAAAATAGACTATTTAAAATATTTTCTACCTAATAGATTGTCCTATCTCTACTCTTATTAATTTAATTTCTAATGAAGACAACATTTATAGTAATTGTGATATCTCAGTGTGACATAAAAGCCCCAAGACCCATAAGGGGTGGATTTACTGGTTTATATACAAGAGAGAGAAAGATAAACAAAGACAGAAGGGAGGGAGATTTGTAGTAGATATGATCCACAACCTGAGTCTGTTTTCACATTGATCTTGATTTGGTTGCTTTTCCAATTTGTTGAAATAAGTTCAGTGGGGATGGCACTTGGCCTGTGGGTATTCTAACATTTGTCTCTTTTGGCATCAGCATTTACAAAATCTAATATTGCCATATACATACAGCAAACATACACATGGTCATGTAAGCTGACTGACTCACAAAGATTAATCACAACATTTATTTCACCACACAAGCCCTTTCCCTTTTTTAACCCTTTGAGTAGAGAGGTTCCCAGATGAAACTTCATGTCTCTTTTCACAGGTAGCAGGAATACACTGGATTTAAGAGTGCCTGATAATTTTAGATAAAAATGCAGTGATTAAACCCTAGTTCCCTGAATACCAGGAGACTGATGTGACAAAAATAAATGAGGAGCAACTCACATGATGTTGGAAACCTACATTAGGATCAAGAAATTAAAGAGGACTGAAAAATTAACTTTTCTAAAGAACTAGTATTTTAAATCAACTCCTCTCTCTCTTATTCTCTTTTTTTCTTGTTTGTTTGGCTTTTGTTTGTTTGTTTTGTTCTTTTGTGTCTTTTTGTTTTCAAGGCACTAAGCTGTTTACAGAAGAACAGCAAACAGTGATTATGGAAGATGAAGAAAAGGATGGAGACACAATCCCCAGTTAAGATCACAGTGATATCTCCAATAATGGAATGTAAATAATTCTGGGTCATTCAAAGTGGCAGCATGTAGAAAACAAACAACAAACCACAACTCCTTTCATTTTTATAAATAATGATTTTCTCAAACATGCACTTGAATTCAAATTATCTTCAAGTGCTTATCTGCATCTCATGAAATCCCAGCTAGAATCATAGGAAATGATGACAAATTTCACTTACACATGGAGCTGGAAGAATTCTCTTAGTTTACTCAAAGCAGCTTCCCAGGAGTTTTGTCAATAAAGAATCCACTTCAAATCAGACCTACCTTTGGGTGGTGTGATGATAAAAGTTAACAAAGAAGACACCACCAATCCAGTGTACCTGGCACTAGATACCAGAACTGTTGGTAGCATAAAGCAGTAAAACATCAACTAATGATTCAAATTGCATTTTTCTCCTCACATTTAACTCATTTGTCCAGCTTTCCTCTGTTGGAAGAACACTGACCACAGTGAAAATTCCCATTTGCAGTGCTGATGGAGAGGGTGGAAGGGCAGAAACTAGCTTTAGAGTCCCTGAAGTGCAAAGCAAACACTTCTGTCTGTATCTGCTCATGACTTGAGCAAAAGAGGGTAGATTTACTACAGAATGAAAACTTACAGGTCAGCGTTGTCAGCATTGACACATCCAACAGGATGGAGGGCAGAGCTCTCACAAAAGAAATATATGGGAATACAACATCTTTCTGTTACACCACTGCAGACTATTGATTTTTGTTTTTTCTTGCCAAGGTTTTATTGCTTGGTTGCTAAAAGATAAACTAGTTGCATGATTTCCTCCATATTTTTCCCTTTGACATGTGCTTTTTAAACTGAGTTGTCAGATAGATCACAGGGATAGTGTTACTCAATGGCATACAACCTACTGCAAAGGTGGAACAGCAACACACTTTTTTTTATAGTTTACCTCCTTGATTCAATGAAGATTTCTTTTCACAGCCAGCTCCAGCATTTGTACAGAGACAGGTACTTGTAGAATATTATACAAATGAGGTAGAACTGGGTAGTTTTGTGCTTACCTTAACAGCTCTGGGCGCTAGACAGAGCAGCACTGTCATCTGTACTTGTAGTGACCTCAGCAGAGAGGTTAAAGACTATCTAGCCTGGCAGAATGAATTTAGTGATCTTTTTAAGACCCTTAGGCAGACAGCTGCAAAGCATACTAGTTTGGACTTCCTTTGCCACAATGACTTGCCCAGCATCTTTCACGCCAACGCAGTCTAGTCACAGATATTCAGCTTCAAGATGTAATCAAGCTTATAATAAACAATCCTGTATTCAATGGTACAAGAGGCCAGCTGTATTATTAATGGGGTGCCTGATACCTAGGAAGTGTGCTTTTATTTCATTCTGTCAGTGAGATAATATTTAAAAGATAATGAATCAATAGGTCATATAACAGCTTTCATTTAAGGGACACAGTAAAGTATGTCACAGCAAATACATGACAAGAAATCCACGTGATTCGAGTCTTGCTTTACCAGGGAAGCTGGTGAGTATTTTCAGTGCACAGTACAGCAGGAGTGAGAGTATGGAGTCCTGGGAAGATTCAAATAAAAATCAGCAATGGATTAGTTGTGAAAATGTACATGTTTAGACATGAAAGCCCTTAAAAACACAAGGCAAGAGCATAAATGGGATGTGACTGTCTTCACTGCTCTGAAGAGGGTTTGTTTCCTAGCCTGAGAAATCCTGACACAGCTTAATATTGAAAAAACAACCAAACAAAAAAAAGAGCACTCTTTAAGCCTATCACTGTATGTTCTTCACCAAGAGGAGTTACTGTCCCAGTGACATCTCTGATGGCTGAGCAACCTAATTTACCATCTCAGTATAGATCAACTTGAAGCACAAACATAAAAATGCCACAGCACACATAATTTGCTGCAGTTCATTTAAAATTGCATATTCATAGCCTGGTAATTCAGCATTTACTGCTTTTTTTCCATCCAGGAGTGACTACAAAGTAATTTTTCACTTGATGAATTAAGTAAATAGGAGGTTTTGCAATGTTCCTGGGAAGTGGTGTGATGAAGGTTTCTCAAAGCTTTCACTTACCTTGTTGCACCTAGTGAAAGTGTTAAAGTCATATGGGAATAAAACACAATTTATTTTCAGACCAGACAAACACTGCCCTTTCCCCCAAAACAAAGCCTTCAGGTGGTGCAGAACTACATGTGGACTGTACAATGGCATGAAAGTGGTTTATTTTGTTTACTGTTGTTCAGTCTCTGAACTCTCCCTTTAAAACCAGAAGGTGCAAAACCAGTACACCTTGCTCTCCTAGGCAAATGGCTGGATTTGGTGTGTTCTGGGGCAGAAATGCTGCTTACCTAGCATCCCCAAATGTTGCCCATGGCCCTTACAGTAAAAAAGGAAGGAAATGGAAAGCACAGAAACAGGCTAAGCCTTTCTGAGGCACTGTTAGGTTTGGGATGCTCAAGGCTGAAGTCAATTACTTTGAGGGCATATAGATATTGACTGCTTTAGGGCCTCACTTTCAGATATTTATCTGGAACTGCACCTCACCCCTGAAGTCTTCACTGAGCAGGACAACCAGTCTGATGCCTCAAGGGAGAACAAAGTGCTTTAGTCAGTGAATAAAAAACTGACTGCAGCTGGGGGGTTGTTAATAGATAACATTTTTGGAGCAAATTCTTAATTAACCTCTACCTAAAAAATATGGGACAGGTCTCCACTTACAATCGACCTGAGACAAAGAGATTTAATAGCCTTGAGCTTTAGCAGCTTTCAGCTAAGGACTGCAGAAAGCTCCTCATCCCTCTGAAGGAGATGTAAGAGCATCTTTGTAGGGCTAAACATGAGGTTCATGGGTTAAGCAGTTTGCCCAGGTAAACTGTAGCAGAAACAAATCCAAAGCAACATGCATGATGTTATTGCTAACTCACACTACATTCACAGAGAAAGAAGCATTTGCTTGCATTGGGTTTAGCAACACACTGGAATTTTGTCTGGTTGAAATTTTGTCTTACTGCTTAATAAACTGGTAGTTCTGCAATGCTTTGCCTGCTTAAACTGATAATGTGATTAGATATCTTCCTGTATGTCCTGTGCTATTCCTACCTGTTGAGATTCTATTTTGTACTCATGGGCCTACAGTACTCTTGTAAGCAGAGAGACTGCCCAGTAATTGCATCAACAAGCAACAATCAAAAGTGCATGTCAATGAAGTACATTAGAAATTTTGGCTTCACATTCATGTTTGGATAAGTTCATAAATACATATTAATTCTGTTCCTTACACCCACAAAAAAAGCCACACGGCCCTTAGAGTGAGGTGTTGCAAACAGAAATACCAGCCTTGTGGAAATACAGTTCTACAAATAGAAAGAATGAACATTAAAGTCAGGGTCCTGGTCCTGTGGGAGGAAGCCAGGTCAGCCTCTCAGACCCAGGAGCTATGAAGGGAAGCTAATCCATCCTTATACCAACATTCAGTATCCTGAAAAGACACATACTGGACAGATGGACAAGCAGCAGCAAAAAACACTTATAAGTAAGAAAATGTGCTTTTACTACTGAACACTGGCACAGATAGCCCAGAGAGGTTGTGGAGTCCCCATCCTTGGAGATTTTCAAAACCAAACTGGTCATAGCCTTGAGTAATCTGCTCCAGTGGATCCTATTTGGACTGGGCAACTCCAGAGGTACCATCCAGCCTCAGCGATTCTGTGACTATAACCCAGGATCCATACCAAGGGAGCTGCTCAGTGATCCTTAGGAGTTCTGTGAGAGATCAGGATAAAAGTTTGGGATAAAGGAGGGGATACATGCCAAAGGATAGTGAGTGATCAGCCAAGTAATCAGATCATGCTGGCCAGATAGTTGAGCAATAGAAGTGAACAACAGACCTCAACAAGAAAGAGAAAGGAGGTGAGGACATGGCTGGCCCAGAACCAAATTTACTTTATGTAAACTGCTGTCTACTTCATGACCTAAAGTATTAGAAAGGCCCATTTAAGCTGTTAAGTCAAAACTCCTCCTCCCTCCTCCTCCCTTTCCTCCTCCATCTCTGTTCAGGCTGCTGCAATTACCCTCGAGGATATTTGAGCCTTCTTCCTTTCTTCCTTTCCAATCCTTGTTTGTGTAGACATAGAATACACAAAAGATAAAGAAGACATAAAGAATTAAACCTCAAAAGTCTTTCTATGCCTCACTCACTCTGGATTTTAACATTCAGATTTTTAATTTAGACTTCAATCCTTTTCCAATAAAAATAACAACTCCCTCTCAAAAAGCAAAGCACCAAACTTTCTTGCCATAGCAAACTGACTCAGTGAATAGAGTGAAGACTCAGTTCACAAATGGACTCAACAAAAAAAAGGTTAAATTTGCAAGTGTTGATAGTGGCAACAAGTAATTAATAACAATCCTAAATAGCATCACAAATCTAAGTTCATTAGTCTTTCCAAGAGGGACAGATTACTCTGACTTATTTCTATGCTGGCAGCAAGTTACAGCAAGTTATCTCAGAGATCATTAGTGCATAAAAAGGTTAAGTGCCTTACAAAGCCAGACCTCACCTAAATAACAACAGATTTCAGTTTTGAACTTCACACTTCGAAAATTTCCCTTCAGTGTACGCTAGGTGTCAGGGTTGGACTGAAGGGATGAGCCCATCCACTTAGTCACACAGCTCTACACAGCAGGCTGGATGCTATCAGCACAACTAGTTTTGCTTAAGAACTAGTTCTGTGAAGCACCCAGTGTTTACAAGGAGCAGTCTACAATCTACATCCTCTCTCCCCTGCTTGTAGCATAGCCTCAGGCTTTGGAAGAGGGAAGAGAACCTGAGATATCTTTCTAACACCAATATAACCTGCTGGAACTCTTCACTTCCCTAGCCCCTGGAAGAAACAACCACACACAAAATAAACCCCAACAAAACCAACCAAACAATCAAATAAACTGAAACCCAACCAAAACAACAAAACCCAAACCAACAATAACAACAAAAATCCCAAACTCCCCACAAACAAACCAACCTAAAAATACTCTAAACCACTTGGGTGAACAGACACTTTCTAGATGAGGCTCTAATAGACAGCAACTTGACACAGCATGGACTCGACACAGCATTGACTCAACACAGCTAGAGAAAAGCAAGAGCAAAGAGGAACCTGATCACTGCCACATTAAATTTGTAGGAACTATATACACTCCCCATGACACCTCAGAGAGGTAATTTCATTTTCCTATGCCTTGACTACACAGCAGTAAATTCAGGATGCTAACTTTATGGCAAAGGAGAGAGAGTGGACCAAGACAGCAAAGACAAAAATCCACTCCTCTACTGTTGAGAGCCCACCTGGGGTACTGCATCTAGCTCTGGGGCCTTCAGCACAGGAAAGACATGGACCTGTTAGAGTGGGTCCAGAGGAGGCCACAGAAATGATCAGAGAGGCTGGAACACCTCTGCTGTGAGGACAGGCTGAGGGGGCTGTGGTTGTTCAGCCTGGAGCAGAGAAGGCTCCAGGGAGACTCTATTGCAGCCTTTCCATACTTATAAGGGGCTTATAAGAAAGATGGGGATAAAGTATTTCATAAGACCTGTAGCCATAGGACAAGGGGGAATGATTTTAAACTAAAATATGAAGACTTAGACTGGATAGAAGGAAGAATTTTTTTACACTGAGGGTGGTGAAATGCTGGCATAGTTTTGTATTTGCTCTTTGTAAAAGCTTTCAACATACAGTAGGGTTGGCTTTACTTACTTAAAACAGTACTGCTATAAAAGTTCTTCTTATTTATAGAAAGGCTGAGAGCCTGGAGAAGAGAAGACTCCAGGGACACCTTATTGCAACTCTTCAGTATGTAGAGGGGGCTGCAAAAAAATGGGGACAAGCTCTTTAGCCGGGCCTGTTGTGACAGGACAGAGAATAATGGTTTTAAACCAAAAGAGGGGAGATTTAGACTAGCTAGAAGGGTGGTGAAACACTGGCCCAGGTTGCCCAGAGAGGTGGCAGAAGCCTTATCCTTGGAAACGTTCCAGATCAGGTTGGGCAGGGCTCTGAGCAACCTGATCTTGTTGGGGATGTCTCTGCTCACTGCAGGGAGGTTGGACTAGATGACATCCCTTCCAACCTAAACTATTCTATGTCTCCATGACCACTCCCTTTGTGAGATGCTAATGACCCAAAAGAATAACCCTAATAAACTACTAGTAATAATGAAAGAAAAAGAAAATACATAATGAAAAAAAAAAGAAAATACATTCCCCTTTTAACTTCTGAAAGTGACCCAATGCTCTCTACTTGTCCAGAGAACAGTCAGGGAGCACTCTGCTAGGTAAAGGGTTAACCAAATGTGTCCCAAAGGGAAGGAAATGACACAGACAGAAAATGTGTTTGGAAGGATAGTATAATTTTGCATTCCTATACAACCTATTTGTGTAAAACATTTCAAGATATTCTACAAGCATAATACAATTCTGGAGGTATTCCTAGAGGTAAATCACATTTCACAAGCAGAAGCCTTTAAAGTGCATTCCTCTTTGCATTTAGTTTAGGCAGTGACTAAGCCCACCTGCTGGAGTTGCAAGTTCTCATGTTGGTTTAAGGTCAATACCAAAAACATGAAACACAGGGTAAAATAGATGAAAATAACTAAAATATGGTGACTTCAGAACATTTGAGCAGTGGAAATGTCTAGCAAAACACTGTGGAAAGTTGCCAGACCTCAGGGCAAGTGCACCCAGAATTGCAGTGACCCTTTTTAATGGATCAAGGGGCATCTGGAAAAACACCCCAACTCTTTTCATGCAACAGTCAGACATGATTTTAATGTGACTGTCACACAGCAGTGCTACATACACTGTCTGGTGCAGTTTGATGTTGGACACAGTTACAAACCTGTGGTGCATAACAGAATGTGAATTCACAGTGAATGAACTGGGAGAAAATATAAATAATAGAACTGGTAAGTAGCAGGGACACTTACAACAAAGAGGGGTCAACCTAGTTTTGATAGCATAAATTCTGCCTCATGAATCTTTGAGACTTCCTTGGAGGAGCCAATAATGGTTTGCAGTTCTCCATTTTGACAAAATTCTGTTCCAAAGGCTATCAAAGTTACTGAGCTGTCATGGATTGAAAGAAGAACATAACATACTATCTTAAGATAGGTAAACAGTTAACAGTGGAGGAAAACAACAGCATTAAAAAAAGTGGGATGAAATGTTCATCCCCTCCTTTCAGAAAGAGATTAAAAATGGAAATGAGGAGCTGAACTGGTATGGAAAGCACCAGGGCTTGGAGAAAGAGGGTAGAGAATTTTTTTGCCACTGTTTCTCACAGTGTAAACTCTGGGAGCAAGAGGAACTTCAGAGGGGATATATTCACCTGTGCAACTTAGGCCTGCAGCACATGCTGTGTACCAAAAGAACACATGGGATCAAATGCAACCAACTTAATGCCACATTAATTTAATTAATTAATGCCAATTAAATGTTGGTTAATATTCATCAGAGTTTGTGCAAAGAAGAATGTTAATGCTGTGCAATGTCTTCTTTTTCCAATGAGTGAAGCAAGAAGACTCTTGGTACACCAGCTACCTACCTTCCTCCTCCTGAATATCTATGACATTACAACATGAAGGTAGCTAGGTAAGAAAAAACTTTAAATAGTTGTTCTCTTACCTGTGGTAGGTGGAAGGTCACATTGAGAACACCATAAAGAGCCCAACAATCTAGGAAAACATTGGCTTCCTTAATTTAAGAGGAGATAGTGGTGCACAATTGCTTCTTTTAAGGTAACAACCCAATATTTTACTACTAAATGGGTGTATGCTGCATTAATAGGGAAGCTATTAAGAAGACTTTTAACAACATATCTATTATATATTATTTAACTAAATCATACACTTGCTTTTATCTAGGATTGCAGCTGCTGTACAATGCAGTATGACCTGTGCAATAGTCACACAATGTTCTGTGTTCTGCCTGTGAGGAGCATCATTCCAGAAGTTGCCTCTTTATCTTTTCTGCTATTTGCTATTCCAGCTCTGGGAAATATGTTGGATCTTCTTCATCCTTCCTCTCTGGTCAAGTAGCTTATATCTCACTGGATGTTCCTCCAATTTCTTGTGGAAGGCTGAGAAATAGTCTCCTGAGCTGTGAGTGGTCCTTCTGAGGTGATGCAACTGAGGTTTGATTGCTGACAGTGACAAAGGAAGAACAATAATGGTTATCATGCCTACCATTCACTCACTGATGGACAAGAAATTAATTCTTCAGAAGCTGTGTCCACCCCACTCAGCACAGCCTGCCTGTGCAAAAGAGAGTTTCTCAGCCTGAAGGCAAAGACTCTTTTGGGTCAATGGGTAGATATAGAGGGTTAGGAAAAGGATCAGGGGGGAAAAAATGTGTGAAAGCATAAATACAGATGAAAAATCTTAGAATGAAACATAGACATCTTCAAAATGGAAATGGGGCAATTTAGCATTTCAGAATACTTGACCTTGAAATTATGCCCTTGTTCAGACATCCCAGAAGACTACACCAACACAAGTGAATCCCAAGGAACTTTCTTAAAGGTTAGGAGATAGCAGTTTAGATAGAAGATGAAAACAATGGAAGTCTAAATGAAGAAGCAGCTTTATACTTACTTATCCACATGTAGGTATCTAAAACACCTCACTGTTTTCAAAAGACCATTGAACAAGGTAAGTTTAAGGCAATAAATCCAGACAGATCACATTTCTCAGAACTCAGGAATAGGTGGATCTGAGGGGGTTTGTATAATTTTCCAGTAAACTACAGACCATTGTGAAAGCCACAAGTGGACTATATATGAATCTGACTTTTCTCAACTTCTTGACTCTGTTTTATATCTTGCTTACATATTTACACAGGTAAAATGAAAAATGAAATATGACTATGACCAAAATGTGTCTTATGCTTAGTTATTATTTGCAAGATAACCAAGTAATAAGTCAATAATTAGCATGAAAAGCACTTTAAAAGAAAAGTCATTGCTCTCACCAGGAATCCTAAGAAATGAAAAAGACTCCCCTGTGTGAGCCAGCTAACATCAAATGTTAGAATAGTCACACTCTCATCTTGTTGAACTCCTTGAGGGATTAATTATACTTTAAAATGTCTTGGGAAACAAAAAAACCCCTCAAACCATTGGATTTAATAAACTTAGAAATATACATACAGATTTTTGCATAGTCATAATCTTTCCTGTTCTCAACTAGATTCAATTGACATTCATTAAAAACTTGAAAACCATCCAGGTGAGTTACTTGTCTTTGAGGCACATTCACTTTTCAGATTAATTCCATTTTCTGTACTCAGCATGGATTCAGCCAAGCTGTTATTGGATTTTCCATTGCTCAGCATGGGGGAATGTTTATAGTTAACTGGAATTTCACTGTTGTCATTGCCAGCATAGATGACTTGGCTAATAGGTTTAAGGAGGTTTAGCCAGAACATTGACAGTGCTGCTTATCATCCTCATAGAGAAAGTGATAAAGGGGATCCATGATGTTTAATTCCTTCAGGCTTTAGTAGCTCAAAGTGATGAGGAGAAGACTCAGGAATCTAGATTTCTGTTCCCACATTTCTCACTGGCTTCCTGTGTCACCTGGACTATTAACATTCACCTCAATTTCTTCATGTGTAAAATGGAAATAAAAATGAAAATACTTACAGAGGTTTTGTGAGCTTCAATAGGTTATGATTCTCAGAAGCCTCATGCATGAAGTGATATAAATATTAAAAGTTTCTAAGGCATGAATTGCCTTTTTTTCTTTTTTAATTTAGGGAAAATGAATTATTTTTAAGATGATGGCTATCATCAAGGCAATGAAAGCAGAGAATAGGTATTTGGACAGTGCCAGCATAGACTACTACAGTTACACATAGTAGCATCATGCAAACAGTACATAAGATGATGGCTATCATCAACCACTCTGCAATGGGCAGGGACACCTTGTACTAGACCAGGTTGCTCAAAGCTCTATCTGTCCTGGCCTTGAACACTTTCAGGGAGGGGACATTAACAACTTTTCTAGGCAATCTGTTCCAGTGTCTTACCATCCTCACAGTAAAGAATTTCTTCCTATAATTTCCACTTATCCTTTCTTTGACATTAACATTATACCTTATTTTGCTTAAGAGGCAATGGAAGATATAATGACTGCTAGAATACTCTGGTTTGACCAGTGATCAAGCCCAAGTGGAGCACTGCCAGGGCTCTCATCTGCACACAGCCACCTAACCTTGTAAAATTTCCCCAGCTTTGTGAGTTCATGCGTGTTTCTTCCTCTCACACACTTTAAATTGATAAGGCACAGATTCAGAAGTTAGGAACAAGAAGGACAGACCAAACTGCTAGCAAAGAGATGGACTGGATCACACACACACCTGCCTGTTCTCATCAACCTTTCTCCTTCAGAAGTGAGACTAAACCCAACACAGCAAAGCTATCCTTTATTCAAGACTCTGCATGTAATTTGAAGAAAAAAACCCAGCAAGACAGCAACAATTTCTCAATCAGGAAATTGTGCCTCTGTGTGTTTACAGCAGACTCTTTCTTAACTATACATTAATTAGTGACTGCTTCCAGCAAAAACAATCCCTCTGAAACATTTTCCCTATAGAGCATAACGAAACAACACCATGATGTGTGCAAACAAAATGCATTACTGGACTATATACAGGGAAAATATTGCACTTCTATCTACTCCTCATCAGATACTGTAAATAACTGCATGGAAAGAGCTGATTTGCAAACCATATCAGAGTAAACAGCTTGCTGTGAGAGCTGTGGTAACAGGGCATGGGTAGGAAGGTACCAGTGTTAAACAGCCAAATAGAGAAAACTTACTGCATCCCTCAACCAATTGGTGCCAAAATGTACACTGAGGTGGGAGGTATCTAACGAAGAGGGAGTCAAAACACAGCTAGTCTTTTCCATAAGTGCCAGACAGAAGGCACCTTCCTATAATTCAACATGAGATCATCACAATGAGTATCGCTACTGGAAGTAAGGCTGGACTTGCAACAAATCCAGTGTCTTTTTGCAAAAAGAGACACTATTAGGTTGGCTGCTCCCCTCTCTTGAAAGTGGATACTCCCCTGCAGAGGTTTTTCTAATCATAACAGTTACCTGATCCCTGAATCGGATAGTTTTAAAGAGGAATAAATGTTGTCATTCCCAAACACGTGAGGAAAGTGGGGCACACAAGAAGGATTTGAGCAAGGTCATTTGGCAAGTCAAAAATAATGAAGGGACTGTACCTGGGAGCTTATGGTAAACCCTTCTCTTCTGCATTTATATTCTCTGCCTTCTTATTATAGTGGTTGTCTGCATCCTCAGAACAAGGATCACATACAAGAGGAGTTGCAGGATTTGCTGTTTGCAGGTATTTATCAATGGCTCGGTGGGTGAAAAGTTGTATGGCATTGGAGAAATGAGTGAAAACCCCTCTGTAAGCATTGCTTGTTAAAAATAAACAAGGAACAAATGCAAACATGCCAAAAATATATAAAAAGTGAGCTAGTTTTGAAAGTAGGTATGTTTACATTAGATGAGAGTTATGGCTGTCATATGGCATGAATGTTTCATCCCACCATTTTTCCTTAGAATATCTTTTTCCTCCAAAAAGCAAGACCTCTCCAAAATCCCTCCAAAGAGCAAGCCCTCTAAATGCAACCTGCAAGCAAATCCAGGGTGAAAATAGCCAAAGTGGTATCCCTCCCCTATGAATATAAGAACTTAACAGCTATTGGGCCCCTATAAGAAACTGGCAATATATACTTACTGTGCCTGCCAATGATGAGAAAGCTATGATTAGGTCCACAAAACAGCCTTATTTTTTCCCTTCAGCATCTATGTTCACATCATAAAGGCCTAAATTAATTTTCTGATCATATTAAGTTAGTCTGAAAAGCCTGCACTGCAATCCAGAAAACACATTTGTTTAAAAAACCCTGAAATTCAGTAAAGAGCATTTGAAAACAGCAGTTAATTTGTTCAACCCCAGTGAATAGGTTTAATTTTTTTAATGTGATGTGTAAAAGTTGTGCCACAGCTGGAGAAGAAGTCATCTCTGTATGTCCATCTCCCAAACACTAGTCACCTTGAGTGTCTATTTCTAAACCCAAGCATATAAGCAAATTAGAGGGAAGTGGTACTGACTGACCTGGCAATGTAAGGCGGTTTGCTGAGGAACCTGAGCCTGGCAAGTCAGCTGAACGTCGTGCTGGACCTTTAAAAAGAAAGAGTAGTTTCAGCAGAGATGGATGAATCATAGTCCTACCAGCCATGAAAATGGTTTTGGTATGACTTCTACAACAATGAGGTGTTTGTTGTCTTCTTTCTGACATGTGTTATCCATAGGGTTAGGTGAAGTTAACTGGGAGAGTAGCCTCACTTCTGGGGACATCTCCATCTAAAGGAGTCAATACTAAGCATATTTCTCTTCTTTCTATCGCTTACCAGGTTTGGATGGAGAAACCTAAATTAATGATTCTGGAATTTTCCCATTCTTAAGTTTTGAATCTATGAATTGTTGCTAGATCTCAGAAAGTTTTTTCTTCAGCTAACCCCCTATTCTCACAGAACTGGCAATTGCCAGTTTTACTGCTTGGCATGGCTCTGAATGCAGTGACACAGCACTTACCTTGTTTCTCTGGCGGTTCAGCAAGACACTGGCATCACTTTGGGAACCACTGGTTCTTAATGGCTCTGGATATTTATGTCACTGGCTATGCACACCAGAGAGAGGACTCTGCTACTCTACTTGTAAGCAGAGGTGAATCACCCAAATCATTAGATGTTTTTTCCAAACCATCTTTCTCCCTTCTTGCTGAAGTGGCAGTCAGTATTTTTGATTTGGAGATCACAGCTGACTACATGAACACCCTCAATATCTAACAGAAATTGGCAGGTTGTCTTCATCTCCACTTGCACTGGACTGGAAGTACATGCAGACTCAAACCAACAAACTGGCAAGGTGTAAGAATACAAGCAGGCACAGTGGTGAGCATGTTGCATCAATACCAGTGAACCTCCAAGAAGGGAGAGGAGTGAATTAAAACTGCAATTTCAGTCAAAAGGGAATATGCAAAGACTTTCACACTTGTATTGAACATCTCTGAGGTTTACATGCCCCTTAGAGGGAATAGCTTGATCTTTGCCACTTTTTATCATGATTTTTTTTTCCTTTTTAAAGGAAAAGATCAAATAGAAAAGCAGTAGTGGTACAGAAAAAATCTAGTCATTACTTGTGTGGGGTATGACTATAGCACAGACACTGCCTAAATCCACCTGTGGAGTAAGATGCTTTGTGGAAGGTGCTATGTAGAGCTGTAGCTGAAATGCTGTTGAAGGAGCTCTATAAGCAATGCTGGAGTGCAGGACACTAACTCTGTAGGATCAATACTCATGCTGCAAGTGGCACTTTAAAAAACAACCAGGAGCAAGTGTTTCAGTGGGCATGAGCGTGGTGTGCTACTGTTGGTTTAGACGTTGTCATGGGCTGTGACTGAAGCCAAAAGAGAAAAGGGGAAATGTAAGGTTGACCCATCTAATCCCCAAACAGGCAGAGATTTACCTCAGGGTCCTTAAATAAGTTATTTGAATTTTCTACTTCAGTTTCCCTGCCTTTAGAGCACACAGGGGCAAGTGGTGAGCAATAACTGCTATCCAAACGATGTTCCTACTACACTTAAAAGAAAAAGTAGATTATTATCAGTACTCTATGGGGAGTTGGATGCTGGAAAGCAAGTGTCCTGCCTGGATTAGATGTAGAAAAATTAGATGTAGAAAAAGCGCCAGAACAAAATGAATCCTTCTACAACTTCAACTCAAATGGAGCAGAGACCTCATTGGTTTTATTTGGTAATAGGATGAACATACATGGAGTCAGTTACAGAAAAAATGGAACGTTGAAAAATGCTTTATACATTTAGAGACCACAAGCCTCTTCTTTCAAATAAGGAACTAACAATAAATACATATTGTTTAAAATTATTCTCAAAACAGTTGAGAATACTTGGCATTACATGGCATCATTCATTTCAGGTTTGTGTTTATTCTTTTTTTCCTTACAAGTCTTAACAAACCAAACAGGGTTTTTCTCCTACCGACCCCGTCCCAGGAGCAAACATGCTTTGCGTTTTGCTTTCAGCATGTATTTTAACTGGTGCAAACCAGCATAATAACCTGCCTCTTTCTTCCTTGAAAAGAGTCAGAGAACAGATCTCTGGTTTTTATTTTAGTTCAGTTCAAGAAAGGCATCTCCATTATCAGTTCTGCTAATATAAGCATACTCTAAAGCTGATGTTTAACTTCACATGTAGAATTCCCTGTGGAATGCCAGTTGAGAAAAGGTTATTTTACAGGACTAAGATCCTTGAATTTGGTTTATTTCCCCTTATCCTTCCTACCAATAGGTTTAATGTTTCTTATCTTTATTTAGGACCTCTCACTGTAGGGTTAATCACAAGAGTAGTGAAATCTACTCTCATAGATAAGCCATGATATCCACCCTTCCTACTTGCTGAAGGTAGTCAGTGTGCCAGGGTATGACTTTGACTGAAGTGCCTACAAGAAGTAGCATCATCAGAATAAATAGAGAGATACAGGTTTATTGAAACACATGGTGGTGGAAGCAGCTCCTACCACAGCAAAGGAAGACGGTGCCACCCTGATGCATTTGCTTGACACAGACTATCCTGCATATCTTTAGCTATATATGTTTTGGTTATATAGTCTTTGGCCCCAGATGCTGCCATGGGACCAGCAGGACTTTGCATGCAACTTCCTTCGATTTCAGTGCAACTAAAAGAGGTGGTCAGGCCCTAGGTGTTATTTTGCTGTAAGCTGATGTTGCAAACACAATGTCTTTTGCCTATTAGGGAGGAAGAGGGAGGAGAAAAGGGAAGGGAAATATTCTTGTGAGAATCTGGGCCTGTAGACAACCAGAAGTTCTGGTAAAAACCCAACCGGAATCCTACAATAAAAATAGCAAATATTTAAAAAAATTGCATATAAAAGTGTATAAAAATATCATCCAAGCAAGAAGAAAAGGAAAATGCTCACTCTGTCATTCTACTGCTAGGTTTTGTCACTAGAAAACCCCAATGGCCATAGTAATTTTGTTTGATAGATGCACTCCTACAACCACCAGCAGAGACAGGGGGATTACTTGTATTCCTCCTACCACTGGATAGCTTCTAAATCCAGGGTGTTGTGAGTACACAGCAGCTGATACATATGCACTTGGAAGAAATCAAAAGAATACAAACCACCAAGAGTATGCTGTGAGGCCTGTGAGTGAGTGGTGTCATGTGCTTAGGTATGAGGGTAAATAAAGTCACTAAAACTGAGCTTGACTGGAAGTAGCTTCATTTTCTTCTACTTGGTGATGAAGTCACCAGAGCAGGGACAGCTGATGCCTTGAAGACAGGGATGTGTCCTGGTCCTGCTTGGGTACAGATCAGAACCTTCTGTGCTTGCTAGGGATCCAAGGGGACACTGCAGCAACAAGAAGGCAGCCTCGGCAAGGGGGAATGCACAGCCAGCATTTAATTTTAACAGAAAATAATGGTATTGGCAGTGGTCACCCACCATGCTCCTGCTTTGATCACAGTGATCAGAGAGGGAAATGGTTGTCTGGGATCACAAAACCTGTCTACCTGTGGAAGCAGGGGAGCACCACCACATTCAGATGCACACCTGACACAAGACCAAGACTGGGGCAGACCTGCTTGTGTTGTGGGTAACACAAGTGAGAAAAACCTCTATAGTCACTTTGGAAGGAGCTGAATTTATGCCTTAAAATGTGAAAGCATGAATTTTTTTCCCCTCATTTCTCCCTGAGCAGCACTGTTGCCCACTCCTTGGAGTGACTTGCATAGTGTCAGTACTGCAGAGCTCCTTCTTATCCTCAGCCAGCGCTTTCCTGCTTTGGAATGCTGATGTTCAGACACTGTGCCAGCAACCCTCTGAGATCAGCACTCATTCAACACATGTGAAAGCATAGGATCACTCTGTTGTTTTTAATTATTGGGTGAGGTGATTGATTAAAAAAGAGTAAGAAAAAAGGACTTGATTATGCTGTCTTTTGCTGAGTATAAATGGCTAACATATGGTAAAGATCATCAGAGGATTATGAGTTTCATTATCATAAAATGAAATGTGAGGGTAAAAGAACCAGTAAGTAATACATAAGATCATCTCATGAGTTCCTGAATATAGACTAATTTATTCTAGTTGAAGCTAAAAATGTTCTGACCTTGTCAAGTTCCATAATTTCTAATTTGAATAGATTGTTGTGCTTTTTTAATTGAAAGTCATGTCTTGGATCCACTGTAGAATTTGCAAGGACTAACAGTGGAAGTATTTGCCTTTAGCTAGGTGAGCTCACAGACCTTCTGATTACAAAGCAACACAGCACTGTCAACTACCTAGTTTGAAATACTTTTGCTTCCAGACTGAGCTTGTAAGATTTTGTAAGCATGTATGCAAACATTACAGAGTCACAGAATGTCAGGGGTTGGAAGGGACCTCGAAAGATCATCTAGTCCAACCTCCCTGCCACAGCAGGATTCTTCCCTGATCAGGAATTGAACCTAGGCCCCAGTGGTGAGAGCACTGAATCCACCACTTCCAAACATGTGCATGTTTAAAGAGTAATTTGCAAAAACACTCCCATATACTACTCCTCTCTGACATAACCAACTAGATTTTGAAAGTTTCTCTTCAAACACAGAATTTATGCTTGAAAAAAAGGAATCTGCCTCCTTAATTCACTTATCAGGAAACAGGCTCCCAAATTCCAGACCCATTCTTATGTTAAATGTTCTACTCTATTAGTACATATTGTGTTTACACCAGCTGGAGCTATACAAAAGGCTAAAGGTTGCACTTTTAGATAAACATCAGCCTGCCTAGATTAACTACTCTGAAATATGCTTTAAGTATTAAATTGTTGAATTTCTTAGTCTACTATTTATTTCATCATCAGCCAAAACCCCCAAAATATTGGCTTCTAGCATCTACCTTTTTTCTCCAACATGGAAAACATTAGTGACAATCATCATCTTTTTATAATTGAACATAGAAATCTGAACATACAACTTTGAAAAAAACAATTAGCTTGTAAGGAAAGCCAGTTGACTTAAGCATTTTTGGAGGGTGCAACACAGGTTTTACACTTAAACAAAATAATTAAAAAAATAAACAACTTCCTTCTTTCACACGTGTGATGTTGTCACAGAAATGCATGTTTCAAATCACTGACTGACTGCAGGCCAGAGAACTGTCATGCTTTGAACCATTTGAATAATGAACAGCTTACACTGAGGGTAGTGAAACCCTGGCCCAGGTTGCCCAGAGAAGTGTTAGATGCTCCATTCCTGGAAACATTCCAGGTCAGGTTGGACAGGGCTCTGAGCAACCTGATCTAGTTGGGTACGTCCCTGCTCACTGCAGGAGGGTTGGACTAGGTGGCCTTTAAAGGTTCCATTCAACAAAAAGTATTCTATAATTCATTAAAAACATATTGTTTGCTTTTCTCTTTTTTTTTATCCTTTTTTCCCCCTAAATTATAGTGTGTTGAGGCATTCAAGCACCAAGCCCCCATGAGTGAAAGGTCTGCTAATTCCCTGAACACCAATCCCAGCTAATGGAAAAAAGGGAAAAATGCTGATAAGGATACTGGCAGTGGTTTCCCTCCCTATTTTAAGGGTGTAAAGTGCCTGGATTATCCCTGTCAAGTTACACAACAGTTTCTGGGAAGCAGAAGACACCTGGTGCTCTTCCAGCAAGGCAGAGCTCTCAGAGAGCACCAGCAGTCCCTAGGCAGAGGTGGAAGAGAGTTGTCTTCATCATACAGCTTCCCAGTCTGTGCTGCTCTCTGTAAGAAGAAGGCTGGCAGCAACATATGCTTTTGTGCCTACTGGTGGGTGCTCCCAAATGATTCTGTAGAATTTCAGCATGAGTACAATGTTATGGTCCCTATATCTGCAGAACTTCTGGCTTATTAATCTCTTGTATTGTCTCACTGAGGATGGAAAAGAAAGGCCTCTGAAAACAGAATTTCTGTACATCTGGGAAAAGTTAGGTAAAGATGTGAAAACATTAAATCCTTTCTCACTCCTTATAAACAGCTGATAAACACCTAATCCTTTTCCACATTTTGTTTATTTGTTTCCTTCTGTGGAATAAAATAAGAGAAAGCAGTTCTGTATTTTTATTTTTATTTTATTTTTTACACCATTGCACAGTGGTTGATCTCTAGTTTAACTGGGAGGTGTCTAAACATACCATTCCTTGGCTCACAATGCACTAGCACAATGCTGCAGAAGTGCTCTAGGGAGGTGGGAGAGTGGTGCAGGGGAATGTAGGTGTGACCCTGGGAGGGGACCCCACAACACTTTCATTTGCCCTAGTCTTTGTAGGATTTCAATCCCTGGATTTCATTTTCATTTTATATATTTCCAAGCTAATAGATTTCACAGGGTTTATTTTTTTACAAGGCAACATAAAAAAATCTAAAAAGTGCTACTGATCCACTGTGGCTTGTTCAAATGATTTTTAAAACATCAGGAGAATGTTAAAGCTTTAGAGTTAGCTCTGACTGCCTGTATATTGCAAACCATTTGGAGGCATACCTGTTTGCTCAGATCAGTAACATTGACTAGAGCATCTCTTCTAGAATGGCAGCTCCCATCTGCAGTCCTCAAGAGATAACAAATCAATCACTTCCCTTACTAGTTCCTGCCAGTGGCAAATAATCCTAACAATTGAGGAAAAAACATTTTCCAGTCTGATTTCACACCTTTGTGCCAGTGCATGAGAAACAAGAACTGACTAGCAGTGAATTAAGCAGTCTGGTTTTGCTGTCTGAAAGAAATCACTCCCAGAAAGAAAGAAAATATATATCAGAAACAGATGAAGAAAAATACTTATTATGTTTTTAAATTATTATTATTATACTGTGCATAATCTAAGGCATCTTTTGTTACTGTACATTAGGTCAAAAATTTTGACTAAATCATCCTAATATTCTCTGATTCTGTGATCCTGTACCTCTGATCAAATGCTCAGTGAGGGTATGTTGCCCCTGACTTCAGAGAGAAGTCTGACTAACCAGGGACTGAGTCACCACCGTGGTATTTAGTTCTGCATTATTGATGTTTCATCATATTCATATTCTACCACTCTGACAAGGCTGAATGCTGATGGAGGGGAGGGAAAGGGGAGATGGGAAGACACTACCTGATGACACAGCCCTCTGCATGTCACACAGCAGGGAGTGTGCTCGGCACTGACTGCAGGGTCACTGTTCCCCCAGCACCCTGCTTTCCTCAGAAAATCTAGCTCAGAGCTACCATTGAACCAGGAGCTCATGCATGGGAACATTACCTGCTCTTATATTTATTTATTTAAATGAGCTGGTTCAGTGAAGCCAACTGTGAGTTCTAGGAATTGCAAGAGTTATTTTTATACTTTCCCCTTCTGAAAACTTGTGATTGAAGTGCAACCCTTTCACAGCATAAACCTAATCTAAAACTCTGGCTTTGAACAAACTCTGGTGTCCAAAAAAACCCCAAACAACCTCAAAATATATCTAGCCTCCATAATCAAAATCCCAGATACAAACACTCCTGAGTGAGAAGGTATTCATGTTTAAATGTGGATTTAGGCTGAGCTCACTGCTGCAATATTTGCTAGTGTCGTGGGAAGCTTGTCCCTGTACATGCACAATTTAAGCAGGAACAGAGACCCAAGCTCTAATATAGGCTGGTGATAAAGTCCTGTGCTTTTGAACATGAAAAGGAAACAACAAAGATTTACCTTCCTAAGCCAATGTTTTGCATGTTCTCAACATAGCAAAGAGCCATAACAGCAGTCTGAGTCCTTCTAAAATACATATATGACTAACACAGCGAGACCTCATCCTAAACAAAAAGGAGTTAGGCAAAAAAACAGTCATATGTATGTGTACAGATCTTAATATCCACATAGACAGGTAAAATTACTTACTATTAACTGGATCTCTACAAAGATCCCAAGCCAGAAAAGCACTTATACGCATTTGACATTTCTCATATAAAGATACCTGCCTGAATCAAGGCCTGAGTGAGTTTTTTAACATTTCTTCTTTAAATTGGCCAAAATGATGGCTACTTTCCATGTGTCTAACTCCACTGGGTGAGGCAGTTTTATCCACTGACTCTAGCAGTGTATTTAGGACACACTTTTTCATTTTGATTTTGTCTGTCTGTACTTCTCCAGCAACGCTTTCCCTTTTCTTTGGCCTATCTGTTCAGTCACTGATGAAAGAAAAGACCTCACTGACATGAAAGTGCAAATTGATTCATGTGATTCCCTGCTGCCCTTCTTCTCTTACATCTTCAGGTCAGACAAAAAGCAGTTCCTAGCATCTCATGAACAAATGTGGGAAACAGTTTATCATCTGCAACCTCAAGTTAAGGCAGGAATGGTCAAGCAGTACACTAGTACATGCTCTCAGACTCTAACAACAAAATTTGTCCCACGGATATATTGCTTTCATTGATTAATGCTTTCCTACCACTAACTGCAAAACCAGAACAAAATCAAGGGTTGA
Organism: Galbula dea; assembly: GCA_013399015.1. Classification (NCBI taxonomy): domain Eukaryota; kingdom Metazoa; phylum Chordata; class Aves; order Piciformes; family Galbulidae; genus Galbula; species Galbula dea. Next base: position 272,718 of record VWZX01008738.1, on the reverse strand, counting down.
GTGTATCTACCTGCTGTTTAGAAACAAAAACCATCTTGCTATCATTGCACCATCTGGGAAAGATATCAAATCCTAACAAATAGTCAAATGACTCTACAAATTCACCATTCTTACTAATAAAATCTTCTATGGTGAGGGTAAAACTGATGTCAAATTTTGTCTACCAGCAATTGGAAAAGACTCTCAGGATAAAGAGCAAAAGTAAACTATTATCAACTTTTCTTTTTCATTATTATTTTTTAAAGCATTCTTTTTCATCATCCTAAAGTTGTTTTCACAAGCTGAGGCATGGCAAAGAACAATACTGGCTTTTGTAGATGACTCTCATGTATGTGCTTGACTTGCCTAGGAAAATGGAACCATTTGCATCAGAAAATTACCACTTTTTTTTTTTTTTTAAACAAAAAACTTCCCAAAACAACAAAAAAATGCACACATATATGAACAAACAAACAAACAAAAAATAAAACTGACCCAAAAAAACAAGGCCCCCACCCAAAACCCAGAGCCATTAGCTGTGAAGTAGCCAGTGGGAGGAGGAGTGTTTTGAAAGCTGTTTAACGCCTTCCCCAGAAACTGGTCTTTGTGGAAGGAGGAGGAGAACAGGAATGAAGAAGCTCAGCTAAAATGATGAAAGAAATTTTCAGTCTCTTTTTTATATATTTTTACTCTTCTGTATCTGGAAAAAAAAAAAAAAAGAGAAGAAAAAGAAAATTGTCAAATGCTGCCTTTCTCCCCTTTGTCCAAGGAGCAGGTAATCTGGGAAAGAAAAAAAGGAGTATCAGTTTAGACAGTCTCATTTCATCCACGCAGTGCAACTTTGCTTAGCAGTTGAAAGGCTGTGGGGTGAGGCACACTAAAGCAATACCTCTCATTGGCTCTGCTGGAAAGAGCATTCTGTCCTACACAAAGTGAAATCCATTGCTCTCTGACTAATCAAGTAGGAATTCAACCTTTGTCATCAATGGGACCAGGTAACATAATTCAGCATGCTTAGATCAAGACACCCCATCAGGTTTTTCCTCTCTCTGATCACCCTTGCTCACTAGATTTTTCAGTATCTTTTTGCTCATGAGAGGAACAACATTGTACATGTGATTTGAGGTGAAAAAGATATTCCAAGTAAAAAAACTTTTAAAAGCTTTTTTTCCTCCTAAACAGCCTGGAATGAAAACCACAACTGTGTGTATGGATAGGTGGCTGAGATCTAACAAAATACATGCATGTTACAAACTGCTTTACTCCATCATGTGTTGTAAATTTAAAGGGGACAGAAATGAAAAGTACTTTTGAATACTTTTGTTTGCCACCAGACGTAGGAAAGCATAACAGTTGGTCTGGCTATGCTGATATAGCCTTACAAGAACTATTCATTTTAACAGCTGGCATATATTATACCTGTCTAATGCAAACTTCCACAATCTGCTACCCAATTGGAGAACATAAACATAGTCCCACAGGCATTTAGGCTGAGGTGACAGTTTAGTCTAACTCTTAGACTACACTTGCTCTGTAATGACTCACACTCCTTATCGAGCATAAATCACAAGCATGATGTTGGTTGTGCTAGATGGAAGTGGAGAGCTGACCTCTCCCAGCACCACTTTTGAAGGTGGCCATCTCTGCCTCTCCAGCCAAAGGCTTGCCCTTTCCACCCATCCCTTGCTCCCCAGCTGCTGAAAGCACAGACTTGTCCAGAGAGGCCTCAGGAAACCTCCCTATGGCCTCCAGTGCTGGGCCAGGCCCTCAGGATAAGACCAAGCCCTATGGATTTTAAATTGTTTTTCAAAGAAAACTCTGCTATCTTCTCTCCTAAAAATTAAGTGCTGAATGTAGACTCCACAACAGTGTGATGTGGAACAAGGATTTTGTGGGCAGGGCTTTTTTTTCACAAACTACTTAGCTTGTTTGACAGTCCCTGTCGATGAAAATGTTTGTGAGGTTATTGTATTTATGGTCCTTCAACATTATAACTATATTTATGTATGAAGGAAGCACAAGATGGCATCACAATTGTCCAAGACTACACACCCTGATTTTCATTCTAAGTGAACCTTGCAGTTCACTTGTGAAAAAGCAGTACTTAGTATAAACAAATCTCATGCTGCATGAGTATTTCTACCGGATGGAACAACACCACCACACCACCGAGGTTGCCCTGAGGTACAATTTACTATGTAGCCCAACATATTTCTGAGTTAGAGATTTTATACATAGAAAAAGCAAAACAGACCCTCAGTTAACCATATTCATTCAGTACACCCTTCACTGAGCTCCCTATGCTGATGACTTTTCATCCCTTTATGATTTAACAACATAATGATATCAATAAAAAAAACAGTATACAATTGTATTAAAATTAATGTTTTGTATTTTGGTCTTGAAAATTTAGGGGGAAAAGTGAATCCTACAAGTTTTCTCATTTCTGTTATGCTAGATTCTCCTGTCATATCCAAATAAGCATGTGTGTAACACAGACTGTCAGTGTTATGCACCAACATAAACAGCAGATATCAAAAGGATTCTACTTGAAAGCAAGTTGAATGCACAAAGTTTACACATGACTCTTTAGCCTGAAAAGGGAGAGCTCCAGGGGAAATGTAATAAAAGATAAATGAAATTATGAGTGGCACCAGGAATGTAAATAGGGAAAAATTACTTCTCAGAGTCCAAGGAGGGAGCTATCAAATGAAATTATCAAGCAGTAAGTTTGAAATCAATACAAATAGGTGATCTTTCACACAATGCTGAAGTAAATTTTTAATTGTCTTGCCTCAGTGCCCAGTACACAAAAGACTACCAGAGTTCTAAGGATAATCAGACAAAGTAATGGAAGAATGGCTATCCAAGTCAGAGATTTGATCAGACAGAAAGGTGTAGGGGAAAGACATGGCTCTGGTTTTGAGCTTTGTTCATCAATATCACTGCTATGAAATGTCCATTAAAAGAGATGAGGGACATGAGCCAGCAGTGTGCTTTTGTGGCCAGAAGGGCCAATGGGATTCTGGGGTGTATTAGAAGTGGGGTGGTTAGTAGGTCAAGAGAGGTTCTTCTTCCCCTTTAGTCTACTCTGGTGAGGTCACGTGGAATATTGTGTCCAGCCCTGGGCCCCTCAGCTTAAGAAGGATAGGGAACTGCTTGAAAGAGTCCAGCACAGAGCCACCAAGATGATGAAGGGGCTGGAACATCTTCCTGATGAGGAAAGGTTGAGGGAGCTGGGTCTCTTTAACTTGGAGAAGAGGAGACTAAGGGGTGACCTCATCTATGCTTACAAATATGTGAAGGGTGGGTGTCAAGGGGATGGGGTCAGGCTCTTCTCAGTGGAACCCAGTGACAGGACAAGAGGCAGTGGTTGTATGCTGAAGCATTGTAGGTTCCCTGTGAATACACAAAGAAATTTTTTCCCAGTGAGTGTGCCAGAGCACTGGCACAGACTGCCCAGAGAGGTTGTGGAGTCTACTTCTCTGGAGGTATTCACGACCTGTCTGGATGCATTTCTGTGTGACCTGGTCTAAGGAATCCTGCTGTGGCAGGGGGGTTGGACTAGATGATCTTTCGAGGTCCCTTCCAACTCCTAACATTCTGTCATTCTGTGAACTGTGCTTTTCCTCAGCACCCTGCTCCAATTCAGGCACTGGCTGAGATGACAACAGAAATGACAAATTGTTGTATGGCAGTTGATATCGTGAAACAATTACTACTGATGCAGTGCACAATGAAGGGAAATAAAAGTCGAAGTAAATATGTCTCAGACAACCCATAATCCTTCTATAAATGATGGAACAATTTGCAAATGATGGGGCAGATGGCTAAATCTGCCACTCTTAATTCCTTTAGTGGACTCCCCCAGTATCTTGCAGGAGAGACCCCTCAACTTTGCAAGCTTATTCCCAAAAGTCTGGGTGTTCCTTGTCTCCCATAAAGTGTGCTCAGTCATAAGCTGTCACCATCTGAAAAGCACAGCTAAAGCTACTCCTAGAGCTCAGAATGTGCAGTTCTCAGCACTGGATGATCCTGTCTCCTCTTACAGCCATTTGAAAGTCTTTTCAAAGAAAATTAAGAACATTCTGTATATTTATGTTATTTTCTTGCTTCTGTTGCACCAGAGATGAATGAGGCCTAAGAAACAAAGTTCAGAAAACAGTGAAATAAAGAAGACATATGCTTAAGAAGTTAAGTCATCTGTGTTACCTGTCTGTGTAATGGATAAGAAACTTTACAGTGATTATTTTTTCCCCCAAAGAAAACAGAATGTTACTTGAAGGTACCTGTGTCCTGTTTAAAGCAAGGGAAAACAAGAATAAATGCTGCTGGGAAAAAGTTTTGAATACTTGTTTTGTAACTGAACTGAAATACCATCATTCTAATTTAATAGATAACCCAAGTGCTTAACATTCATGTTGCTAGAAGGAGAAATGACATTAGCATAGAAGGTATTCTGATTTTTGAGCTTTGGCACATAATTATCCCTAAATCATTAATGACATCAACCAGTTTCTAGTCCTGTTCACACTGCTGTTGAGTTTTATGTTTGCTTGACAGCTTGTATTACACTTGACCTGAGATCATATCAGTGATGGAAGAAAGAGATTAGCTTTGGTTTAGTATAAGTTGTCTACCTACCAGCACATACAGACCAGCAGAGAAAAATACAATGAATACACTGGAAAAAATCTGGTTACACCAAATAGTGCTTGAGTTTCCTGAATAAAGCATGTATGAAAGAAATTAAACACTTATTATGCAAAGTGACCTACAGCAATAAGTGCAAAATCTTATCCTATATTTGATAAATCTCTGAGCATGTTTGGGGGAAAAACTAGATCAAGATTTTCATAAAGAGCTGTTCCATCATGAGTGGAAATGAAAAATCCAGTGCTTGTCAAGGCAAAAAAGGGATGAGCTGCTACAGGTAAAAGGATAATCGAAGCAAACAAAGTTTTCAGCCAGATATATGAATCAGAATTTCTTAATTAACACTGGGCAAATAATTGCTTCTTTGATTGAGTTACTAAACTGAAAAAACAAGATAATTGGCTCTAGGTCAGATACTAGTAATTGCTTGCTTTCTCTCATGGCAACAACAACTGTTGGGGAGTAGGTTTCTTTGGTGGGAGAGAAGTTGAGAGGAAATTGACAATTCTATGGTTCTATGAAATGAAAGATCCAGCTGAGCTTTTCATCTAACTCAATGATGGGACATGATCTTGTTTCACTTTCAGGGCTAAGAGTTGCATGGGGAAAAAGAGGCCTGATTGTCACTGGATTGAACAAAAATTCAGAGCCAAGAAGCAAGGAGGACTCTCCTGTTGCTAAATTTCTATATATCATTGCACAGGCAAATTATCCTAAAAGAGGTAAGGACTGTAACAGAACCAAGGTCACAGCCTCACTCCTTGACTGGTGCAATAAGATGGCTGATGGTGTAAAATCAAGGTGGGATTTCTGCATACTTTACAAATTCCTCCATGCCTCTAGGACCATGGATATTAACCCTGAGGAGCAATGTAGTCATATGCTACCACTGAGCAGAACTGCATTTAGAGGAACAAAGGTAACCTGAAAAAAAATATTCCCCATAAATTTTACTGCTAAAAAAGCCTACTGAAGTACCTACAATGATTCTTCTTTTTTTGTTTTTACCATGCATCTGGAAATAATATTCCAAATATTCACCTAAATCTGAAATGAAGCCAAATGCTTTTCCCAGTTTTTTAACTTGTCACATATATCTGTGATGTTGAATGAAGTAGAAGCAAAAAACAATCCTAAGGGATTTCTAACTGCCTGGCCTGGCCTGAACAATGGAAAGCAGGCTAAAAAAAAGAGAGATGGAAGTCTCAGAGGAAAAGCAGGTGCTTTCCATGAGATTTACACACACACTTTCCCAAAACTGACAAGAGGCAAAATCATCTGCACTAGGTACCTTTCTACAGAATGTGCCCCATATTCTCACCAAGCATGGATGCTATGGTGATAGCACAGTACCCGAGGTCAGAACGTTAACTATGTCTTTTGCATTTAGTTTCAAAGATCACATCACATCGTGTTCATCTTCTATTTCATATTAAAACTATGTAAAACCTTCTTCAGAGTAAATCCAATACATCCTTCCATGCAAATTCCAGCTTGCCTCAGGTGGCACTTGCTCAATTAGACATACTCCACATCTTGTTTCCAAAGAACACAAAAAATGATTTAAAAAAGCACACCAGCTTTCCCCTTTCCCCCCCTACAGTTATCCTGTATTACACTACTATGAAGCAATTGCTCAGCAGAGATAAACTATAGTGAAAAAGGTCTTTTTGGATAGCAAAATGCCTTCATGCTTGCAAGCAAGCTCTTGGAGAAGGTATCAGTACAAATGCTTTCATATTTTTAACTTGAGGCAATAACCTCTAATGTAATTTAAATAACAGGCCATAAAAAGAAGTAAGAAAAGGAAGGAAATTGTCTTTAAAAGTGGTCTTAGACTATTATAATGCCAATTTGCCACTGCTGCTGGATTCTGACATGCACTATCATGAGCACTCTGAGGTAGCAAGGAAAAACTCAAGGTGCTTGCTTTTCAAACTGAAATGGGCTTTTTGCTTCCAACAATAGTGGAGAAATCACCTATCTTCTGGAATAGCAATAGAAATTGCACAATTGTTTATATGACCTGAAATTCACCTTTTCACTTCTCAAGGGAAGAAAGAGGCAAACACTGTTCATTTACAGCTTGAGTAACCTCTTTTGAAACAACATTAGCATGATGCAGATAACAAGAACAGGGGTTTGTCAGAAGTCTACTTAGTGTTCATTGCTAAGTAATGATTGGTCTTGGCTAGATCAACAGACATGAAAACTGCATCTGGAGGGGGCTGTGAAGACAAACAACTCCTAAAGGGCTGAACAACCTTTGCAAAAAAAGCTGCATTCTCCTTAAATAAAGCTGGGAAGAACCTAGTTAATTCAGCTCTGTCTGAGATAACTGTGGAACCATCAGCATGGCTCCTTCACGCCACTGTATTCCTGTACCAAAGGCATTCTCAGATAACAGTCTGTGCCAGCTACTCTTGATGTTGGGGGACAGAAAGAAATAAAGCTCCTGCACTTTATAATCAGGGAATTTTCCACTTGCTGGTCCAGGAATGATAGAGACTTGATATTTAAGAGGCTATATAATACATTATATACGTTATATTACATTATATTAACTATATGATATTTACTATATTCTTTTCTATTCTATTCTATTCTTTGTCTCAGAGGAATGCATTGCTGAAACGATAACCTGTCAAAATGCAGGGTTACAATTTGACCACGAGGTGGGAGCATTGCTCACCACACACCCCCAGGGCACAAGAGGCTTTCTCTGTATGTACCAGCTGTCAAAGATACCAACAACCTGTATGTTTCTGTGCTATAATCTGCAAATATGCACGTTACCACTAGAATAATAAGTTCCCAAAAACAAAAGAGAAACCTTTAATTGTCTGTAATTGCTAGCTGAAAAAGAATATTTGAATAAACTGCATTTTGGTAGCTGGAACAAAGAGTTGCAGCAAAACCTTTGTATTAGCATCATAGAATTGTTTCCCAGTAGGAAGAAAAAAATGAGAAGGTGGTAGAGGTAGCCTGTGGAAGTGTTAATCATAGAACTATAGAATGTTTTGGGTTGGAAGGGACCTTTAAAGGTCATCTTTAAAGTCCAACCCCCTCTGCAGTAAGCAGGGATATCCTCAGCTAGATAAGGTTGCTCAGAGGTCTGTCCAGCTTGACCTGGAATGTTTCTAGGGGTGGGGCTTCTACAACCTCTCTCGGCAACCTGGGCCAGTGTTTCACCACCCTCAGTGTAAAAAATATCTTCCTTAGATCTAGTCTGAAATGTGGAAGAGTCATTTTCTCATTTGTTGTTTTTTTTTTTTCTGTGAGTAGAAAACAAAATAAAAAAAGAAAGTTTGTGAATGTAGACTAATATTATCTCCATGGGACTGTTTCACAATTTTCCATTCAAAGTGCTGAAAAACAACTATTTCACATGGGAAAATCAGGTTTTCCAAAATGGTTTAATAATGTTCTCTCCCACAGGAAACATTTGACAAACTACTTGTGCTGATGATGTCTCTGATGGAGCTGTATCTTTACATGGGAAATGGCAGTCCCTTATCTCTTTTCTTGGAATTGAAAAAAAAAGTGTAGTACTAAGTGACAAGCAGTGTATTTCACAGAATAAAGACAATAATATGAAGATTAGAAAATATGAAGATTAGACTACCATGAGAAGGAGAGAGACTTGCACAAGATTCTGAAGGGTTAAGACTGAAATCTAAGGCATGACTTCAGCTTTCATAGCCATGTCCAAGCTAGCTTTGATGTAGATGGCTTTGGTGTGTTGTACAAAGCTCTGGCTAGACACACATAGTTGCTTGCTGTCTGATGCCTGTCTCTGGAGGCATATCAACTTAACTATTTTTGGGTGGCTTCAATGTTAACTCTGACACAGAGGCTGCATTTCACAAATGTGATACAGTGCAGATGTGTAGCTTCAGTGTTGTGGTGTCCACGTGGGATAGTTATCCTACATGTGTCCCTGCCCACGTGGTTCCCCATGTAGTAGAAGGACAAATGTTTTAGAAACATTTTGGCATGTGTATATTCCTGTAACTTCCTTTGCATGTGCTTGAAAAGAAACTTGGCCACAGTTCCTGAAAATGTTTATGCAACAAACACTCTGCAGCTTTCCTCTCCAGGTGCAGGATGCCTGTGCAGTAGGGCCAGGGTAGCAGCCCAACCTCAGCTGGGTGCAGGGCTCTAGCTCATGAGGCTAATGAGTGGCAGGTGAATCTATACAAATGGACACTTGTTTCATACAAGTATATTCCAGCTACATGCTGAGCAGAGGCTGTAAAACTCAAGTCCCCCATACCCTGCAAAAAGCCCAAGCTGAGTTTCACCTACCAGCAAACTGCATGTGGCAAGTGCATTATAACTGTAACCTCAATCTTTCTAACTTCCTCCTTAATCTTTTTTTTTCCAGCATGTGAAAGACTGGCATGTGAGAAGGCATATATTCAGGCAAACATTTCAGCAGTCTGCAAAGAGCCATGTATTATCCATGGATAATGTTCCTTTCTCCGCACCTCTCACATGTCTGGTAAGGCAATTTGCTCTGAAAGGAGTTCTGGACAGAATAGGTTGTGCAATATCTGTCAAAACAGAAGTGCCATCCTAGCCCCTTCCTTTTTAAGGCACATCATTTACATTTTTTCTCCTGATTTCTATCAATGAGATGGTTAGCTATAATCTGTCTCTACTGCATCTGAATGAAAAACATTCAGCCTACAAACTGCCCTTGCAAGGTTACAGTTGCTTATTCACTGTGATCAACTGGTACCATGGTATTGGTCTTTTTCCTAAGGGGATTAGCAGAACATTCTCTACAAAGGGAACAAATAGACATTAAATAACTGACACCACACAAAGACAACCAACTTGCAAGGAACCAAATTCACAACCTCAGCCTTCAAGTCAGCATGAAACATTCACTTCTTAGTTCTCCAACCCAACTAAACAGGTGCCTCTAATCTTCTCAAGACTTGGAGAGTGAATGCCTTCAAGTATAACCTGGTCATCAAAAGTTTGGGATTCCCAGATCTACACTCTAGGCTAGACTGATGCTCCTGAGTCCTCCTAAAGATGACCCAGCATTTCTGCATCTATCTGCTCCTGCCAGGACTACAGCCTTCCAGCACAGCCACTGCCCACCCTTCACTCACTACAGTGGGGAGAGTAGCCATTCTGTCCATTAATTCTTCTGGGCCCTCAGTAGTTACATACAGCACTGCACATGTTCATGAACATGTGAAGCGCTGCATGTTGTTTGAGGATTTGTGCTTAACTTCTGCATGACTGCAGAAAGAGTTGTGAATGGTACTTGTTCAAGACTGTTTTCCTTACAGACACTTGAAACTCAAGTGTGTAAACAATATAACTTCTTCAAATAATTGAATGTTTCTAAACAGCTGTTGCTTAGGGGCCCCTTTTAAAAAAGTACATATTTATGTGTCTGAAATAAACACATGCTTCTAGATAAATTTTTTTCACATTTTAGTTGAGGCATCACATATTCTTATTTATCACTTGGATAGAGCAATAGCAAGTTTGTGTAATTTCTTACAAGGAAGCAATCAAAGAAAACATGGTATCATTCTGAACTGCAATAGTTTCAATGAAGCTGTCTTTCTTGACCATGAAAACAAAGTACTGTAATATTTATATTTAGGAATATTTCAGTGGATTTCACTGAGACAAACACAAAGAAAATGCCAGCTCTAAAGTTTTTTCCATCTATTTCACTACCTAATACTTAGCAATTGCTTTTGGAGCAGATATTACCTCAGAGCCCTGTGGTACACAGCTGAGGAAGTACAAAATAAACATGCCACAGACCTTACAGTTGTTTCTTCACTTTGCTGAGGCTACTAAAACATTTGCAGACCTCTACCTAGGCTCACACTCATTGGAAATTATCACAGATGTCCAAGAAACTGTCATATGGCTTGGGATTGCTTCAGTTCAGCAATGTTTCTGCAACATGCCTTTCCCATAGCATCCTATGTTGATGTGCTCACTGTTGCATTCTTCCTGCACCTGTGGTGCAACAGTGTCTGGCAAATTCCCCCTCAGACAATTAAGTCAAGAAAGCTTTGTCTCTGTATTGGCATAGTATAACATTCAATCATAAAAAACCTGCACAAGGTTTCCTTGTTTTAACTTAGCTTTGTTGTTTTGCACCTCCCATGCAGCCTGTCCTAACAGAGAGCAGAATATGCCCCAAAGAAAGTCAGAAGGATAGAACCTCATGAACCTGCATTTCCAATAGGAAAGCAAGTCTAATAATACAGGATTTTTCTTGCAGGCACTGCACAAGAATTGATGGGTAAGACTTACCAATAGAACAACTAAGTGGTGCTAGGCATTATATGAAAGGGATGGTTTTCCTCCAGAATGCTCCAACAACTTTTTTTCAAGTCCAGTGACTGTTTCTGTTAAGTCTGTTTCTGGTTACCACACAATTTTTTTGGTTTGAGAAGAAACTGCAGATGTTTAGGAAACAATAAATTGCATATAAAAATGGGTGATAAAATGAAGTAAAATGTTGTCCTTACCATCTGTTTTCTTTGAATCATCCCCCACACTGGGCTGATCTTTTTTTTCCATCTTATTGTCTTCCTTTAATTCACCTAGAAAGCAGCAAAAAGAAACACTATAAGCATTTTAATGCAGTCTGCAGTTTGCTAATGCATATAACTCCACCAAACTGCAACATCCAAAGGAGATGTTCCTTAGGAGAAAAGGTCTGAACTCACAAGGAACTGGATTAACATATTTTCATAGAATAAAACACCAGGCAAAATTAATCCACAATCTTCTTTTAAATTTATACTAGCTGTTAACACCTTCTTAAATGCATATGTAATCTCACAATCCCTCTGGTTGTATGTAGGCCATTAAAAACCTGAGCACAACTTTCATTTCAAAATCAAGACTGAAACATCAGTGCTTTTAAAGGACCAAGACCCTGCAAGACTTTATTGTGAGTATAAACATGAGAGCAGACAGCTTGTCCTTTCATCATGGAGGAGTAGCAGTGCATTTGTGATCCACAACTCAACACAAAAAGCTGTAAAAGTCCCAGTTCAGAATGTTACAGGTATGATACAGGTCTGTATTAAAGTACTTCTTATTCCACTTGTATTACTACTTCTGTTACAATAACTACTTCCTAGTATTTGGATCAAGATCATAAGCATTATGCAGGAAAGAGGGTTCTCTCTCTCTTCAAAATACTCATGGTCAGCTCAGAAAAAGAAATTGTAGAGAAGCAAGGTTTCCCTCTTCCACACTGCACCCTAACCACTGGAATATTTATTATTCTTGGATGACAGAAGGTTGATCTCTCTCTCCAGTTAAGTTTCATCATGGTTTAAAAGAGGAATGGTTTTCAACTTGTAAAATGTTTTAACAAGAAGTAAAAAAAAAACCCATGTTCTGTTCAGTCCTCACTCAGAGCCAAAACTTTTCATGTTTTTCTTGCTAAACTCACTGTGTGGGTGAGAGAAAAATGAAAGCAAGATGACACAGGCCAAGCAGCAAAATCCTCAGCTGATCACACTGTCACCAACCTGAACAGAGGTATGAGCAGCTCCAAGCAGAGTTGAGGTGTCTGCTTGACCAAGATGACCTCTAAAAGAAGGACCTTGTCTTCAGGAAATGAAAAAGCACAAACATCTTCTCACATTTCCTGCACCATCATATGGCTGATGGTAATGATGAGCTGATAATATTTTATTTGACCATTGCATAAAGAATTGCTTGACCCTAAGTGTGTGCAGAAAGAGATGATGAACATCCCCACTGACATTATTTTACTGTTTGATTTCTCTGAGAAAGCACATGGGCAGAGAGTGACTGAGAGCAGCTTTAAGCTCACTTGACAACACAGGTTCTGAACTTTTCATTGAATATAGCTTATTATGAACAGGGGACTTTGGACTATTGTAATATCTACCCTGCCACATTGCCAGCAGCAGAGCAGAGCAATGATCATAATGATCTTTTTGAAAGGGATTACAGAAGCAGAGAAACACTAAGGCAAACACTTTAGGATGAGGTATTAATATATAGGCATAAAGGAAGCTATGGTGAACCCAGAGATATGAATCTTAAGATTTCATCAGTCTCCAAAGCTTCTGCAGTAATTCATAAAGGCCATTTCCCACAAATTAAGGAGCAGAATTTCTTTTCCTGAGGACACTACTAATTTTCAGAAATCATTATAATTCCTTTCAAAGCATTTCTGACATCTGCAGCAGATAGACATGACAGAAAAAGGTGCTCTCAGAATCACTGGAGCACACTTAAGCCTCATGTTGTTAGCAGCATGTAAACCAAAGGATTTCAGAAGAAAAGTCTGATGCATTCTAACTGGGATTTCATATGCCTCCAACCTTTTTGCCTCCTTAGGGGGCTCATTCCTATTAACCCTCAGGACACTGTCTGAAGACAAATTTCAAATGTAGCAGAGCATGACAGCTCAGAATCCTGCAGTCCTTCCAAACTAAAGAAAAAAACCCCAAACAACTACTGATGAAGGGATCTCTGGGAAAGGTCAGCAGCCAAGTGAAATACATGAGAATCACATCAGGAATGTTATAAACAGAATTTCTGCCTCTGCTGCCATCTAAACTCACTGCCTGAGCCTGGGACCTTCAGAGCCTGTGTGCTCACTCAGGCTTTTCCTAAGATTTTATCCTGAGATTTTGCTGATTTTGGACTGGCTGAGCTGGTCATGTTTGTGGCAAGCTACATGTGGCTTTACTGCTATTGTTCAATAATGGCTTCAGGGAGCAGAGGCTGGGGAGGGAAGTGAAATGTTCTCATGGGTCTATATATTTTTTTAAGGTTTAATTCAATTTGAAAACATTTTTTCACCTTTTTTGGGTGTGAAATGTGATTCTTGCTTTAATTCAGTTCTATAGCAAGCTAAACCACTAAATAAAATCTAGCCAAAAAACCCCAAACCAAGACCAAACCCAAAAAAAATGCTTGTTACTGCCCTAAATTAAAACACTGAGCAAAGGAAGTGTAAATAAAATAACTCCTAAAAACAAAGGAGGAGGGGGTTGGTGGGGGAAATCCTCTGTTCCAAAACATATTTATGTCTGAGACTCAGTTCAAAGATACCTTTAATTTGTCTTTTAAAAAGTCTGTAAGCCAGCCTATGCTTCTCCTCTCTCAGTTCCCAAGTAATAAAGCTACTCACTAAACCAAGAATAATTGTTTCAGCTTTCAGCCTGTGTATCACAACAGAACAACATGCTTCACTTCCATGAGAAGTCATTTTTATCTTTCCTCCAAAAGTGTCCAAGCAGGTGTGATGAACCCCATCTTCTATGGAAGAGCATTACTTAGGAATCATTTGCAGTGTCTGATTCCCATATGCATGTGACTATGCCAATGTTCAGGAAGAGGCTCTGGGCCTGGGACATCCTCTTTCAGGACATCAGGTTCCCCAGTCACTGAGGTGAGATACTAGTTTTAGGGCTGGGTTTACATTTCAGTGGAAGGAGAGAACTCACCATTCTGGACATGCTGTTCCTGTTCTCCCTCTGTGTGATGAGAGTCTCCTCCCTTATCTGCCCTAGGTGCAGTTTTCCCTTGAGAAGATTCATGTTTGTTCACCCCACTTTGCTGAGTCCCATTTACGTGATTCTTATTGGAATCTGAGCTTTTGTTTTCCCCAGGATTTGTTTCTTTGCTGTTCTCTGTCTTTGCTGCTGCAGTATCTTCAGCTGGCTTCTTCTCTTCCTTTTCATCTGTTTGCATTTCATCTGTTCCCTGGTGAGCATTTTCCTCTGCTTCTTTCTTAGCTTTTTCTTCTGCATCCTCAGCAAAGAGAGAAGCAAGACAAGGAAAGAAATCATGATTATCAGTCAAATGGACAAGAGTGATACAACTGACACTTCTAAATCTATTTCAGTATTTTACATAGTTTTTACTTAGATAAATGTAGCAATTGACAAGGGAAAAAAAAAAACACAGGAGAACACACAAGAATGTATTCTGAAAAATACTCCACCTTGGCCTAAATGTATATTGTGTGCATGTCCTTTTTTTACTATATAAGGTTCACCTTTGAAAATGCAGTTCCTCAAGACTCTTAAAAGTCAAATTAAAAAGAGATATTAGCTATGGAAGGCACTAGGGGTGACAGGTTAGTTTCAGTTTTTGCACACAATAATCAATCAAGCAACATTCAGTTTACCTCATACCACACCATGTGACTCACAAAAAGTCTTGGTTCTTTGATATCTACTTTTTTTTTCCTCTTTTGTTCCAGGTTGCCTCTAATGCCAGCTTCCTAAACTCTTCCTTTCCACTTAGTGTTATCCTTTCTTCATGCCTATCTCTTTTCTACCAGGACTTGGTCTTCCATCCTTAAAAAGTCTTACAGTCAGTCACAAATACACAAAGGTATGAATTCAAAGTGAATGCAGAACAACAGCAGCACCCCAAAGTACTGTCATTCATAAAAACAAAAAAATTCACAGAGAGATAATTCTCCCCACTCAAGAGACTGCTTTGCTCTTATCATAGAATCATAAATATATTCTGAGCTGGAAAGGACACACAAGGATCACCTAGTCCAGCTCCTAACCCTGTGCAGGACACCCCAAGAATCCAAACCTTAGATGTTGATGCAACACTTACTTATAACATAGGTTGCAAATTACTTGGCTCTAGGCTTTGAGACCACTACAGCTCTAGCCCAGGCTGGGTACAGCACAACCCAACAGACTCAGCTGCAAAGGCTCTATGTGCCTTCCTGCATCACACTGGAAAGCAGGACACAGGCACTGTCCCTCAGCATGGCCCTCAAGCTAATGAACATGGCTGAGTGTGCACACACTCTAGGCAGAGGCTCCATAATTTTCTCCTCCTTATCCATCATGAAGAGAAACTTAATCTGGAAAAGCAGCTGAGAAGCTTAGCACACACTCAGTTTGGAACCTTTGAGCTTATGCAACTTCAGAGCATACCTACATCCATACTGAGTCACAGCATTCAGATGAGACTGACATATGCCTGCATCCAAGATGACTGGCTTGGCAATATTCTTGCCTACTCATTACCCCATAGTGGGCAACTAGTTGCAATCATTAATTGTGATAGGAATCACAGATATGTCTCCTGTTTTCTGAGAGATTGTGTAAACTGAGGAGCTCCTATAAACCACTGAATGAACTCTACCTTGGTCCTATGGAAGTATTCTTGGCATCTATAGAGAAGTATTTTGTTCCCTGCAGAAGCAAGGTTTTGGGCAGTGAGTAGAAATCACAAAAGAATTTCTAAGTATCTTGTTAAACACCTCTCATGAGTGGATCAGAATTAATTTTGAGGAAAGTGTATCAGTGGCATAGAAGGGAGAAAGGAGGAAAACCATTTCTGTAAGAAATGGCAATCTATAGTTCCTTGCCAGCAGCTAACTAAAGTTAATTAATTTTTAAATTAATATGTTATGGCTTACACAAAAATATAATTAAATTAGATATGAACCTCCTTCACTTTATTAATCATTCCTGAAATCTATGGTAGCTTCCCTAGATAGCTCAGCTATGTATGTTGATATATTCTTTGGAGTCTCATGCTATGCAGAAGAATTCTTCTCCTTTGGGGATCTGAAATAAAAACACTGCATTTTGCACCAGAACCACAGGAGAGAAAGTAGACTCAGGAGACTAGGGCTTGCTGTAGCATCATTGGAGGAGTGCCTCTTGTCAAAATCAGTGTTAGAAAATACTTTATCTAAATGGTGCTTTTCATATCAGGGTGTTTGTTTATTTTTTATTATTACTATTTGTAGCTATTTAATGATCATCCTTTGATTTGAGCAAAAAGAGATCAGCAATAAACCCACTTACTTTGCCCAAGAAACACAGTCCAAGAAATTACCCATAAATACCACACTCAGCATAAAAACATCTCACTGATGCTTCTAGGAACAATACCATCAACAAAGGGAAGATTCTACAAATAACTGAATAGTAATAATAATATAATATAATAATAATATAACAACTGAATAATAATAATAATAATAATATATGAGTTTCCTTCCCTTCTGATCCCCAGTTGCCACTTGTTGTGAATCGACAGTT
Source organism: Galbula dea (assembly GCA_013399015.1). NCBI lineage: Eukaryota > Metazoa > Chordata > Aves > Piciformes > Galbulidae > Galbula > Galbula dea. Next base: position 256,012 of record VWZX01008738.1, on the reverse strand, counting down.
AAATTGCTTTAGCTCTCTTCTCTTAATAATTCTTATTTTGATTGGCAGAGCATCTTAATGCATTGCAAGACACCAGTGTGACAGGAGTGGGCAATTTAAACCCCTGCTGTGCAGCAGGTCCTGCCTGCATATGGCTGAGACAGGCAAGGCAGATGGAAGGGTGTGTGGAGACTTGCTGCAAGTCAGGAGCGAGACAGCAGCTGAGCAAAGGTTTTGATGCATGGGCTCTGAAATCCAAGAACAGTTCCTTATAGTCCCTATCCCACACAAAGGTATGCTGAGCCATATGTTTGGATACATCTTTCAGGATAAAAAAAATTACATGTTTATAGCATGCACCCAGAAACACAGAAGTTATGTGAAAGTCAATGAATTCAGATCAACAGAAGCTGAGACTGTTTTCTGAATCTTTGATCCATAAACTGAGGCCCTGATCCAAATTACTGGAGATGAAGGTTGGCAAAAATATAAAGTAAATCAACTATTCAGAGCTAAAGGTTTTCAGACAGGTAAAGCCCTCTACTTAGAGGCTCTCATGTCTAACAATGTATACTGGTGAGCTCTCTGCTTTCAAGTGATCAACTAATTCTTCCATAGACTACTTTCAGGAGCTGCTAGGAGGAATTTTTTAATGATATAATTAAAAATAAAACATTTTCCTCTCCAGCTAAAGTATTAATAACCAAACACTTATTCTCAGGATACTCTGTAAAGAATGGACATGAAATCAATACCTGCATCAATACCTGTTACCAGCAGTAACATTAGCTAAGCACACTCACCTGAACCATAGCTTGACATTTACATGTGCACATTGAGAAAAAAATCTTTATGCAAAGTAGTCACTGCAGGTGGGTACAAAGCACATTTACAAGTTAAATATTCAGAATCTCCTATGATCAACTTCATATATTTGTTTTAGCTGAAATGTAGGATAGATTTTATTTATTTCCCCACAGGTGTCTCCTGCACCTAGGATTTTTTTGTATTAGCTCCTTAGTAGACAAGCAAATATGTATGGTACATGTTGAAGTGAAATCTTTAAAACTAGTTAACTGTATTGGCTTCATTCACTCAACACTTCTATAGTATCAGACATTAACCATGTTAAATGCTTTGCCTGTTTGGTCAGATTTAATTTGTTTGGTCCACAAGACATACCAGTTAAAAAAACCAAAAACTAAAAAAAATCCCTGGCAAATAAACAGATTTTGAATTGTATTTTCATTTTCATGGGATGCCTAAAAAAAGCTTTTCCTGAATGGTAAGCCTTAATCACAAAGGAAAATTTAATTTGAACAACAGTGCATGTTTTCCTGCACCTTTAGACAGGCCTTGCAGGTGGAGAGGAACAATCTGCTCTGGCAAATAGAAGAATTATGCCAGAACTTCCTTCAACCCTGAAGCCAAAACCATGTAATACATTACATGCAAATTCCATTTACATGAAATACAACTCCATCAAACAAGGGTTTGAGCAACAAGCATTGAGCTCAGGGAAGAAACTGTATTACAAACGGTTTCATGAAGAAAAAAATAATAATAATAAAAAAAAACAAGTCAGTGATTCATTCCTCATTTTGGTTCCAAAGCACCCATGGGCTTAAGGAAATCTTGGGCAATCATCCAGTCCTTTGAGGCAAAGGGCAGTTACACCTAAGTTGTTATCAACAGATGGTTCTTATTAGTTCTGAAAGATCTCCAACAATAGAAATCTGCCAATATCTTAATAATTATCAATTTATAATCACCTGCCAATTTTTTCTCCTCTTAACAGCCCAGGTTATTTGAATAAAAAACCCCAGTTCCTATACTTTGTAGCTGCAGTATTCTTTTTCAAACTGCTTTCAGCTTTAAAACTTCCTAGTTATAAACAGATATCATCATTGGCACTGCTATACCCTGTCCTGTCTGCAACTGATCTATATGTTTCCTGAACTGCAGTGGCCAAAACTGGACATAGCATTGCTATGGGGGTCTTGTTGCTGCTGGAAACACAGGAAGAACACCAGAGATGTCTTACAAGCAAGATCTGTTGGGGTTTTTTGGGGGGATTCCCCTCTCCCCCTTATTTTATTTATTTATTTGTTTTATTTTTTCCCAATGGCATGACAATATTGAACCCTGGTCAACTTGCAACTGACACAGACCTCAAATTCTTCTGAAATATTTGAAGTCCAACCCAGACTGATGAGATTGTGAGAGTTTGCAGTATGGTTCCCAATTCATTATCCAAATTATCACTTGAAATATGAAACCAGCTGGTTTTGAAATGTGAAATCCAGAATATCCTGTTCTCCCCTGACCTATCATCTATACCTCTTTCAGCCTCAACAGTCAACAGCCGATAACCTATCTCTCCAAATGCTGTTCCACCTTTTTTCTCCATGTGCCTAAAGTCTGATTCATGACTTTAGGGGACCTCCCTTACAATTATTTTTTTCCTCCCATTGTCCATATCTTCTTCATTACATTTACATCACGTAAACAGAGTATCAGGCACAGATGAGTCACAACATTCCAGTCTTTCTGAACACAGTGTAGGTTGCTGACCTTGAAAAGCAGACTCTTTCAAACTAACAGTGCTTACTTAGAGAATAATTTGATGGAAGAAAAGCTTGAAGAAGAAGAGGTCAAAATAATTGTTATTCTTTCACTAAGAGGCCTGGCTGTTACCTTTGGTGGCTTGAGCTTTCCATTTCTCCCGGTTCTGCTGCACCACCTCAGTCCAGGTGGCTTTAAAACATTTGAAGTCCACAGTGAGTATGGAGCAGTTGAGTGAGGCACTTCCTTCCGACCCAGTGCTCTTGACACTTGATCTTTTAACTTCAGATGGATTAATGCTATTCAGACTGGGACACAATACATAAAACAGAGGAGAAATCAGTATCCCATACACCCAAATACAGCTAAGAAGAAATAATGACTCTAACTCTTGAGTCAAACAGGAAAAAAAACCCAAACAAAGCCTGAATCCCTGACCCTCCCTTCCTTTCTGCTCCAGGGCAACCAATGTTAAAGCAAACAGGGCAACCTGAACCAGTATTTGAAATAAAGGTCAGGTTTTCTCTGTTTATTTTTAGTGTCCCTAGACCCTAAGAAAAACTACACTCAAAGTGTTGCCATTATCTTTGTTGTGCATCTTCATTCCCTAATATTCAATAGAGAGTCAGATAATTCTAGAAATCAAATGAGCTTCCTAAAATTCACTAACAGGAGTCATTAGGCACAGGACAGGAGGTCATCCTCTGTTCAGGGACCCCAGCTGAAGCTTGTCAGGCCCTTCTTTCAGCTACAGACCCTGCAGTTGTCTTTCAAAGATGGATACTTAATTCTGCACATTTTCATAAAGCCAGCAAGACAAGTGACATTGAAAGATATGAGTGTTTACTCTTTGTATAAACAGCCCAAGAGCAAGCCCAAGAGAGAGGACAGAGAATACTGACTTGATAGCCCTAGTCTAAGGAGCACTTGCCACCTGGCATTTGAAACCCAAGACATGCCCTCTCCATGAAACTATTAAGAGTAGTTTATCTACAACAGCAGAGCAGTTTTAATGGGCCAAAATTCCTCACAACTGAACTCCAGGCAAATTCTAGTGGTACTTCACACATTTGTATAACCTTGAATACTGTCACTAACAGTAACTAACTTACACTTCCCAGTCCACTTTTGTATTTCAGTCCCATTTATACTCCTAAACATGAAGAAATGAATGCCTCCCAACGATTCTGTCCACCTTCTCTTTGATACTAGTAACTGAGACAGCACTAAAGTTCACCTGATTGCATGGCTCCAACCATTTGAGCTTTGGAGGCATGGCTCAGGTTCATGCCAACCTCCCTCTTTGCCCTCCCCTGGACTAGAATCACAGAATCATAGAATTGTCAGAGATGGAAGGGACCTTAAAGATCATCTACTTCCAACCCCCTGCCTGGCAGGGACACCATCCACTAGATCAGGCTTCCCTGCAACAAGTCAAAATCATAAGGTGATCTGCAGCATCAGCAATGCAGGTATGGAGCCTTAAGCCACATGGGAGACATGCAAAGAGGGGGAAACCAGAGGAGCTGAGAGCAATGGCAACATATGCAGAGTGAAGGGAGACACTGCCTGGTTATTCACCTGGAACGCCTGAACCCGGACATGCCAGAGCGCGAAGCTTCATCGATGAGCGGAGTCACAATCTTCTCGGTCATGTCAGTCAGCACAGTAAAAGTGGGTTCCACAATGAAATCGATGAAACCTGAGCAGAAACACAAGCAGAGTTAAGCAGGCAAGAGGAGGATTTATGTGGAGTCACGGCTTCAATGATCACAGGCAAACACACTGTGAAATTCAGTGTAAAAACATTATACCTTGAAAGAGGGATAGGCAAATACTAGAAAAGGAAAACAGAGTTTTGTATTAATCCCTTGACCCAAGAGCCTGGATATAGCATGCAATAAAAGATACTTACTTAAACACTGGAAAAAAAAACTGTGCCAAATCAGAACATAAACAGATGCATCAGAACTTCTTTTATACAAGGAAAGGGATATTTAAGCCAGGTTCCTTGCGGATTTGGATAAAACCCAGGTTCAAAGATAAAATCTCTAAAAGCAGAAAATTAGTATAACAGTAATAATCCTGGCAAGCTTTGCTGGTGTGGAGGTACATGTAAACCTCCCTTACTGCATATCAGTGGGTTCCTGGGAGTAGTCTCTCATCAGTGCTAGCCCAGATTGTTCTCATTGACAATAAACCTAAAGACTTAGATGCTTTTCCCACCATTTTTTAATATAAGGAAAGGAAAAAAATGAAAGAGCCACATAATTTCTATTTCAATATGTAGTTTGACAGAATGTTGGGAAAGGCAACACAAAGGGTTTTGTGGTCATAAGCTCTTGAGACAAAGAAAAATCCAAGTTGCATGAAAAAAAAGAGTGAGGAGTTTACAGCACCTTATGTGTTCCCTGAAATCCTCACATGTGGCAAGGGCTATTGCTTATGTTCACTTTAGTACTTCACTTAGCAAGTTTCTTAGTGCTGCAGGTAGCCCAGATAACTTAATAATATAATAATAATATCTCCTTAATCCCTCCTAAGGCATATTGGGATTCAGGTGTTTCCCCACTGTTATATTTTTTAAAGATTTGGTTATTATCAACTATTAATTATACATTCACAATACTATAATTTCTCTGACTGGGTCATGAAGTATTTCTGTGGCAGACCCTGTTAACTCTAGGTGATAACAGAACAATAAAAGGAAAAGAGACCACATGGGCCAAAGGATGGGTAATTAAGTGTATTTTCATGCCTAGACAAATTAAAAACATTACTTGTAAGCTGGCAGAATTTCATATTCATATTCTGTAAATCTGGAGAAAATATGCATTCAGTCTTATCTGGACATCTGAATTCTAACACTGAGATATTTTTATTAAATTTAGAGAGAAAAGAACTCTCTTCCTCCCAAGGAGTTCATCAGAAGTGTAAGCAGTATGAAGCCACGACAGGAAACTGTATCCTAGATCACAAGCCAGATAAGCCCAGTAAACTTCATATAGGTTTTTTTGAAAACACTGGGAATTGCACTGATTGAGAACAGTACAGTGTGAGAACAGATTGAGAACAGTTAAGTGTGCCACATAAATCCTGAGGATAATGAGATCTTGATTAACATATGTGTGTGTGCCCACCTACCTATAAGTTTTTTCTATTCTCCTTCACTCAAAATGTTTTTTACCTCTCAGTGTCCAAAAAACCCCAAACCCTGGTACCTTGTCAGTTCTGCTTGGCAAGTAACACTGCTGCCATTTGCTCCATCACTGCTAACACCCCTGAGGCATGCAAAGCTGTGATATCAACGCGTGACTCTATCACTGTATTCAGCAGCGAGGTGGTGGAACCTGCTTCCTCAGGTACTCAACATTTGCACATAAACACAAGGTCCAGTTGTAAATGTCTAAGCAACAAGTTCTTCCTGGGAAAAGTCTTGCATCTTATCAACAAAGCCAGGCCAAGGTGGCAGAAAATACCATGAGTAAGCAAACTCAAAGACCTAGGAGAACTATTATAAGTGATATTTTTTCCTCTATTCCCTATAACATGAATAAGTTATTCAACTGTGTTACCTTAAAATGGGGGTTATAATAAACTGGGAAACACAATTTGCTCTCACAGAAACAAAACTTAGGACTTTATTAATAACTATGTAATGTATGCCATATCCCCAAGTGCCTCATCAGTCTGCATGTCCTCTCTTGTCTTACCTAAAATTTAAATATGGGTGATTTAGTTTGTTAATTAAAAATCCTGAAAATCAAATATAAACCTGGGGTTTAAAACCTATTAATGCTAATGACCATTTTACCATACTTTTTCTTCTTCAATAAAATGAGTGTGGTAAATATTTCTGTACCCTAGTGACTACGATGATTTTACAAATTCCAGGCCTAGTATGTCTAATGTGCCTAGTACTCATTCATTCCACTTGAGAATGTCATCATCACAAGCACTGGCTAAAGGAGAGTTTCCCCAAAATCCTCCACTGAAAAAAAAAAAAAAAGGGAAAAAAAAGATAATGCATGCACTCAGAAGCCTTTATTCAATGCTTTCTGAAGCTGTAATTTTCTTTCTTGCCAACCAAAGGATGAAAAAAACTAAAAAAGATGCTCTTTCGTTTATCAGCTGCAAAAGAGGACAATGACAAAGCTGATCTCCAGTCAAACAAGCTTCCTACAGATAGAGAATCTTTAACTCCTTGTTAAATTCTTGTTAGGAAATACAAGACTTGGCCTGGTTTTCTTTGCAGTTTGTTTGTCTCCTGCACTCTGATAAGCAGCCTAACTTCTGGACATGAATCTCTTCTGATTTCTGTACTTCACTGTAGTGCAGAAATATTTACCACACTCATTCTACTAAAGAAAAAAAAAAGAGGATAAATTGATCATTAACAATATCACTAACAGGTTTTAAAACCCAGGTTCATTATTTGATATTCAGGCTTTTAAATTATCAGTTTCATATCTGAACAATTTCTTCAACAGACTGAAGTGACAGGAGAGAGATTCCTTCTTTTGAGGAAGTTTTTGCTGTTGCATTGCTTCATTTCTGTGGAAAAAGTCTGTACTGCAAAACCTTCAGTCTGCATTTGTGAATTTTTTTGTTGAGGAAAATGTTTGCCCACTGCTGTTGCATCTGTGGTGACCATAGAGCAGCAAACTAGCAAACTACAAAGAAATTAAGCCACCAGAACAGGATGTCTAGGCTCTGTCCCTGAAGGAATCAAGAGCACAATTTTATTCTACACAGGACAGAGGTTTTTTATTTGTGGGAACTGATGGCTGCAGATAATAGAACAAATTGGAATTCAATAAGAACTTATTTTTGCAAAGGAATGCAGTAATTACTGCACCAGAGAACAATTTATTAAGGCAATTAATCAGGTAAATAAATGAATGGGAACAGATTATTTGTTCTAGCCTACAACTTTGAAAGCCTTACCTAAGCAAATAGCAGAAAATAGAAGAAGTTTTGATTTAACAAAGGAAACATTACAGACACTGCCAATATGTGCAGCAGACTGAGAAATTAAAATTTTATAATGTTAGAAGGCAAGAGTTGTAGAGAGTAGCCTATTACTGTCAATGGATTACTAAACTGCACAAATTGAATATAATGACACAGAGTATATGACTAAGTAAGGCTGCCTTTGCATACTGACAAGTGCCTGTTTTATAAGGTGGAACTGTGTTGGTGATGGTTTAGTTCATGATTAATTTTGCAGTGGCTTGACACAGGGGGCATCAGTGCAGAAGTTTCTTGGCTCTCTTGGCTTTCCTGAGCAAAGGAGAACAGGAGGACAAGGAAAATTGGCTTCCAGCACACACAGCTCTACATAGAGGGACCCTGTGGGGACAATGAAATGAAATCAAACAGAAACAGCTCTAAGCCCCAGATATGAAGCTGAATTTCCCTGGGTTCAAGGACATCTTTGTCTTGTTCTTTGAGAGAAGTCTCATACTTCAAAGTTTTTGTTTGTTTTTCTTTCTGCTTCTTGTCTCAGTTCCCTTATTTTTAAGGTCTGTGTCATCATTCTTTAGTTATTCCATTTTGGCTCCCTATTCTCCAGTTGAGATTAGATCACACTCTTCTGTCTACTTCACTCACTTCCTAGGTATAAAAATCCACCCATAAATCCACCTTTTCCTTTGTCTTTTTTTTGCTCCCAGCCTCCTGAACTGTTTCACTTCACTTAACCCCTCTTGTTTGCTCACCAAATACCAGGCTTGTTGCTTCATCCTTTTCCTACATTTTCACTCAATAACTGGAGGAGAGGTAGAGAAAGCACTGTTGGTGAGTCTGTAAACAGATCTCCACTTCTCAATGAGTGAAGCAGAAAAATGTTTGCTGTTTGCTTAGCTTCAGTGAAAAATATTGCTTGGCTTGAAGCACTGGAAGGGAAAGGGTGAGAGGAATAAATGGAAAAACACACAATAGGTTTTGTCTAAGGCATCAAAGGGACTGTCATTATGTTTTTAGATCCCCCAATGATACTTGTATCACAACACACTGCTATGTGCACCTCATCTTCACAGCTCAGAAAACCAGGTAGCAATGACATAAACAGGCACTGTAGTTATCTCTGCAGACATGAGAGGCAACTTGGTTACTGTATGGAACTAAACCCATAAAAGTAATGGTTCCTCAGCTTTGAATTGTTGATCTGTTAACCTGACACACCACTGTGCTTTATTTCCTCTTTTTAGTTCCAAATGTTGAGATCATCATGATCTTAGCCCTACAGGGAGGAGTAAGTTTTACTTTTAAGATGTTCCTTTGCATGCACCAAAAGGGACATACCTATTTGAGACTGAGCAACCATAGTAGACTTGCGATCACACAGTGGAGAGAAGGGAAGCCCTAGTTCTGCTTCTTTGTCACCCTGGAGAAACAAAATTGAGAAGAAATTAGAAAAGGACAAGACACATTGCACTTTCATATCATAGGTCTTGACTGTAAAAGCTTCTCGTTTTGCTTTCTTTAATTCAGTTTTGATTTTGGTTTGTTGTTTCGTTGGAGTTTCTTTAACACAAATTTGGGAGAATTTGAGTCTGGCTGGAAAAGCTGTAGTCTGAAGAGAAGTTGGTGAATTAAGCATCTTGATTCACAGAATCACAGAATCATTAGGGTTGGAAAGGACCCTCAAGATCATCTAGTCCAACTGATAGCCCTACACTACTCTTATCCCTAAATCATCCCCTGAAGAACCACATCCATCCTCTTCTTAAAAACCTCCAAGGATGGTGACTCCACCACCTCCCTGGGCAGCCTATTCCAATATCTAACCACTCTTTCAGTAAAGAAATTCTTTCTAATCTAATCTAAACCTACCAGAGCCTTCCTTCCCTGCTTGGTACTTCTATGCACTAACTAAAAACCCACTTGAGCCCCAGAACAGTTCTCACTGCAGGTCTCTAGAGAACACAGAACTCTGTTCTCAGCAAACCTTTCAAAGAGAAAACATCTATGTTTGTATGATTTTTCAGGGCTTGCACTTCTTTGCATGTTTTTTTTTAAGAGTCTTTCAAACAAGGAATCTGCAGGGCATTGTTGGCGAGATGCAGGTGACTTTCTTCTTCCAAAGGAAACACTGACAGTTTCAATGAAAAAGTAACCTGCTCTGTTTGTGTGGGGTGAGTGGTAGATATTGTTTAACTGGATTTCTCCAAGGCTTTTGACATGGTTTCCCACAGCCTCCTCTTAGAGAAACTGCTGTGTTACAATCTAGACAAGCGGTCCATGCAGTGGGTGAGAACAAACAAGGGTGGTGATAGATAGCTCCTTTTCAAACTGGCAACCTGTCACAAATGGAGTCCTCTAGGGATTGATATTAGGCCCAAAATGTTTAATGTCTTCATAAATGATCTGGATGATGGGATCAAGAGTACCTTGATGAAGTTTGCTGATGGTACTTAATTGTGTGGGGAAGTGGACACTTCAGAAGGGAAAGCTACCCTGCAGGAAGACCTGGATAGGCTGGAAGTGTGGGCTAACAAGAACCTTATGAAGTTCATAAAGGACAAATGTTAAGTTCTTGCACTTGGGAAAACATAATCCAGGAGTGCAGAACAGGGTGGGATCTACCTGGCTGGAGTGCAGCTCTGTGGAAAGGGACCTTGGGGTCCTAGTGGACAACAAGCTCAATATGAGTCGACATTGTGCTGCTGCAGCTAAGAAAGTGAACAGGATCCTAGGTTGCATCAACAAGGCCATCATCATCAGAGGTAAAGAAGTCATTATTCCAACACTCTACTCAGTGTTGGTCAGGGTACACCTGAAATACTGTGTTCAGTTTTGGTTCCCACTATGCAAAAAAGATACAGGCAGGCTGGAGAGGGTCCAGAGAAGGGTCACAAAGGTCATCCAAGAACTGAGAAACTGCCATATGAGGAAAGGCTGAGAGAACTGGTTTTGTTCAACCTTGAGAAAAGAAGGCTCATGGAAGACCTTATCACCATGTTCCAGTATTTAAAGGGTGGTTACAAAGAAGATGGAGACTCCTTTTTTACAAGGAGTCACATGGAAAAGACAAGGGGTAACAGGTTCAAGTTACTCCTGAAGAGATTTTGATTGGACACATAAGGAAAATGTTTCATAACAAGGACAATCAGCCATTGGAATAATCTCTCCAGATAAGTGGTGGAGTCCCCAACACTGGACACTTCTAAGATTTGGTTGGACAGGGTCCTGGGCCCTGACATCTAGACTGTGCTTTTGCCAAGAAAGGCTGAGCCGTGTGATCTTTGATATCCCTTCCACCCTGGGATTCTAGGAGTCTATGATTCTGACATTGTCAACATGTTACATAAGCACTCAAGTACAAAAGTCCAAATACTCTTTTCAACCCTCAGAACTAAGTCCTTTTCTAACACCAAAAGATGGTGTAGAAGATCAAGTGTTATAATCCATTTTTTCCCCAGTCTTTCAAACAGCATATTCTCAAAAAGCCCTTTAACTTGGTTCAGGCACTCTACACTATATTGCTTTATGCTAGGAGATGTATAGAATGACACAGTTGCAATACTCTCCACAGAGCATTCAAATGTAAATAGCTTGTTAAATATACTATAGAATCAATTCCTTAAATCAGCAGATCACCTAACTGTGCTAAACTTCTTGCCAGTGTTCTCGCTAATCTCAAATGGAAGCTAAAATAGCAAACTAACCAGAGAAAAACCTCTGTAGGCATAAGATGAGCTGCTGCTACTTTGTTAATATATCATACATGAAATAGGGGCACAAATTCTGTTTAAGTTTTGGGTGGAACAACAAGCAATAGTATTCTAGTGCAGAACAATTCTGCTTTATGTTGGGAGTCTGAAATACAAATTTCAGGGTGAAACAGAAACCAAACACAGAAATATTTCCAAGTAACATTCCTTTACTGTGTCTTTTGCATCTCTCAGGAAAACCATCTCTCGGTACCAGCTCTTACCTAATCATCATTCTTCTCTTACTCCTTATGCCTCTTACAAAATTCAGTGCCTAATTCTCTTCAGAAAGGTAGGTAGGGGTTCCTTCCTGACTGCTCAGAAAGATACTTGACTTCTTCTAAGCTGTTTGGGCACTTCTCTCATGGCTACCTAAAGTCTACTAGTGAAACAAATTAACTTATGAAAAGTGTTGGTTTGAGGGATGCTTGCCATAGTTGCTGAATGTTAAAAAACCAGTATTGTCCTCAGAAACACCATTCACACCTACTTGTTTATTTGGTGTAGGAAGACCTGTATCACATCACAAAATACTTGCAATAGGGTTGGTCACCTGTACTGCTAGACATTAAGTCAGACTTTATGACTCTGCAGAGCACAGAACAGAAAAAGACAGGGGAAGGTCTGTATGTGAAGAGCATAAGGAACTAAATACCTAACCTGAGGTCAGCCCAGTTCCTTACCACTATGGTCACCTCTAGCTAGCGGTACCACTCAGCTTGTGAGAGGAGTGTATGGTGTACTGCTGTCAGGTGGGGATGTATTTATTGACCTAGTACTAAATAGTGTCAGTGAACACAAATCTATACTTCATGGTAGTCTGAGAGGGTTTTCCTGAAGAGGGAATTAATATCACATCTGAATTTGGAACTTGAATACAAGTTTTATATAAAGCTTTATCTAAAAGTTGGGGCATTTGACATTCAAAATTAAAGCAGGATTTTTTGGCTGGAATGAAATTACCCTTATGAAAACATGAAATAACAATTTTGTCCTCATTACATGTACAAAAGATCAAAACCTGGGCTTTTTGTGGTCTCAATCTAGCTAATTCCCTTGTCAGTCTTTAGGGGACTCAGCACTGGTGTATTTTAAGACATCTAGTACAATTTTGAGCTAGAAAAGCATAAACATACACAGAATTTTCCCTAAAGTGTATGTGGAAATCATCCCACTTGCATAAGCCTCCTGTGTGGTAACAGGGAGACAGCTGCAGGTATGATGCACCTGTTTCCACCCAGTAAACACATCCTCAGTTTAAGAAGCAAACTAAAGAATTAATTTCAAAGCAAATTCTTGCAGTGCTCTTACTGAGAAAGGATTCCCACAATGCCTGTAAAAACAGATGTCACTTAAAAGAATTGTTTCAATTTTTTTTTTTAAATTGTCAGATGTTTATCTTCTTTGCATTTAGATTTACTACAAAACATGAAGTTACTGAACTTTGGAGGGAAATTAAGCAGTTAGTTTTCAGCTTAGTTTAGTAATTCATGTTGGTGAATAGTATCTTAAACACTCCTAAGAGCTATGTGTACTTTTTTTTTTCTTTTTTTAAGGCATCTCTTTAAATGCTTTTAATTTGTCACTTAGGGAACTTATAGCTACCACACAGAGCTTAATGATTTGTCTAGATTTGTGAGTCTGGCAACAGGCAGTCCACTGTGAGCTATAAAGTAGATCAGTTCACTTCATCTAAGGTAAGGGTAATGCATTTTTCACATCTATCCCAAAAATGTAAGTATGGTTCTATAAAGCAAAGCTACCAAAATCTGTTTTCTGTGGTTCTACAGCTAAGTAGAACATCACATATTCTGTACTTTGCTAATTTGAAATGCATATTAGCTTCCCAGATTAGAATTTCTGCTATGTAGATGATGTCTAGATCTATAAGCATTGTACCAGACACTAACTTCCAAGAGGCATAACAGAGAGTGTTAGTGTTGCCAGATGAGAAAACTTTGTATCATTTAGGAGATTCTTGTGTAAATCAGAGAAAAAGGTAAAGATGCCTTCATATTTTCCTACTTCCTTGGCTGATCCTACACACTCCCTCTGTGCTTCAGAAATAGAGAGGAACTTTCCTCTTGTTACCTGTCTGAAGAACTCCTCTAGCAGAGACATGGTCCAGCGATGGTGGAGATCCCAGGCCTTGGCTGGGTGGCTGATATCTGCTGTGTGCAACAGCAGGGATAAGGCTTTCGGCTTGTCAATTCTGAAAACCCAAAGGAGCAAACAAATTAATTGCCTGCTCTTGCAGTGGAGAATGACAAAAATCTCACCTGAGCAGGGAAATGAGCTCATTAGAATTTTTGGTAAGGATATTCATGGAGTGATTACTGTGTTCGCAACATCAGACAACTGTGAGATTGTCCAATTTCTCCAATATACACCATTCTTGTTGCAAAAAAAAAAAAAAAGATACATAAAAAAGTGCAAAAATAAACTTTGCACAGCCTTGCTGAGCTCCTCTCCAGGTTTGCTTGTGTGTGTAAGTGGACTCAAGGAGCTGTTGTGTTTCCCATTTCAGCTGGGCTGCATTTTATGCAGCACAGAAGAGAAGTTGGTCCCCACCATCTTACTGCAGTAAAAAGGATCTGATCCCAGGGGCACTGATGAGTCTACAGAGCAACTGATAAATGTTTCACTGCTAGAAAACCAGTGTGAGGTCAGAAAGGGATCCTTGCATCTGGTTCCACAGAAAAAAAAAGTTGGCAATTTCTTAAAATTATAACCTGAGAGGGAAGGCCAAGAACTCAAAAAATAAAGCTTTCTTGGGATGGGTATCCTCATTTTGAATTCCAGCTTTTGATTATCTGAAAGAGCTGGAAGAGTTGTAGCTTTCTGAGAGGACCAGGCAGCTAGCCACACGCTGGTCTGATAGAGGTATAATTTTGGGAAGCTCTGGACAGCCCTGTGTCCAGGGTGAAAAAACAACCATCACTCACTGCTTTCTGCAGTATAAAAGAACTTTTATGGGGAAAATGTGTGGACAAAATATTTATAGCTCCCAGTGGCATACTGGAAAGAAGAAAAGGCCTTCCCTATATTGCTCCATCTGTTATTTTCCATTCCTTCCCTCAGTGGGTCCCAAGTTGTTTTCATCAGTCCTCTGGTTATGGAGCAGGCCTCTTGCAGAGGTAGCAGCTGATACCATCTGCAGAAGGGCAATGCTAAGTTGTGTTCTGCAGATCTTGAGTCATACTCAAGCTGCAGAGGTCACTCATCTGGACCACATCCTTGATGTTGCCCTGATATGCAAAGGGAAATGCCCAGGGAAGCTTATCCAACATGATAACATTTGCAAGCTTTGGTCCACCAGCATAGAATAGAGATGTTTCTATAGGGGAGTGCCAATGCACTCCTAAGTGAATTCATTCAAAATTCAACAGCAGAAAAAGAACTAATGTGGACATCAAAGAGAGTCAGGCTCTCTGGAGAGGTGCTTTTGAAGTCAAACACAATGGAGAAGCACCAGCTGAAATGTAGACCCTCACTGCAGAGTGTTGTGAAGTGACTCACCCTTCTGGCTGCTGCAAAGCATTCTTCATGGCTTTGATTTGCTGGAAGTGACAGGACATGTCGGTGGCCAACACCATCTCAATCACTAGAGCTCTGAATTCCCTTTTGGATGGTATCACAATGAGAGGAGGAGGAAAGAGAAACACAAAACCCAGCATCAGACACAGTTCTGTTTCTTTTGTTGTCTGTCTGCAAATTACTGACAGTACCTCTGCCTTCCTATGCTATTTTTTCCATTATCTGTCTTTTAGGGATGGGGAGGAGTGTGAATGTTTTTTTTACCCAAACACAGGAATAGGAAGGCTGCAAATTAAGCCAGGTGGCTAATCCATACTAAGAGAAATCCTAGATGCTTTTTGAGGAGCATGTTTGTATTAGTAGTCCTTTTACAATTAAGCACAAACCTCTTAAATCAATTTGTTTTACAGGGCATTCTTAGAAGGAAGTAAAAAGGCTGTTTAAAGCCTTAACACGAATCTGGTGAACTTATGCACCTCTATCTCTATCCAATTGACAAAAGCTGGTCAACACCTATGCTGAAAGTTTAGTCACATTATGAAAGGCAAACCAACATGTTATAAAGGATCTCCTCAAATATATGATACATATATGCAGCCCAGACCTGTGAGCACCTGCATTATTTCCCTGATATTAGTCATTCAAAGTATTCCTGTATGATTTCCTGTTAAGCAAACTTGTTAAGGATCCAGCTGAAATTCCTTTGAAGATAATAAGGATGTGCTAGAGATTTTAATATATCATAATATTCTGATCAAGCACACAATACAAATTTATTTTCTCTTTCTCTTCATTCAGCTATCCACAGGTTGACAGAGGAGAGCAAGCCAAGGTTGACACACCAGCTCAGGATTTGAGAGATTCAGAAATGGGTCAGCTTTCTTTTAAAAATAAAATTTACCATTCTCCCTTTCATGAATGTTTTATGAAGGACATGATCTATTTTTAGCATGTCTCTCTTGCCTCTGGTGGCTGTGCTCAAGTTCCAGCCCCAGGCCACCACTATGTAGAGACTCAAGACAGTTGTGCTTACCCAGTCCCACAGGAGGCATATAACAAGTCTCCCCCTGGCAGGACATCTGCAAACACATTAAGATTGCACCAGCTAGCCTCACTCTGCCCCCAGTATACCCATTTCCTTCACCTCACCCCTATGTACAACAGTATACAATATTGTGGCTGAAAATAAACTAATTTTAAATTAGTTTGTTGTTTTTCTCCCCACCAGTCCTGATGAGCTCCCTGGTCTGGCTCATTCCCAGCAGCACAAACACCTCTCTGTCAATACAAGCAAGAGAGGCAGGAGAGGAGAAGATGAATGAACAGAAACAAACTTTTAACCAGAAAAGAATGTGATTATGCTGTGGGAACAATCTGTGCTTGGGATTATTCCTGGGAAACAGCAGGCACTTCACTACATTCTCTAAAGTGAAACTCCATCAGAAGGGTCTGCATGGGACACTTTCTGGGTAGCTTATTACAGCAGGAATACAAAAGCAAAGGGTTCAGCTCAGGCAAGTGAGTCACTGACTTCAATGCCAACATGTTCAGATGCTCACAAGCACACAATTCTGCTTTCCCTTTTATAGATGTAAATCTGGAATTTGCACATTCTCTGCCCTCTGCATATACTTCAGAACACTGTTTCCTCTGGAAGAGAGGAAAAATACTTCAGTGAGGATAAAAAAGAAAGTATTGGACTACTGAATTGTCCTTATTTGTCACCTTGAACATGAGGCATCCCAACAGCAGGTGACTTTGAAAGGTGTGTGGACACAGATAATTCATGGGTATAGGTAATGCATCAATAATCTAAAATGGTAACCAAGAAAAGAACAAAATACTGTGAAATCTGTTGAAAAAAATGCTTCTATAATCTATCATCAATATCAAGCTGGTAGAGTCACACACACCTTTGAGCTCATCTCCAGAGAGTCCCAGTTGCACCAGGCTAAGCATTCACAGGCATGGCCATATCTGATAAAGATATCTTGCCTATCAAATCAAGCCAAGGAAAATGCTTAGACCAAGTTGCCCTCTGACCATTTTTGCCATGAAAACTCCTTCTACAGGAAAAAAAAAATACCTCTGTGAGCTCCTGAGCTCCTCTGACTTTAAGGTCTTTAACCTCACAGCCAGGAGGGAGCCGGCCATGGTGTCAGCTACTTTTTTACATCTTGGTTTCTACTCACCAGCACTATGTGGGCTTGCTCCATGGGGGACCTGTGCTGCAGACTGGCAGGTAACCAGCACATGTTACTGGATGCCAGAGCTTGCATTAAACCAGGTAACACACTAAAAGGACAGTCTGGGTGTACCTCAAGGGCTTCTTATTATGTTTGCTCTGTACATAAGTAAAAACATTGGGGCTGTTTGGTTTGGTTTGATTTAGTTTGATTTAAGGGGGTTACTTTTTATCTGCTACATCCTCTCTCTGCCTCTTAGAGCAAAAATATCCAAACTACTCCATTGTTTACTCATGAATTTCCAAGTGTTTCCAGCTCTCTCTTTTTTAACACTTGCTGAGATTTACTGTCCTCTCAGATAGAATGTGAAACCCCATTCAGCATCTGGCAACATAGGCCTGAAACAGCACTAACTCATTCCCCAATGTGTTGCAAGGTAAATTATTATCAGACCAAGAAGCAGCAAGGTGGAACAAGGCAGCTCTGAACATGCACAAGCAGGAGAGCCGCAGCAGTGGGACAGCTGCTTCCTTCCAGTCACTCTTCAGAGAAGGGTTGCCTCAAGTGAAAACTGCCCTTCTTCACTGGATTGAGAAGAAAATGGGGATCCATTTGTTCCTCATTATAATGCAATTCCTATGACTCAACATTGTGTTACATCACTAAGAATCTCCCTGACTATAGCCTTCGGTGCATTTTCATTAATTAATGGCCCTAAAAGCAGCAATGACCAATTTAGGACCTCACAGGAGATTTGGAGTACATATCTGTAATATTTGATAATCTGACCTGACTCCATTTTCCTTCAGACACAATCAGGAGCAACTGACACAACTTCAATCAGAATTGGGCAGTCTAGATCAGCTCTTGAGACAGGCAGGGTCTGATTCCTTCCACATGTGACTGGAGTAAACATTGCAATTCACAGGTGCAGTCTACATTCATCACAGGAGACAAGGGATGTGTTTATAGGAGGCACTGGGGCCTTTTACTCTCAGGGAAGAGCATTTAGGTCTGGCTTCAGAATTGAAAGCAACATTACTGTGGCAATCAAGGGACTGCATGCAGAAAGGTAGATCATATGCACAAAAGGTGGTCCCCAAGTGTAAGCAGCCATGAGTGATGTTGGTTGCTAACTTTTATGGTGATTTTGTATAGCTCATCTAAGATACTCATGGCATTGGAAACGGTGTTGGAATTTGGTTGGGCCCAGTCACATGCAACAATGAGTTTCCCTCATCCTTCTCTTCAACAGTTACCAGTTATGGAGCTTGGAATGACAGGGGAGTGTTCAAGAAGGCAGGAGCTGCAGTAGTAGCCTCAGACAACTCTCTGAGCCATCAGCTGAACACAAACAGTAATGTCTGATCACTACTCTAGAATCTGTCTGCCTTCAATTTCTCTAGTACATCTTCAAACATACCCTTGTTGTTTGTCTTGACAACCACTGTGGGAACATACTGTGTGCTAAGTATTTTCATTTAAACCTTTTGTCCATTCTTGTCACAGGTGTCAGGCTTGAGCTGTCAATAGATTTCTAAGCAAGCCAGTTCAGCTGGTTTTGCTCTAGTGACTGAATGGAGATCAGCATCTCCAGAGCATGCCTCTTGCCATCTTCAGAGAGTGGTGGTACTTCCTTTAGAGGTGCTGCCTTTCTCCCTTAAGCAAGACAAAAGCTTAAACAATTTGCTTCTTCACATTAGGCAAAACAAATTCCAAGACAAGTGTGATGGCAGAATCACCCAAGAGATCTCCGAGTGAAAACTNGGGAAGAGCATTTAGGTCTGGCTTCAGAATTGAAAGCAACATTACTGTGGCAATCAAGGGACTGCATGCAGAAAGGTAGATCATATGCACAAAAGGTGGTCCCCAAGTGTAAGCAGCCATGAGTGATGTTGGTTGCTAACTTTTATGGTGATTTTGTATAGCTCATCTAAGATACTCATGGCATTGGAAACGGTGTTGGAATTTGGTTGGGCCCAGTCACATGCAACAATGAGTTTCCCTCATCCTTCTCTTCAACAGTTACCAGTTATTGAGCTTGGAATGACAGGGGAGTGTCTCCAGCCAGGGAGAGATCACATTCTCATACCTATAAGCTACTNGCTTGGCTTTCTCATTCATCCTCTTTTGGATCACTGTTTGTGGCAACAGAAATGCATCACATGAAAGTGGTCTCTACTGAGAGTATTACGACTCTTCTATGCTTTATTATGGGTTTTCTTGCAGGTCCTCTCAACTGCAGATCCCTCATGGACACATAGTCTTTTTTATAGACCTAGCTGTGCTGTCTGGCTGACCAAATTAGGGATTTTAAGATTTCTCATTACACTTCCAGATGTTTTCTCTCATGGTAGAACATACATTTTCCTAAGGCCCAAAGCCAGGAGCCAGGGAGACATCACATTCTCATACCTATAAGCTACCACTGAGAAAAAATTACAAGTTTCCAAACTTGAAATTAAATTTTAAAACACCTTGTTCATGCCTTTTAATGCCCCCTGCAGGATTAGGGAAAGGAACAGTTAGGCTAGGAGAGAGCATGTTGTCAGGGAACAGGGTCAGGAAAGGCAACTGGAGAAGAGAGAAACCTGAAGTGACTTTCCTGGTTTATTACTGTCTTATGCTAAATAGTAACTCATCCTGTGACTGATGTCACAGCTTTTCTTTTTTGTTTTCTAACTGTTGTCCAACAGATGACTCATTCATAAACACAGGATCTGGCACAGTCCCACAAGCAAACACAGTTTTAGGGTACCTTTACTCCTGATTGCTAAGACAGACTCTGACTGACTTCACAACTAAATATTTCCAAGCCCTGCACTGATCCAGCTGGCAAATGCCTTCATTTCCTCTTTAGAATAATTATTTCATGGGTTTGCCTTTCTTGCCTCACTGAACACAGTATCATTTTGTTGGATGTGCCTTTGCTCCACATCAGCGTCCTCCTTAGAGCAGTATCCTAGGGAAGGACTCACAATGCCTTACACTCATGGGAAAGGGACAGGAAAAAGGCTATTTTAGATCACTTAAGCCCTATACTAGAAACCAAAAGTAACATCTCCTCCTTTTGCTCAGTTTTCCAGTTGAAATCTCAGTACTTTATTCTTATGGAAATGAATATGAAAAATACTGCATTCAAGGAAACATTTTCATTGCTGATTCTCACTAAAGGTATAACACTCAGAACATGGTTGTGCCCACCCTGAATGCCTAGAAACAAACTGTTATAAGAAAAGAGTGTGAATATGCAACCAGGTATTCACTATCATGTACAAATGAAGGCTCAGACCAAAGAATATTTCAGACAGAAAACATTCAAGAGTTCTCAACACTGTCTTGAAACAAGTAACACTGATTGACAAGGAGGGCTCAGAATTATTTGAGGGTCAAAACCCCAAGAAGCTTTACTGGCAAAAATTACCCCCCAAAGGTGTACTACAATACAGAATTAAGGAGCTAAACACTTTCCAGATGCCTTTTTAATCCTGTACTTGACAGTAAAGTGCTTGAGTTAAACTTACTATATTTCAATCAACTGCATGGAAATTATTAACAATGAAATACAATGCCAGAAAAGGCATCTCTAAGAGTATCTTGGAAAGCATCTGTTCACTTTGCAGTTTATATTCTTAATTCACTGTGGTTTTGTTATAGATTCTTCATTTACTTGATGACTTACACAAATTGGATTAATTAAATGAGGCAACCCAACTGATCTTCAAATATTTAATAAGTAACAATATTTTAAAGGGAGGAAAAATGTAGTTTAAGTCCTAGCAAGCACTCAACCCTTTTCTTCATCACTGTAGCCCAAAAGATCTCCTTCAGTTTCGTCTGCTTCCTTTACAAGAACTGAGGCCACTTATTTTCCAACAGTAAAATGCAACTCTAATTTTCTACATTTCTTTCCTGAAAATACATTCCCTAACTAGATGACTGAATACCATAAAAGTGATAAAATCCATGTGGATGTCTAGGATTGCAAAATCCACTGCCCACCAGATTTTCTCCTACTTGTAATGTGAAAAAAAGAAGTGAGAGCTCTGTTCAGAAAGGTGCTTAAGAATTTGCTTTCCAAAAATTATCATTCAGACCTTTTGTTGAGAGAGATTCAGCAGGCATGTCCCCAAAAATAAAATTAGATTTGGACACACTTTAATAGTTTCCCAAAGTGTCCTTCAATACTAAGGGTCCTATTTTTGAGTGCCAATCTGTGAAACTCCAGGGTTCTTGGGGTTTTTTTCTCAACACCTCTGATTCTGCTGAAGTCAGCTGATGTTTCCAGTGCTTCCCAAGTGTTTACGTATGGGATTTCAATCTGCCAGTCAAAACCAAAAGCATACAAAATTCACAGTGTTTTGCAATTAGAGCATATCCAGATAATGGCCTTTATTTTGCAGCTGCTGCTTGATTGGCAACTACAAAATAATAAAGCTTTACTTGAGAGAGAACAAATAAAGCAATCCAAACCACTCAGTATTTTTGCTCAGGCAGCTACAGTTTTTCTTAAAGAGCTGGGTTAATCTTTGAAACTCTTGAAACAGCAGGTTTCCTCAATGCTGACACTATAGAACCAGTGAGGAATACCTGAAGTTAGCTTTGATTCAAGCAGAAAGAGTTTAAACCTCCAGAGAAGACCACTTTCCTAAAGACAGTATCTCTGCAATGAAGCACACTCAGCTAGCTGCTCCACAGTTCCTTGCAGACAGCAGCTCTAAGGCTGCTGTTTCTAGTCAGTTAGTTCCTCCTGTTTCCCCCACCAACAGAAAAGGAAGGAGTAATTTGCTGCCAATATTTGACAAGGCATTACCAGCTGTAGCTAAAAAAAATAAAAAATAGATTTTTAACACCTCAGCACTGAGGGGTTTTTTTAAAGTCTCTGCTTGCTTCCCACCAGGAGATGATTTTCTATATTGGGGGATAGAATTTCTCAAGCCACTCCTCCACAACACTCACATTGATTGGAATGAGCCAGAGAAGTTCCTGAGTTTTATTCTTGGTGTTTGGCTATAGGATAGCATCACTGTCCCCAAGTTGAAATAACTAGGAAATTCGGGCTAAACAGATCAGCAAGCAGAGCCTTCACTCACCAGTTTGCTAGAAGCCAGGCCCCAGAGAAGGGCTCTTTTCCCCACATTTATATTAAGATAAGATGAACAGACTGCTCAGCACTGTACCACATCTAAGTGTATGCAGGAGGCACTGTGCATCACCTAAGATCCCACGAGTTGCTCCCCCTCCCATGAGAGAGAACATGGAGCAAGATTCTTCCTGTCTAGCACTTTAAGCTATTTTTAACATACCACCCCTTGGAATTAAAAAAAACCCCACAAAACACACAAAAACCAGAAAGCCCTCATCAGTTTGACCTGCTTGCTACTGAAAAGCAATCATGGGCTGATTTTGGCAGTAAATCTTTTGTTGCCTGAGGCTTATTTAAAATTGCAGCTTCTTACCCCCACCTTGGTGTATAAAGTACACTGATTTACTCTTCTTGGGCTGAATTCTTTTTTTGCATTAAGTCCCATCTATAATTTCCAGGCAGGGAGTGTCAAAATAGATAAAGGTTATGATATGCTTTAGGATGAACAAGCAGAAGGCTAACTCTACACCCAGTTGTAGATGGATGTATACAAAGGATGTCTCTGTGACACTTACAAAATAGATAGGGGTCAATTTGTATATTATAAACCATCATCTCAAAGACTAGTGAAGTGAAAACCAGAAGTGAAAACCAAAAGCAGAACTAATCAAGACTAACACCTTTTACAGCTCTTTTTGTTTTCCAGCAATAAGAAAACTAATATGTAATCTACAATAATGCATACTGCCATTCAAACAAGGTAACAAGTCTATGATGATGCTGTAATGTTCCTAGGCAGCCACTATGTTCATTTTTACCTCCAGTCATCCTTTGAGAGATTAGATAAAATATTCATCTCTTCATCATCTTGCAGAAGACGATATGCTGCACTGACGTGGTGATTCTCAAGCACAGATCGGTCATTATATAGAATGGCTGAGTCTGACCTGGCGTTTAAAAGAAAACAGAGAACAGGTTAAGTTTTCCTTTGATAGCTATAGAGATGAGTTCCATAGTACAGGTATGAGCATTTTAAAAGCACTTGCAATGCTTTGTTCACAGAATCACAGAATATTTGGAGTTGGAAGGGACCTCAAAAGATCATCTAGTCCAAACCCCCTGCCACAGCAGGACTCACTAGACCAGGTCACACAGAAGTTCATTGCTGTTATTCAGTAAAAGAAAACTAAAGATCAAAATTCACTACAAAAAACTGTTTTGTCACTTGAGACTCAGCTAGTCTCTGTTACATACTTTAAAAATAAAGTAAAAAAAAAAAAAAAAAAGCTGAGATATATTAAATTTAGAGTTGAATGATGAGGTTCTTTTCCAGCTCTTGTGTATGTTACTCTCACATTAAAGTTTGACTTTACCCAAGTTAGCAGTTGAAGATGTGTCCCAATATTATTTCCAGAACACCAAACTGGCTGTAAGCAAGATATGACTGAACTGCTCCAGGGGAGGTTTAGATTGGATATTAGGAAACATTTATTCACGGTGAGGAGCTGTTAGGCATTGGCACAGGCTGCCCAGGGCAGTGGTGGAGCCACCATCCCTGGAGGTGTTTAAAAAGCCTATAGATGTGTCACCTAGGGATATGGTTTAATGTCATGGTGGTGATAAGCTGACAGTTGGACTTGATGATCTTATAGGTCTCTTCCAACCTTAGTGATTCTGTAATTCTGTGCTTTCTGTCACCTGTGTGCTAGACTAAGTTGTGCAGAAGGGCTGTTGCTAATTCTTTTCTAATCCAAACCATAACACAGTGGGATAGAGTAAGACCAAAAGTACTTCACGCCTTATTTTAGTCTGCAAGGCATAGATCTGAGACTGATGAAAGGCTAAATCGGTCTGAAGACAAAGGGCTTGCTGGAACTTAATGGCAAGAGAGGGTGAGTATAATTTGCTACGGTCCCCGCTCAGTTCTGCTTCTCAGAGACCAGATTTCTCTCCTGACACTTTACATCCTCTGATGCTCAGTTTTACAGAAATTAAATTACAACTGTCAGTCCTTGAATTCTTCTAAAAGTATTTGGGAAATACAGCAGATCCCTAATTCTTACATGCATGAAGCTGTAAAGAAGTGGAGTGTAGCTTGGCCCAGAAGGGAGACAGAAACTTTTTTCTACATTCCCAAGCTTTCCTGAGCACATGTGATTTATCCTAGCAACCTTTTTGTATCTGTGATACACAGCATGATTCAGCTAACATACTCCAGACATCTAATTTAGGGTAAAGATGCAATGCACCTTAGAAATGCTCAGGTGCGCAGTGTGAGCTGAGGACATCTGAACATTTTGTCATCACTACCAGCACACTCCCATGTGAAAATAATACACAGACATTAGGTGCTCAGTTATCACTGCAACTAGAGACTTCACAAGCTCTGCACACTTCTGAATTTTGCTGTCATTGTCATCTTCTCCTCCTCTTGGCCACCAACACGAAGGCCTTATAGAAGATTCTGAGTTTGAAAAATTTGCTGTTCCACTTTAGCTTGTGTTCAGCTAATTGCTGTCTAGCAATTTACAAAGCTTTAGAGAATGATATCCCTCAACAAGTAATGGTAAATATATCCCACTGCTGCAGGTGTGGTTTTCCACACAAGTAAAAATAGTGGTGCTGGTGTTCATTGATAAATACAAATATTGTTGAGTTCTTAATTTAGGCAGTTAATGTTTGATTCTTCAAATTCAACAAAGAGAAAAAAGTGTTGAGTTGTAGTATCTCCTTCAAAGTTATACCTTCATCAAAATACATCACTCTCTACAGCCATTTGTCTTTGGCACCTTTACACATAAATATTTTGGAACCACCCATTTTTCTGATTACTAATATGAAAAAATGCTCAGGAACATAGAAGACATCCATTCTATTGTGAATGGCCTGAGCAAGAGAAAATTGAATGCAACCTAAGGAAGTCAGCTTTTCTCCTGCAGCACTTGAAAGCAAAAGCTCCTGCATTTTTCTAGGTGGCTGTGCTGTTATTCCCCAAAGGTTCTCCCCTCCATTTCCCACTGTGTCATCATGATTCACAGTAGCCTCACCGTGTCTGGATGTGAAAGTTGTTGGTGGTTCCAGTGTGTTCATAGTCATGGATGGCAGCTGCGAAGATCATAGCGAAGATCTCCAGCTCTGTTAGCCAGTGCTGAAAAGAGATTACAGAGCCATCAGATAAGCTGTCATTTTCCCTGGCATTAAGGCTTTTGTCTTTTAAGGCAAGTTATCCCCTGCTGACAGTCAACACTGCACATCATTGCCTTTCCCCTGCAGCCTGCCAGCTGTTTTGAAGCAAATTTGTCTGGCTGATGCACGAAAGCCACACGAGTGTTTTTCCTGAAGCTTCATCTAAAGAAATGAAACTTCAGCAAAATGGTTTAAGGAACTAATAAGGCTTAAGGCAGAGCAAGGGGAAACATGTACCCTTCATAAAGAGCAACGTGTGAGGAGGAGAGAGAGAGAGAGAAAGCTCAAGAAAATCAAGGTTTTTCAAGGGGAGCTTTGCGATACATGTGCAGGAATGCACATATGACCTGAGTATGTATTTTCAGCTCAACTGACCTGAGTAGCAGAGCCTCAAATACAGAAAAATATCATTAATTTCCAGTAACTAAAAGTCTTTGTCAGTCACTGAATCATGAGGTGAACAGGGAACACAACCTCATAAGATACACATCTTGGTTTTTATTTATCACTTATAGAAACATTTGAGAAAGCCCTGAGTTGTTTGGTTTTGTTTGTTTGGTTGTTGTTGTTTTCCTGATTGCCTAGTTGAAGCCTTATTTTTCAATGCTTACATCACTCTTGACTTAGATTTCTAAATGACTCAGATGCTTTTAATGATTTTCCTTTGAGTCAATCATTTTATGTCTCCCTTTCCAATGATAACACACCAGGAGCACAATTAACATCAAGCACAAAAGAGATAAAGGCTCTAGATACTGCAAGTGCTGTAAATATTTGTATGAATGCTTAAATGTATTATATTTAGAGAAAATCTTTACCACTCTGATTGCAGTCTGCAAACATGTTGACAGATGTTCATGTACAAACTGCCTTTTAATTCAAAGCCCAGTAAAGGCAGTATGGTTTTATAAGTCTATTCTAAGCATCTACTACAGCTCAGGAGCCACTACTACTCTGTTAACCACGTGCAGGAGAAGCACAGATGACTGAAGGGATCTGCACTCAGCCACTTGGTTCTTCTTCTGTTTTCCACAGCCATCTCTGCATAACCACTGAAGAATGAAATAAGTCTACATATTAAAGACTTCCTTACCTTAAGGATGCAGTTTGAAATTAGTGGCCAGAAATCTTTCACACAATGCCACTGACCACAATCAAGATTTCTTTTTTTCAGAGAGAGGAGGTCAAAGAGATCAAGAAATTAGGAGATACAGAAACTAAATTATTTTCACATTTCTCATTTCTTATTTCTCTCACCCAGGACAGCACTAGTGGTGGAGAAACCTATGATATTTCTGTTTCCAGGTGTGACTTGTGAATAAGAAATGCTTCACAGCTGATGAAGAACATGATTTTAACTTTCAAGCAACAACTTCTAGCAATTGCAAAGGGGGAAAAAAGGATTAAGTGTTTGCAGACTACATGTCTAGATCTGGACATCCATTCCTCAATCATGTTCTGCAATTTTCCAGAAGGGAGAGAGTGCAAATGATAGAAAAACATCAGACACAAGTGCTCATGAACAAGCAGAGTAAATCTACACAACATACACAGAATTACTGCAGGACACGTCCAGCTAATCTAGTGGATCCACTTCAAACCTCCTAGGCATCATCTGACAAGTTCTACTTGAACAGGATCTTAGGACCTAAGTCTTCAAACATCATTAAGGCAACGAGCTCTCTGCTTGAGGTCTCCTACCTCAATTCTTAAAACACATACAGGGAAAGTGCTAACTTGTATGTCCTATCAAAACATCACTTTTTGAACAAGTTCAGGGAATGTAGCTGTTCAAATAGGGTGTAATACACCTGAGAAGGTATAAAATATCACAAGTGCATTTGAGGAAGACCACTCAGAATGCAGACTTGGATCACAGTTGTGAACTGTGGGTAATAAATAAATCAATCAGTGTAAGTAGCACAGAGTCAACATAGGCTTGTGAGTAATAGGAGGGAAATAACAGGTAAGAAATTGGAACCTTTTAGTCCCTTTTTTTCTGCTACAACCTTGCAAGAAAAAGCAAACAAGAAGGCAGAGAGCCTGCAGAGAATGGACACAATCTCCATTAAAGCAGTGATATTACTTTTCCCTACTCTGTGATGGGCTTCATCTTGGGAACATGGAGCTAGTTTTAAAGAACAAAGCCATCAAGGACTATTGAGAAAGCAGCAGGACACTGACACAGGTGAAAAGAGGGAGGAAGTGTGAATGTTTTCCATTTCTAAAGGGTTGACAAAATCAATCCAGAACAAAACCTTCGAATTCTCTGCCATGATGGAGGGTGGGAGGTGAGGGGAGAAGAAGGCAAGAAGAACAAGTATTGGCTTTCAGAGTGGAAACAAAGAAAGGGTAATGAGGCTTTCACACACAAACAATAAATATGAAGAATTAGCTAAGTCATTGGCATGTAAACAAAAGGCTTGATGCATACAGAAAGAAAAAGGAAAAGAGCAGTGTTTCCAAATCTAACAAAACACATGGATGCATTTCCAAGAAAATGCTATAAAGCAAAGAGAGCAATAATGAGCTTGTTTCCTTCCCCAGAGTTTATGGTCTTTTATTCAAAAGTAGTTACCATTCTCAGACCTCATGAAGATGTGCTTATTTAATCACAACAGACTAGAGGAGAGGACAATCTCACTTCCCTTTGGTACAAACAGATGTGACAGAAGTCCTGCACTTGTGCAGTTTTACAGCTTTGCTGCAGGAAATATTATCATAGCATCATATCCTAGTATCAGCTGAGTTAGAAAGGACCCACTAGGATCATTGAGTCCAGCTCTTAAACC
The DNA here is from genome assembly GCA_013399015.1 of Galbula dea. NCBI lineage: Eukaryota > Metazoa > Chordata > Aves > Piciformes > Galbulidae > Galbula > Galbula dea. The sequence goes on along the minus strand of VWZX01008738.1, from coordinate 227,964 downwards.
TACACAGGACACGCCAAGAACCACACCATGTGCCTGAGAGCATTATCTAAATGCTTCTTGAACTCTGTCAGGCATGATGCTGAGACTACTTCCCTTAGGAGGCTGTTTCAGATCCCAACTCTGGGTGAAAAACCTGTTCCTAATCTCCAGCCTGAACCTCCCCTGACTGAACTTCACCCCATTTCCCCTAGTCCTATTGCTGTCCACCTGATTGAGAAGATCAGTCCCTGCCCCTCTGCTATCCCTTGTGAGGATGCTGAAGACTGCAATGAGGTCTCCCCTCAATTCTCCTGTAATTCTTGACAGTATCAGAGAAAGAACTCCTAAGTTTTACCATTTGTACCACATTGTCTGGATTCACAAAGAAACCATATGGAAATCCCTAATAATTATAAAAGATTAATAATACCAAAAGAAAATAAAGAAAATACCAAAGAAAGTAATAATCACAGATGAACAACACTGTTCAGTAAAGAACAGAATGAAATGAGTAACATATGTGTGAGCTCTTGGAAGTTTTTCTTGCACATCATGTTTGTATCCCAGTCCTCTAAGAGATAAACATCAGAGTAATACCAAATTCTCTTTCAATGTTATGTCTATGACAGAATCCAAAATATTCTAGTTCATGTGGTAAAGTATAACAAACTCATTCCAAGACATCATCCCAAGGAAGAAAATAACAGGAAAACTAAAGAGATTGCAGGCACTAAATATGATTAAATGGAAAGAAGATTTTTTTAATGGAAAAGAGAAGAACTCTGAAACAAAACTGTTGAGAGAGATTGCTTATAACAGGAAGTATGACAAAGGCAAATGAACCATGTAAAGATAAACCAGACAATTGTTCCTTCCCTTTGAGACTACAACAAATTACAACTATGCAGATTATTTATATTTGGAAAAAAAAAAGTACTTTTCACCCCATTGCAAATAGCTAGCTAACATGATAAATGTGGGGGTGGTTTTTTTTTTTGGTGTGATTTTTTCACAAGTTTTTGTTCTCATATCAATGAAGAACAGAATTCATGGCCCTAATATGCCTTCTGAAACCAAAGTCTTCTAGAGCTCATTTTAAACTACATTCATCTATTCATTAGATTATGTAGATGGGTTCAGACTGAGGTGGGGTTGAAAGTAAGAAAAAGGAAAAACCAAACCAAACCAAACCAACCAACCAGGAACTACCAAAGCTGAAAAAAAGTATCCTAACAAGCAAACAGAAATGTCACTGTCAGACACAGTGTGGTCAGTCCTGTGTTCCTGGTACCAGAAAAGTGATTTCTTATTGTGCTCTATTAGATGCAAAACCAAATGCCACATATTTGGCTGTGGGAACAATCTGTGCTTGGGATTATTTCTGGGACAGCAGGCACTTCACTACATTCTCTAAATTGAAACTCCATCAGAAGGGTCTGCATGGGACACTTTCTGGGTAGCTTATTACAGCAGGAATACAAAAGCAAAGGGTTCAGCTCAGGCAAGTGAGTCACTGACTTCAGTGCCAACATGTTCAGATGCTCACAAGCACACAATTCTGCTTTCCCTTTTATAGATGTAAATCTGGAATTTGCACATTCTCTGCCCTCTGCATATACTTCAGAACACTGTTTCCTCTGGAAGAGAGGAAAAATACTTCAGTGAGGATAAAAAAGAAAGTATTGGACTACCGAAATGTCCTCATTTGTCACTTTGAACATGAGGCATCCCAACAGCAGGTGATTTTGAAAGGCATGTGGACATAGATAACTTATGAACATAGGTAATGCATGAGAGAAAATCTCAAATGACATATGCTACAACATGACAGGTTTGTGCAATTTTTGCCTGGTTGAGATAAGGGTGAAACACATTACAAATTGAATAGAAGATAGCTATTTTTCCACTTCTTGGTTCCTGCTCTCAGTCAGATTGGAGCCTGGCATACACACAGCTGTTACTTTTTGCTCTGACCAGCTTTAGCACTTTGTTTCTGCAATTCCCTTCAAAGTCAACACAACACATTATGGTGCAGCAGTCTGCATGTTGCACAGCAGCCCTGCCTAAAGAGTCCCCAGGAACTGTTTGCAAGAGCTTCCACTGAGGTATCACTGGACTGTGTTTACTGATGCTAGTAATGCATAGAAGCCTGTTAATGTTTTACAGGACATTTCTTCAGAGGGCTCTGTCTTCCATCTGGGCTAACACCTTTATATTAAAGAAGCATAGTATAGAAAAGTAGAGGAAAAGCAAGTCACATGAAAGTTTCATGTTCTTTACTTTTCAGAGACTTTTTCACAATCTCAAAGAAGAAAGGAGGTAGGAGAAGAGGCTGCACTGCTCTCAAATGTCTACACATTCCTATGAAACAAAAGTATAGTGCTGAATACATAGGTTTTGTAATTATTGTTATTGACATGTGGTAAAAAAACATATTAATTAATTAAGAGCAGGCAGATTCAGCTCTTACTGTCAGGGTTACTGGTTATAAAGTCAGAGATCCTGTGGTATTTCTGCAACATCTTCTCCTTTATTCCTGATGGTTCAAACCCAGTTTTGTATTCAGGAAGACGTTAATGAAGAAACAACCTTAATTTACTCAAATATTGTGTCCTGATTGATTTATTAAATAACTTGACTCAATAAAAATTATCCAAGTCTCTAAAAAATTGGTAACTTAATACTGCACCCAAGAAAAGAAGATATAGACTGCCACACACTGCTGGAGAGCACCAGAGGCTATCAGAGACCATCTATACCTGTTGGACTCCCTTGCACAGCCACTCAGGTTATTGGGACATAGAGATGGCATATTCTCAGTGGGAAGATGAGAAAGGCAGTGAGAGGTGGCAGTCCTCAGTGAGCAATCACCTCAACTACCCAGTAGGTGGGTACAGATGAAGCCAGACCCACCCAGACCATGAATAGCAGACAATACCAACAGACCTCAAAACCCTCAATGCCCCATCCCTCTATTCCACTCAAGGAGGAGAACCAGCTCTTACAATGGAGAAGAGGAGAGGTTCAGACTAGAAGTAGTTTTGGTCAATAAAAACCTTATCATTACTAATTTAAAAAACAAACAAAAATACTCTCCTCTCTTATTTGGCACTTTTGAGACTACATGTAGATCCCTGTGTCTTGTTCTGGCCTCCCCAGCACAGGGAAGACACTGATACACATGGTGCAGGCCCAGCCCAGTGCCTTCAAGACACAGGGCACACAACGGCAGGAGGAGGAAACCGCTGCGCAGATGGGAGAAGAGAGGGCTCAGGATCAGCTGGGCTGCTGATCTTCCAGAACACTGAAAGGGTTTTCCTGTCCCAATACCACATAGGAAATCATCCTGTTTATCTCCCATGTGCACTTCACTATTGCTAGTTTTGGTATGCACAACAGCAAAAGTCTTAGAGGGAAAAAAAATACAGAGAGCTTAATTTTGCCCAGCTTGTATTCCTACTCTCTTTGGTAGGATACAAGCCACAGGCTCATCACTCCTACCTGCTTCCCAGGACTTACAGGTGAAATAAGAAGTCCAGAAGCATTCAAATGCAAGTGTTCTTTGCCAACATGCATGGAAGTGACATCACATCTCTGCTTTGTGAGAGGTGTGAGAGGATAGCTTCATCTTAATGGTAGGAGTAAAACATAGAAGTGGAGATTTACCATGAAATCTGCTTCTACAGAAAAAGTAACTCTGTGAGCTCCTGAGCTCCTCTGGCTTTAAGGTCTCTAACCTCACAGCCAGGGGGGAGCCAGCCATGGTGTCAACCACTTTTTTACATCTTGGTTTCTACTCACCAGCACTATGTGGCTTACTCCATGGGGGACCTGTGCAGCAGACTGGCAGGTATCCAGCACGTTACTGAAGCCCAGGGCTTGCATCAAGCCAGGGAACACACTAAACTGACTGTCTGAGTGCACCTCAAGGGCTTCCTATCAAGTTTGCTCTCTATATAAGTAAAACCTCTCTGAGCTGCCAGATGAACACAAACTGTAATGTCTGATCACTGCTCTAGAAATCTGTTTGCCTTCAATTTCTCTAGTACATCTTCGAGTATATATTTGTTGTTTGTCTTGACAACCACTGTGGGAACATACTGTGTGCTAAGTATTTTTGTTTAAACCTTCTATCCATTCCAGTCACAGTTGTCAGGCTTGAGCTGCCTATAGGTTTCTATGTTCAGCTGGTTTTGCTCTAGAGACTGAATGGGAGATCAGCATCTCCAGAGCATGCCTCTTGCCATCTTCAGAAAAGTGGAATGAATTGTCCTTTAGAGCTACTGCCTTGCTCCCTTAAGCAAGACAATTTACTTCTTCACATTAGGCAAAATGAATTCCAAGAAAAGTGTGTTGGTAGAATCACCCAAGACATCTCTCTGAGTGAAAACCTGAGCTTGGCTTTCTCATTCATCCTCTTTTGGATCACAGTTAAAACAGCTGAAGACATCTTCACCTGCCTTCTAGTTCAAAATAATCTCGAATCTCTACTTTCATTAGCACATTCCTATCAAACGAAGTTTGTCTTCAGTGCACATGTGTTCTACTGTGGTTAATAATACTAATCTCCTTATCAAGCAAAAACTGTTGTAATCTCATTGTATTTTCAGGAAGCCAAGTCCTGTACTTACCACTACACCTGTCTTGAAAAGGAGGTAATGGACTGTCTGCGTCACATCTGCGGCGTGCATTAGGTTGTGATAAGGATTTTTATGTTTGCTGTAGCCAACCTCCAGAGCTTCCACAAAGGACACCAGGGCAGAAATGGGGATCTGAGTAAAACAGCACAGAATTAAGAAGAAAACAGCATTTAAAGGACAACATTTTGATATAAGGTCCCAAAAAGGAATTTGCACTTCACAAATAAATAACACGTGAATCTATCTGAAACAGACACTCAAGAGAGAGTGAGACCAGGCCATTTCCTCAAACTGACTTTCCATCCCTAATTACATTGAGGATGAACCATTCCCATACATAAACACACACAAGTATATTATGAAATGCTGTCTGGAAGACACAAACAGTATGAAAAATAACAGAAAGCACTTGGTTGATTGCCCCTGGAGAAATATTTCTGATTAGGTCACAAGCATCTGTTTGATCCCCTCACAACCCACTGGTGAAAAGTGACTTCCCTTGACCTGCTGGCCACACTTCTTTTGAAGAATTTGAACGTGAATCCAAGTTATCTTTTTTTGCCTGCATGCCTGAGAGTCCTATGAACCTCAGGAGAAAGACACCATCATTCCTAGGGGATCAAATGTAATTTTTTTCCATGAACTTCATGGGGAAGTCAGTTTGGAACCCTGTCTACTTCCTAGTGTCCTATTGCAATTAAAATTACTGCTTAAATAACTTTTGGTGTTGCTTTCTGGGAAAATTGCAGTGTCCTCTAAGCCTTCAGACAGTGCTAGAACTGCATTTTTAATGGAAAAATAAAAAAGCAGGATGAGAGAGAATTTGAACAAAATCTGAGATGGAAAAAGAGACTCATCTTCTAACTACTGACCTTGAAACGGTTGATCAGATCATAGCGTGTGAGAAGTTCATAGAAAATGAATTTCAGTGCATGATCCCCACTGGCATCATTTAGTGCAAATACATCAAAGGACCACTTGTCTACATTCTGCAAAGAATGGGGAGAAAAGACAATTAATATGGTCATCCCTTTCACAATAACAGTTCAATTTCTATCACATCTACAAATGGAGAATTAGAGTGGTAAAGAAAGTGCATAACTTTTATTTTAATGTCTTCAACTCCATCTAACCAACACAGAGTCGACTTCCCTCATCAGTATTGTATGACTTATGTTTAAGAAGCTTCCATTGAGAACACATATGCTGCTTGTTTATTCTAAGCATGCCAATTCTCCATACCAGAATTTAATCAGCAAAGGCTAAATCCAAAAAGCTAAGAATCCTGGTTTGCTTTAGTGCCTGAAACACTGAGGTGGCCCTACTGTGGCTGATTTGACCCTTCCCTGCCCCCTCTCTCCCATCTATGAAAAGGAATATTAACTTTGAAGGAAACAGGAGAAACAAAGACATGCTTTTAAACTGTATTAAAGCCTCTGGATTTTGCTGTCTCTGTAGAGTTCTTATGAGTTTGCATTGTGAGCAAAGCACCTCAATGCTTCAGGTACAACATAATAAAGTGATATTGTTTATTCAGTGAAAAAAATACAGGCACTTGTGGTCATATTTTTACTGCTTACTGTTCAATCAACAAAAATAACTGGCAGAAGTATCTTTCTAGACTGAAAGAGTAACTTAGTTCTTTCTGATTTTAATATGAATCCTGAACTGTGATTATTGCAGCTTAAATTGCCCAAAGACAGCATGAACCTAATTTTCTTTTTTTTTTTCCTTTTTAAAGATGAGTCCAGTGGGACTTTCAGAAAACTACAGAACAGGAGAAAAATCACAGTAATGTTACACTTAGTGAAAACAATGATATAAAAAACAACCTTTATAACAAAAATGTAAATATCTAATTCCAGTTAGGAAAGTTCCAGTCAGCTGTAAAGGACGTATTAATGCTGCAGGGTGGTCAGTCAAGAGGCTGAGGAGGGAAAGTTCACTTCCCAGTTCATAAAGCTAAAGTATAAATCATAAACCTTCTTGCAGAAAGTTGAGTTCAAACCTCAACTCTTAGGGAAGGCTGTGGAAGTTGGCAGCACTCATTATCTAGCAAGATAAAGCTCCTTGATCTCAGAATTGGACATTCCTGAAACCCAATGAACCTTTCTCTCTTCCACCTAGCAACAAAGAGGAAATGTGCAGAAGGAGTTATAGCTAGGAGAATGATACAGAGATCTATCATGCAGCTGCATCTGGCACAGGATCAGCACTCAATGTCTCTTGCCTGCTGACAACTTTGATGGACTTCCCACAGGGATTTATCCAAATGACTCTCCTTAAACCACATATTAAAGATTGACATCAGTATATTGAAGTCTCCCTGCACTTTCAAACTGTTGCAGGTTACCTCCCATTTCCTTGTGGCACTTTCACCAAGAAAGAAAGATGATCACATTTCACATGCACAGCTGATCTCAGGGCAAGAAATGGGGATTGCTAGACACAGTGTTCACTACTGTTTAGGATTACAGTCCATCTAGAAACCTGCCATCTTTCTTAGCAATAATAAAAATGTTAAATTACAATTATCTCTGAGTTCAATTCAATTTTGTTGTTTGTTGTCACAGTTATGTTCCAGGTAAGCACCAGACTTCAAGTCAAATGCAAAGGACAATGACCTTTAACTGCCTTGTGGTCAGTCACCCATACATAAGCATAGCTATAGGATTTCTTGTGTTCTCAATGAGACCAACATATTTTGGTACCAACTCCCTCCAGCATGGGCTGATCCTACAACTTTGCTCCTTACGTAGGGTTGATTGCACAGAGCTGAGTTTGCCTTTTGCGGAAGTAAAGTCCACAGGGAGGCTAATTAGTGAGTAAATAGGAAGGATACTGAAGATTCAGTTCTGTTTTCACCTCTCCTAGTGAATCACTTGATTGCTGAGCAGTTGATATTGCAAGCTGCATAAAGCCCACACATTGAAGGCAGGGTCAAGTTTCTCTAGAGATGATTTATGGCCAAAGTCACAGAAAACCAATCATAAATTGCAGCTTTTCAACACTTTCAAGTTGGTGAAGGAAAACAGCAAAGAGAGGAAAAAAAACCTCCAACAAAACATGTTTTGAAGTCCTTGAACAAACTTCGAAAATGGGCAAGAAAAATAATGCCCAAAGAATCCACTCAGTCAATTTTAAGTATTATCCTGCTTTTTGAGTGATTTTATTTTGTAATCACTTAGTCAATGAAGCAAATTAATTTAACATTACACATGCATGTAGATAATAATTTATTTTTAGGTACTAGGGCATTGAAAATAATGTCTCAACTATGTTGCAATTTAATTCACTGTAAGGCAATCTCATCTTGTAGAAATAAAATAGTTCCTTTATGTATTTTTCCTGTAGTTAATGTTATGCTCTTATAGCAAGTAAAATTTACCAAATTGTGAAAAAGCAGAATAGTATATTAGAATTGTTCTTTTGCATGAAGTAATGATGAATCACACAGATTATAAGTTTCACAGTAGAACTACTTGGATTTTACTGGGGGAGAAATCCTTGCTCTTGTCAAGTCAGCAGAAGTTTTGCTATTGACAACAATGACAGCAGCGTTTTACCCTAAATAACTAGGGGGGAAAAATCCCCATAACAAATGCATGGAAATGTCACAGTGCACATGAAAGACATGTCTGATCATTCTTCTTGCATTCAATGGACTGTCTGCAATTCCTCCACATCTTTTGATGAGTTATAATATCCAAACCAAAAATGATTCAGCAGCCTATGTGTAGGTACTTCCAGTGTGGAGTAGAGCAGCAGGATTGCTTCATGAGCTTTACACATATTATCTTGATAATTCCTACCTGAGTCAAAAACCTGACAATTGTCCCATGAATTAAACATTTTTTTAGACTTTTTCTGACTAATCAGTTTTCCTAAGAAACCTCAAAACTCATTAAAGGGTCATTANAGCAGCAGGATTGCTTCATGAGCTTTACACATATTATCCCCTTGTGCTGTATCACCTTTTTTACCATTGATTGGGATGGTTGAACCATATGCAACATGTAATTGGCAAAGCTGCTGTGTAGGCAGTTGGTTGCGATTGTGTTTGTAGTTTTGATAATTCCTACCTGAGTCAAAAACCTGACAATTGTCCCATGAATTAAACATTTTTTTAGACTATTTCTGACTAATCAGTTTTCCTATGAAACCTCAAAACTCATTAAAGGGTCATTATTCCTAAACTGATTGTCACCTTGAAGACCTGAAGCTGAGCAATGCAAGATATTCCCTTCTCTCCCAACAACTGATCCTTTTCTTCTTCCACATCTCTCCATCTGTGTTTTCCTTCTTCCCTGTGGAAGGTTGTGATTGATAGCAGCATGTTACTAAATCTTCAGTTTAATCACTGTAATCTAGAACAGAGCTGTAACCTTCAAAACCTGAAAATGGCCACAGCCTTGAACTCTATTCTTCCCTTTAATGAAAGGATATTCCCTTAGGCCAGGAAATGATTAATGTATGTGAACTAAACTAAATGTCAGAGAGGAGGAAAGTGCAAGTACTAAGATGCCCTTACCAAGTCAAATATCTCAGTGGTATCTTGATGCTTTGTACAGTAGCCTCCCCCAAACCTTTTTCTTGGGCTTACCTTTAGCACTCCAATTACAGCTGGTGGATAGCTCAAGCCAACCATGTTTGAAGTCCGTCTGTACATTCTGCCAAGATAAATAGAAAAGGCAACACATAAATGAAATTAAACAAAACAAACAAAATCCAGAAAGCAACAGACCATTATAGAAGACCTTATTTAGCCCAGAAAACCTTAACTGAAATTTGTTGGGTTTTTTCCTTCCTTCTTATTCTTAACCTGCACAATATTCTCTATACCATTCTTATTGTATAGTCTATACACCCCCCAGTCCCTGATAGCTTGGTTACCTAGCAGGATATCAGAGAGATATCAGTATCAAGTCTTCATCAGAGGGAAAGGCTATGCTCAAATAAACAAGATGTTCCCCATTTTCCACTGCAGATGTCCATACTGCTCTTTCAGTTCCCTTACTCCTTGGTGGTCCACATGCAAGCAAATTCTCAATGAACTTCAGAAAGAATTCATTTTCTGCAATGAATCTACTCCAGTTGGGCACAGCTGTTACTTTTGTCTGGATTTTTTTAAGATCAGTATAAAATCTTTTGGGTGTTGTGTATGTGTTTGAGGGAAAGATAAAGAATAAGGCAATGACCAACATCTGCTACCATACTAAACAAAGCAGTAAAGTATATAACAGATTTTACAGATATTTTCAGGCCAGACTGTGTTTAACAGGCTTGGTGAATGCAGAAACACTGTCACAGCTAAAAAGCCTTCCTGCAGGCCACCTGTTTTTGCACTTAAGCACGATAGGACTAAAAGAAGATGATGAAACATTCTCTTCCCCTATCTGAAATCATCCTGTGTGAAGTATTCCTTCAGTTCCCTTTTATTTTGTCCTGTTCTTCACTCAGACTTGAAAAAGTCAACCTCCTTTGGTGAGTTAAATTCATTTGTTCCCTGAACTACATAATTTCTTACCACTTCCTTGCTCCATTCAGGAGCCCCATAGCCTTCTCTTAAATGACAATTCAGGCAGATTCCCTTTAGCTCAGGAGAGCCACAACCCTCCTCTGGTACCACACCATATTTGAATAAGTGGAACCTTTGGGACGCAATGATTCAAATCAGCTGGAAAACAAACTCCTGCAACCAGCTCTCTGCAGTTCATTTACTTGTTGAGCAAGTCCCCCACTGAGAGGGAGAGTTAAGTGACTATCAAACCTAGGAGAAACCTGTTGCAAGGAGAAATGACAGGTTTAGTCTTACCACAATTTGCTGCCACTCTTAGCACATGTACAGTAACTTTGGTTCACAGATGAAAAAATCAGCTGCAGACATGCCGAAGGAGGACTCTGTGTGTCTGTGTGGCTTGTGGGCCACTGCCTGATATGCCCAACCTCCTGCACACAGGGCTGCTAGGCTGTCACAGAGATAGTGATGAACAGTGAAAGGCCCTCTGCTCTTCTGTTCCTGACTTGAGTTTTGTTGTAGAGACCTGGGACCTGCTGTCTTTCACACTGGCTAAAGTCTGCTGACAGTTTCACATGTGCCAGTGCTCCATCTAGCTTGAAGGAAGAAAGTCAGCCAAGAGTGGTTACTCAGTAAGAAAAGGCAAAGATTGGAAGTGAGTCCAAATTGAAATTACTAAATGCTTTAAAGGGTCCAGAAAGTAAAATCAGTTTTAGCAGTAGGTTCTGATGAAAATCACAACAGAGAAGGCTGAGAGAACTCAATGGGTTTTTTGAAATCCTCCCTAGGCTCCCAAATTTTCACATCAGTCTTGGCCTATAGTTTATTCCAGTAATGCTGGGATACAGGATTTTCTTCTGTCTCTTAGCAGTTCTTTATAAGAAACATTAGACCACAGGCAAACAGAGGAAAGGGATGGATTGGGCTGGGCTGGCTGAATTTTAAAAGCTGTCTTTCTTGACTTACGGCTATGTAAGGGTGTATATTCCCTGTCAAAGCTATTCCAAATATGCTATTCCCTCTGTATTATACTAAAACCAGAATACTGCTAACAGAATATGTACTGTTTCAGGTTGCAATCTGTTACTTTATCCCAGATTTTGAGGTGCTGCCCAGATTTGTGTACAAACATCATCAGAAACATATTCTTTACTCAACAGAGTCACCTTCTAGTTCTTGGAGGTCTTCTGGACTAAGGTACTCTTCTCCATCTCCTGTCGTCGTGTCATCATATAGATGCAGTCTGCAGTGCCTAGGCAGCTACTAAAACAAAATAATTACATGCTCCTTTACCTTTCCACAAATATTCCAGCTTGTACTGCATGGACAATACTCCTGAACCGGGGTTTTTCCTCTGTCCTTTTTAGCATCATCCCCATTTGCCTTGTGAAGGTAGAAGCCAACCAGTCCCGGACCTCTGAGGGCACCGAGTCAGACTGGATGTCACTGAGCTCATCTTCTGTGTCGAGTAAACGCCTAGAAGGGGGAGGAAAAGGATAGGTACCTAGACTCCTTTTGAGAAAACTGCAACATCTTTAACAAAAAAGAAACTAACATATATTCTAATTAAAACAGTTGTTAAAAATCTTTGGTTCATCAGCCCTGGTAGAACACAGCTGTACAAGTCTTCAGTAGATATTTGTATTCACTTGTATAGCTAAATATCAGATTGTGAAACTCGCTACTGGGCTGACAAAAAGGAAGTGTTAGCCTTCTGAAATACAACTACACAATCATCCACTGACTTCTTATCTTCAGCTCATCGATATTCCTGACCTCTCTGCCCTTCAGAGCTCCTTTATAGTCATGTCTAACTTCATAGTATCATACAGTCCTCTCCTTTCCCATTCTGGTCATCTGAGGTGACTCTGTAAGTGTATTAAGCACTGGGGAAATGGCATGTAATAGAGAGGGGAACTCCTCTGTAATGTCCCACCAGTCTACCTCTACCATGACCTGGAGTAAAAATTTTTTCATTTCAAAGACTTGATACAAGTGAAAAGGTTTAACACTATTCAAAAGGAATAGAGAAGCAGGAATTTAGAAACTTTCAGGAAAAGTAGGACACAATTATTATGAAAACATTTCTCCAGGAGAATATATATTAAACTTATGATTGCTTTTGATCCTCTCTCTAGCCCCAGGATACTTAAACTTCTAGACCAAGGATTGAAGATCTTCTCTCTACCCAGAATACAGTATTTTAATGATTAAAACCATATTGTCTGTAGTAATAAAAAATGTTGGCTAAAACAACTTTCTCAACTGATGTGCAAATTACATTTTGTGTCATTAATACTAGAGATAAGAAGAGTGCTGATGGCTATAGTTAACTCACCTGGTTTCATCAATGTATACTGATTCAAGAACTGTTGCAGCATATTCTAAATTCTTCTTTAGGTCTACAACAGAAGCTTCCCCTCTCTCCAGCTGCTTTACCAAAGACCGCAACCTAGAGAAAAGGAAAACAGAAATCTGATTAGCACAAAGAGATCCAGCACGAGACCTCACACAGATGATTGGCAGGTGGAAATGCTTGGAAGGCTACAAAGGTTCTTTAAGCCATATAGAAGAAATCAACAAAAAAAAAATCATTTTTAAAAAATGAGTCAGAGTGATACCAGGCAAACATCCCATTCTATTTAGGTTCAAATAAGACAGAGAGTTATGATTGTCCCTTCCTCATATTGAAATAAGTTAAAATAGAAATCACTTGGAATTTAACACAGGAGCTAAGAGAGTGCAATTTCATTCCAGCCATAAGAAGGGAAGTAATTTCTTGACTACTATCTGTTGACAAATGTCAGCCATTTGTGCTAATTCGGGTACACACATGCAAAACTGTGTTGCAGTATATTTAGAAATGCTATTGCAGAAACACTATAAAAGGTTAGGAAATGCTTTGATTTTCATTAGATCAAGAGGTCACTCTTAGACTACCCCAACTCTACTAAACAGAACTCATGAAAATTTATTTATGAAGTTATTATTATTGGTGGGGGGAAACCAACTTTCTGAAAAAAAAAAATTGTGCAAAAACTGTCTCTTGTGTCAAAGACAATTAACATATTTGTGGAATTTTCTTTTGTCTTTTCCTCTCCTTCACTCTACTTTATGTGGTAAATACAAAAAACTGAAGAGGAGAAAAAAATGTAAAAGCAAAGAGTAAAATCTAAATATTCTAGACAATCCAAGAACATACATGCTTACAGTTAGAAGAAAAAAATTATAATGCCTTTCCAAGGACAAAGGGATAAAGATTTGACATATTAAAACATTTTTGTGAATGTCTTCATCCTTGTTAAACAGCAGTTAAATAAACATTCAGATGTATATTTAACAGTGTCGCAGGAATCAGAAGTGGTTAATTTGTCCTGTTCAAGATGCAAAAATATAGAGCATTAGTCAAGTTCATCTAAAATTTGTCCTCTACTTAGGAGACTATTCTTCCTCAGTTTTTTCTTTATTAACCTAGTGGGAGCACAACCATATGAGGTAGACATGTGCATGAAGTTCTTAAATTGAAGTAAATATCTGTATTCACTTGCCTTCACAAAGCCCCTGTGACATCAGTGATTTCAGGAGAAATGGGATACAGATTTCAGTCTCCATGAGGCTGTATTTCACAGCAGAGCTGAGGAACAGTCAGTCTGCTCATGCACACTGCACCAACAGCTCTTTCTAACTGGGTTTCCTTTCCCTCACCCTTTCCCCACATAAAGAGTGAGGCTGTGAAGAATAAAAAATAATGAAAAAATACCAATTGCTCCCCTGTCTAGGTAGCACAAATATCACTTCTACAGACAGTGGTACTGCTGACACACAAGTGCATATTTAACTTTCCAAAGAATCTTGAGCAAGAATTAGACCCTCTGTCTCCTGGAGGATTAATTCATCTGCTTGTCAGAGGTCAAACCCCAAAACTATTGTTCAAGTCTTCATTCCTGATGTGAGAATGGAGATTGGAAGGTCAGTGATGTATAAATTCACAGAACACAACTCTTCTCATCTCTGTAATTCTCTGAAGACCATTCAACTATGTCAGCACATTTCCCACCAGTGCTGGAACCCAGCTTAGAGAACCCGTGTAGTGAACCCAGGCCCATAGAAGAATGGCTCAGTGCTCCCACACCCCTCTTCTGTGTAACCAGCAGCACCTTGTGATTGACAGCACAGCTAGCAAAGTCTTGACAGCAGAGCTAGGAAAGGTGCTCTCCCACCTTTCAGCTTGATTCCAACCTCGGGCAGCACATACGGAAGAGGAATTCACCTCCTCCCTAGAGGCAAATCATTGATCCCTCCTATGCATTCCCATGTTTTCTTGCTGATGCAGGAAGGGAGGAAGAGAAAAAAACAAAACAACTTTCACATCTGAACACTAAGTATTGGTTTATATACCTCTTCTTTCCTTCATCCTGTATATTGGGAGTCTAGAGCTGTGACCCCTTAACTAGTTCCCAGAAACACTGTTTGTTCACAAGCCACAGGAGTTAATATTGTAGGAGGAACATTATCTTTGGCTCTTCCTGATTTTTATTTCATTGATTTAAGTACCCAGCAGCTCTATGCCACAAGCCATTCAAAATTCATGTTCAATAAAGGCACAGTGAGTAATGGTTGCTTCATGGCACCAACATTCATCATCAGAGAAGATTATGCACAGTACTGTGTGCATCAATCATTTGGGAAAACAGAATTACAGTTGTTATAATAAAACCTTGTCACATGATCAGCCACTCTCGTGAAAAAAAAATGACATTGTCTTTGTCTTATCATCCTTTAGCTGTAACTATTTCTGATTCATGAAGTCACAGCAGCTGCTGCCAGTTACCTTTACTAAATAAAAGCCCAATGATAGTTTGTCTCTAATGTATTCCACAGATCTGGGGTGGTTGTTTTAATTTGTCCTAAAAGCAGTCATAAAGTTACAGCCAGGCTGTCCCACTGAAGGGCATCCAGGGCAAATTTATTAGCTGAAAAATTCTGTTTCAGGGTGACTGAAGTAATTCCTGAATTAGATCAAATTCATCAAACCAATTTGACTGAAATCAAAGCATTACCACAATCATTTAATATGTTTTATTTTTAGGAGCCTGTATTAGAGCTATGAAACCAGAGGGCAGGAGAATGAGTTACTACCTTTACCCAGACTAGTCATTGCAGCAGGTGAGTAGGGCTCAGTGCCACATCCAACAGGAAAACATTGAGTCTGTCAAGCTAGTGACCAAAAGAAACATGCTGATATAATTATCTTAATCAATTTAAGGAACCCAGTGCATCATTTACTTTGCTTTGATTGTAACTGCTTTGCAAGATCAAAATATCTTTTTTCAACCAAAGCATGTTTTGTTCTGTTCTATAAAGTTCTTTATAGACTGATCAAATCCTGAATTTTCATTGTATCTTTTTTTTCCTTTCTTTTCAAGTTCAGAACTAAAAATTTGCACAGATCTACAAGTTCCACCAAAGCCCAATTCCTGTTCCTAAGGACCTTCCAGGCCAAAAGGGAAGTGTTAACCATTTCTAATATCAAGCTCTCTTAAGACTATGGCACATGCTCTTTGTGAGCTAGGCTGCAGGTCAGCCAAAGTTTAGCAGATTACCGTCATCAGCACAGGAGTTACAAAGAACTGGTTAGTCACACATATTAGTTCTAAAACTAGTTGTTCAATTATATTAAGATACAGCTACTGCCTGTCTTAATGCAATTTCCAAGGGAAGCTATTCCTCCTGTTCATAAATTCTCTGTGAATGTGTGCCAAATATTATGGGAAATGTCTGAGAGCCTTTGTCCTGAGCACAGCTATTTCACATTTTAGTCCTTGGAATAATCCCTTAAATGAAAAGCCTAGTCCTGAGCAATGCTATGCATTTTAACTTCCTCTGACTGCAGAGGGAGCTCAAGAAGGTGTAAAATCATGGAATAGAGCCAATCCCAGAATATAGCCTCCCACATTGCCCTTCCAAGGAAAATATCTCTAGGTACTCAGTGTAAAAACCCCTGAGAGTATCTGCAAATAATGCCACCAAACTCAGCAGAGCAATATATTTGTTTTAAGCAGGTGGGTCGGGACCTCAGTGAAGGTGAGAGGTTATCCAAAGCCCTCCCACTCCTTTTAACATTTCCCTGAAGTACTAGCTCTCATATGATTCAAGGAGATAGAAAGCAAATGGCTAGAAACTGGGCAACTGAACTCAGTCCATGGAAATTACACAGCTCAAAGACCTGAAGCCATTCTAGATCCAAACTGAAGAGCAGGAAAAAGTTGAAGCTGTTTTCAGCACATTCTCAAACAGTAAAATTTCTGAGCAATTTCTGCTCCAAGAATTCTCCATTCTTATAAATAAAACAATATCTATGTACAAATATTTATCTCCTTAGCTAGAAGGCTTGCTTTTAGGCACTTGCTTTTTTAAAAAAAATAGCATTAGATATCACTGCAGAGAAGACTAACACCACTGCAGTCTGGATATCAGTCAGCTTCAATTAACATGCAAAGCACATGTATTGCCTGAATACCTGGGGCAAGCTCCTTCCATGGGTGTAAAGTCTGCAAAGCTGTGTGGCTAGTCTCCACATTTATTTTCAAAGCTTTATGACTGTGAGTCACCACATTTTCAACAGTACAACTCAATCTTTTCTTCCAAGAATAATTTTGAAACTATTGGGCTGACTGAGGAAAAAAACGACTTTAAATACACATTAAAAATTTAAAAACCAAGACAAACCAAAAAACTAATACCATTACAGATTACCAAGGATGGAATATTCATCAATGTTTTATTCCTCATATTAATGGTTAAACAATTTGATATTGAAAGCTGAACCTAATTAATATGTTGTTTCAACCATGAGAGCCTACTACCTGACAGGTGAGGTTTGTAGAAAGCAATTTTTTATTACAGCTGGGAAAAGAGGGCAAGTTATCAAACAGAGCACTGCTAGAGCTGGTTAAGTACTCACCTGAGACAATATTCTTTCATCAGTTGTCACTTATTCTTTGACATCAAAAGCTGTTCACTAGACTGAGCAGAGTCTGACAGAAGTTTCATCAAGAAAGCCTTCAGTGGGATTTCTTATCAAATCTGAGCTCTGCCCACATAGCCAAGGCCCTCAGCAGAGAGGAGAACCCTGGACTGAAGGGACTGTAGCTTGATCCCTTTTAATACGTACTGAAATTGGAGAACCCAGAGCTCAGACTGAGGGAATCATCTTTGGTAAACCAGTCCTAAAGAACAGCTGTGTGGGATCCTAGACTAGAAGGTCTTCATGACCAGATTATTTGTCTGGGTTGTGAGTTCTACAGATATGGGTTGGAAGAAATTATTCAAAGTTTTCTGCCTCCCATTTGAGGATAAGGGGTGGAAGGTAAATATGGTCAACACCACACCACAAAAGCATTTTGTTCAATCTTTCTGCAAAATATGAAAATGTTCTGAAAAACTCAGAGATTTGAGCAACCTCCCACCCTGGCTAATAGTGACACAAGTAGCTAAAAGGAGTTACTGGCCTCCTGCTGCAATAACCCCAGAAAAGATGTGTCATTCTCACCTCCTTTCAGACTTCATATAAACCAATAGAGAAAACCTTTTCACAACATCAAATCATTTGACAGCTACAACTATACTTGAGAATATCCCTTCTCAGCTAATTTGAGAGTTCTACTGATGTACCAAGAACATATAGTACAAGAAAATTTTTCAGAGAACTGAATCTTATGGACATCAAACAAAAATGGATGTATGTATCAACAAAACATCAGGCTCCATATCCTGAGTGCTGCTTTCATAACCCAGAAGAGAATATGTTCTTCTTGTTGCTCAAGTTTCCAAAGTTTCGAATCAGCTTCTAAAATCTAAGTCAAAGGTTCTGAAGCAGACAATATCCCAAAGCATTTGGTGTAATTCTGACACTGCACTCCATGAGAAAACAGTATGGGGGTTCCCTGTAAGCATCTTTATGTGTAAGACATTCTGTAACAAATCAGGTTTGCTCTCATGGCCTCTCTCTAGTTTTCTGAAGTAACTTTGTGCTGTTCTGTCATTTCCTTCAGTCTCAAATGTCAACAACTTTCAATCCAAGTGGGATTGCAATTGGATAAAAATGCAAGCTGATACATCCATATAAGAAACTATTTCTCATAATCTTGACATGATTAATGCATAGACACACAAAATTTTCACCCAAATATTGCCAGCATTAACTCCAGTAAGGGACAACCCTATTCATGATCCTGTTCATCACAGAGTTTCATGAGCAAAAACTGACACTAAATGAGATTGATGGCAGTTGCAATAAGGCCCTTCATGAGTTTTCCCAGACAAAAAGAACACCTTTACAATTAGACACTAGTGCTTTTAGCAGGGCCTTGTCACTCTGACTCTGGGGACATG
The DNA here is from genome assembly GCA_013399015.1 of Galbula dea. NCBI lineage: Eukaryota > Metazoa > Chordata > Aves > Piciformes > Galbulidae > Galbula > Galbula dea. The sequence continues at coordinate 209,433 of VWZX01008738.1, read as the reverse complement.
AATAAGAGGCACCTTCTGCTATCAGTCTGTCTTTATGTGGCTTTTGTTAGTCAAACAACCCTTTTGTAATGAAAACCCAAAGAGAATGATTTCAAAGACAACTCATTTGTGATAGCAATCTTTTGACAGTCTGTTCAAATGGCTTTAATAAATAAATAAAAATTTTAAAAAGTCAACTACAAGCAACAGAAATTAACAAAATAATAACTGGAAGTAGACCTGATTGCCAGCTTCAGTTTACACATGGAAAAAGACCAAGTGCTGCTCCTACAGACCGATAAGACAAACATCTGCTGAACTGAAGGACAAACCCCTGCCTTCTGATCTACAGTACATTCCTTACCCTCCTCTGGAAAACCACCATAATTACTGGTAGGGAAATTCATGAGTAAGTCTGAGAAACAGATGTTCACTGTGCAATAAACTGTATTTCTACTCAGGAATTGCTACAGAGAAATAGGTGTGCATCTGCTATCTCGCTGGAATGTACAAACTCAACAAATCTGCTATTCCAGGGACATACAAAAGTTAAAGAGCATGTGTGGACCAGCTAAGAAGCAAGTGCATAGGTCAGTCAGGTGCCTCATGACAGTATCCTTCTGCCTGCTATGGTGTAAAGAAACTGCAAGGTAAATGCATAGGATGCTGTCCCAAAGCATCCAGAGCAGATTGCATATGGTTATGTGGTGTAGCATACGCGTGCAGTAGTTTCACTCAGACAGATGTCTCCACAGTTTGCACAGCAGACCCTGTGGATGCTCCATTCAAGTAGTGGATTGGTGGGAGATGGACAACACACATAGCAAGTCATCCAGCAGCTCACCATGTCTTTTTACAAAGAGTATGATTCATTCCACAGTCTGCCACATCTTAGTCTAAGGTTCTGCATATACAACATGTGTGAACCACTGAGGAAAAGACACAACCTACAAAAGACAGCTCTAGCAGTAATCCTCAAAACACAACCAAAATAGAGTAACTGGTAGTCTGTGACCCAAGAGATTTGTAGTAGGCTAGATAGTTATTTTCTGTCACTGATTTTGTATAGAAAAATGCAAGTGACAGCATCCAGAGAAGAAGAGACATGTGTTTGCAAGGAGGAATTGCTGAAACACAGAGCATTGCTACAATGGCACTTTTCATCAGCAGAAATTACAAGCAATTTCCAGCATAATTGTTTTGTCTTTCTCATGTCTCCTGAAATATTTTCTCATTTGAATAAAAAACCAAAAGTAAACAATTGAGTTTGTATTCTTTAAAAGCATGAAAATGCAACAATATAATAAGTGGCCTTGGCAAGATGGTGAACAGCTTGTTTCAACTCAAGTTAAATAAACTTTTGACCACATTAGCAACTCTAAGTGACACTTACTTCACAGTCATAAATTCCTTCATGCTTATTACAGGAAGGGAAGTCCCGTGCCCAAAACATTAGCAAACTTTTATTGAACTTCCTCCAGTAAGCTAAACAACATCTTAAACAATTCCTCAGCACCTAGTCTTCTGAACTACCCTTGACTTCATTTCCTGCTACTGAAGACTTCTAAAGGGTATGCTCTCCTCTCATGTGCAAACATCTTTCCTATTCTCAGCTTCTGAACTCTGGGAGCTGAGTCAGAAAACATAAGCAGCAGAAAGCCTTAAAGTGGGTAAAATTTTGATGTCAATGTCTCTGGTGATGAGGTCATTAGAAGTCTTGTCATGCGTCTTCCTTCATTTGAGTCAGTCACCTCACCTAGCACTAACCTTGTATAGATATCAGGCACACAGGTGCTCATGGAAGTCACTGGAGATGGATGGCCAGGAGGAACCACCTTCAAAAGCTCCCTGTCTTACATTTCTCCAGGGAAGGGTGCACCACCTTTTTGCTATGCCTTCCTTTCCTCACTAATGACAGAAATGAGCTAAAAGATGAGCTTAGGCAATCATTGTGGTTTCAGACAGATAATGATGAGGAGAGATGACTCCTTCACTGAATAAATTGAAAGCTGAATGATGGTAAATTTCAGATGTGGGAGAGAAAGAAAGGCTGCTATATTGTGTTTTTACAACTAGCTGTTTTCTATCTGGTGTTTCCCAAAGGAAGCTTTCCTTTTGGCAGACAATTTCTTTTTGGGACGCTAGCATGAATTAGGGTTTTTTTGTGAAATCACAGGGTCATTGAATTTGTTGAAAATGAGATCCAAAAGCAGCAAATTAAGTCCTCTGGTATTAAGCCTTTCAAAATCACTATTGCCTTTTATAAAAAACTACCTCAGTTATAACATGTCAGCCACAAATCCAACAATTTTTAATTCCCATCTTAAAAAGTACATACTTGAAATGAAACATCTAAATATGCGTTTGAGACAGCCAACACAAACTTTCAGTTTAGTGTTGATGCATCCAATGATCCAATCCCCTTTGTTTTATACAGACAATCTTTTTCCTTTCAAATCACAATTATCACATTTCTAGATCCCTGAACAAGGTCATTCTTCCAAATGAAGCTAGCAGATTGCTTTGTGCTGATCTGAATGTCAGAGCTCCATTCTAACTCTTTACTTAATGCTTACTGTTGAGGTTGGGAGAAGTTCAATGGGTAGTTTCAAAGTATGTCATTGTGACTTAAGTTCCTCCTTATCTGGTGCCATTAAAATATCCATGGGCAGAAAGTCTACAATTATGTTATTCTTTCCGGTTCCTAAAACCAAGTAAGATCCAAAGAAGCTTTTGGGAACCCACAAGACAGTTAACAAGTACAGAGCAGAGTCCACATGCAGTGTGAAGTTCAGGCAGAAGTCGTTTCCAGGCTGCTTCCTTTCATACACCTTCAGTCATCAGCATTTCCTGAGCCCCAGATGAAGACTACATCTCACCTACATCCCATCAGCTAAGGCAAGAGACTGGCACAGATCAATGGCAAATTCCCAGATGACCTCAACTCTCTTTGCTGAGTTTGGCAAATTTCTGTTTACTCTAATGGACCCTTAAGATTCTCTAGATCCCTAAGGCAGCTGCATGTTCTTGAAGTCATCATCACTGACCCCACTAGAGATAGGTCAGCTGATATTAGCCAGAGATTTCATACTCCATATAAATCTGGATTTACAAAGCATTTTCTCATGAACGATACATTTTCCACAGCAGCTAACTTTAAACTGTGCTGCACTCAGGGGTAACTCACTGATAAAACATTTTAAATTTTGTTTCATTCTAAATTGGCATAAAGGGCAAATCCTCAAGCTTCTGGTTAAAAACTTCAACCATTTCCTTTACATTTAAAGTCTTATACCCTTCCCTGGTAGACTTTGGATACCCAGGCACTGAAGCTTTTAGACACGTTTAACATGTGTGTCCTCACTTTTCCTACTCTGATTTCCCTTCTGGACACCATAACTACCAGGAATATTACAGAGGTAATTGACTGACACTATTTACATTATCTGGTCTAAAAAAATGAGAAAAATGAGCTAAGTCAGTACTAAAATTTTGCTTACCACCATAATAAAGCTTTGCTATGCTCTTTTGGTAGCCTGAAGACATCACTATAGAGGTTTAGACATTCACCACACTTCTCTGGTTGTATCAGCAGGTGCATTTTTAGCTCAGATACTTAATTATATACAATTTTCCCCTTTCAACAAATACTGTTAAAAACAAGCTGTTGTTCTCCAAAAGCTCACAGAGTTTACATTAAACTGCAAAATCATTTCCCTCTTGGCAGCTGCAAGTTGGCCAGTCTATGCTTCTACAAAACAAGCCCATTCTTGCTACCGTTAATTATCTTTATTTTGAGGGAAGCATTCCCAAAGTCAGTAGTAAACATTCCCTTGCTACAGGCTGGAAAACCAAGGCTGCTGCCAATTTTTTGCTGCACATGATGAAGGTGTTGAAGTAGTTATTTGCCACGCCAGGAATTTTTAACAACCTGGGCACTATCAGGGGAACCATAGTCTTTGCAGAGAAATGGCAAGAGAAGGCAATGACAAAATGAAAGCTGGAGGTTGCCAAGCCACAAATTGTAAAAAAAAAATTAATTCATATAGGGTTCCAGTCACATTATTTGGAATATAAATGATTTAGAATAGTTCTTCACACAGTGCTCCTTATTGACACCCTTGTAGTTTGGACTTTGTACTGCAGTCTGCTTCCTTGTGTGCTTTAATTACCAGCCTGGCTGATAGAACCAGGTGTACTGTGGCTAACAAATGCCAGGTTTTCAAACCTGTACGTTTGCTAATAGGCACAGGAACTGGATTTACCCCAAAACCACAACCTGGCCACTGCAGCACTGATGGCTGAAGTAAGCTCAGCTGAAAGAAACTTTCAGAGCCATTCTCATATCTCCAAGAGTACGTCTTCCCTAGAAATGAACTCAAAAAGGCTATGGAAGCATCCCAAGAAATCCATCCTAAGAATATATCATGCACTTTTGCCTCTTTGTTTTAACTGGAATAACTCACCTCTCCTTTACTGAGCCATAAGAAAAAGGAATGAGAATGGCTGCTCTGGTTGGTACAAACTACCAATTGCAAATGTTATGGAAAAACCTTAAGATTCCAGGAAACACATATTCAGCAACTTGATGGGTCAAAAGCGCAGTGTGGAGAGCATGACTGGGAAATGACCTCTTAGGGGAAAAGAAACTTTTGAAATTGATGGCTTATTCATTGTACTATGAAACAGATTAGCAGGAAGAAATAAAGCAATTCAAGTTTACACTAAAAACTGTGAAAAGAAAGTACTGTGCAGCTAACAAAATGGTAAGTTGTAGGGAACACTTTTCACTCATAGCTGTTCATTTAAGAGGGAAAAAATATCACCTGAGATTTCCTGCATGCACTCAATGGAACACAAACAAAGCACTTCAAGAAAATTTGTTTGAAAGAAGCCAAGTTAGTATGAGTAGCACTAAAATGTCTTTGAATATTGATAATGAAAAAAAGATGCAACAAAGAATAGGAAACTAGTAAAGATCATTTATTAAAATAAACTTCTTATGAATATTTTGCTCATGTTGACAAGGGTGCATGACTCCCCATCTCCATCCCTACATGCACTACTGGATTCTACACACCATGCAGGAGTGTCATCATGTTGCAGCTATCTGCAGAGCAATTAGCTTTGCTTTCCTATTGTAGAGACACTGAACACCTCAGCTGAACTCACTCCTGCAGTACCCCAATACTCTCCTGCCTCAGTCTCTGACTGAAGGAAATACTAGATCCCAAATTATCCTTTTGCAGATAAATGTTCTCTTATTTTTCTTGGTAAATTTCCTATTATTTTTCATTCCTCAAATATTGCTAAACAAGCACAGTAAACATGGGCTAGCTTAACTCCTTGGCACCGATACTATCTTGTTTCTACCTACCCTTTTCCTTCCTATTTTCCTCCCTCAACCCCACTTTCAGGTCCACCATGACTAACTGAAATTTCACTAGCAGCATCTCAATGATTTGCACTGCCTGACCTTCCTGAGTCTTATTTCTGCATTACTGTGTCAATAAGATTGCACAACACCATCAATAATGCAAAATGGAACAAAGAGATACTGAAGCTGTCCAAAGCTGTTCTATTTTGCCATCCGCTTCCTTAGATGACATAGCACTTAGATGACCACAACAAAGAAGCCAAGAGGTGCACTCTAGCTAAAAAGCTTCTGAGGACTTTCTATCCAGTAATGAAGAAGGAGAGCTTCACAAATACTCTGTCAAATGGTGACAGCATGGTAGCATCTAAGGAAAGGCAAGGGAAAGGAAAAGGATATGTACTGGGACAGCCAGTTGTTTTTAAATAATCATGATAAGCATTACAGTGATTAAGAAATGTGTGCATGTTACTGAACTATCAAAGACCATTTTGATCTTAATCTAACAGACCAAAACTTTTGAAGGCATATCCAGCCTGCCTTTTCCCAATTTCATCCAGTTTATGCTAACAGTGATCATCATTCCAACCTCCCCTGCCAGACCATGTGCTAAGCATACCAACAAATAAACACCTCAAGTCAAAGGTGACAATGGCAGATCTGAACAGGATCCATTCTCTCATGTTTTTTCAGTAAGGTTTGGATGAGCACCTGGAATTATGTTTACAAATTCTGTGCCAACATAAAACACAAACAAAGCTAGACCTGAAGCCATGCAGAGTTTGTCTGTATTTGTTTTACACCATATATTCTTTCAGCTTAACATGAATACTGAAAATCTCTCATCTATATTTGTAGCAAATCAGAATGCAAAACACTGTAACTAAGCCAGCACTTACCTGAGTGAGGATAAAATCATTTAGTCAAGCACTGGTTAAATGCAGCGATATTGATATAAATCACTGCAAGTGAAGAACTATTCCAAGATGCTAAGACAAGAACTTAAGAAAAGGTAAAACTTAAGCTTTTAGAACTTAAAAATGCATTTTGCACCTGGGAAATGGGGGAAATGTACATCATTATCAAATGGCTTTCAGCCTACAAAGGCATTTTGGTAACCTTGAGTTCACATGCTGGGTTCCAGACAGCACTGTCAGAAGATGATGCTGGTCTCTCACTGGAACAGGAAGACTTTGTAGGTTTGGGGTATGAAAACCCTGATGTTTCTCAGCAGACTTCATTCTTCCCTCAAAATTCCTTAGCCTTAACAGCAGAGTAATGTTCTTGTACGGAATTAACAGGATCTTAAAAGATCCAAAGTAAACATTCTTGTTTGATTTCCCCTTAAGACAGCAATTCTGACTAACCAGTGAGTTCACAGAATAATCAAAGGCCTTTTGAGAGAAGAATAACAATAAACTAAAAACCATTATTAGTTTTAGCCTAAATTATGTCTTTGAAACATAGCTACTTCAGAAAATGAGGTTGATTCAAGCTGTCTATGTATCTCTAGAGACCAGCAAAACAAGCAGTCAATTTCAAACCACTTCAAAGAGTTTTCTGAAACATTAAGTTTGTACATATTGCATGACAATAAATGGCCAATGTACATGACTGAACCTCCACTGAGGACATCTCAGAAGCGTAACCTCTCCCCTGTTACTGGACAACAAAGAATCTAGACAGAGCCTCATCTCTGACACAGAAGAAACAAGGAAGTGGTGGTCAAGTGGTTAGGATTCAGCACTCTCACCACTGGGGCCTGGGTTCAATTCCCAGTTAGGGAAGAATCCTGCCCTGGCAGGGGGGTTGTTGGACTAGATGATCTTTGGAGGTCCCTTCCAACCCCTGACATTCTGTGATTCTGTGAGAGTGTAGTGTAGTCACCCCTCCATCCCTCTCTGCATCTGAGTAAAACCAGACTACTCAGCTGACTCTGAATACTAAACAACCATTTGAAAAAAAAATAAAAAGGAGGAAGAGTAGATAACTTTCCCCCATATTTGGAAATCTTCTTTGAAAAACTGCCTCAAAATTGCCATTGACAAGCAGAAAGGCTGGAAAAACTTCTAAAATGCCAACAAAAGTTCTGTTGTCAGAAAAATTGCCTACAAAATTCATATTTATGGATTAAAACTCAAGTGGGGGAAAAAACCTTTGATTTTGAACACTGTGTTGTTTTGACTTAGGATTTACATGGGTCTAGGCGTAACTGATGCTCTGAAAGTACACCAAAACCATTCCATTTCATATGATATTCCTTAACGTCAACCAACAGTAAATGAACAATAGAAGTCCCTGTGGTTTCTTTCCTATGTAAACATTAGTCATTTTCCAAATTAAAAAAGCATGAATATACATTTGCAATGTTTTCCTGTCTTTGACACTTTTTCTAAAAGAAGAGACACAGGAATTCAACCACTGCAGTAGAAAGAGAGCTATCCCCATAATCATTTACACTAAATGACTGTTAAAGGGAAAAAAAAAAAGTAAAAAAGTAAATATAACCAAAACAACAAAGAAAAAAAATAATAAAACCAAAGCAAGAAATTTCAGCAAATTCACACAGACTTGTAAAACTTCTCTACCCTTTGCAGTGTTGAACAACTTGGGTAAAATAGTAAAGTGTTAAAGTTTTAGGAGACAAAAGCTCTTCATAAATATTTAGCCCTACACAGTTGTCAATGTCAGTTGTGTGTAAAAAGTAGGCACCTGAGAAAACTGTACATCAGATTCAAAGGCAGACTAAAGAGGTCTCTCTCAGGGGCTGCTAGGAAGGGAGAGGCTAAGACTCTACTTGTGCTTTTCCTAGAACACTTTGAAAAGAGGTAGCAGAACTACATGTGAAAGGCTGGAGTTAATTGGTGAAACTACAAGCTAGACAGAAATCCCAATTTCTTTTGCTTACAAAAGCACTATGAAAAGTTTTCTTCCCTAGCTCTATCAAGCCTTTGGATGAGCTCTTTCATAGAATCATTTTGATTGGAAGAGCACTTTAAGACCATCAAGTTCAACAGTTAAGCCAGCACTGGCAGGTCACCATTAAGTCCTGTCTCTCAGCACTATATCTACGTGTCTTTTAAATGAATTCAGAGATGGTGACTCCACCACTTCCATGAAAAGCCTGTTCCAGGGCTTTATAACCCTTTCTAAGAAGAACTGTTTCCTAATATCCAGCCTGGTTCTTACACACAGTAAACCCAACCACAGTATTTTAGTTCACTTTACCAAAAGCCGCTGTGGGACTGCTGAATTTGTAGAGGACATACACTGATGTTGGTGAGTAAGCACTTGTGATACTTGCAAGACAGTTTTCTTGGGATTCAGACTTAGTGTCAGTGTTGTCCTTATTGACTTACAGATTACAGTTAGGATAAATTTTTCCCTAAACATAAAAGAAAATTTTTTTAGGAGAGAACATCTTGGGTTCTGCTGAGAGAAGCTAGGACTTTCTCTTCCCAAAATCTCAAGGGTGCAACACCTGCCTTTATTTCACCATCTTTAGTGAAAAAAAAGCCTTTTTTTTCCCTCCCAGGAATGCAATGGCACTGAAAAACACAAAATAGAGACTCCTGTGTAGGTAATAACACAGGCAGATTACATCTTTCCTCTCAGTTTAGTGGCTACAGGCGAAGGGAATCCACCAGCTGCTAACAGATATGGAAGTTAATAATTTGCAGTCCAGTAGGGAGCAGCATGAAGCATGTTAAGGTAGTGTTTCAGATTTGGACTGTTGGATAAAACCTGTGTGAAATTACATTCCAGGATGCTTTCTTTTGTATTTCTTGCCACTGTGGGCTCCACTGCAATACTGATTTTTTTTTTTATATCAGGGCATGCTTCCTTCCTAGGCATCACTGGGCAGGGAATATGTTTTTAAACATCGTTTACATCTTGCTGCTTTGATTGTGCAGACTTTGAATGCATCAGTAGCAGAAAGACAATTAAGAAAGAGGGGACATATTTGATTGTGTTACCCTCAGAAAGTCTGCTTGTTAACTGCCCTGAGTACTTAATACAGGAGAACATTCTACAGTGCCAGATGGGTTCAGCTGTACAAGGATTCTGCTAAGCCCTCAGAGCACACCAAAGATTCCTCAAAGGTGGGTTGATAAAAACAATGTTCAAGGTCATTTCTGAAATGTACAAATTCTGGGAAGAATCATGGGGTTTTAAACAGAAGTCAAAGGTAGTGATTCAGGGAATCCCACAGAAAAAACAGGCAGAGATGGAAGCTGTAAGGTACCTGATTCTTCTGGGAGCTGGGACAAAAAATTACCACAGAAGGTTCAATGTAATTGAGGGAGCACTGCAGAAGGGAAAAAACATGAACATACATACCTCATATGGTAAACCCAGAAGGGATACACAGCAATCTGGCAAAGCTTTAAGCATAAAGCTTTACATCTTGATGTAAAGATGGAATTTTAAAACACTGCACTGCCTAAAGAAGTACAACCCCCCTTTTTTCTCTTATTGATTCCTTACAAGTGCATTTTCTTCAGCTTGAGGATAGGTGAGCTACCTGCTGGTGTCTTCCACTACTTGTTACCACCTAAATCAATAGCCTTGAAGAACTGCATCTAGACTAGGATCCTGTAATTTTTCTTCTCAGTCTTCACTTCCTCTCCCACCAAATCATCTGCTTTATACCATCAGTGCAGCAGAAATTATCAGACACCTAATAGTCCATAATACCCTGTTTGGCTCCTTCAGCACATGCTTAAGAAGTATGAGCCACGTGTGAGGTCAAGAGGCCTTTGATGGAGCAAAATGTGAAAACAGACTGTGTGCATCATACCATGGGAGCTTTATGGTGCTGTCACAATGCCAGTGCCCCAGCACATTCTGTTAGTAGACTGAAATGGCTTAGGACAGGACCAAACATTTCTTCCAAATGTTGAGTGTTCTTGTGCATAAGGAGAGAGCTATGACATAGCTTGTGGACTGGCTGTGGGACTTAAGTCACCCCAACACAACTGTATTTAGGTCTACAGGCCAAAAACGTCCTAGAGAAAACTTTAGCCTACAAAGAACAAACAAAGGCAAAGGTGGGCATGAACAGCTACCTAGACTCGATTTTTCATCACTGCCAATGCCAGCCATCTGAATTTGTGGCCTATAGCCATGAAGTATTTTTGCTGATTCAGCATTTTCAGTCACTGTCTTTCCCCTTTGGTACTTGGTGAGGTGGGAGTTTCAATTCTCCAAATTCTGCATCCAAACATATGTACACCAGACACTTAGGAACAGCAGGACAGAACAATGCACTGAAATGCGAAAATACCAGGTTAAAAAGGAAAGAGGAAAATACCACTGGAATACCAGCCATGAGGAGGGAAATGAAAGGGCAGTAAGACAAGAAGCTTCTGATACAGTTCTGGAAGTTGTAGGGGACCTTTTCTCCAGCTTTTCTAGGGCTTGTAGGTTGTTTGTTTTCCCCTTCTCATTTACAGAAAATAAACTGTCATGAGAATGAAAGTTTGCATTGATGAATGCCTGTCATACAAATATAAAAGCTGAAGATACAACAATAATATGTAATGTGATTGATCTTACAATTATTGTGGAAATAAAAAGAGTTGACATATTTTCCCATCACCTTTACAAAGAAAGTGTAATAAACTCTCCAACTCTCTTTCTCCAATAACCACTGAATGTATAATGAGAAGACAAAATGTCACTATACACTGAAGTCTAAAGGAAGTTTGCACAGTCTGGAAATTTCCAGGTCATAGTATTCATCCATTGTTCATGTTCATGGATCTGTTTCTATATGCTGCAAGTGCCTGGATATTATTTAGCTACATGGCCTTCCATCTTCCTCTTTTCTAGAACAGAATGGAATAGTTAAGTTGGAAGGGACCTACAACAATCATCTAGTCCATCTGCCTGACCACTTCATGGCAACCACTTCCCATCTTTATAACTCCCCAACTTTTTTGCCCTTTCCTTTCCTGTAACTAACTCTACCTTGTAATATTAGTTTTTAAAGATGAATAGAGGTTGGACAAAAGACAGATTTTGATGTTGATCTCCCAAACAAAGACAACTTTTAGTAAACATTAATTTAAGGGAAGATGCTGTATTTTGAAGGGTCAGGCACCCCAAGAAAATGCACATATTGACTTCAGGCTTTTATTAACACTAATCCCTTTGACATGGTGTTTCCAAACCTGGAAACCTAATCCTCCCTGAGGACCCAGATAGTGATGAAAGGTTTAAGATCAGTTCCCTGCTAGGCAGGTGATTTAATTGGAAGGCCACAGTCAAGAGTTCTCTGCTTGCTTTCCACCCCACTTCTTATCCAATGAAACATGATACTTCATCTGTGGTGGATGACTTCATTCCCCAGAAGAGCCAATTCACATTTAGGTCCTTAAATTCCTTCTTTTAAGTACCCCTGAACTAGACAGGATATTTTGACTGGCAACTTTAGACTACAGGTTAAAAAATGAAGTGCAGAACTATGTGTTGGTTGACACAGCTGCAGAAGCACAGCTTTGTCCAGCCTCATTGCAAGAGATTACCATTTTCCTAAAGAGGTGGGTAAAATGTATAAACAAAGTATGAAACTGGGACTTGGCAACCAGAAAGTCTCCACTAACCACTAAGATTTCCTCTTGCTTCTTTCCATGTGGCCTTACAAATCTGACATTTCTTTGGGTTGGAGAACTCCCAACCCTGCCCCTTCAGCTGAGTGCAGGTCAAGACATTCTTCTGGCAACTTGATGTAAATCCCCTTTTGAGGACAAGGGCCTTGCAGGCAAAGTCTATGTAAATAGGAAGCAAAAATGTTTTATTTTAAAAAGTTGAGTGATGAGTTCTTGGGATGTTATAGTAACTTACCCTCTAAAGAAACCTCAAGAGTAATGACACTCCATGAACTTCCCTCCATGTGCTGGTCTCCAGCTAGGAGCCAGGTTTCTGGCAGCTAAGCACTGGGGTGGCTGTCTGCTGGTTCCTACAGCATTAGTATATTCACTGTCATGAAATTTGTTGTCAAGGCCATGACAAAACAGAAAAGCTACTTCTGCTTTAGGAGTTTTAAACTAATTTTTTGGGATGATTTCTAATAGACATTCTGTAAAAGTGCCTTGAGATTCTGCAGGGCAGAAGGAGTTATTAAAATTCCTAAAAATAATTTGTTCACATCTAAAAATACCACACTATCATAGTCCAATAACTCAAACCCTTTTAGGGATGGCAATTAACAGAAGCACTAATAAAACTACTACATCTTCTTTCAAGTGAGTGAAAAAAACTCATATCTTTAACTACGTAGGACCACAATGAACTGGCTTTAGTGCTTTACTTCTTTTTTCCTTAAGGGTGAAGTTTATCCTTTCTGTGTTTGGTGACTGGTAAATTTGGGGAAGAAAAACTTAAAGGAGAAAAAACTGTCTTCTAAGAAATGTTTATGCAAAAATGCATGAATGTGGCTCCATGTGTATTCCTTGTTCCAGTGTGAGCTATTGTTCCTTCTTTTTAATCTTATATTTTAAACTTCCATACATTAATCCATTTATATAATGGGGTTTTTTACTCTTCCTTTATATCCTTGAAGCATAAAAATACTGTTAAGCTTGAACTGCATGAAATAGTGGATGATACACTTTAAAACACTGACAATAGATGACCAAGCATTTTCAGGCTTTAATGATTTTTAAATAATCTAGTCATAATATTCAGCAATGTAAATAGTCTTGACATTAAACATCTCTGCAGCCTGATAAACCACTTTTATATGGCTCAGAGACAAAAGAAGACTGAAAAAGACAACCTCTTGTCCTGTTTCATACTTAAAAACATACAATTTCATGAAATGATTTTAAGGAAATGTATGGTTTTTAATAGAAGTGTTATATTTGTTGGCAGCAAATCTTAAGAACAGGGTGAATATTATATATCTATGTAGATTTGGAAAATAATGTATCCCTTTCTGGCAGCTAGTATTTAATTTTTTTGTTTGAAATTAAATCGAGCACTGAGTTTCCTTACGCTTCAGAATAAAATGACATGGTAAGAAAGTCAATACCTAGGCAAGCATACAAACCCACATTTCCTTAGGGGGAACATTACTGGGACTGGAGAATTGTTAGTTTAATTGGAAGCTATTGTTCAGGTAATACTGAATTTAACAGAAGAAAAAGGAAGACCAAAGGCTATATTTATACGCAGTTGAAAGTATTACTGTTTCTCTGTACATAATTTTCTGAAGGTATGTCAGCACCTTACTTCTTTCTCAGTAAACATGAGAGAAGTTAGTGATACCTTCTTAAATTCTGACCTACTTTCTGCACAACAGCCCCAGATGATATAACTCACCTGCTTTCCTGCTGCACACCCTCATATAAAAATATATCTGATACACACAAGTAACAGCAAAGGTCTAGATCTTTAAAATGGCATCGTGTCCCATAAGTCCTTTAAAACAACCTTCAAAAGGTGGTCAAAAGAGCCTGATTTGAAGGAATTAACTGTATTCTCATACATAGTTTCTAATTATTATCTTTTGCCATTTGATCACCCTCATAAGAGACAAACCTGGTTGCCAGCTGAAGAGCCTTGGCTTGGGCCAGAGCCTTGACAAAAGGCAAAGACCAAAACACAAGCATTCACAATTCAGAAATCTTGCAGGAGGGGTAACTGTATTTCAGAGATGCTTACTGTTGAGAATGGGTGTCTCTCAGAGATTAACTGCCTGTAGGTACATGCCACCTTGCCTCAGTCAAACCCTGCAATGTTTATCCATGTAAGAAATCTGAACCATATGTTTGACGAAGAAAAATACAAGGTGTGTGTCTTGTGTTTTCCAGCACATCTATCCCTATTACTCATAGGAAGGATGGTAGCTCAATGTCACTAGGTAAGCTCTCCACATTCTGGAAACACATGGGGAACACAGGAGAACTAATGAACCATTCAAGTTAAGGAGCAGTAAAGCAAATGTAATCAATGGAAACACTAAAGAGTTAAGATCCAAAACTCCTTTAAAAATATTCTTTGAGAAGTTATTACTTTGATAAGATACTACTCCAGATCTTAACTGTTTCTTTATTAAAAAACAGATTTGAACTATTTTTAATGTGAGAGGGAAATAATAAGTTTTAAAAGACACCTAAAGGACTGATTTACAAGGTTCTTTGCTTCATTAGTTCCCACTGACCTCAGTAGACATAGGCTCTTTCAGTATGTCCCAGGATCAAGGCTTAAATTGAATGTGATAAGAAAAAAAACCCCAATATCTTGACTGTAAACCCCCAGATTGCTCTTGATACAGTGCCCATATGTAGTTTAGTTAAACATGGCTCTATATGCCTTGTCTTTATTCTGTTCATTAGCCCTATCACTCTGTCTTCTTAAATTAGGGTCTGATCTTGAAACCTTCTGCTTAACACAGCTGCACAACATTACACAGAATCACAGAATATTAGGAGTTGGAAGGGACCTCAAAAGATCATCTAGTCCAACCCTCCTGCCGCAGCAGGATTCCCTAGACCAGGTCACACAGAAGCGCGTCCAGATGGGTTTTGAATATCTCCAGAGAAGGAGACTCCACAGCCTCTCTGGGCAGTCTGTGCCAGTGCTCTGGCACCTGAACTGGGAAATGTTTTTTCTTGTATTCACATGGAACCTCCTATGTTTCAGCTTGATTCCAGGTCTTATCCCTATCATTTTCATATTTCTCCTCTCCAGATAGTATTTTAATTTCAAGCTCCTATTCCACTAATGGCAATTTAGAAACTGTAACTTCAGTAAGATTCACATGTGTTTCCTTAAAAACATACATTAAAATGGACTTGCTACCATGACAGGTAAATCTGAGAGTTAGAAACAAAGGATTTAACCATTAACCCTGGATAAGCCACATGATTCTAGAGTATGTTCTACCCCATCTACACCTAACACACTCCTGCAGGGGCCACGGGTGGATCTGTCTTTACTACAAGAAGTTGCGTGTACATCCAGAAGGAACCTGCACTATTTTGATTTGATAGCTTCAGCACATTTCAGAGTTAGCAGCAAACCACAAAAAAAACCCCTTTTACATGTCTTCAGAGAAATCCCTAACCTTGCCTTGATCATTGAACATTCTTTAAATATGCTATTAACTTTTTATAAGCAGCATAATATAGGAACAATTATGTGAAAAATTAATTGATCATGCAGTTGCATTAGATACTGTTATGGCTCATTAAAATATTTGAGACTTCAGCTAAATGGCTAATTGCTTTGTATAATGAAAATTATTATTTGATTCAAAAAGAAGAAGGCAACATTTTGGAATTGGCCAAAGATACGAAAGCACTCTGCAAGAGTGCTCCGTGCTCCAGGCAAACCTGAGTGACATCACAGAGGTGACAACTTAAGTCTTAGTACTGCCTTCCACAAAAAGGGAAAAATGTTTTCTCATGCTCAGAGTTGGCCTAATTCTGCATCAGGAAAGACAGAGAACCTTTCTTTGACTTCAGAAAAACATAGGTTGTATATTAGAGTCCATCCTACCAACCTACCATGAAAGCTGCAATGTGGCTGACTCTCCAACTTCTGCTACTAGTGCTGGTAGAAGTTGGACTTAATTTTGTAAAACAAGCCATAAAAGGTCAGCTTCAAACTGAGACATAGCTGGGGTTGGATTCTTTCTGGTTTGCCATTGCTTCCTTTTCTTTCAAATTGTCCATAATAATGCAAGAGGACAGAAGAAGAAACCACTCAAACATAGTAACAGTCACAGAACGGTTAACATTGGAAGGGACTACCAGAGGCCATTTAGTCCAACCTCTCTGCACTAGCAGGGTCCCCTAGAGCACAGTACTCAGGATTTTAGCCAGATGGTTTTTCAATATCTCCAGGGAAGGAGATTCCACAGCCTTTCTGGGCAGCCTTTCAATACAAACTATCACGTTTGTCAAGGATATTTAGCAATGGCTCATTTTATCATTAACATTCTCCATTATCCTTTATGTAGGCAAAGCTTTTGAGCTGTACCAATTAAGCCTGCAACCACAACAGCATAGTTTGCATTCAAAAGGAGTAAATCTATCCTAACCATTTAAGGTTGGGTGTAAAAGATGTACCTACACAAATGAGGGCTTCAAATAATACCAGATAGGGAAAAGAGTAAGCATGTACTCTGCATATACTAACAATCAGTCAATTTCTCTGCCTAGACAAATACACTCTATATTACCACAGTAAGTGAACAGACATACAACACAACTGCAATTTGCTGACCTGTAGTATACAAACAATGCCAAAGAGAGTGTATGTAATAGCTGTGTGACTGACAGCCCAATCTTTAAATGGTCAGCTTTTGGGAAGAACATCTCTTTGATCCATCTGATCCATCAAGCATAAGCATCTTTCACTATCAAACAGGCTGTCGTATGGTCTAAGAGCATACACATTGACATAAAGTCATTAACATCAGTTAACCTCCCTTCACAGAAGGGAAGAGAAAAAGGAATAAGGGAAAGAGACTTCTGTATTGGAAGAGAAATCTAAAAATACTTTGATTAAAATAACAACAATAAATGGAATATATATATAAACACATACAAAACCAATATCGAACTCAACCTCCCTGATGGCAATTATGTCACTGTCACCACTGATGCTGTGGCAGGCACTGGGGAAGTCCCAGACTGGACTCAGCAGCAGATGAGAATCTGATTCAGCAGCTGGTTTCTGGAACTGGAATCAGGAACTCACGGATCAGGATTGAAGGCAGAATGGATAGAGTCCTTCTAGGACTCCAGCCACTGAAGAAGAGAGATTCATTCTTTTGATCCCTCAGCTTTATATTGAATATAATGTATACAGAAAGGAATCCTTCATTGGTCAGTTTAGGGTCACCTGAACTCCTCCCTACAGGTGCAGCCTTTTACTTTTCTCACCCCCAACGTGGTACCCAAAATTGAGCAGTGACCTTGGTCTTCACACCAATCCTTGCTACTAACTCTACACATTGTGTTATCACCACCGAAGCAGACACTGCCTGACAAAGCATGCTGTTAACTGCAGAAAGTGCAGTCATTTAGGAGAGACTTAGCTGAAAACTAAAAATCACTGTACTCTGTACTAATGCTCTATTTTTGCAAGGAGGATATAATTTTTTTTCTGTAATGTATAGAAAGACTGATGAATTTGAGTTGGAAAAGGCTTATTTTGTATAGGTTGAAAAAAACTTCATTTCCAGATATATTTCATTATCAGTGACTGAGAAAAACATTTCTTGTTTCCTTGAACAGAAAAAAAGAAAAATGAAAGAGAATCAGAAAGTATTTTCCATAGAACACAGACCGAGTACTTTCTAAGTAATCTTTCTTTAATATTCTATAACTTATTTCCCAAATCAAAGATTCAGAAAAAAATAATACATTTTCCTACCCTGCCAGGTCAGACCTATCTGTTATGAAAACCTGACAGTGAGCAACTTTTTTGAACACACTTCTGCAGGTTTATAACTGCTTTAAAATCCATACAAACACCCCACATTGTTCCTTGCCCCAATTTAACCACTGCTACAATGTTCATGCATTGACTGTTGCCTTTGCATTACATTAAATAGGATAAAGGTCATTACAGTTCTGGTATACCTATTGCTGAAACTTAAAAAATGTAAATTATGTCATTTAATATGCTGCTGGAAAGCACTTAGATACTTTGTGTGGAAAGGCTTCATAAAAAGTCTATAAAGACAAGAATATTTTCAGGAAGTGTCTAACTAAGGCTCTGAAACCCTTGAGGTGAGTGACTTTAGTTTCCACCTACTACAAATCTTTAAATTGCCTAAGGACAGCTGAATCCTCAGTGCTTGGATAGACAAGTTGGTTAGAAAACTGGGTTTATCTTCTAATGGTCAAGACATTTCATCTGTCTTGCTAGCAGCCTTCTTACACAATCAATCAAAGCAGCTCTTCCATTCACAAATACACTACTCTTCTAAAGATGCAGTAAAAAACATATTGACTACATATCACATAATTTTAAAACTCATTTCTGAGGAATATATATCTATATTATAAACAGCTCAAAGCTTTATTCAGGCATATATGTCTCCTAGAATTCAATAACCCATTTAGAAAGTGAATTGATAGCAATTTGAAACTCCATAAGGAAAATTATTCCATCATAGTAAGTTCAAATGAAAAGCAGTCCAAAGTGTAATTACTCTGTTTAATATTTAACATCATTGATTTTAATGGCAATATACATTACTAAAAATTGCAAACAAGCTCATTAGGTACAATTTTACATTTCCTACAACACGAGCACACAACTCTTTCCTTCTAACAACTCTATTTAAAATATAATGCACTCTTGATCATAATGGAGAGAATAGAAATTTCTGCTTCATACTAGGATTAGTGTTTCTTGTAAGGTCATTAAACCACTATCTATTACTTGAGACCTAAAGCAGTAATTCACCATGTTCCCTTAGAAGAATGAGCCTTTGAGAAAAGGGTAATTTTATATTATGTGTGTGCACAAATGTGACTGCAGAGCCAGACACTCTGCAAAAGGTTCAGATGTGGGCAAGGCATCACAGTAGTACAGACTGAAAGTGATGTTAATACAGCAACTGCTGCCCTTTCCACTCTGTCCCTCTCCTTCAAGGAAACATCTCTCTAAACTCGCACAAGTCCTCCACTTTCACACAAAGAGCGTGAGGCTTCAATCACACAGAATCACAGAATGGTAGGGGTTGGAAGGGACCTCTAGTGATCATCTAAGCCCAACCCCCTGGTAAAGCAGGGTCACCTAAAGCAGGCTGCACAGGATTGGCCACAAGAGCACACTGCTGGCTCATGGTCATCCTTCCACCCACCAGGACCCCCAGATCCCTTTCCCCTTCATTGCTCTCCAACAGCTCAGTCCCCAACCTATACTCATACATGGGATTGGTCTTTCCCAGGTGCAAGACTCCACACTTGGCCTTGATGAATTTCATTCAATTTCTCCCTGCACAACTCTCCAGCCTAAGTCTCACTGAATGGCAGCACACTGGGTCAGCCACTCCACCCAGTTTAGTGTCATCAGCAAACTTGCTGACAGTGCACTCTGTTCCCTCATCCAGCTCATTAATGAACAGATTGAAAAGGACTGGTCCTAGTACCAACCCCTGAGGGACTGCACTAGACACAGGTCTCCAACTAGACTCCATCCCATTGACCACAACTCTCTGACTGCTGTCCTTCAAACAGTTCACAATCCACCTCACTACCCAATCAGCCAGACCACACTTGCTCAGTTTAGCTACAAGGATGCTGTGAGAGACTGTCAAATGCCTTACTGAAATCAAGATAAACCACATCCAGAGGGTTGGACTAGATGATCTTTCAAGGTCCCTTCCAACTCCTAACATTCTGTGATTCTGTGATAGGCTTCAGACTTTAGTGTCTTTACCATTCATACAATAGTGCAAGGCAGCAGAAAAGAGACTACTTGGTAAACATAGGGGAAAAAAATGAATGAGGTAAAATATTTACTTCATTATATATGTGTGCCTGAGAATTAATTGCCTGGAAAAGCTACTACACTAAGAGACCTGGAGTGTGAAGTGTCCTCTACCCAGAGAAGAGATAAAATGAGTAACTGTGAATCATATTGCTCTTCCGGTAAATCAGATAATAAGCTTTATTACTGCACCCAGTCTGCTCTTTAATTTCTCAGGAGAAACATAGCTTCATTAATTCAAGGAGAAAGAGTGCTCTTATTTTCTATAGAAGTATAACCAGAGCAGGGCACAGTAAGAAATGTATAATGTTTACAATTCTATGTAAATACAGGAAAGCAGCAGAAATGTGACTATTTTGAGTACAAGCAGCAAATTCAACACCCGTAACTGGTAAAAGCAGCAAGGTTTCAAATCTGAAATAGGTCACTGAGTCAAGTCCTTTGCTACTGGAAACAGTTACATCACATAATCACTTTTACAATCAGATAAACAGGCATCTTGGGCTCCAGAGGACACTCTCACAAAACATATCAAAGCGCTGTTCCAGAACATCACTGAAGTCAGGTAATTTCCTATCTAAACGGTGCACCTAAGCTTCTCTCTGAGAAGGAGTTTAGAAAGCAAAAGGGTCCTTTCTGAACCTCCTGACTTGATGGGAGGGTTCCCTTGATAAACTTTCTCCAAAGCAACCATTCAGTCCACACCAAAAAGGGAACAGAGCAAATAGCAATGAGCCTAGAGAGAGAAGTCACTGCTCAGCTGAGCATGTTCCTTTTCACCTCTCCTGAACCCCCACAGGAAGAGGCCACTCAAGGCAGTGAGGTGAAGACATGAGGCCATGCAAGGAACCGTTTCAACTGACAGGGAGTAGGGGTAGAACTAATGGCTCCAAACTCTTGACAGCAGGGATATGATGGTAAATAGGGAAACAAAAGATGGGACACATGGGGAAAATGGCATGCTGTGTTGGTTAGGCCAAGTTCTTTCAACAAAGTAATTAATCATCCTGTACTGCATTTCTGAGAAGAAATTTACCACTCTGGTAAACCAAGTACTTCGAGAGGTGTCTGCCCCCAGTCTCATATCATACAAATATCAATACAATCAGATCAGAACTTCTGTGCAGACTCACCACAAAGGAATTTCATGGTCAGAGCAGTCCAAATGAGACAGCTAGGCATATAAGCTCCAGGTCAAAACATAGCATGGATTGAAACATTTTACCTCCACTCTCCCCCTTCTCCACAGCTACTGTTTGTGGCCCACCCTAACTAATCACACATTTGGCTGGGCACTCCAGCCTTCCATCTCAAAATAAACCTCTTGGCTGAGTTTACCAATTTCACTCTGTACATTTTAGCATAGTATGAACAATATTTTCTGGACTTACAAACAAAGCAGCCTGCAGATGCAATGGAACAGTCAGCCAAACAGTTATAACAAGGCATCACTAAGAACCAAAACTTCATTGCAACTATTGTGTGGGATAATTGCATGTCTCAGCTAGAGCACTTATTAAGATACACCACACTGACGATAATTAAAAATTATGCTTCAGAGAAAGGATGCTTTTAATAATTCAGATCCACAGAATAAATACTCAAATACCATATCTAAAGGCTTAATGGCATTGTTTTAAAAATAATCACAACAATTTCAGGAAAGCAAGAGGGTTTAAAAAAACCCAACAAAACAACAAAGTATGATCCATTAGAGCCACTCTTGATTGCCTAATGTAAATGAGCACATCATTAAGGTTATATTAATGAACTTTATTTTTTTCCTATGCCTGACATACTTGTGTAAGTACTTAATCAAAACAATTTGGTGAAAAGGATTTTTACCTAGTGTACCCTCATTATTCTTTAGATCAAGAAAGCAACTGAAGTTGTTTGGTTACTAATTTTATCAAGTGCAGTTAGAGGGGACTAGTAAATCTGCCTGTCACCAGTGACGAGAGTTCAGAACAAGAAGTTGGTTTTAGGCCAAAAGACAATAAAGCAGGGTTGCTCTCAGTCTAGTTTTTACCCAAATAGGCTATGAATTGTGAGTTTTCACTTACTGTTTGGGTTGGCCTACAACATCAGAAATTGGTCTACATAAAAATGCTATAAGTTGGCCCAGTGATGGGAGTGAGCATTTTTGTTTCTGGTGGAGCCAAGGTTCAGTCACACAATGCGCTAGACTCCGTGTCTGGCAGCATCTGTAGGGACTGGCAGTGACTCTCAACTTGATCTAACAATGAAAACATTTTGTTTTCCAGAGCATAGGAGAAAAAAAATCACTGTTCAAGAAAGTCCACCCTATTTTTTGGCAGACAAATCATCGTTTATCCACCTAAATGCAATTATCTGTCCTACATGAGAAGAAAGTTTAAACCAAAATGGGTATGTGTTGATCCAAGGTGAGAAGAAGGAACAGAATTAAACCTATTTAGGCCTGTAGCTTTTGAGATCCTGAAGTTATCCACAGACGTGGTAGAAGTTTGGAAAATTCAGCCACAAGCAACCAGCTTAAGATGGCAACTACAAAAATCTATGAGGTAATTTGCCTTGAATGGAACATAAAATGGTTACAAACCTTTTGCCCAAAGAAATTACACTACCTAGAGGTATTAAAATGGACCACTTATACAAACTTTCTTTTATCCAAGCCCTTCAAAAGCCTCCACCACCATTAGATACAAGCACCTCAAACAATATTCAGAAGATTTTTTATTTCTATCTTATGATGAGGCCATTTAAAGTAATTTTACATACGGAGACCTGGTATTCAAGATCAGACACACTGTCTTGGTCTGCATGAAAGAGGAACACCCAGGATGAAATGGGAATTGAATAGAATTGTCATCACTCCAGGCCTCATTCATTAGTCTGGTCACATTTCCAAACCACTGGTTTTCAAAACCGAAGTACTGCACACACACACCTCTAACACTCCCACTTCTAAGTGACCTAGCTGTGGATAAGTTGTGGATTTTGTTTAATATGAATACTACATCACATATTTACTGTGAGACATTATTACTGTAAGATCTTGTTTTCTATTCTTTCACTTTAAGCATCTGTACAGGTGCCTATGATTGTGGTACCTTGGAAAGGGCATGTTTTGTATTGCTTTAATGACATAAACCACAACAGTACTGATATATTTTTCTTTTGGTGTGTCTAAGATTTCCCTATGTCCCTAGAATCATAGAATCATAGGATTATTAAGATTGGAAAGGCCTCTAAGATCAAGTTCCACTGCCAACCCACCACTAAACCATGTAGCGAAGTGCCATGTCTACACATTTTTGAACATCTTCAGGGATGGCAATTCCACGACTCCCAGGGACAGCTTGCCCCAACAACTAAGTACTCTTTCAATGATGAAATTTTTCCTAATATCCAACCTGAACCTCCCTGGTGCAACTTGAGGCCATTTTTTTCTTGTTATCACTAGTTACCTGGTAGAAAAGACCAAAGACCAAGCCCCACCTCATTACAACCTCCTTTCAGGTAGTTGTAGAGAGCCAGAAAGTCTCCCCTGAACCTCCTCTTCAGACTAAATTACTCCAGTTGCCTCAGCCACTCATCATAAGACTTCTCCATATCAGGAGAAGCAAAAGGTTTTGCAGAAATCTTTGCCATAAGCTTTCTTTTGAAGCTGAAGACATGCTGAAGCACTGAGAGCAAAGCGTGTCAGCAAAGCAATGGGAAAAGTACCTCCATGGGCACAGAAATCTAATGTGACTGTGGGACAGGGGAAATCCGCTCTTAATCCCCCATGATTGTCACAGTCCTCTGAGGATTGACCCTGCTGAATAAAATTAAAAACCAGGAGAGATAAACTTCTGCCTGCTTTTCCTATCACATGGTTCTCTTAAGGACACCATCACACAGGGAAAATGGTTGTAAGCTGTTCACTTATGGTATGCACGGCCTGGGAAACATTAAAGCTTCAATACAATGAAAATTATATGCAATAACTTTACCCCTTTCTTCCAAGAACATTCTTGCTCCTCAGCCTCTTTGAAACAGAATTCCTCCAGTTTGAAACCAGAATCACTTCTTAACTCACTTTTTAGCCTTCACTGTCAGCAGCGCTTACCAAGGCATTTCAGAGAGATTTGGACTTCTTTGGGAAAAAGCAACTTGTGGAATCCTCTTCAGAAGACCAATAAGGATATGACATATGCCTGTGATCCAAAAATTTAGCAAACAAACAAAAAATATTTGAAACAATGGTTTGCACTGCAGTAATTTTATGGCCTCTCCTCAACTCGTTTTCCTGTCAATCTTTTCTGATTAACGTTCACAAGAAGTGGCCACTAGGAGCCACTCAAGCCTTTTACCATATTGCCCTCTCTTCTGCAATGACAGTAAGATGTAACACCTCTGGAAGCACATGCTTTAATCGGTCTCCTCACCACTTGGCAAGGAAATTCAGTAAACCCAACTGCTGGGTCTTAAAAAGCCATACATAGTAATAATGTTATGCCTATGTTGTCTGTTAAAGGCAGGTCCACTGTGAAAACCCTTTGTCCTGTCCATGTACTGCTCCCCCTGCAGCTTTGTGTGCCAGCCAGGAAATGGATGTATCTGCAATGACAGAGTAAGGGCAGATGAAGCAATGTCAACAGGGATTGGTGTTAGCTTCTGGCCAAAAGTCTGATGGTAGCCCAGGAAGATGGCATTGGAGCCTTTCTACACTTTCCAGGCCACATGTTGTGGCAACCAAATATATTAAGTGGAATTTTCTTTCAAATTAAAAAATTTGCTTGGTGAGATTGATTCATCAGCTGACTAAAGATGTAAAGACAGGCTTAAAGAGTAACCATGTAATCCCTGGTTCCTCAGGAAAACAGGTTAATATGGTTTTCCTATACTGAAACACTTGGTTCTTTGTAGGATTCCTGCTCATGCTCCTCTCTAGCCCTCCCCCAGTGCCTGTGGAGGTGGGGAAGCAAGCGTAAACTAGTGTTGACTGAAGATTAAAAAAGTTGTGTACAGCTTTCAAAACTTTACTTTTAGAATTAATCAGCTGACAAAAACCATAGAGTTACTTATTTATTTCCAGTTTCACAGGATTCCTTAAAAACTTCCACAAAAGCTTTACTCCTTTCTGAGCAAGTTGCCCATATTTTTAAAAAAGACAGTATATAAACCAAATGATAATCTCATTGTCAGGAAGGGATTAGGATTTTGAATGGCTCCAGTTTTTGGACAGTTTGATCAATAAATTTTGAGGACTTTGAAAGAACCAGGTGCTAAAAGTCCTAATTGGGAGATAGCTTTAAATCCTCTGAAGATATGTGGCACAAAACCTGAGGCTAATTGCTTCTAGAGGAAGAAATATTACTCTTCAGCTGGGCCAAAAAACACTATTCAATTTAATCACTGCTGTAGCAGAGATACAACATTTTTGCAGCAGAGAATTCCCATCAATGGGGCTGCTAAAGGACATGCTTATAGCACCCAGAGAAAATACATTTCAGTTTGATTCTGTCTATTAATCTGGTGTAATTTCCGGATCCCTCTGGGCTGGGTAACAGAGAGCAACACCTCACTGAAAGCAAGGAATAGATCAGCACTTGCCAGAGGAAGCAAGATAAGTTATTCCTCCAAGGAGGCAAGAAGGAAATCCCAGCATAGAGCTATTTATGTTAAAATGGTCATGTGTGTGCTGTTTTGCCCTTCCTGTCTGTGTTAGGTTTGAGGTTAGATCTTGTCAAAGTTACTATGCAGGAAGACCTGGAAATAGGCAGTTTACGTTAACACACAGAACATGTATAGTATGAGCAGAAAGAATTAAACTGACTTGTGGGCTGCTGATATGCTACACACTAATAAAAGACTGGCTCTGGAAGTAAACCTTTCCTTTCTCTCATAAGAGCACTTGTTGAATTGCCAATTTATAGTATATAGGAAGATTAATTGAAGAAGTGAGAATATTTTCACCTAAGACCCAGCTGGAATCAGGACAAACCAGGAGTCTCATCATAAACCCTACATATGCTTGCAGATATCCAGGTGAAAGGTGTCAGTCTAAGGAGAGGATAAAGAAATTCAGCCAAAACAAAGTCAAATGGCTCATTAATTCCTTCTATTCTTCCAGTGCACAGCAACTTCTTTCTATGCTAATTCAATAACTATCTTTTAATAATAAATGGAAATTAGGCCTTCATACCAGTGGAATTTATTTCCTTTTTTATGCTTAGGATATCTATATGCTTTATAATATATATATTTTTTATATAAACTCATAATTCTAGCCTACCTAAGGAAAAAGGAAATAATAGAAAAAATGGAAGTTTTCATTTCCAATTCAGCTGTACCACCTGTTTACAGAATGAGGGAGGGCTATCACAAAAAGAATTTACATTCTGGTCAGCATGCAATTGAAAATAATAATGGACATGTACAAGAAGTCTAAAAATAAAATTGCATAGGAAAATATAGCTGGCATTCCTAACTTCTCAGTGCTTGGCTCTGCAAAAAGAATTTCAGCAGTATTGTTCTATGATTTTTTTCAGACTTCTTTTGTCTTAAAATACCAAAGCTGAAAACAAATACTTTTCTGTGCAACATCTTTTCTCTCCCTTCTCTTCTAAAACAATTCTGGAGAACTCCAGCCTACATTTCCTCAGAGAAGGTCAAAGATGTAGTGAAATGCTGACCCTGACATGAGAGCAAGTATGAATCACAGAATATTAGGAGTTGGAAGGGACCTCGAAAGATCATCTAGTCCAACCCCCTGACACAGCAGGATTCCCTAGACCAGGTCACACAGAAGCATGTCCAGACAGGTTTTGAATATCTCCATAGAAGGAGACTCCACAACCTCTCTGAGCAGACTGTTCCAGTGCTCTGGCACCTGAACTGGGAAAAAATTTGAAGCCTCCCTTCTTTGCTCTACCTTATATTCTCTGTGGTTTAAAACCCTAGACGATTCTAATTCCATATATGTGCAGGTCAGGGATGACCTCTCAGGAAAACATGGGAGTCTTCATATTATTCCAGAGTTTTTTGTTGAAAAGTACAAGTGAGAGAGAACTAGAACACTTCTTTCCCCCCGCCCCAGGCACAGAAGCAGGCCAGACTACTCTGTGAGAAAGAAAAAGCCATTTCTGGATCTCGAGAACAACCCATAGTTGATAACAAAGCTTTTCCACAATCGGGAAAACCATCAGCTTCTCCAGTGATTACAATAAATAATCACAAGACTGTTTTATGGCACAAAGTCAGACCAGTGCAGTAGCCTAAATAAGGTCTGCAATGAAAACATATCCAGAAGTATTACTATCAACCTGGAAAGATCCTTCAGCATGAAAGCTTTGGGATCCACTGACAAATTCCCTTGCCCCCTATATGAAATATTAGAAAGGGTAACAATTTTTGATGCCATCATTTCTGAGGTACTGTTTTGAATGAGGTCTATAAAATCACACCAAAATAGGCCTGGTTCTCCTCTTCCCATCACAAGCTTTATTTGTGTCTTTTCACTGACTGGTATGATGTTATTCCTGCTCCACTTAGGAGTGAGAGATTGAACACTCCCAAGGTGCCTGGACACAGCTATAAAGCTTCATCAGTCATTTAACAGACACAAGCATCCTCCATGTGGAGCATTTTATGAACTCTACAGCTAAACTGTTATAAAAGGAGACTTTTGGAAATGATGTAGACATCAGTATAACTATGGTGTTATATTTAGTGTTCACCTTCTTATGATTATGTCCGTGCCTTCTATTTTCAGTGTAATAACATTTTATCCACTGCCATGAGCAGTTATATTATTCTTCTAGTTTGGTGTGCATTTTTGAATGTTTATTAGAAAACTAAAAGGGTCCATTTAACAGTATTACAGAAATTTCTACTTCTGAACACCCTGAATTTTGCAGTTTGTGGCAACAGAGGGACTACTATCTGTGCTGTGGCCATCACCTTTAACAGTAGCTAGTCATTCCACTGTTAACATAAGTAGTTCTCATGTCTTTCATGCTGTAATTTCACTGGTACTTGTAAAATTCATTAAAAAAATCTCCATCCTTGAACATCTTCAAAAGCTATATGGATATAGATGGCCCTGGTTGAGCAGGAGGTTGGACCAGATGATCTCTAAAAGTCTGTTCCAACCTCAACCATTCTGTGCCTCTCTGGAAAGAAAACATATCCACCCAGGCAAAAGCAGAGGGTGAACAAGCTTTTAAGCTTATATAACTACTTCCATACTAGCCAAGGCAGTTAGAAACATGTATAGTCAATGCTTTCACTGACAGTTAGAGAATAAAGTGTATGAGAGGGAAGTTGCTTCTTAACTCCATTCAATGAGAGTTTTGCATCTTCTGGATTTTTTAATCTTTCCTAGCACAACTGTGGATGTTTTCATTATTGAAATAAGTGCATAATCCTTTTTTCTTGGGGGGATACCATCAAGCTTATGGCCTCTCAAATTCTTAACCTCCAATAGCATTAACAATCAGTTCTTACATACATTAAGGGGTTACTATTTTGTAAAGACACAAGAAATTTCAAGCATCTTGGTTTCAGTGTGTCTGCAAAACTACACCTTTCCAGAGGGCTTTCATCAGCTCCACATTGTGTACAGTGCCCACTGACATGTCTTAGGCTTCTGCTCTTCAGCACCACACAAAACTTCACACAACATTCACACTTGTAATGCACTTCCAAATACTAAGCTAAACACTCTCATTCTTAGAATCATCTCATTGCTGACAAAGCTAAGGAAAGGGTAACTAGAAGACGTGCTTCAGTGCTGAAGGGGGATTGTATAAAAGTCATCTTCCCTCTGAACCATCTCAGTGGTAGAGTCTCTCTTCACAGATCTCGGGTATGAATAACAGCAACATTCACACACACATCTAGTGACAGTTTTCCTGTAATCTCTACAGAATCAAAACAATGAAATAGAAAAGACACACAATCCTTCTCTCCTCTCTGTTACCTTGGACACACACAGTCATTATCTGTATATAAAAGTCTGTAAACATTGTGCTTGCAGTGGTGCAAATAAGTGTTTAAATCATGCTGCAGAAGCTCAACTACCAGTGACAACTCAGAGCCTGCTTGAATTTCAGAACCAAGGTTGTCTTCCCAGGATTGACAGACGAACTACTTTCTCTATTTGATAGGACATACGGTACATAAATCTTTGAGATTACCATAGATTTGACAGCACTCTTCTTAGGGATGCTTCCCAGTGACAAGCAACTTGTCTAAGGTCACCTAGCAAACCAAGGGCAATACTGATATCAAGCTGTAGATACGTCCTCCTCTAATCTCTCATTCTAAAACACTCCATTGTCACTATCACATTTCAAAGACCAATCTGATTGAAATTTGAAAGTGGAAAAAAAGCTCTCTTACAATGGAGAAACTGCTCATTAATTGACTTTCTGACCAGATTGTCTGATACAGTTTGGACAAACAAGAACATGAATTCCTAACAGACTTGATTAAATTAGTAACGAGAGCAAGCTTTTGCTAATAACTAGGTTTAATAGAGCACATTATTTAATATCTTATTTGCACAGCCTAATGAAATAACCTTTAATGTACTTTCTAATCCTGTCACCACCACTGCCAGCAGAAATGAAAACATGATCACTTCCAGGTCCCACAGAAGTAAGGAAAAATTGTCACTGGGCAGAAGATGATGGAAAGAAAGTGGGAAGGAGGAAGCATTTGTAATTATCCAGCAGGCTCCAACTCCCAAGTTAAGCCTGCTCCTCTTGATGTGACTGATGTCACTTCACTTTTCTCTATGGGGCCATATTTCTCCTGCCTAACTTGTCTCCTGAATTATGAGCCAGTTTACTTCTCCTTCTGTAAGAAATGCAGGAAGATTTTAAGCCCACAAAGTATTTTATGTAGCTAAAATAGGACTGAGAAGCCACTTCCACAAGTGCCTCTCTTCCTTGGCTGTCAAGACATCTCCTCGGTTAGACAATAAAACACAAATCAGCTGTGCTGGCAATGCTGCTGTGGCTGTAATAATGTAGGGTGATTCCTGAACAATCTAGCCCTGAACATCAGTGTTCCTTTAACTACAGTGACAGAGCTCATCTTTTAAACTGTACTGAAAAACCTGTCCAAGTGTTAGTTCAGTTTCTTTGGGTTTCAACCCCAGTGAGAAATTGTTCAAATATCTCTGTACTGCATTGAAATCACACCAGTGGGTCTTGTGTGAACAGATTCAGAAGTCTGAATACAGCAGGTTCTGTTACAAAGATTGAATGAGGTGATTCTGCAAAACCACAGACACTTCACAAAACCTAGGGATTGGACTTATGTATTTGAGCTTGCCAGTTTGACTGTAAAGAATCTTAAGTTCATGAAAACATTTTAGTTTCATTAATAGAGCTTTTTAAAAACATTTATCAGGTCATTTTGGTTCTCATAGGTACATTGCAGAGAAACACCAGCCCAAGAAATAACATATGTATAAATAAAAGTTAGTGATAAAACATTATTTCACTTTTAGTTAGCTTTACCTGAGGAAGAAGAAAACCCAACAATCTATTGGTTCTGCTGCTTAATAAAGTCAAATCAAAGGGCTTTAAATTCTAAGCTCTTTGTCAGCCAACTAATGGGTCAGTTTTCTTGAATCCACAGATTACCAACATATGGCTGAGAAAATCAAGATCCTTTTCCAGGAAATAATATACATAGAGGGAAAATCCTCACTGTACATATTAATATACTTTTCAATTTATATTTATGTATTCTTAAAAAGAATGCTTATATGTTCTTACTCTCATTATGGCTCCCTATCTCTAAATACATATTAGTTATGCATATGTTAGATGAAGAACATAATAGACAATGCTATCATAATTGTTCATCCAGCACCCAGCAGACAACCTTGACACCCTGAATAGCACACCAGACTAAATGTCTCAGCAGTTCATGTCCTAGCTGTGGCTTTAAAGCCCTCCATAAAGAAAAAGCTCCTCGTCTAGGCTCTGAGCAGCTCACAGGATTAGATGTGCTTTATGTTTTTAACAACTTGCTTTCCAGATATTAAATGGCTCTAAGGATTAGATGCATTTTATTAAAACCAGCATGTCCCAGCTTTGAGCTGGAGTTATCCACAATGTGAAACAGTGTTTATTCCCCAAATAATCAGAGAACAGAAGGACACCACTGAAAGCATGGGATTAAGGCAAGTGTGAGCACAGATTTAACCTTTCTTTTTCTTTCTCTAAAGTCCATAGAAATATCTCCCTTAGGGAGATACATGTTTTCATATTTCCCATTCAATTTTGAAGTGCTGGACAAAAATCAACAATTCATTTAAAAGCAAGGGGAAAAAAAGTAGAGGTGGCAAAAAAGAAAAAAGTCTTCTCCAAATACACTGCTATTAGATGTGTTTTATGTCAAGCCATCCTCTTAGTACTATTGATCATGCAGAAGAGAAGACTTATTGCTGTTCCCAACTCTCTCCTGTTGCAATTCCCTTGGCTGAATGAATCCTTGCACCTTCCAAAGCTGTTTGGTCGTTGCTACCCCAACCCAGGAGGCTACATCAGCATAGAAACATGAGGCAGCCACTAATCTCAGTGACACAGTCGTGGTCAGTCAATCTTCCACAGAGTGGAGTATATGCAAGTGACTTTCCTGGGTCAAGAAGCAGGTCCCAGGATCAAAAAATGAACCTCCAAACAAATCCTGTCACCTCTTTCAGAGGCTTTTTAGCAAAGAATCTTTCCTTAGGAAATAACAATGAAAAAGAAGCAAAAACCTATTAAGCCCTTCTATTTTAAGGGAAATCTCTGCACCTCCTTAAGCAGGAAACATGACAGAAAAATGCAGCAAAGGTGATTTTAATCATCTTAAAAATAAAGAATGGGGATCCAGGTAATCATCCCCTCAAGCTGCAGAGAGAACAGACTTTATTGGTATTACTAAAGAATTAGCTGTCTCAGGGTGACATTAACTCCTTGTTATGTTTGAGGTTTGTGGTGGTTTTGTTTGATGGGGCTTTTTAAAAAAAAAAAAGTGATTGAGCAGAAGATTTAAGCAGAAGATTGAGTAGTATTCTAGCCTGTGACAGCACCAGCAACCAGTTAAGTGTAAAACCTTGCTTACACAGCTTGTAAAACCTAAGTCTTACTATGCACTCCAACAACCTATGCTTCCTTGAGAATTACTGGACATAAATTTCATGTTAAGTAAACAGTAGGATATACATGGCTCATACTGCAATTCACAGTGACAAGGCAGTTGTAACACAAAAGCCATTGTGACTGATACCAAGCTCATTAGCTCCCAGAAGAGCAAATTACTTCCACTGTGAGCCTGAACACTGACTCAGTTTGACACCATGATGCTATCTTTACTTTTAAAAAGATTTATTACACAGTGATGACTGCAGTGAGATATAAAACACTGCTATTAGTAACCTGAGGGTTTCTTGCCTTGAACCTCATGAGCTATACAGAATAAAGCTGGTCAGTTACTGAGAGTTGAAACCCCTCCAATACCTGTAACTCCAGTTAGTTGATGGTTCAGTCCATGGACAAGTAGCATGTATTCTGCTGACTTGCAACCTAGTGGATGATACCTGATTGACCAACCTGAGAGTGCAGAGGGATAATAGGCCTGTAAAAATCCTCAGAAAAGCAGGCTCTGAGTTTTGGACATTTGGAAATATCTTCATACCCCTTTTGTTTTCATAAATAAAACACATCCCATTATTTTGATCATTCTCAAAGAGAAGTCAGAACAAACCAACCTAAAAAAGATCTTCAGCAATGAGTAAGAATTAATTATGAAAATACACAAGAACTGATTACAAGAAGTGCAACTAATGTGTTTGATAAGCAGCTGATTGGAGCTCAAAAATCTCTCCTTTTCAGTAATTAGATGCAGAGCTAGTGCAATTTCCCCACTGGGATCTATAATGCCCATTGTTTTAACAGAGTTGGCTATATAA
Organism: Galbula dea; assembly: GCA_013399015.1. Taxonomy (NCBI): domain Eukaryota; kingdom Metazoa; phylum Chordata; class Aves; order Piciformes; family Galbulidae; genus Galbula; species Galbula dea. The sequence continues at coordinate 176,674 of VWZX01008738.1, read as the reverse complement.
TGTGCCTGTTCTGCCAGAAGTGCTGCTAGTAAAACACCTGGGTCACTGATCATGTCAAGAAAGAAGATGGCAGGTCTGGCACTGAGCTTGAAACTTCAAGGTTTCTTTCTTGAACTCCTTGTGTCACTTCGATCCCCAGGTCTCCACTCTTCTGGTGGAGAAGAGACATGGCTAGTGGGTAACACTGTGCGAATGCCATATTACAAAGAATCTACTGCTTCAAATATCCCTGACAGTCACCACATCAAAATCTCACATTTTTCAGCCAGTTCTCCTCTAGTTCATACCATTGCACCTCACAGGCTGCTGGTGCATAAAACACCACCCTGCCCAAATCCCTCTTCCTCACCTTAAACTGACTCTTTACCAGATACCTAACTCTTATTAATTCAAGGTGTTCACACATCACTACAGAGTGAAATAGAGCAGAAAGGGTTTCTATACCAGTTGCAGTTTCTGCCTAGATTTATCTCTTTCTCAGAAAGCATCAGGAGCTGAGACCTCTTGGACCCCCTGGCCTTGAAGACACAAGACTGCCATTCCCACCACTCATGGGCAGGAAGGGTGAGAGCCCAGCATCTGTTTAAGCCTGTGCCACTTCCCTTGGCTACTCTGTGTCCTGATCCCCTGGCTAGCTGGGACCCCTTAGACTGAGGAAGAGCCTTCCTCTGGTGGCATGAACGTTGACAGGAAAAAAGTTGGTTCTTTTTCACCTGAGTCTCCCCCTTATGCAAAGGAGGAAATGCAGCTTTCAGTGACATTTACCAGATTAAAGCAGCAGCCAAAGGCAGGTTTAGGATTTGCAGTTTACCTTGCTTGTGGAAAAAAAAGGCATTTTATTGTTCCAACTTCAGCAGTCTCCTTCTAGATCATTTTTCAAAGTCCTACCATACTCGAGTTCACACTGTGGTGAGTCCTTCTAGATCCCTGCATCAGCTGGAAACCAAAGGCTCTCAAGTTCAGCAGCTGCCTGCTGAAATAGAAAATAAATCCTTCAACAGAAGACTGAGAGAAATATTTCACTTGCTGAGAGAAATGACTCACTTCTGCTTCTCAGCAGACCTCATTCCCCACAGAGCTGCTGGGAGCCAAGGAAGGAGGGAGAAGTAGGAAGTGCAAAAGTAAAACTGCAAGAGCAAAGCTTTTAGCATTTTCAGAACAGCCCCTGATTAATTGCAGCTTGCAGGGACTAGTGGAAATAAAAGTCACTTCCATTTTCAAAGCTCACTTAATAGCACGATGGCTGTGGCACTGCATGAAGTACATGCATCAGCTAATGAGCCCTTGGCTGTACCACTGCATACTGGTCAATGCTTCTGGGCTTATAGCAAAGCAATTGTTCATGGGTTTTTATTTATATAGCCAGTGAAACAAAATCATCAACGAAAATCTGACTATAATCCCACAGGTCCCTCCTTCAGGATATTAGAGCAGTTATCTGTGATTGCACAGCACTGGCTGTGAAGGACAGCCTAAAGAGAAACCCCCAGGAAAGCTCAGCAAAAAGGTGAAAAATCATTAAAATTCCCTGACTCATGGCACAGTGAGAAGAGATGCATTGGTAACCTGTGAGCAGTGAGCTAACAGAAATAAATATGAGTCTATTACAGTGGTGAACAATAAGTAGTCCCTTTTGCTCAATTGGTAACCTGTTTCTGTCACTCTATTTTCATGTTAACCCCTAGGAAAATGAAATAAAGGGAAGGAGGCACAGTACCTCTTAATATAATTATCAATAGCTCTAGAAATGAACCCTGAGGAACAGCACTGGGACTGGTCACCTCACTGGTTATTCCAAAATCAGTCTTATTGTTATATGACTCATGATGAGCACAGGGAATAGACTGGATTAGTTCAGCTCTAAGGGCCCTACAATGACCCTATAGTCCAAGGGCCTGACCACTTCAGGGTTGATCAGATTTTAAGCATGGTATTAAGGGCATTGTCCAAATGCCTTTTAAACACTGGCAGGCTTGCAGCATGTAACACCCCTCCAGGAAGCCTGTTCCAGGTTTTGGCCATCCTCCAAACTTCCCCTGATCAATACAGCTTTGAGCCATTCCCACACCTCCTGGCACTGGTGCCAGGTAGCAGAGAGCAGGCAGCAGCACCTCCATCTCCACTTCTCCCCCTCAAGAAGCTGTAAAGAGCAGGGAGGTCATCCCTCAGCCTCCTTCTCTCAAAACTAGACAAACTCCATGCCCTCAGACACTCCTCAGACATCCCTGCCAGCCCCTTCACCAGCTTTGGTGTCCTCCTCAGGACCCATTCAAGTTCCTTCACATCCTTTTTAAATGTTGGGCCCCAGAATCACACACAGTACTCAAGGATTATCCAGCAGGATAATCTCTCTTGGCCAGCTGGCTATGCTGTGTGTGATGCACCCCAGGATGTGGTTTGCCCTCTTGGCTGCCAGGACACGCACTGATGACTCCTGTTGAGCCTCCAGCACTCCCAGGTCCCTTTCTGCAGGGTTGTTCCCCAGCCACTCTTCTCCCAATTTAGCCTTGTGCCCTGTGTTACTCGGTCCCAGGAGCAGAATCCAGCATTTGTTCTTGTTCAGTTTCATGACACTGATGATTGTTCAATGTTCCAATCTATCCAGATCCCTCTGTGAGGCCTCTTGTCTCTAGAGAGAGTCAACAGCACCTCCCAGTTTAGTATCATCAGCAAACTTACTAACTGTGCATTCAACTCCTGCCTCCAGATCATTGAGGTAATCAGTGATCATTGAGGATCTTAATATAATTGCTCTAGAAAAATTAACCTTGACAATGTTTCTGTAAGTTAAGTGAACATATTAGGAACATAACTATAAAAATGGGAGGGGGGGAAGACAGGGAAATTAAGTGACTTGTGAAATAGCTAAGACAATGAATAATATGAAAGTCAATAATTTAATTAAAATTTTAAAAGACTGAATTTAATTGCTTTCTCATAACTCTCCCCAGCTTCAAAAATCTATTTCCAAGAATCTAATTCATATCTCACTCATAATTGTGTAAGTCAGGTATTCTGATGTCAATAAAATATGTAAAACTAATTTAAGGAAAGAAACAGACAACTGGTATCTGAGGAATAAGTAAGAAGTGCTATTTGCTGCTGTTTCTAGTAACAGAAGAAATAGAAGGGAAGCTTCTCAGAAAAATCCACAAAATTCTCCCTTGAACAGAAGAATAAAGGAATAGACTTTGACAGATCTTCTCAAACAGCAGAAGAATATGTTTATCTATCTAATATTTGCCTGCTAAAGGGAAAATAATCCTTGTTAACAAAAGCAGGCAAAAGCATCAAGCCTGTAGAACTTTCTTTTTTCCATTTTTATTTGCTAAATAGATCTCTAGGTAATAAAATGCTTTCTTGTCTCAGTAATTTGTCTTTACCTTGAAGTGAAAGCTACAAGCTATTTGATAACTGGATCAAAATAGCCTCCCATCCTTAAACCCCCAGAGGAGCTCTCTCTGAAGTACCATTTACCCTTTGCATAAAATTCTCTTTGCTAATAACTTACTAGCACAAGGCAAACACTACCAAACCAAAGAAGGTTGGTTTGTTTTGTTGTTTTGGGGGTTTTTTTTTAAATATAATGAACTCTCAGGAGGAAACAGTGTTTGTTCACTAGCACATTTACAAAAAAAAAAACCAAACCAAACCCATAGAGGAAATAACAAGAAAAGCAATGATGTAATGATATCTGTGTATGAGTACTTGAACATGAGGTGCTGAGGAGGGCATCATCTGGAAAGATGTGGAAGTCATCCAGTCCAAGAATCAAAACCAACACCATGCCCTTAGAGAGGCAGAAGAAACATCACACTTAGCTGTGAACACCTCTCCAAGCAGTAATTCTGGCAAGTCATTCAGAAGCAAATCCACAGAGTGGTATCCTTGTATAAACCATTCAACTAATTATTATAAATAATGAACAAAGGGGTACAAATCACTTTCTGTTCACTAATAATTCAAGAACTAGGAGAAAAAGAGTCACAGCCATCAACTAAATTATTTCCACTAGTACTTTGAGGGGCTTTATAATAAAGATAGGGACAAACTATTTAGTAGGGCCTGTAGTGACAGGACAAGAGGAAATGGTTTTAAAGTAGAAGAGGGGAGATTTAGATTAGATACAAGGAAGAAATTGTTTACACTGAGAGTGGTGAAACCCTGGCCTCGGTTGCCCAGAGAGGTGGTAGAAGCCCAACCCTGGAAACATTCTAGGTCAGGTTGGACAGGGCTCTGAGCAATCTGATCTAGTTGAAGATGTCCCCACTGACTGCCAGGGTGTTTGGAGTAGATGAGCTTTAAAAGTCCCTTCCAACCTAAACTATTTTATGATTCTAAAAGGTAGAACCTAGCTATGGAGTTGAAGTGAACCATACTCAATGCGTGGATGTGTGCAGTCTGTTTTCAACCTCTGTTTCTCCAGAGCTACTCTACTTGTGTATGTGCCACTGCTAAGACTTCTATGGTGGGGTCATTTTTGAATTTTACTGAAAGGTATAGCAAACTCACTCCAAAAATGTAAGCCTGATTTGAAAGGCTTTCCTTCTTTTGAATAGAGGAAATATCACTGAATCTCTCACGGAATCATTAAGGTTGGAAAAGATCTCTAAGATCATCAAGTCCAATCATTAACCTGACACTGCCAAGTTACCACTAAACCATGTCCCCAGGTACCACATCTAGACTTTTTCTGAACACTTCCAGGGACAGTGACTCCACCACTCCCCTGGGCAGCCAATACAGTAATTATAAAGGAAACTATATAAGGTGAAATAATGAAATAGAACAGAAGCACAACAAAATTCTACAAGCAGACCCTTTCTCCTATTCCCCTACAAGTAATTTCCAATCAATTGATCAAAGACAGCTTGAGCCAGGAGCACAGTGAGCAAGCAGACAGCTTCTTCTATGGGAATAAGATCAGGATCAGATGAAACATCACTGACACAAAGCAAAGATCAGGTAAATCATATGAACCATTTAAATTTTGAACTGAACAATTATGCAAAGCATACTGAAGTTAAAAAAGAATACAAATCAAAAAAAAACAAACAAAAACCCCCACCCCACCACAACCAAACCAACCCCACCCCACATAATTGCTAACATTCCATTCTTTTCCCCTTATTTTTGCATTTAAAGAAAATGGACAGAGGATTGGAAAGACAACTCTCCATGTGGTGTTTTCTGTCCAACAGCTAGAAGGAAGTGCCACAGTTCTCAGGTCAAGGTTTCAATGTCCTTCCTAGCACGTAAATCAACAAAGTCAACTCAGATCAAAGCCACACAACTTCAAGACCAAGTTTTTGTGAGTTAAAAGTAATTTCCTATTGTTTTAACAACCCAGCCTACAGAAATGCTGATTGGAAATTAAGCACCAGATTATTTCTTTTTTTCTTGTTCACTTTGAGTATACCCATTCCTCTCACCCTGTTACTCTTATATCCAGCCTTCCTTTCCAATATGTCTTATCTGAGTGAAGTAAAAGTAACAGCACAAATCCAATGGTGTTATTTCATCACAACAAAACCAACACAATCCAACATTTTAGACTTTAACTCAAGCATATGAAACCTGAGATTTGATTCCTTCTTCTGACACTTTTTTCTGTATCACTGTAGGCTAGAATTTTAAGGTCATTTATAAACTTTTTTTTTCCAGTTTCTGCTACCTAAATTTCTTTATTCTCAGTAACCATGATTAAAATAGGAATGAAACCACCTACAGCCCAGAAATAACACCTACTTCTGTGGAATATGCACTAACCACCAGACTGCAGACTGCCTGGATATCACAGTGTTGGAAATCAAGTAAGCAGAAAGCCATGCAATTTTAGAAGCCCTTGCTTGGGTCTTGCATTTTAATTTCAATTACAACTGTTTGGGTTTTTTTTAAAGCATTATAGAAGAGCAAACACTCAAACACATTGATTGAAACATGAAATTTTATCAAGAAGCACAAGCATTGTTGGGTAACTCCTGCCCTTTTCTTCACTTGACAAACCAAGTTGTTTATTTTCATGTACTCCAGGGTCTTGCCAGTTTGTATCCCAATTTACCTCCCAGTCACAGAAGCAAGGAAACAGGAAAACAGCCAGCTGAAGGAAACCAAAGAAGTTTCCCACCCATCCAGTGATCTAGACATATCATCTCAAGAAGACTTCAGGTTATAAATTCACAGTTTAGAAATGAATACATTGCAAGGAACTGTAGAAAATCCTCAGTAAAAAGATAAAAAGCAAGTAGAGGGTGAAGCAATTATAGTGTTATAGTACAATTTTGAGAAGTAGAGCTGGACAGAAAGGTAAGAAAGAAGGATAGAACAGACTATATAGAAAACATGAAGAAAACTGAAGAGAAAATATTAAAAGACTTATAAAGAAAAGCAAGTAGAGGGTGAAGCAATTATAGTGTTATAGTACAATTTTGAGAAGTAGAGCTGGACAGAAAGGTAAGAAAGAAGGATAGAACAGACTATATAGAAAACATGAAGAAAACTGAAGAGAAAATATTAAAAGACTTATAAAGAAAAATAGCAAAATGACAGAATAAAGTGAATTTTCCCAAAGAGGAGTTTTTATTAGCCATAGAGAAACCTCCCCTTCTTCTACCCTACCTTGATATTCTGCAATGCTATTAAAGTACAGAAAAAGAGCAGTGGCAGTTGCAATGCAAGAAAATAAATGGCACATCATATTCAGCAAACACACACATAAAAGACAGGGGGAGAAAGGGAAGATGGGGGAGAAGTATGAAGGGACTAGAAAAGAAATGCCAAGAGATGCTTCTATGTCTCAAGTCAGTTATGTTAAAATATGTACTTTCTTCATCACACAGATCACTGCAGATTGGAAGTCCTCTTCAGAGGACCCAAGGGAAGTGGCCCTATAGGCTGTTTCTGTGGAGTATAGCAGGAGCTAAGAGCACTGAGTGTCTCTCAAAACCTCATTTCTTTTATTATATACCCAACAGGCAAAGCATGTTGCAATCACTGTGCAAATCTGAAATGGAAACAGTTTCCATTCTCTCTTTTAACCCTGCAGGAAATAAATAAATATGTAAAGAAGGGATGTCCTTGTATCTGAAGAGAATCTTGGTTGAGAAAATCTTTTCCTAAACAGGTACCTATGGGGGAAGTCAAGTCCTCAGGTATTTGTCACACATATATGCTATGTGGACAAAGCTTCTATTGATTTGATTCCAGCACATGAGCCAAGTGCATTTTTGTTAGCACAGAGGGAAAGTGTAGTCTCCACTGTATAGTCACATAGTGGGTATTAGGACCTGCAAGCATCAAATCATCTTCTTCTTACAAATAAAGATGTAAGAGCAGTTTGAAATCTCAAGTACTCAAGGTAATTATACCAAATAAATAGGATAAAAGAGAAGACATCTGTGCTATTAAGTATCACAAAAGTAATGAGCATTTTTCTGCTTATTCATTTTCCTAAAACTTCTATGCTGATGCTTTTTTCTCAGGGACATTCAAAAGAAGTCTCCACAGAGACAGAAGCTAATGGGAGAAATACAAGTTTCTATTTAACATTTCACTAATAAAAAGAAATTAGACAGTATAGCCATGCAGATGAATAACAATTAAATATTTCAACAAACAAACAAAAATGTCAGAGACCCCAGGACTCATCTTGCAATGTCATTAACATCAGAGTGACTAGCAAACATCTCATCAACATTATGTGAGTCAGTTACCATGGTTCATTTGCAAAAGATACACCATTTCTGTTTGTTTTTACAAACTCTCATTAATGAGCAGCATCATGCTTTTTCAAAAACAAAACAAAAAAAAGTCAATTAATCCTGTTTTCAAGACTGGGTAGCAATAAGCAACACTGGAGCAGAAAAGGTATGGACTGGAAAGTTGAGAGGGTAGCAGAGAAAGGGGAGAATGGTCCAAATAGGTATAGCTGGCAACCATCAACACTGCAGCTCTGAACTGGAGAGTTTTTCTTCCCAGTTTCTGGGTTTAATTGAGCAAACACAACCCAGGCAGAACTGTCTGTCTCAGGGCCTTTTGATTTTCTGCTTCTGCTTGAGCAGACTTTTGAAGAACAGGCAAATAAAAAAAAAATACATTAAAGAAAATGAATCACTCCATTTCACAGAAAACAAATTCTGTTTCTAGGCAGTTCTTTAATCCCATTTTGCCCCCCCTCCCTATGATAAAGTGGATTCCCTTTGTCTATACCCACATCTGAAGCTAGGTACACCATCTGTCAGCTCTGACTATTTTCCAGAACCCTGACAAGAATTTTTTGGATTTCTTGTCAGGACAAATCTCCTCATTCTGTATAAATTCACTGAAGAATGGGATTGAGAGGTTTATTTTCCTTAGTGTTTTACATGTGGTCTCACAACATATGATGATAACATTTACTTGCATAGCTGCTCTACATGCACAGATGGTGCCTTCTGAATTGATTCAAGTATTGATTACCCAAAGTAGTTGAAAATAAAGACCACTCAGCTCCTTCCCACCAAAAAAAAAAAAGAGCCAGCAAACAGTAAAACAGAAGATAAAATGTGCAATTCAATTGAATTGCCTTTTGACACCTGAGATCCCCAGATAAGCCATTCCTCTCTATGAGGACTAAAAACCTCAAATTTTTGTTTCTTTCTTAAAAAAAAAAAAAAAAGGAACTCAAGGAAAAAATTGTGACAACTGGCAAAGACATATCTCCTCTGGTGAGAAAAAGTCACTTGGCAAAAAGAGTGCATGTAAAAGCATTGCAGAAAATAAGGTTAAAAATATGCCTTGGAGAAAGCAAAATAGCAGAAGGATCTACTTTTTGGCAAGTCAAGTGTAAAAGGGTCCATGGATGAGATCAAATCAATGCACTGAGGAGATCACAAAGTCCCACTGGTGTTTCATAGGCTGGGGAGTGATCAGAGGGTTTGTGATTCCCTGTCACACCTCAGGATAAAGTAAAGAAGTGCCATTGATTAAATTATAGGATTAGAGAAGGTATCTCAAGCATAATATTAATTGTAACTAAAAAACACGCAAGGTGAAATTCAGCTGTTCTTTCTCATAGTAACTGTCAGAAAATAATGTTCATTTACTCATGGTAAATAAAGAGTGACAGAGTCTGGCACCTGTAACTGCAGGATGTGCTGACACAGTCTGTCACCAGGATACATCCATCTAGAATGAATATATCCTGGATAACAAAGCTCTGCAAAGTCTCTTCACACAAGATAGGATATCTCTATCCCTTTACAGTGCCTGTCCAACCAATCACTAGTGCTTACTTATTGCCTCCACATCCACATGCTCCATCTCAGCTCTTGGAAACACTCCACACACCTCAGGGAAATCTCAGAGCAGAACAACAACTTCCAGCAAGCACTGGTCATGTCCTCCTTCTGCTCTGTCCTCTTCCAGAGCACACAATTCCATATCTCCAGTGTAACTGAACTCCAGGTCCATAATCTCAGCTATCCTTTTCAGTACCTTTCTCTGAATCTTTTCTTTCTCCATTATAATTTCCACAAATTTCAGTTGTTTCTCCAGTGAAAAGATGTTCAAAATCACCTGTTCTTTCCCTGACATCCATCTTCCTAGCCAAACCTCTCCAGTCTTTCTTCCCTGCCACAAAACCTGATAGTTGAACTCTTCTATCTTCCTCTGGCTTCTCTGCTTGCAGAGTTTCTGATGTTCCTTCTCTTGCTTTCCTGTCTCTTTTCTCCCCATTGCCTTCCACTGCTCTTCCTGAACCTTCTTAATACAAATGTACTCCAACTTCTTCTGCACTTAAATTCACAACAGAACAGACCAAAAAGCTTGACCACTTTTCCATTCGGTTCTCTGACTACATTATTTTGCCTTGAGGACAGAATGATTTGCCATTTTCAGGGCCTGCCTAGAACTGCCCCCTAGTCCCACCATAAAGCCTTATCAGCAAATTATTATCTATCAGAAGGCAGCAATACAGTCTCATCCTGCCCAACAAATCAAACACCTTCAACAAGAGAGAAGACAGCTTCTCACTCATCATTCACCTGCTACTCAGATAGTAAATTCCTGTATCATAGTTTCTCTTCAGCATGCCATAACCAAGTGTGCCAAGTACCATCTATTTAGTCCAAAGATTTAAATCCTCCAGATTCCTTATGTTACCCCATGCAGTTTAGCTTTCTGATCTTCACATCCCAACCTCACCCTCTCACTGACTTACCTATTCACCCAGCACTGTTTCATCTGTGACAGTCACCACTAACTAGATAAAATTTTCAGATAGGTTCTTTTTCCAAAATGGCTCTTTCAAATCATAATTGTTTATAAGAAGATGGGACTAGCATAAAATGTGCAGTCATATAGTTTAATCCTCTGCTATCAAAGGCAATTTCATCATATAATCCTGCATAGAAATCTATTGAGTTCACCTTAAAATTATCTTCTTTTTTATTTTGTCTCTCTTGCTCCAATAGGAAAAGCTGCTTCTAAATTCTTTTGGGAGTTACAAACCATTCTCTGAATTCCAGCCAAAATCAGTTCATGGTTTTCTTCTTATTGTTTGTACTTATGCTAGATGTAATTTAGCCTAAATGTTTTACTCTCTCTCGTTTTTACATCCCTTACAGCTTTCAGCTGTATCTTGTCTCAATCACATTCCTTACACTTAAAAAAGTCAAATTCTTCTCCTTCTACATGATAGATGCTCAATCATCTGTTGTCCAATAGCCCTTTTCTTCACCAACTTGAGATCATTCTTCTTGATCTTCCATGGATTTGTGACAAAGTATACTTGCAGTCAAAAAAAATAAACAAAAGGAGGGGGAAACTTTACACTTTCTCAGTATGAAAATGTTAATTGAAACAAAACAAACAAAACCTTTTCCTTTCAGGTGAACACATTTTCCCTTCCTCCTCTTTCCTTTTGTCCATCCACTGAATTATAGAAGTCAATTTATCACAGAGCTCTAACAACCAACCACCCAAGAAATTTGGCATCTCCAACAGAATTGACTATTTAAACAAACAATCTCTCCTCATAGTAAAAAACTAATGAGAGCACTAGGAGGGATGCTGCACATGCAGCTCCCCTGTAAATAGTACAGGGTTTTAAGAGAACCTACATTCTGCCATTTCACTATAAGGACAGAACTGCCTCCAGCTCAGACTCAGAGCAATCCTGTGGTTTTCACATAGAGAGATTACACAAGGATTAGTAAATAAAAGTGTTTTAAATCTGAAAAAATTTAGGTTTTAATGTTCCCTGGAGAGGAAATATAATGCCTCAAGTGACTGCTATTTATTTCACCAACCAATGTGAAATAACCATCTGCAACCTCAGAGAGATGGTAACATTTGTGCAAGAACACCCTTGGTTCTGTACTCCATCTTTAAACACTACTAGCAATGTGAAACACAAAGGGAGCATGTTACCAAGTGAGGCCAGTTTCAAACCAAGAAGGTACATTAGAAAAAGACCTCTAGATAACATTCAATTTGCTCCCATTTTTAATATGATGCAGTAAGGGATACATTGTCTTCTTGATATGTGGGCTTAACTCCATTCTAGTAGTAACAGGACTATGCAAACATAGCTATGGTCAAAGACAAAACAAACAGTTATCTCTTAAGCACGTCAGAGAATTTGTAATCTGGCTGCACAGAAGGATTCTCAAACACAGAACACAGTAAAAACCAGAAGTGTTCTCATGGGAACAGAAATTTTGTTGACCTGAAGTCACAGCACCAATTCAAATGGCATTTCACTGGAAATTGGCTAATGATGATGTGTTCTTCTGTTGAATTTTTCTCAAATGAGTCATTCATTTCTGACTGGTTCCTCAGAGATGAGGAAGTTTATTGAACTGGCCCTGCTTCATCCTCTTTAGAAGTTTCAAATTACAATATGATAGCTGTTATAACAGAAGAGTTCAGATTTTATGGTATAATGCTCCTGGACAAAACCAGTAAGATTAAGAGTGGCACTTCTCCCTAAGAGTGGGGAAGCATGCTGGAAGCAAGAGCATCCACTTCAGAGGGCAAAAGCCAGATATATATACCTGAGGGTGCTGACACATAAGCAGGTAGGACAGACACAATTTCAAAACAACCTCTGCCCAGGCAGATTCCAGCAGGTATAATCATTCATTTACCTCCCATCCCTGAAAAAGTTGTGACCATAATGAAGAATGTCAAACATTTTTCTTCTTATTAGTTATTTCTATTGTATCCCCAATAAGAAGACATGACTACCCAAAACCACTCTGTCTCCACTTCATCCCCCCTACCAAGGAATTATAAAATCATCTTTACATTGTGAAAATGTTTTTACAGCACTGAAGTAGCATCAATGTATGTGAGTGCTTTCCCACTTCTAACCACTTTCTAAATCTGAAAACACTCAGCCACTTACAAAAGCAATCATATCATTTCTCAAATATCAAATCAGATACCTAATTGCCCCTCTCAAATGTGTCAAGCCCATCTGAAAAGGAGCTGTGTGTCTGGCTCTCCATTAGCTTCTGAGAAATCATAACCATCACAGCAAGAAGGTTCAGGAAAACACCAACCCATCTTCAGTCAAAACTTGTTCCTTGCTAGGTAAAACCCTTTATTTCAGCAACATTCCTCATCACCTCAAATGACTCTTCTTCTGGCATTTTTTTCTCTGATGCATCTACTAACAGCAATCACATTCACTTTGTAAGCTTTCATTTAGGGGTAATAACAGAATTCCATTTGAGTGAACACTCACACCTTGTTCTTCTGCCATAGCATTGGCTTCTACAGCTAAATAAAGTAGATTATTTAGGCAATTCAGAGGTTTGGGGAGCAGAAGTCAATCACAAAATTACCATTACTTATTATCTTTGTGTCTAAGGCACAGGCTATCTCCACAGCCTGTACAATATTATACAAATATCCTTATCCATTTCCATAAAATGGAAATTTTGCATCACACAGCAATGGAGTTCATCCTGCTCTGAATTAACAGAATCAGGCTAAACCTTTGGAATCAGAACTATGATAAGACAGACCAGGAACAACAAGTATAACAGAAAACTTATTTTCTGTGCCTTTAACATTTGCAAAAAGTGGCAAAATGTTAGAAGAAAGGAGGCAGAGATGCTAGGTCCTACTCTATGCGAATGCAGCATCTGTGCTGGAGGATCAGAAGAGAAGGGCAATGCTCCTCCTCCAGCACACAGCACCTAACTCAGGATTCCCAGCAAGGAAATAGGTCTTGCAGGTGAGCAAAACTATGGACATGTTTATGTGCCTGCAGCACTAAGGCTCATCTCTGACAGCACTGATAGTGAGGTGACAGGAAAAGCAGAGCTTAAACTTTCGGATGCAGTTACAATCCCACAAAGGCAGTCCTGAATGTTCGGGTTCAGACTTCAGTAAAACATTTTTAAATCACATATTTTATTAATTTGCTTTTCTTTCAGTTTTCCTGGGACTGAGGTAGAAACACTGCCACTCAAAAACCCTTTGAATACCTGGAACTTCTCCAAGAGTAAGCTTTCTTTATACGCAGTACAAACAAAAGCTGTTTTTAATTGCAGCATAGAAAAATGTTCCTCCTTTCTTCCTCTGATCAGTCATCATTTCAGCTCTGCCACATGCTGGAAATGCAATTAAAATATTTTTTCCACATGCACCCACTCTCTGGGAGGAGTAACAAGTCAACATACAAAATTATGCCATTGCTGAGTAATGACAGGATAGCGAGTGATTGATATCGGTGCCTGGGACTTCAAGGTAACTGTAATGTGTATTCTAATGCCATCCATTTCAGCATAACAAGCCTTCTCAAGATTATTAATGACTACAGGATTTTTTTAATGATGGCTGCTAAATAATGAATGGCACAAAGGGCTGAATAATATTTTCTATTACAGCAAACAAATTTATTGATGTCTTCACTGAGATTGCAGTGGAAATGCAGAGAGAAAACAAATACATTTAAATAGTCACCCTATCAGTTATGTGAATTGATACTTTCACAAAAAAGTCTTGTAGACTTGACAGCACAACCAACTGCCAAGATTTGTTTCAGAGAATGATGTTTTTATGCTATGGCTTTGATTTCTGATATAATAGTTTAATGTTCCTAAGGAAAATGCATATTCCTTCAGGGAATGTGTACCCTCACAATTCAGAAAGGACTGACAGAGTTCTACCCAGTAACAGCACCTGAACCACATAAACTCTGGGGCAAGAACCCCAAGAAACAACTCACACCAAGAACCAGAGGACACCATCCCAGAGATTGCAATGGGCCCATCCTACAACACCATTACATCTGATTCAAGCACAAGTTATGGGGAAATGGTGTGTGTAGGCTTCCTTCTCTTTTTATCTCAATATACCCTTGAAGCTAACACTAAGTTAATCAGAAGAAATGCAAAAATTGTTGTACATGTTTAGAATTATGCATTAAATTATAGTTTAAAAATAGTGATTTTGTCAGTTCATTTGTATATAATGGATAAGCTGAAATAAAACAGCCTTAAACCTCCCTCAGTGTTATCTGTTAGCTGAAAAGACAAGAGGCAGGAGGATACCCCAAAAGAAAGGGAAGTGGAGGCACACTTTTTGATGCCAGGTATGCAGAGCTTCTGTCAACCCTCAGTCTGGTTAAGTGATTGCCCATCTGGCCTCACCTCGGTCCCAAGCTCCTGCAGAGCTTTCAGAAGTCCTGTACCAATCTTTTAACTTCAAAGTGGCAGTTCCTAGTTCCAGTTCTAGTCATCTCCTGGGTTTTAACACTCCATTAACATAACTCCTGGAAACCAGAGAGTTCCCAATGAGACAAACTGATGTGAACAGCAAGACAGAAGTGTCATTCCTTATAGACAGTTTAACAGCACAACACACCCCCAATGAAGGGATCAGTCTGCGTATTCATGAGGTACAGACAAGACTCTGTCAAGCTGTGGAGCCAGGTGAGGTTCAGTGGACTTATAGTTGCCCCCAAAAGTCATGGGAGCACCTACAGGGCATGGGAAGTATTTAGCAGGCACCCTGCACTGGTTCCCATTCCAGCATGTGCATGGTTAATGTTTTCCAGCTCTCCCACATTGCTCACCTATCTGAAGAAAGTCTGTTCCTTTTATAGCATGATATTTGAGGAAGCAGACTTCAATAGAATTGTCAAGATTCTGCTTCTGATCTTTCCCAAAGAAGAGATTCCATAAACACTTCATTAGACAGCACAATAATGTAACATTGCAAATGACAGTCACAAAGGGAATAGGGGAGCTGAAATATCTTCTTATGGAGATATGCAAAGTCAACCGGTATACTGTGACAGAAATTCACTACACCCTGCCAGAAATACAGACAGTGGGGGGCTTTTATATTAACATTAAACATACTGAAGCCAACCCATCTTCTACTCCAGACCCACTTGAAAAGATACTGGAAAGACTCAGAGAGGGACACACACCTCACTTCTGCACTGATCTTCTCCACAGATCCATCAGAAGGTACACATATTTGAGAATTTTCCAGTATCAAGTATGTGCCACTTCAGATAACTGCATTTTGAATTGGTAGATTTTAGGGAGTACCCACCAGCTTTCTGGTTTGGTAACACCACCCACTTCCGAGGAGAAGGCTGTGCTTGTGTCAGGTCAGGAATGGCAGAATAGCCAGTGACCGAGCATACCTATCATGGTACCTTTCATTAGAACCACAGCAAGACATTTTGTCACTTGAGACAACCTCATGGGTTGGCTGAATACCCCTAAAAGTCAGACAAGTGTGTTCAGAAGACATGATCAGCAGTTGGAAGTTTTTCAAATGACAGCCTCCTCTGCCTTGTGCCTGCCCTCCCACCCCTGCCTCCAGCTTTCAGACTTTTCCACTGTTCACAGCAGTATCCTCCACTTTGGGCATCCTAGGAGCAGCCCTCACCTCTGACACAAGCAGAGGCATCTGCTTTATATCAGGGCTTAACATGACAAAAAGCTCAGCCATGGAAACAGGGGCTGAAATGTTCCAGATCACATGTTTAGGGATTCCAACAGTCACTAGGTTTGACATCATCTAGACCTTGCTGTGACTCTCCCTCTCCATTCTTAGGCAGCTGGCTCAGACCCAGACACACCCAGGGATATTAAAGGTAATAATTCAGCAAGGTGTTAAAGCCAATGTTTGTCACACTCAGTTTTTGGTTTGCATCTCACTACTGTATGCCCAAGTGTTCACTTGAACATGGTTGGATGTAAGGACATGGACTAGATGATCTTTCAAGGTCTCTTCCAACTCCTAATATTCTGTGATTCTATGATTCTCTTCAAAGCCTGTTATTATTTGTTAAGTTTTTATGAATCCATTCATTCTCCTCTTACTTACAAAACTTCAAGTTTTAACCAGTCCCAAGGGTACAGGAAAACTGAAGGTGTCCAACAAGAAATTCTCTTGTACATTTGCATGCCTAAAAACACAACAGCCAAGTCTTTGCACCAGCTTCTCCTGGGGTTAGTGAGACAGA
This sequence comes from Galbula dea, assembly GCA_013399015.1. Classification (NCBI taxonomy): domain Eukaryota; kingdom Metazoa; phylum Chordata; class Aves; order Piciformes; family Galbulidae; genus Galbula; species Galbula dea. The sequence goes on along the minus strand of VWZX01008738.1, from coordinate 160,194 downwards.
TGGTAGAAAGCCAAAACAACACAGCGTGACCAAGAGAAGAATCTTTCAACTGATCCATGGAATGGTGTTGATAGGTAAGATACTGATAGGGAACAAATAAGGAAAAAATATGATGTCATTGCAGAGAGTCCTGAATGTAAGCTCTGATTATGAATTATCCTCACAGAGCACTGTGTAATTTACTCAGCCAAATTAAAAAGAAGGAGCACGTCATGGAAAATTAGAAAGCAAAGTAATTAAATTAGAAAAGGGAATAAGTAAGTAATAAATGCCCAGAAACTATTTGAGAGCTAACACAAGATGAGACAGATTTTTGTCGATTAAGTTCCAAACAATAAGATTTATGAGTAAAGTGATGGAAGAAGCTAGATTACAGCTTGTTTAATAAAAAAGAAAGAGGTCACCAAATCAATACCTGACTAAGAGCTGAAATGACAGGAGGCTATAACATTAGAATGATCTGTAAATTTGCTTTCTCAGTTAAATACACCACTGTATGAAAATGTGCCTTGTCAGAAAGACTGCCTAGTAGCATAAAAAGAAGGACGCTAAATAAAGGAAAATACTAAAAGGAGAAAAAAACACTTTGGAGAATTGCATGCCTCAGTATGGAAAAATATTGGGGTATGATAGCAAACCCAGGTGCAGCATGTCAAATGACTCCAGTGGGAATTCTCTCTTAACAGCTTACAGAAATAAGTCTTAGTTTGCCTGGGGGAGTTAGTGCTTCATTGGAGAATGCTTTCTTTAGTCACCTTCAGGTGAAATGGATCTAAGGATCTCATCCTAGGCTCCAGAGGAGTTGAGTTCTCCTTGCAGAATATCACCACACAAAAACTTTGCTGCAGTGAAACACAGGCTGTTCCAGGATGGAGCTCAATGTCCCCTCCCTGCTAGGAATGACAGCCCATCCAAGGTCAGCCCGTGACCAGGGATCGTGGAACTACAGACTCCGGTGAGCCTCACCTCTGTGCTAGGAAGTTCATAGAACAGATCCTCATGGAAGCTATGGTAAGGCACATGCAAGACAAGGAGGTGAGCTGAGACAGCCAGCATGGCTTTACCAAGGGCATGACCAATCTGGTGGCCTTCTACGATGGAGTGGCTGCAACAGTTGACAAGATTGACCAATGTCATCTACCTACAATTCTGGAAAGCTTTTGACATGGTCCCACATGACATCCTTATCTCTAAATTGAAGAGATTTGAAGGATGGGCTATTCAGTGGAAGGAATTAGCTGGATGGACACAACCAGAGAGTTGCAATCAATGGCTCTATGTCCAGGTGGAGACCTGTAACAAAAGGTGTCCCTCAGGGCTCTGTCTTGAAATCAGTGCTTTTCAATCTCTTTATCAATACCATAGACAACGGAATCAAGTGCACTCAGCAAGTTTATAGATGACACAAAACTGAGTGGTGCAGCTGATACAGCAGAAGAGAGGGATGCCATCCTAGGGGACCTGGACAAGCTGGAGAAGTGGGCCCACATGAAGCAAATGAGGTTCAACAAGTCCAAGTGCAAGGTCTTGCGTCCAGGTCAAGGCAATCCCAGACATGAGTACAGACTGAGAGAAGAAATCATTGTGAGCAGCCCTGTGTGGAAGGACTTGGGGGTTCTGGTGGATGAAAAGCTGGTTACAAGCCAGCAAAGCTCACCTGCTGCCCAGGAAGCAAATCATGTATTGGGCTGCATCAAAAGAGGCATAGCTAGCAGGTTGAGAGAGAGGATTCTCCCCCTTTACTCTGCGCTTCTGAGACCCCACCTAGAGTACTGCATCAAGCTCTGGAGCCCTCAAGATATGGACCTGCTGGAGTGAGTCCAGAGGAGGGCCACAAAGATATGATCAGAGGATTGGAACACCTCTCCTGTGAGGGCAAGCTGAGAGAGATGAGGTTGTTCAGGCTGGACAAATGAAGGCTCCAGGGAGACCTTACTGTAGCCTTCCAAAACTTAAAGAGAGTTTATAAAAGAGAGGAAGAAAGTTTTTTTACACAGGCAGATAGTGATAGGACAAGGGGAATGGTTTTAAACTGAAAGAGGGGAGTTTTAGATCAGAAATTAGGAATAAATACATTAGTCAAAGAGTGGTAGGGCACTGGAACAGGTTGCCCAGAGTAGTTGTGGATGCCCCATCCCTGGCGGTGTTCAAGGCCAGCTTGGTTGGGGCTTTGAGCAACCATGGCAGGGAGGGGGGAGGAGGAGGGAAGAAAGGGGTAGTGGAACTAGATATCTTTAAGGTCCTTTCCAAGGTGGGGAGCCTTGCACTGCAGCCACACGTCTCTCCTCAGCCTGTTAAGTGACAAAGAAGAGACTTCCTTAATATTCACAGCTATCGGGGGAAAAAAAACCAGATAGACCAAGAGAGGTCAGAGTAGCTCCTGAGGAGATGGTTGAAGATACTGTGAAGAAAGTGGCTAAGTAGACTGAGGAGAAAGTTCCTGTAACCCATTCGTAGCTTTATAAGAAGTGTGTGGGTTACTAGGACAAGAGCAGGGAAATCCCTTTAAACAAAGAATGAATTCACCTAATTGCTGCTCCAAAGCAAGAAAACTGATGTGTAATTCCAGTTAATTTGAAACATGCAACAATACAACAAAAAACTTTCTGACAAGTCAAAATCACCTTATTTCTAAAGCATAACATTTTCACATCCATTAAAAGATTAAAAAAAAAAAAGAGTCCACTGTATTTTTGGAAGAGCAAAACAAGTCCAGAAGCAAAGTGTTCCTTTTCAAATTAACCAAAATGTTTCATTTGGCACTACAAACCATTTTCTCCCAAAACATTTCTCTTCAGCAATGGAATTTTAAAAAGCAAAACAAAAATAACCTAATTATTCACATAACTTTAACCAGAAAGAAAGGATTGCAAATGTGTCAGCAGTAGCAGATGAAAGCACTTAATTCAAAGCAATAAGGAAGGGTGGGGATGTGGAATTAATCTGAAGCAGAGCTAGCTTTGCCACAATTCACATCATCTCATTAGAAAGTCATATTCTTTTACCAATGCTTTGTTTACTTCTGCTTTGGACTTGTCAGGTTAAAGTCTGTGACGTTTGGTGGTCTCCCCTGAATGTGTAGCACATAATGACCCAATGATTTACTAAAGACATTTAAGTCCGAATGACAGACTTTCACATTTTTATTTACACTAAGTTATTCAAAAGATTATGCTCAGAAAGAAATAATAATGATAGTGCCTAGGTAATGGAACAAGAGATTTGGAAACAGGTCCCCAGTATGCTCAAAGACGTGCTGGCTTTTCATGGACAGGACAAATGAGAAATGTTTTATATAACTAACATTCCTGTTAGCTTTAAAATTGCACTCACAGCTTGACAAGACCAACCCTCAAAAGCTTCTTGCTGTGTAATGGTGAGAGAAATACTGGTTTGACATCTCTGTTAAAGCAGAGGAGTAGTTCTGTAATGATCTTGAGTCCAATCCTTACCACAACTGAACACACACTGCTGAGTGCTAATACCTAGTAAGGTACAATTAGAAGAGCAAAAAGAGGGATATTGAAATAATAACCATTTCTGAGAAATACACAGGTGGAGAGAATGATCTGTGTAAAGAGGAAGGGAATAACACCCTTCACAATTACAGGGCTGCATCTAACCTTTCAAGAAACATTATGACAGCACACATGTAAAGCTTCAGCTTTTAGGAAAGCCTCATTTTTTGCTTGCAGTTGTTAAGAGTTGTAGTAGCTCCACAGCCATCTCAGATGGTTACATATATTGACACCACTGATGTTTCTTGCATGAGTAAGCCTCTAAACAATCATCTCTGTCAGCAACTCCTAAAATATCACTACTTTCAGAAAATGTTACTTCCAATTGCAGAGAGGACCCTTGTATTGGCCCCATTAAATGGCTATTGTGTTTGACAGCTATCATTGAAAGAGGTAGTCAGAAAGGTAAGTAGCTACTTGGCATCAGATATGCTCATGGAAACACCCAAATTGACATACTATGTCTTCAAAACCCAAGACAATTTGTTTGTGCATCTTCCCCATGTGCAGACATAGATGTGCTCAGGGCACATGTTTCCAAGAATCGAAACATCTGACCAGAAAACACTATAATGAGCAACAGATGCAGAACTGTAACAGGAAATTAAGATGTTCTTTGGGAACGTGGAATAAATGGGGCTTGACGTAATAAATTATCATAATACAACTGCTCATTTATAGACAACAGCCTTCAATTATCAAACATTTAAGGGAGAGGCAAACAGATCAGAGAAAAGCAAAAATCAACATGGCCTGACAAAGAGAGGATCCATTGGAAGAACAAAGAGCCTGTGCCTTCTCTTGCTGCAACCCAGCCAGCCGGAGCTGTGGTAATTGTCTGTCAGGAAGGCTGGGGGTGGACTCACAAAGGGCTAGCTTTGGCATAATGAGCATAATCATCCATAATCAGTGGGAAGGAGAAGGTTCCTCCAGAGGGCAAATCGGAGCAGGAGAAATTGAATGTAGCTCTTCAAAGCATCCTTTATAAAAGCTCTTCTCTCTCTCCCCCCACTGATCTTAGATGGAGACCAGGAAGATTTGCCCATCCTTTACAATTCACCAAGCAGTTTATAATAGCTCCAGATTTGTATTTCATCTCAGGCTAAGTTTTACTCTAACTTTTATGTGACTCAGAGCACTAAGGCTTCTCAATAACCACATTGTGAACATGGAGGCAAGCAAAGAACAAAACATATTCCAAAACATTTTTTAGCACAAAACTCTGCAATCATAAGGCTGAGTTTACCAGGTTCCCAGGGTCCACTGACAGAGAATGTATTTCATAGAGTGTCTCCCACACCAACGTTTCCATTTGCTTCTTCCTGCATTCGAGTCACCTACAGCTTTCACCTAACCTGGATTCCTCTCCTGTGACACTGATAGCAGCCAGAAATCCACAGGATTTCCCTAGATCCTCTCCTTCCCCCTATAAATATAAATTCAAATAACTTAGTCTCCTTAAAACCAGGTGGTATCTAAGGGGACACGAGGAAAAAGCAGCTCAGAAGGAAAACAAATGAAAGTGGGGATTTTCTAGTTGTTGTGCACCAACCCTCAGCTCCCTCTGTTTTCATGCTGCTGCTGGTTCTGGTCTACCTGAACTACCTTTAATTTAGGGTCCTGGTCACAATCCAGCTACAAAAATACACTTGCCCCAAAACAGGCTATAAATTCACTCAAGTGGTAGGAGAAATTAGCCCACTCTGAGTGCTGCATAGACATGGCTAGACTCAAGACACCAGGAGCATGGTGGTGATGATGTCATTGAAGATCATTATCAGTGACTTATTAGATACAACCATCCTTTCTAAGTTTGGGTGACATCAACTTTGGGAGAGCAGGAGATACAACAGGAACTTGGAATACATAGCTTGCAGATGTCCTTTTCAGCATAAATTCTTCTGATTCTAGGACACATATACCAACACAGAGTTAAGAACCTCCACTTCTGCTTGTGGCAGTCACCACCAGTGTAGCCACTTTTTCCTGGCAAACTGAAAGTTGGCTGGACAAGCTAGGTCTGTCCTCTGACTCTTCTTTGCTACATTGCAATCCCATTTCACATAAGCACACTAATTGCATGATCTGAGCAAGTGGGAAACACTAGTTCTGTGCCTAATGACACTGAGATAATTGGCTGGCATATGGCACCGTAAAGGCTGATCCCAGCAGCATCAAAGTGCTATTTGTTACCTCCCAGAACTGGGTGTTGGCAAAGAGTAGCAGTGATTGCTTTCAGAATATCATTTGTCTAAATAGGAAGCCTTAGGACACTTCTGGGCATGAAACATCCACAGCTGCTCAACATTCATTCAGGAGGAACGCTTTAGTCTTTCACAGCCTCTGTTAGAGTGAACTAGCTGTATGGATAGTAAAGAAAAGGTGAGCAAGAGCAACACAGCCCCGTGGAGATGGAGAAGCACATGTGTGGTCAAAATACTGCTTTACTGGGAAAAAGGAGGGTTCAAGAAAAGTAATGAAGGTAACTCAGAAAAAGCATTGTCGATCTGTTGGAGTTCTAGGCTGCAGTGAATCCTCCCAGAGCATATTTGATGCTCAGAAAATAAGAAGAAATAAATTGAAGAGAAACATTTGCTGTAGCAAAATATGCTGAGACTAGTGTAAAACCATCTAGTCTGAATACAGAAGAGTGTGACACAGTGTTGACAAAGCATTACATAAACAACCCACAAAAAGTAAATGCACATTAATTTATAGGATATACTGTCCTGAACCAGTTACAAACAATTTGTCCTAAAAAAAAAGTCTGTTTCGTTTGTTATCTCACATTCCAACAGTTAAGAGAAAAGAAAGAGAGGAAACAACATGAATTCAATCCTGCTCCAGCAGAAATATGCCATTTGAATGTGCAATGCAGAATACATGCTAAGTGTATTCAGAGGCTCTTCAATATCCTTTTTTCTCCAAAACAGTATAGGCAGACAAACAAGTTTAGAACAGCAGCATGTATTGCTCTGCATGATGATTCAAAATGCAGGAGGACTAATCTCATCTTCAAAACTATTATGGTTTTTTTTCAGGGAGCATTATTTTTTCAGCCCCAGAAAGCACTATCTATTAAGCCCTCCACTTACCAGTATCGTTAATTCATTGAATGAATAATGAATATGCATTCCCTTCCCAAAGCAAAACCAAGAAAGATAGAGGATTAAATTATGGAAGGAAAACTTTGTACCTAAGGTGATGTGAGCCTGCCACTGCTCTGGTCCCAGGCAGGCTTTTCCCCCTTCCATCCTTGGGCCTCTAGGGCAGGATCTGTACTGGAAAGTGCCCAGCACATTTGCAGCTCTACTGCTGGTTATAAGTCCTGCCGTAGCTCTTTTCCCTGCTGCAACGACTTCTATTATCCACAGTCAAGCCACCCAAACAACAGCCAACTGCCTCAAGCACTTTGCACAGTACTAGAGCCCAGGGAGTGAAGATGCACAGAGATGGCAACCTTCTAGGTAGACCTTAGGCAAAAAAGATCCTCATGATGGAGCAACTTTTTGCCCCCCATCCCAGTCAGTACAGTTACTCTTGAGTAAACACGACTGATGCTCAGCTAGGTTTCCAAGCTGCACATGTTTATGCCCATCTGTCAGAAGGACGTGCTGCTGCCATTGGGTGTGATGGGAGGATTCTGGACACAAAAGGCCAATGCCAAGGAGAGAACAGAGGGCTGTGGTCCTAACTTACCCACTGACGTCTGCTCTGCATGACGCTCCAGCTCTGCGCCAGCTCTGCAGTGCCATATGTCTATTTATACTTTAGGCCGTGCACCTATTGGCACTTGCACAGCCAACGCATGGGGTGCTGGCATGGAAGTCAGAGAGGCCTGGGGTCTCCCAACCAGCTTTTTGATCTTCAGGATGTCTCTATTTTCCCCATGGGCCAGGTATCTTCCTCAAGCCAATGAGGGGAAAAACAACACACTAGCCTTCCTCCAGACCTATCCCATGTTTACTTTAGATCTCTTTATGTAAAGTTGAAATATATTGTCTAGAATTTGCTGAGAGACTTCTGGAGTTCAGTCCTTTTTTATACATGGGCCTTCCCACACCCAGTGGGGGCAGGAGGAGCTTGAAATCTGAGGACTCTCGTCCCTCCCTAAGCAGGTTTCCCATGCTCTTACTTGATGAAAGGACTCCCTCTGCTCTGCACAGGGCTTTCTGCAGCTGCATTCAGGAATAGGACTTTGATGATTACAAATTAGACAAGAGCTTTGAGTCATCTCTTTTGAAGAGATGGATTTTATACAGAAAAAACTAGTCACTGCTACAGTATTTGGGATCAGACAAATCATATTCACTGCACATTGACCACTTTTGGGTCAGAGGGATCCTCGTCTCCCTGCCAGTGACAGGCTGAAACCTTCATTGCTGCACTGTAACAAAGAATCCCACAAGAGAGAAAACTGTTCTGTCCTGGAACCTTGTACCTGCAGAGGGTGATGTTCCTCACCCCCTGACTCAGATTGAGCCTGCATTAGTTCTGTGCATGTATATTTATGTTTTGTCAGTGGGAAGATAGAGGGAATATAAAAAGAACAGCTTCATATGAGGAAAAGCTGCCTGCTTGCTTTGTCCATGATGTGGTCATTTGTCATTCACTAGATATTTCACTTACTGCCCAAGGAAAAATATGCCATAAGCATCAGAAATTTTCAGACTAAATATTTGATGTGCTTGGATAGAAAGTGAGGATGAAAATAAGCCATATGTGTCTATCAAAAATGCACACATCACATTATAAAGGATGGTGAAAAATAATTATGAATCTGCCATCTCAATAACATACCATTATTGCACTTTCAGAGCATACCCACAGGTTGTGCTTTTATTGTGACATCCATAGCTGAAGACATTTCCCAGTAGAAGAAGTAAGACAAAGGATCCATAAGAACCCTGATAGTTTTCTGCTGAACATTTTTAAGGAAAAAAATATTTGGTTTTTTTTGGTGAGATATTGTTTCAGGGGTCTTGTGAGATTTTTTTCCTGTTGCTTGATTTCAAATGCTTTGAAGGAGAAAATTAAAATGTAATGCTCTGTCAGCGAGCATGCTTTACTTTTACCTTAATTGAAAAGGTATAGCAATACAACTTTGATAAGTATTTGTTATATCTGATGATTATTTCATACCCACTAAATAAATCATAAACATGTGCCCATGACCCAGCCTTTCCCACCTGAAATGGATATCTAGACTAAAAGCCTAACAGTAAATAAGAAATAAATGACACAAGGTAGAAAAAAAAGCCAAGCACCTACACAGAAAGCTGTGAATTAAAAAGTTTACCACCATAGCCTGTGTAAATCAGATGAACTGTAACCATTCAACTAGATTAATAGCCATTTTTTCAATTCACTTGATTAAAACTAGCAGATGTGTCATAACTGATATTTACTGGGTGAAAACAATGCAGTGCTCAGTCCTGGGTCCTGGCTGGGTTCACGAGTTAGAGATATGGCCAGGAGGGTCCCTCATGTGTCTTACCAGAACATACAGCTCAGCTACTAAATATAAACTCTTCTGGTAGAGACAATTCCCTCCAATATTTTGAGCCTCCAGGCAGTACACAGCTATTCCTGACAGCAACCAATTTCCTTTTCCTAGCAATCAGTGACTGAGTTTACAGTGGCAGATTTATCTGTAGTGTTTTGCACTCTCAAAACCAAAACACTAAACCCTGTTTCATCCAAAGGCTGCTACAGCCTAAGGTTGTACTTAATGCATAATTTTAGTACTATGTCAAATGGCTGAGACCACATTCTCAACTGATGTAAAACAGCTAAACTCCACTGGAGTTTACTGAGATATTTTGTCCATTTATAGAAGCAAAGGATCTGGAACATCACACCAATTTCTTCTTGTTTGACTGAAGTTACTCACTTTCAGACCTTTCAACCACCTTCAAATATTTTGATTAAGGTTTTTGTACATGTGGAGGAACGGATTGGTGAGAGAGCTGAGTAAATTATGGATTGTCGTTTAGTTTCTGCCAACTTAAATCTGGTTCAGTTCACATGGAGGAGGTTGTTTTGATGGTTTCCTAACAGCCCTTCATAAGCCTTAGAAAATAACCATTCATTTTTTTAAGTCCTGATTCTTCTTCAAGAAATGGTCTGTACCAGTGGGTGAAAAGCCCTAGACTGTGCAACAGTACTAACCACCTCAAAGCAGGACTGCATAGGAAGTCCTGCTGCCATTCCACTCCAAGTGACAATCTGCTCTTCTCTTGGTGTTGCCCAGGCAAACCACCACATCCAAATGAGCTTCAGGAAAATGGCAGCATATCATAGTCACTTCACAATCAAGAGGCAGCTGATATGCAAATGAGCCATGGTTACATTTACACACACGGTTCTGCATAGTGTTGTTAGGCAAGTGAACTGTCTGAGGAGTAAAATAAAGAGAACTCAGGTGTACCTCCACATTCACTTGGCAAAGTCCTGCCACAGCTTATGCAGGGTTAAGTGCAGCATACCTACTAAAAGTAGAGCAGTTTCCCTGGTTTACATGACACCACTAGCACTGGGCATAATTAATAATATTAAGCTCTTCCATATTTAGGGTCTGCTGAGAGGTCCCAGCAGGGAAAAACCTCGAGTGTTCTTCTACTGCTAGGGAAGGAGCTAAGAAGAGACGCATTTCAGAACACATTATTAAAAAAGGGAAAAGCCTACACACCAGCTTGCAAGAGAGTGCAAATTTCCTCCACTGAGGTCTACCACGTCAGCACCACTGAGTCAGAGCACCAGATTAATTCTAGAAATGCTCTGTGCAACAGCCAGCAGCAATGAGGAAGGTCACAACCAAAGTTACTGTGTCACTGCTTCAGGACAGGGCTCTTAAATAAACTATGAGGATCATTTGTAGCTCTTCTTAGTATATACTTTCCCAACCCCCTCCAAGCCTGCTGGGCAGGGTGTGGGGGAAGGAAAGTATTCATTAATAGAGGTGGAAATTTGAATTTTTCAGCCAGCAGCTGTACCAAAAGCAAAAATGAGATGTAGTTTTTACACCTAGACCCTTTGCCTCTGTAATCGTGCAGTGAAACAAGCAGCCATCAAGCTCACACTACATCCTTAAAGGACTGCTCTGCACACCCTGTCAATGGTGATGAAGGACTTGAGACTGATTAGCTGCACATACAGCTTTCATATGAAATCCAGAAATCTATTTCAGTGGACAAGGCACTTTGGTCTTAAACAGGGTACTACATAGCTAACTGAAATGATTAATAATATCACTGATTTTTCTTCTTTTTACACAACAGGCAATAACAAATACTTTATCTACAAGAATGAAAGTGGACAAAACAGATCCAAGAGGTTTTAGTTTCCCCTTCACTAAGGAATTTTAATTTTATTGAAGGGAGAAAAAAAAATATTCCCCAGTTTTCTCTGAGTGAGGCCTTTGTTAATTTTACTACTATAACAAACCCTGTGATTTTCTGTAGGCATATTTCATAAGCAGCAACGTGGATTCACACAGAGTGGGCAGTATAAGCCTGGCAGTTCATAAAAATAAGTTCTGCTCTGTTTTTATGGTGGTTTCTGTAACTCCTCAAAGTTGGGCTGCCAGAATGTGCTTAATAATTAGACTAGCTGACTAGTAACTGGGACTTGTGCATTCCTGACTCTTTTACTAAGTCCTTACACAAACGCACTAAAGTCATGTGGCTTTCCCATACAGCTATCTCCCTGAATTCACAATGACAATCTACCACCAGTGGCTCAGTCTGAGAGGGTTTATTGTGCTCCTTGAGGCTCCTAGGTGAAAGGTGTGCCATCAATGGTTTTCAATAGTGCTCACATAAGAATATATTCTATCACTCAAATCAACCAAAACTAATTAAAGGAAGTTCATTTACATACATTTAGGTGACAAACATTGGGGTTTTGTTAATATTGATCTTTAGGGTCTTGCCATGAACCAAGAACAGGTTTGAGGATAGAGCAGTGAAGTCCAGATGTTGTAGGCTCTCAGCTCTATACATTATTCACCTGACCACCCAGGAAATGACATATTTTATCTGTCAGGAAAACTCTGAAAATAAGCTATATTCACTTTCTAATACATCTTGCAACTATACCTGCTGTGTGTATGATCCCTAAAGAAGAGTGGGTAGAGAGAAGAAGGTATGTTGCAATAACATCAAAGATGATGAAGCTTATTTAGCATCTTTTAATGCCAGCCTCATTTCAGAATCTCAACACTTATTATTTTCACAAATGAGCTTTGAAGAGTCTCTGAGCTTTTTGCCCTGTGAATCTGATACTGTCAAGGATTTATAACAAGGATAAGACAATATTATGCAAAACAAAGCCAATTGTTATTGGCCTCTCAATCTTTTCTTCATGAACCAATTTTGCAGTTAAAGCAAAAAGCAAATGCCAATATACTTTTCCAGAGCAGCCTTTTCAGTTTTAACTCTAAGTGCCATTCATCACAGAGTTAGTTGCTTCCTTGCTATGCTTGCAGCAAGTTCCAACTCAAGTACATTAAGCAATTGGCTTTCTGATAATGCAATTAATTAGTTGATGGCACTGGAACTTTATTATAGCTGGATTGCTTATCAGATAACACTTGTGGAAGTCTATCTACAAATGAGAAGTAAGAGTAAAGTAGAAGTAGGACTAAAGGGAATTCACAGAAATTACAGGTTGTATTCTAGGTGAAACTTTTAAAAATTTATCCATTTGGGGATTTTTTAACTCTGCCCAGGACAAATTTGTTCAACATTTATGGCATACAGTCTTTTAAAATGACTTTTTAATAATGCTGTAAAAGAAGAGAAGAGAAAAACTGGAAGGCTGTTTTTGTAGGATGAGACTACATTGTAAATTCCTCAGGAGAGGAACAGTATACATTGGTACACATTGTCATTGTTTTGGCACCACACATCCCTGATTTTAATTGGGACCCCCAGGCACTGCTAAGTTAAAAACAACAAAGAGAAGCTCTAGTAATATTGAAAAATGATCCAAATCTGCTAATCTCAACTATCAACTCAAAAGAACATTTTGGCCTGAATCTTTGGGCAGTTGCTGCTTTGGTTTTGTTTGATTGGTTTTTGGTTGGGTTTTTGTTGTTGTTGTTATGGGGGTTTTTTTGGGGGGTTGGGTGTTTTTTGTTTGTGTTTTGTTTTTTAATTTCCAAAGCAAATTGATGTTTTTGTGAAAATATATTTATCTCCAAATCCAGTTTTCTAATGAAACAAAAGATTAAAACACAATATTCATCTAGCCCTAGCCTTACCTTGCTATGAATAAAGAAGGAAGAATATGAAATGTAGAAGACTGAAATCTCAACAGAAGTTATAGGACTAAAAGACATGTCTATAAACCATCTTTAAAATAATGGAGACAATTAAAAAGTATATTGGTGGCAATACTGAAAATGTGCAGATATCACATGAGACACATAACACAATGGATATGATGTCATCAGTAGCTTTGATCTGCCCCTGCAACTCTCTATATTGGTCATATGCAATAGCTTCAACACTTAACATACTGTAGTTAACTGCAAGAGACAACTGGTACATCCATGGGAAGAAAACAGTTTTTAAATGCAAACTTAACATTTTATTACTCTTTTTCAAATCATTCTCCAAGGAGAGCAAACATTTTTTTTTCTTTTTAAAGAAGTTAACCTTTGCAGTTTTGAAGATTTATTTTCTGTGTAAATGGTTGTTTCCAAGTCAAATGCTTGCTTAGCTACTTGACTACTCAAGCATCTAAAAAGAGGGAAAAGTCAAATGCAAGATAGCAGCAATAAGAGATTTTCTATAAATATGAAAGAATAATTTGTTGTGGGGATCTGTGTGATATTAATTCTCTGGGATTCTAATTACCAAAGTAATGTTGGGTCTTTTGATAAAAATATCTGTTCAAAACATCACTTTTTATCTCCTAATTGATCCTAAGCGTATAAGAACTATTTTTGCTGCATAAGAAGAATTAAGCTTCCCTTAACAACTCATTATAAACTACGATTTCTTGTGGGTCTGAAAGAAGCCCTGACTCACACAGTTTGCTGTTATATTGCAGCAGAATTGTCTCTCTCCAATTGCCACAAAGGAAAATAAGAACTGCCATCCTAACAGAGGACAATGTCAAAATCTGCCTCTTCAAAGGTAGTCAATAGCAGATGTCCACATCTACAAAACTCCTCTAGTGGATATTTATGTGATAAAACACTATTGTTATACCCACACAAATCAATTTATCTCCATTCAGGATGTAAAACTCTGAAGAAGAATCAAGTCTGTGTCTCCAGATCCCACCTCACATGAAACTGCCGCATCTGGACACACAGCAGGCTCACCAAGTGGCCTAGAAATGACTGCATGTGTGCAGATTTCAACGCCCTTTCCCCCACTTTTCCTCAGCCACTCTTTCATGTGTCTTGTCCAGCTATGCACTGCTAGACAAGCAGGATAGGTTTTAGAACATCATTTTTAAACAGCACAACAGAGCAGAAAATTGATGCTGAGCATAGAGGTTTCAGTCAATTCTAAAATAATTCACATGGATGTTTGGTAAGAGAGGAAAACTTATTTATTTCCTTTTCCTTTTCTCTCCTCAGCATGCTTTTATTTTCTCCCACAAAGTCTGTGAAAGTTTAAAAAAATCATCTTGTCTAGTACATGCATGAAAGCTGACATTTTAAACAGTTTTTCTTTTCAGGCATTCAGAAGTTAACTAATTAAAAAATTTCAGCATTTGAGAACAAAATGTAAAAATCAGACTTAGTCTGACAAGTTCTCAGGAGTGGAAGACTGAAAATAACAGACAGGTCTGTGCAGCCTGCAGCTCCAAGAGGTCATTCTCTACAAGCAAACACTGAGTTTACTTAGCAACAACCCATCTCCAATTTTCATCAGGAGATGAGCACAGTGGAAGGGGTTCAGTTTATAGGTGGCAGACGAGTTTTTCATAAAGCTATGAGCTGAAAATCCCAGCCCTCCATCCAATACCTTCAAATATACATGGACTTTCCCTAGACAGCTTAATTTAGATGGGTTCCCTACAGAATGTAAGCAAACATGGACAAAAAACAACAGTGTTCAGAGATAAGGAATCTGCGTCCTTCAAAGAAGGCTGAAATGTTTTCCAGCCCATTCCATTCCTTCAGCTGCCCATCTGTTGTGGCACACTGTATGTCAGACAATCTCAGAACCATTGGCACAAGAGGACGTGACAGACTCAAGTGGGTGATGTGAATAAGGAGTGACATTTGCAATGTTAATAACACAAACTGGAGAGATTAATCAGTGGCTCTGACCTCTGCTTTCTGCTCAGTAACTATTGCCATGCCAAAAAGAAGTGGTCTCTACCTCTATGACCTTATTAGGCTGGACTCTGAAAGTCATGTTTTGGCAGTTGTGATAGATAAAGAGATAAAATAGTGTACCTGAAGGTAGGCTTGGTTGTTTCTTAATTTTATGTCACACTTTGGTACAATAAAACACATTAGGCCCTCCCTCTAGACTCTGCCTGTTACCGTGTGGGCCATTAATACTGCATTTATGTATAGTATTCTGTCTAGATCAGTTAATAAAATATCACTTAAAGACTTAACTTCTAGTTTAGCAACCACTTCAATACTGTTTGTCAGATCAATATTACATTTGATACATCCTAAAGCAGGAAATTAATAGACCATCTGCATACTAATCATCCATTCACTGTGCAGACTTCCTTTTTAGAAGCTTCCTTTCAAAGCCAACACAATCTGATTACAAGCATCTAATGACAGTTTATCCCAAAAGAAGGTTGAACAACAATCCCCCTTCTCTTCCCCAAGTCTGTGCCATAATGTAACTCAGATTGGAGGCAATGAGCCTGTTATGAAATTACACATCAAAATCCTAAACAGAAGTCAATGTATATTTTAGTAAAAGGCAAAGGCTGGGTTCTGCTATTTTGCTGTGAGTACATAATGCCCCACTCTTTGTGAAGCCCACTTTATAGCATTAGGACTACACAAGTATGAAGATGCTAAGGAGCCTGAATAAGAGGAATTCTGCCTGTCTCAAAGCCAAAACACATTGGAAATGTAACAAGTGATTTCTGTGGTCATTTTCTGGAAAGGGTGCCTAGCTTTGACACTAGAGCATTTTGCAATACAATCCAATCAACCCCAAATTAAGGAATTCATCTGAAACAGCTAGAAAGCTACTGATTATCTGCCCATTAGAAAAATGAGTTGAACATTCAAACACATGCACTTTCCCTTTTTTTCTTGTCTAAAACATCTTCTTCCCTTGGCCTCAGTTTGCTCTCTTTTCATTTTATGCTTCCCCCACTCAGTATTACCTAATGAGATACAGAAGGCATTCAACTCTTGGAGATTGCTACTCTCTTTCTAAAAACTTTTAATGAAAAAAGTTTGCAGGCACCACAATTACATCAAAATCATGTAGGATCACTTGTGATTTTCAACAAGGTGCCAGAGTTTTTTCTCATCACTTTTTCCTCCATTTCTCCAATTCAAAAAAATTAAGTATATATTTTTTAGATCAGTCTGGAGGAATACATTGCACTTAGGAATTCATGCATGTGTTCCTTAAAAATCACTCAGCTGAATCAAATTTGTATCTGCATGACAACGAACCATTGCACTGTTACTGAAGAGGAGTTCATTTTCTCTAATCATCCTGTATTTTGAAAAGGAAAGAAACACAAAAAATGCCTTTTACAGAGAGATTTTAAAAAAAAAAAAAAAAGACAAGAAATATACTTGGAAAAAAATCAGTGTAGAATATTAATAGTCTCTCCATCATCATCTTAAAAGGTTTTAATAATCCCTTGGGTTGCATTCTCATGCTGCAGTTCTGGATACCTTAATGTAAAATTAACATTGCTACAATATAATCTTGATGTTCCTCATTCACTTCTCTACTAACTTGGCTTTCTTCTAGCACTTTCAGACAGAAGAAGAGCATTCAACTGCTGAACTACTTAGCTTTCTCTCACTCAGCACATCTAGACCTTCAGATAGGAGCAGATCAACAAACTGGCTAAAACTGCTCCTAAAGCAAAGCTCAGAGCCCATCAGGAAGATGATGGACCACCTTTATGGCCTTCTCAAAAGACTTCTTATATATAAAGTAGCTGCAAATATTCTCATTATTTGTAGAAGCAGCAGGCACCACTGTGAATGTTAATGAGCTTTTTAGCTTACACACACAGAGCTCGGTAGGATGCAGTTATATTTATCAAATTGAAAGAATTTTCTCTCAATTACTTTCCTCCTCCTTGGTCATTACTATAAGAGAGAGCTAATACCTGTTCTATCTCAGCAACTGCTTCTAGAACACCAAAATATCCACTCTGTTTTCTCTAATCTTTAAATAAAACTTTCTCCATTTTTCTAATCTTTCCTCAGGCAGAAGCCTCATCATTTTGGCCACCAAGTTGTGGAATCCTCTTCTGTCTCCTCTGCTTTTTACATCACAGAGAGTTCCCATGAAATGCAATGGTCACAGAGCACAAGGCCCATCATTTTCCAAAAGCTCTCCTTGGTGTTTTGAATATCATGTCCCATCATCCATTTGTTTTCTAAATACCTTTGCACACTAAGCAAAGCTTGTCGAGTCCCCATTCAAAAGAGGACAAAAGGCAAGGCACCAGTCAAGAGGCCCTAAACCTATGAACTATTTCCAAGATATACATACTCCTGTAAGACATATACAGCTCTAATGCCATTCCAAAAGCCTATTTCATCTCATTTATTGGTATCACTATGTGGTAACAGCTTGGCCAGGTAATACCACAACAGGTGTCCGGGAAAGCCTAGGAAGTCATCAAAAAGAATTTGCTAGGTAGTGATTTGAAAAAGTCCTTGCAAAAAGACTCCATTATTTCTGCCAGTGTAAGTGGGTATCCAGGTGGTTTTCATCCTTGTTGCCTCCATTATTTGCCAGTTGCTGTCACTGCACTCTCCTATGCACACTGTGCATATCTTAAGAACTTTCATAGTCTGTATCTCAGACTGATACCTACAAAATGCAATCGTTTTGTATCAGAACTAGAAAAGCACAGCAGCTTATTATGGACTGGGCTGTTTGGAAAACCAGAAAAATGACTCATGAAACAAAAAGAAAAAAATCAAGGCTTTAGAAATTTAATTCTAATGCCAACAAGGAATGAAATCGAGCTCCCTTCAATGAGTTCTGAAAGGAAAATGGCAACCTAGTGAAGATGCTGGAACTTGAGTTTCTTTTATGTCATCTGAGTGACTTAGCCACTCAGAATCTTCAAACTTACCTTTCCTCTGACCCCTTCACCCAAACCTGAGAAAGTTCTATCTTAATCCATATGAAAAGAGTTCTGTATCATTTAGGAGACATTTTCAAGTACTCCATCAGTCTAGTCAGAAGCGATAAACTAGAAACAGGCTGTAGCTGAAGTAGGAGGAAAATTTTGAAAACAGCATTGTGTGTTGTTTCTGCTGCTGTGAGGTTGTTCTGAATAGTGGTGGAGTACTGCAAAAGAATAAACAGGCATTCACACATAGCACAGACACTGCAAAGGCAAAGGTACTAATAACAACATTTGTAAGAATTCCTAGAATATCCTAGAAGGGGATGCACTTGAAACAGAAAAAAATGCTATAAATCTCCTGCACTATAAATGTCTAGGAGCAATCTAGGGATGTTAATTCTAAAGAGCAGTTGATTTGCTAACTCTTGAAGGAAGATCTATTAACACACAGTAAATCAGACTCAGTCCTTCCTGCCAGAAGCAGACACAGAGAAGCGCTGCACACTGTTATCTGTTCACTTTTGCAACTTCCAGACTACTTCTTCAGCAAAACTCTCAGGAAACCTCTGGTGACTTGTTGCTGTTGTTAAGGGTTAACTTCTGCAGCCTGCTACATGCTTTTTGCCTCTACCAGTTGAAACAGTCAGCCTTTGCTGATTGCTGACTGGGGAGTACCCACAGCTTTTGTCTACAACAGAATGGTTGGACAGGGCTCTGAGCAACCTGATCTAGTTAAATATGTCCCTGTTCACTGCAAGGGTGTTAGACTAGATTACCTTTAGAGGTCTTTTCCCACTCAGAACATTCTACAATTCTATCATTAAAAAATGCAGCCATTGCTTGGCAGGAGCTGTATCACCCACTGGCAAAGCACTGCTAGGAGTATCCCAGCAGTTGTTGCAGCAGAAGTACAACGGAGCCCAGAACTTCTGCTGAAGATTGCACTCTAACACTGCTGGTGTGCCATGTAGGCAGTTCAACACTGGCTGGAGAAAGAGGCCTTGGCACATCAGGGGCCTTGACTGAAACAGCACTATTGAGCCGGATTGCCACTGTTAAGGTCTCAGGCGGCCAGAAGTGACTGTTGGCCCCTCCCTGAGGTTGGGGACAGTAGTTTCCTCCACTGTAAGAATTATGCTGTGGCACTCAATTGCCAGGAGAAAGAGCTGTAAGAAGTGGCAAACATGCACACCAGCAGGGAGGCTGAACAGGAGATCAGCTTTGCAGACCCTCTGCAGAGCAAAGAATCCAAGACCTGCATTGCAAGGCAGGAAGGAAACCTAGAGGCTATCCTCGAGGGATCCCCTCAAGATGTGGGAAGACTGAAACTTGTCATTTCTTGCAAGAGAGCTGGGTGTTCTTCTCCAATTCTACTTCTAGAAACAGAGGAGAAAGGTCACCTTGCATCAGGGGAGGTATCAAAACTAGCTAAGCCTCAAACAAGAATCTGTATAAAGGCAAAAATAGGAGTGATAGCTGTTGGAGATGACTTCCTGCAAGGGAGAGAAGAATCCTTCTGTTGGTTTGACCTTTTCTCAGGTTTGCTCTCTGGGATGTGGTAAATAAATTGTTGAGTCTTTTCCAGCCCTCAGACTTTTCCTCCCCATGGCTCATTCATGTGAGCATCATAAATAAATAGGAGGAACTAAAGCTCCACATGCAGTCACAGAACTGTAGCATGTTTCGAGTAACACACATGGTAGGTAGGATGGCTTGCACAACTGGCTTGCTGTGATGAACAGCTAGAGCACTCAGGAAAGGTAGGCAAGCAGAATAAAGAGGGTTGGTCCTCTATCTAAAGGAGCAGCTCAAATGACCAAACTCAGGCCATCCAGGATATTTCTAGGTGGTGTCAAGGATAACTTCTTGATTTGAGCACTAGGAGGCCAAAGAGGGATGAAGGGCTGAGGACAGCAGACAGCAGAACAGAGGATTTGTGCAGAATCCATTCCTGGAGATTTTCCAGACCCATATGTTTACAGCCCCAAGCAATCTGGTCTAAGCTTATTGTTCAGCCTGGCCTGAGCAGGAGACAGGAGTAAGGACCTCCTGAGGTCCCTTCTAACCTGAGGGACTCTGAGACTGAGGGGAGAAAGGTCCTCTAATTCAGTAACAGTCACAGATCTGTTTGCAAGGAAGAGGTGGCAGTCAGAGGTAGATAAATTTATCCATGCTATTACAGCCTTTTTTTTT